>CM070071.1:16193088-16793088 GCA_036320875.1 Cotoneaster glaucophyllus | reverse complement strand
CAAGAATAAGGGCAAAGCACTTGAAACCATGGATGAGGACATATGCTACTGCTATGGTTCAAACGACCATTGGTCCCGTGTTTGCCATGCTCCCCAATCGGTTGTAGCTGAATATCATTCTCGTCGTAAGAAGTTTGAATCAAACTTTGTGCAAGTGGATGAACCGGAGAGTACCAAGATGGAGGTTTCTGACTTTCAAGAGGTTGTTACCCCTATGGAAGATTAGAATCTTAGACATAAACTATTTTTTTAGTTGAATTTGGAACAATGGAGCCGAATTCCACTATGTGGCCGAACCCCTCTTGTTTTTGGTTTAATTTTCAACATTTTCCCTCTATGTTTGGATTATTTGTTGGTGATTTGTTTTTGTATATTAAGTTTTTAATTAATTATTACCCTTGAATACTTAAATTATTTTGAATAAATATTTGTTTTTAGAACTTTTATGCATGTGACCGATTCAAATTAATTTTTATTTCTAGGTATGACTAGTGGGAAAGTTAGTTGTCTTGCAGATAGTGCAACCACGCACACCGTTTTGCATGAATACATCTATTTCACTAACTTCATACCTAAGAATGCACCTCTGACAACCCTATTTGGCCTATCCAACCTAATCGAAGGATACAGCAATGCATGTATAACGTTGTCCAATGGTACAATCTTGACCATTGATGAGGCACTCTATTCTTCGCGTTCCAGAAAAACGTTGTTGAGTTTCAAGGACATTAGAGATAATAATTAATGCGCTAAAACCTATGTCGAAAATATAGTACATTAGAGATAATAATTACTACGTTGAAACCTATGTAGAAAACAGAGTTGAATTTATGTGAATCACTTCTTACGAATATGGCTAAAAGCGTATTCTAGAGAAGATGGAGCGTATCCCCAGTGGTCTGTATACTATAACCATACGCCCAATAAAGAGCCACTATGTGGCCGGCCCTACCTCAGGGACCGCACATGAAATTACACTTTGGCATGATCGTTTGGGACACCGTGGATGAATAGCGATTGACCATATCCTCAAATCATCACACGAGCATCCACTAACCCGAAGTTTAGGTTCGATTCAAGGAATCGCATGTCAACCCTGTTTTATGGGAAAGCTTATTATTAAGCCTTCTTATGACAAGATTCGCTCGAATCCTCGTGTTTTTCTACAAAAGATTCAGGGGGACATTTGTGGACCGATTCACCTTATATGTGGACCATTTAGATATTTTATGGCTTTGGTTGACGCTTTCACTTGTTGGTCACATGTGTGCTTGTTGTCCATAAGAAACGCTGCATTTTCCAAACTGTTGGCTCAGGTTATCAAGCTCAGGGTTCACCACCCTGATTATCCGATCAAATCTATTCAACTAGATAATGCTGGAGAATTCACATCTAAAACTTTTGATGATTATTGCATGTCTGTTGGGGTTGAAGTTGAACATCCAGTACCCCATGTTCACACCTAGAATAGCCTGCCAGAGGCATTCATTAAGCGCTTACAAATGATTGCTCGATCGTTGGTCATACATACCAAACTCTCGATCGCTATTTGGGGCCATGCATTATTGCACGCAGCCATCTTGGTCCGCCTAAAGTCTGTTGCAACACAACCAATAGCGTCCTTCAATTGATTACCGAATACGAACTCGACATATCGCATCTGCGCGTTTTTGGTTGTGCGGTCTATGTGCCGATTTCGCCGCCTTGACGTACAAAAATAAAGCCTCAGCGAATGATGAGAATCTATGTGCCGATTTTGCCGCCCTTACGTACAAAAATAGGGCATCAGCAAAGAATGGGAATCTATGTCGGATATGATTCTCCTTCAATTATTTGTTACTTAAAACCTTTGACAGGTGATCTGTTAACCACTCGTTTTGTGAATTGTCACTTCTATAAGACAGTCTTCCAGTCGTTAGAGGGAGATAAGAGCGTCAACGTTCCTGAAGAACGACGCGAATTATTGTGGACGACTCCCACTTTGTCTCATTTAGATCTCTGCACCGCTCAGTCTGAACCTAAAGTGCAGCGCATATTAGATCTTTAGAGCATAGCTAAGAGCATGCCAGATGCTTTCACCGATCTAGCGCGAGTGACAAGATCATATATTCCAGCTACGAATGTGCCTGGAAAGATAGATATACCAAATGTATGACATACTTCTCTCATGGAGGCCCGGGACACCATTTTGGCCGATCCACGTACATTAGCGACTAGCCAATCATCTGAACATACACAGAAACGTGGTAGACCACTTGGTTTAAAGGATTCACACCCCCGAAAGAGGAAACCCATGACACAGGCCCCTGAAGAGCCTACCGTGAATCTGACTGTCGCACACACATTCTATCTAACTCATGAGGAAATTCTAGATTACAGAAGCGTTATTGAAGAGACGAATCCATCTCCCGAGAATTGTGAGATTTCGATCTATTATGCTAGCTTGGATGATGTTTGGTGTAGAAATGAGATTATCATCAACGATGCATTAGAATATGCAGTAGCTACTAAGATCATGTTGAGCGATGACATTGAACCTCATTCCATTAATGAATGTCGACATAGAACCGATTGGTCAAACTAGAAACGAGCAATCCAAGTCGAACTTGATTCGCTTGCAAAATGTAAAGTGTTTGGACTTGTCTCCTACTTCTCCACATGTGAAGCTCGTTGGCTACAAGTAGGTTTTCGTTCGGAAGCGTAATGAGAAGAATAAAATTATGCATTACAAAGCTCGTCTTGTTGCGCAAGGCTTCTCACAACACCCCGGGATTGACTATGACAAAACTTATTCACTCGTTATGGATGTGATTACTTTTTGCTACCTTATCAGTTTGGTAGTTTCTGAAAAACTGGGTATGCAGCTAATGGACGTAGTAACTGCGTATCTCTATGGGGATCTTGATACGAAAATTAATATGAAAGTTCCTGAATGACTTACATTAACTGGATCAAATATTTCCAAACCCCGGAACACGTTCTCAATTCAGCTGAGGCGTTCACTCTATGGTTTGAAGCAATCCAGAAAAATGTGGTGTAACTATTTGAGTGAGTATTTGACTAGTCAGGGATATGGGAACAACGAACTATGCCCTTGTGTGTTCATCAAGAAGTCACATTCCGGTTTTACGATTGCAGCATTTTATGTCAATGACATGAACCTCATCGAAACTCTTAAAGAGCTCGAGAGAGCTGCCATACAGCTTAAGTCAGAAATTGAGATGAAAGATCTAAGAAATACTCGATACTGTCTAGATCTCGAGATAGAGCACCGTTCGGATGGAATCTTAGTACATCAATCGAACTATACCTAGAAGGTGTTGCGCCGCTTTAACGAGGATATAGCGAAAACTTCGAGTACTTCTATGGTCATTCGATCGTTAAATGCAAAACAAGATCCCTTTCGTTCGAAGGAGGATGCTGAAGAGATTTTGGAGCCCGAAGTTCCGTATCTAAGTGCAATAGGTGCTTTATTATACTTAGCTCAATGCACTAGACCCGACATCTCCTTCGCTGTTAATCTATTAGCAAGATACAGTAATGCACCAATACATATACACTGGACTAGTGTTAAAGATATCTTTCGCTACCTCAAGGGTACAACGGATCTGGGCTTGTTTTATCCCTACGAATCTTCAAGTGATGTCGCACCCCTTATCTCGAGTCGATTCTCGCCTTGTTGGTTATGCCAACGTTGGATACTTATCTGATCCGCACAAGGCGGGTTATGTCTTTACCATTGGAGGCACTACAATCCCTTGGAGGTCAACTAAACAAACCTTAGTTACCACTTCATCTAACCATGTTGAAATTCTCGCCTTACACGAAACAACTCGAGAATGCTTTTGGTCGAGAGCAGTCGTAGGCCATATTCGAAGCTCATGCGATATTTACCCCGTTGTTAACATCCTGATAACGATCTATGAAGACAACGCATCATGCATTGAACAACTCAAGAAGGGTTATATCAAAGGAGACAACACCAAGCACATTGTGCCGAAATTCTTCTTCTCACATCAACAACAAGAGCATCAGAAGATTAAAGTCACGCAAATCCATTCACAAGACAATCTGGCTGATGTCTTCACTAAATCACTACCAAAGATGACGTTTAAGAAGTTTATTCAAGGAATTGGCATGCGTAAACTTTTTTAGTTGTAAAATTGTTAGCTCTCTTTGGAATTATGTCAAACTCAGGGGGAGTATCCTGAAGTATACTTGCTTGATCTTAATGTACTCTTTTTCCCTACGATTAGGAGCATTTTTCCTACTAGATTTTTGCTACCTAACAAGGTTTTGACGAGGCACCCACATTGGGTTGATCATATCCCTGATGACGTCCCATAGACGTTTCATTTGACATTGCATTTCTCGTGCATTTTTCTTTAGCCTATGGGTTTTGTCTCTACTCGAGTTTTACCATAATCATTGGGTTTTTTGTGAGACTTACTTCCTTATGCAAGTTCCTACCTTATTTGAGACTAGCATGTTCCTAGAATCAATGCCGACGAGTCGACTTCCTCAACTCTCCATGATGTCGAATCTACTTGAGTATTTACACACTCAAGGGGGAGTGTTATATACTTCTTATATAAGTGTGATTGTGTAAATCCTAGATTAGATTTGATTCTAGTTATTCTTTCCTATGAGGACTTGTATTCCTTGGAGAAGAATGATTTCTTCCCTCCCTTATTACTATAAATTTCTTCCCTCCCTTATTACTATAAATAAAGGCATTGAGTAGAAGGAGTAACACATCCGTGACACAATCATACAAACATATCTCTCTCTATTCTCTTTCTGTGCCGTTGACCCTCTCTCCCTTGTCAGTTAAATATAGGCCACAACAATGTTAGATTTGTTGTAGTCCTATTAGATTAGGAATGTGATTGTGTAAATCCTAGTATATCTTGGAATATCGCCCATATTCCTATTAGGAGTAGATTACCTATTAAATGTTGTAATCCTAAAGTGTAAGGAGTTAACCTTCCCTACTACTATAAATAAAGGCACAATGAGCTGGAATAAGACAGACCCACAATTACACATCTCTCTTTCTTCTCTCTCTCTCTCTCTCTCTCTCTCTCTATATATATATATATATATGGCCTCCATAATTGTTCAGTAAATTATGCGTACAACACGTCATCAGCACACTCTTGACGCTGCGCTAAAGAGAGTTTGATCTTAAATCAGGGGAGTATTACGTTTTAATCATTCTTCTTATGATTAATTTATTATTTTGAATTGATCTACATGCTATTGATTCAATTTAATTTTTCTGTGTTGAACGTGATGCAACGCATTGGAGATGAAATTTCAGTTTTTCGAGAAGGATCTATTACAAATTCAAAGGCTTTTATCGTTTTCTGCAAATCAGGTACGCTTAAAATAAAGTAAGATATTTGAATCGACCTTGAAGCATGAAAACATTCCCCATGATGCATGAACCCCCTATGTTTATATTTTCCTTCCGATATATATATAGTATATGTTCATATATTTGTCAATATACATATTTGTTTCATGCATTACGCATATATGCTATGTGGAATTTGTGAGTCAAAGTATCAAATTACATTAGAAGCAAATTTGGGCCTGAACCCCCTATGATGCATGAACCCCCCATGATGCATGAACCCCCCATGATGCATGAACCCCCTATGTTTATATTTTCATTACGCACACCCACCGCACCATCACTATGCATGCCACCATCTGGCTTTGGCCTGAGGTCAATGTAATGGGCCTGAAGCCCTAAGCCTGTCTACAGGCGCACACCCACCGCACCATCACTATGCATGCCACCATCTGGCTTTGGCCTGAGGTCAATGTAATGGGCCTGAAGCCCTAAGCCTGTCTACAGTTTGACCCGTGGCCTGCTGCTCCATCTCGGACTGCACCAAACTTCGGCTTGGGCTCCACGCAGCCAAGGCTTGCAACTTTCATCCACCAGCCTAGACGGCTGGGCCTTTCCCTTTTGCACGCGTCAGCCAGCCCACATGGCTGGGCTTAGCCCTTGCGGCCTGCTCATGCAGCCAGCCCTTTTACGGCTAGACTCTCCTCGACTAAACCAACAAGGCCAGCTCCTGCTAGACCTTGTCCCGTGCACCCCGGCCCAAACTAAAACCAGTTGTGGCTGGGGGATTCCTTCCACCCTGTAGCCTGCAGCTATCCCTCGTGGTCCTTTTGGGCCATGCCTTATACTTAAGGCACTCAAACCTGTGTCTCTTAACCCACGACACCAAGCGCAAATTATTTTGGGTCTATATTTTCGATCCAATAATATTATTTTAATATTATTTAGCTTCTACAATCGACCTCGTATGGCCCGATTGATTGAATTAATTAAAAGTGACCTGCAGTCCATTAATCTGATAATGAATCCAAAAGTATTGACCTGAAGATCACTTTTGGACATTAACGATTTAATAATTTATTTTTATACTTTGAACCGTCACATACTTTCGTAGTAACGAAGCACTCACACTTGAGTTCCTGAAGAAACTCAAATCCACTACACTTAGTTGTATATTGCATTATGTGTTCTTGCAGGAACCTCTCTTTTATGAACTAAACGTTCATAAACTAAATTGAACCTGTAGTTTCAAATTTAGTGCATTTGAAACCCGAAGTTTTCATAAAACAATACACCCATGAAAACCCAATGTTTTTTCATGAAAACCATGTCTTAGAACTCGAATGTTCTAACTTTGATGCTTATGGATCATTCATTCTCATAGCACCAATCACAATCTTGTTCCCTCCAACTTAGTGGATGGTCGAACCGTCACAAGTTCGATTTTCCTAATTTGGACGTTTCTAATAAAAACCACTTAATGTGGGGTACAAGACGTGAATCTCTCATTGACTATTAAGTAGCTGGAAACCATTGAAGCCAACAATGGCATGGAAGAGCTGAATAGGCCTTCGCCATGATCTTCACTTGAAGACTTATGCCCAAAGCATTACAAATGGAAATGCCTCCCAAACGAGGATTCCATGGCTATTTGGTTTGCTCCTACAGACCGTCTAATCATGAAAAACATTGCCTGAAGCACACCATGATTAGGTCCATGAATGAGTACAATTCTGAAGTTTATCAATCCGATCGAATTTTGACTAGAGAATACTTTTCTAGTCTTTCCATGTTTCTAACTCGCTCTTGAAACAGCAGTGTAGAAAGCAGAAGTTTACCAAATTCTCGGATCTGATTACTACCACAAACATATGGTAGAATCATGGCCTGCCAAGGTGTGGCATCATGCCCGAAGCGTGATCCTTGACACCTAAGACCTAAAACTTCAAGATTAAGGGATAGTATTTCTGAAACCTTAACCCTGCAGAATCTACTTTCGTCTCGATGGAATAGATCATTGGTTATGCAGCTTTTCGTGCCCCTACCAATGTTGTTAAGGAGTACCATTCTAGTAGTCAATATGTGAGACTAATTTTGCTCCACCAAACATCGTTGGAAGAGTAGAATTTTGAAATGGATGGCCTTGTTGGCCGAATCCCCTTTGTAAACCATTTACTTTGTGAACATTTTTCCATGTTCTTGGATTCAAGTTTAGTGTATGTTTTACTTATGGATAATCTTATTGATATTGTCCTCGAATATGAGTTAATTGAATCATGTTTCTTAGTACATGTAACTGATTCAATTAAACAAGTGATTAGGTAGGAATGTGGGAAAGTTAGCCGTCTGGATGAATGCATACTACGCACACTAACTTTACACCTAAATCACATCTCTAACAATGAATTCATGTCTATCCAACCTGATTAAGAGCATTGGCACGCTCCTCGTTGTATGAATGGTATTGCATCACCATTTAAGGGACCTTAAATTCTCCCTGACGTTGAGTTTTTAAGGATATTCGAGATGACAATGATCATAAATGAAACCATTAAAGAAAATAGAGTGAAATATCTTTGCACCACCTCCAAAAATGAGCCTGAAGCTTTGACTTGGGGCCAATGGGTTGTCTCCTAACTGAGAATACACCACATTTGGTCAGCTTGGAGCTAGGTGATTGAGTAGTTTACTTGCTTTGGCACGACCTTTTGGGACACTTAGGTTGACCAACGATGCTATGACGAATCTTCTTACCCGAAGTAAGGATCTTGTGCCTACAAGCACACTTGCCAAAGTCTGCTCGTTTGTGAAATTTGATTTTCTAAATCATCCATTGCAAAGATACGAAACGAATCTCTTTTCACAGTGGATTCAAGGGAATATACGTGGACTAATCCAACCAAAATGCGGACCATATAAAGACTTATGGTTTTGCTTGATGAATCGACAAACTGGTCATATGTTTATCGACACACATTGCTGCTAAACCTTCTGGCCGATTAAGGGCTCACCACCCTACTTATCCCTTAAGGTCCGAGAAACTGGATAATGCCGGAGAGTTTATATCGACGGTTTTCGATAAAGTATTGCATGTCATTTTGGGTTTCTAATTGAACATCGAATTCCCATGTTCACCCCAAATAGCCTCGCCTAACGATCATAAAGCGCAATTTAAATGATCGCCCGAATTTTGGGTAAACGTACCAAGTTCTCAGTTTCGGCCTAGGGCTATGCAATCCTTGTACGCAGTTATGTTGGTCCGCCTTGAGGCCCATTGCCACCCAATCTATATGATGTTACAGTTGGTTACTGGGTACGAACCTGACGATTTTCGTATTTACGCATTTGGGTGTGCATTCCAAGTGCCAAGTTGCGTCGCCGCAACGTACCACCATAGGTTCTCAAAGAAGGATGTGTATCTTTTGTCGATCGTGATTCTCCTTCACACTAGCTATCTTCAAGCCCATGCACGCGATCTCTTTACCGCTCATTTGCGTGTTGTCACTTTAATGAGACAGTCTTCCCGCCTTTAGGGAAAATAAGAACGTCAACGTTCCTGTAGAACGGTGCAAATTTACGTGGACATTGGCCACTATGTCTCATCTCGATCCCCATACCGCACAAGTGTGATAAGCAAGTGCGATGAATTCTATATTTCAGAATGTTGCTCCAGATGCATTCCTCTGATCTAGCTAAAGTGACAAGATCATATACCAACTGCAAACATGCCTGCAAGGATAGACGTACTTAACAGACGTCGAGTCAACATCCCTGGAGGGTGTGCCGCCCCTGTTGGACGGTTCGGTACACTGGCGGATAGCCAATCAATCTGTCTTGGCCTGGAGCATGACAGATCACTCGGTTCGTAGGATTCACTTCCCTGGAAAAGGAAGACACGGCACAACAATGAATCTGAACTCGATTGCTGTCTTAAATCATTTCCATCTCATGAGATTAATCCGGATTACTCCCAAGACATGAAGTTCTTGGTCCAGTATACTAGTTTGGATGAGCTAAATGGAATTGAAATGAGATTACCATCGATGATGTTTTCACTTATATGGTAGCTACCAACATAAATGAAAAACGACGATATCGAACCGTGCTCCTTTGATTAAGTGACAACGTAGACCTGATTGGACAACTAAAGTTACAATCCAGGTCAAATTCCTTATCAAAGTGTGTATTAGACTTGTCGTTCCTACACTACCCAAGGTAACCCTGTTATGTTACAAGTGGGAAATGAAGCGTTATGAGATTAATTAAATAGTGCGATATAATGCATGCCTTACGGCTCAAGGCTTCTCTCAAACGTCCTGTGATTGATAGCAGCATTATGAAATGTGGTTAGTATTTTTTTCCATGAGGATATAGATACGAAGATTGACATGTAAGTTTCCGAAGAATTACATGGACTGGTTCAAATAGTTCCAAACCACAGAACACCTTCTTAACTCGTTTTAAGGCGTTCACTTATAGATTGAAAAATCCGACGGATGTGGTATACCCGTCTATGTGATTATTTGATCAGTCAGGGATATGAATGAATGCCCTTGCATGTTAAACTATGAAGTCTTATTCTGAATTGCTAGAGTTACAGTTTATGTCGTTAACACGAATCTCACTAAGACTCCGGAAGAGCTTGAGAAAACTGCCTCGCAGCTAAAGATGGAATTTGAGATGAAGGATCTTAGGAAAACTCGTTTATGCCTTGACCTGAAGTTGAAGCATTGTTCTGACAGTATTTTGGTCTACCAGTCGAACTACACCCGGAATGTGTTACCTTTGAGTATACCTTTGATCATCCATACGTTATATGCAACTGAGACCCTTGAAGAGGTTATGGAATCCGAAATTTCATATCTAAGTTCAACTTTGCGCTTCGTTGTACTTAGCTCATTGTATTTAGACAGGACATCTCCTTCGCTGTTGATCTTGGTAAAGATACAGCACCGCGCTTCACGCAACCACTGAGTTGGTATTAAAGACGTTCCCTGAAGGTACTACGAATTTGGGCAAATCAAATCCCAATGCATCTCGAGCGGATCCAACCCCCTTATCCTCAAAATGATGCTTGCCTTGTTTGTTATGCTGACACAGGTTACTTATCAAACCCGCACAAGGCAAAATCCCCTAATGGTTATGTCTTTACCGTTAGGGATATCACAATATCTTGGAGGTCCACGATATGACCTTAGTTGCGAAATCTTCAAATCATTCCAAGACTCACCTCACTTCGCTACGCCACACGTGAGACATGGTTAGAAGTTCTTGTTGAGCATATTCGAAGTACTTGCTGTGTTTCGTTGAGTCCCAACGACGATCCATGAAGATTATGCCATATGTATCAACCCGATCAAGCCATGATACATCAACGAAGCCAACACCAAGACATATTGCGTCTACATCTACATCAGCAAAGCATCAGGAGATTGAAGTCATGCAAGCCGATCCCAGGCAACCTTGCCGACCTCTACACGACGTCACTGCCAAAGTCAACCTTCCAGAAGCTTGTCCGAGGAATTGTTATGCCTAACTATCATATGCAATGCTTGTAGTTCTCATTTGGAAGTTATGTCAAACTCAGGGGCAGTATCTAGAAGTATACTCATTTGATCTTAATGTACTCTTTTTCCCTACGATTAGGAGCATTTTTCCCACTGGGTTTTTGCTACCTACTAGGTTTTAACGAGGCACCCATCTTGGGCTGATCATACCCTTGAGAGCTCTACTACTTGTGTCAAAAGACATATAGTTTTGACTTAATGCAACTTCTCACTTTTCTCCTTAGACTATGGGTTTTTCTCCCACCTTGGGTTTTACAATAGCGAGGTTTTGTGAGTTTAACTTTTTTTTTATGCATTCTTCCGTTGAATTGAGACTCGCATTTGCTCATTGTGCCGACGACTTCATCAATTGTACTTGCCATTTACTTGAGTATTTACACACTCAAGGGGGAGTGTTGCAGTCCTATTAGATTAGGAATGTGATTGTGTAAAATCCTAGTATATCTTGGAATATCTTTCATATTCCTATTAGGAGTAGATTACCTATTAAATGTTGTAATCCTAAAGTGTAAGGAATTAATCTTCCCTACTACTATAAATAAAGGCACAATGAGGTGGAATAAGACAAATCCACAATTACACATCTCTCTTTCTTCTCTCTCTATGCCGCACCCTCTCTATATGGCCTCCATAATTGTTCAGTAAATTATGCCTACAACAAGATTATATATTTGATTATAATCCTTTGATGTGTACTTTAATTCAAATTCATGTACTGTTTTAATATTTAATGTGTATTTTATTAAATGTCTCCCATTAAATATCTGAATTTATTAATATACACATTTTAATTTATTAATTTTATTTAAACTTTCTGTAATATATCCTTATAAATGTCATAAATGAGAAAACACTAAAAATATAGTGCCACATAAGAAAAATATGTAAATACATAAGTGTATTCAAAATAATATTAAAATGAATCGATAAACCTAGCAATATGCATGTATCAAAATATATTATAAGAAATTAATGTACCCAAATGTCTGTACTAATATGTACTGTATTGAATTAATGTACCTAAATGTCAACTGGTTAATAGACTTCGTTCTTGTACCCGTGATTTCTTGTTCGAATCTCCCTCTCATAATTTAATATAGATTTCCTATCTTTTCAAGAAAGAAAAAAATCCATTTAATATTTGTGTTATTTTATAAAGATTCACTTCGAGTCACAGCGAACAATATTGGAGCATATAGAGAGGGTTGAAAAAAAATCCCCAAATCAAACAAGAGGTTGGTTTGAAAGTCTTTCTAACTGAAGAAATTTCCCATAACAACATCGAAAGTTACTGCTGGGCTAATCTAATGGAAAAAATTAATCCTGCTTCGAGCTAGCTAACAGCCTAACAAGAGTTAAATGACCAGTCGGTCAGTGGTTTGCATTTCACATGCACCGACAGTGTTACAACGTACCGTAATCAATTGAAAACCCTAGCCTGTCTTACTCTTGACCTTAATCACTCAAAAAGAACGTACGGTAGTTTCTTCCAACAACCGCACACATCCCTCCTAAATTTGACTTGAAAGTTAGATGTTTTTGCAAAGGCTGTACATATGGGATGCATCCTAATTTCAAGGCTTTCGATGTGAAGTTGGCAACGTTAAGTTCACGGGAAATGAATAAATTTAAAAACTATGACGACATGCGATTGTTCCTAAGTAAGACCCTTGCATAAAAACAACTTTGATAAAATTATTATTTTTTCTTATTGACTTGTTATATGATATGTATAAAGGTATTTTTGCAATGAGCCAACACATCGATAATCAATCTCAAACACCTAGTTGGCTGAAGTGTTTATGCAAGTCTTTTTGGCTCTCAAAAAAATGAACTATTGTGATTAAACTACCAGTTGGTCCTTTTTTGGTATAAAAAAAATCTAGTTAGTTCTGCTTTAAAGTTTGAGAAAGTGAGTATAACCAAAGTTTAATTTTGTGGTTTCCTAAACGATATATAATTAATGTACAAGCCTTGATCAGTTAGTGGAGAGACTTTTCAAAACGCCAGGAACACGGGCGGTATGCCATATATTTATTGCACAAGTGGAGAAAAGTTAGTTAGATGGTTTTGACACATGAATCTGAAGAACTATAGATGTTCCAGTTAGAAGTTGTGATTATAAGATGGAATCTCAAAGCAAAATGGTAGAGAAAGATCTAGGAAGACTTTGAAAGAAACTATAAGAAAAGAGATGGAGTACTTAGAGCTAACGGAAGACTTGGCGCAAAACTAGGCACGATGGTGTTCTAGGATTCATACAGCTGACACCACCTAATAAGATAAGGTTTGGTTGTTGTTGTTGTTGTTGAAGTGTCCCTCTACTTTATAAATTACATATGACTTATGTGCTCGTGTTCTGGACACAGTGAAAAAGCTCTCCAGAAAAATCTCTCCAGTTAGTGACATGGAAGTTGGAAGTTGAGGTCTTCAAGAAAGGCAGGCTCTTATCTTGAGGAAACTAGTGGATGATGGTGATGATGAATGAGAAATTGAGATAAACTACAAAACAGAAAGGTAATAAAGTTTTAATTAGTTAATTAGAGAGTGTCACAGCCTTGATGCTAGGGACTTAAATCATATTTTAATTAGCTAAATGTTAAGTGCATTCCAATAAACAAAACAACCCCATCACCATCTCCCTTAATAAATAATTATATCTACAAACCAAGTCCATGAAATGGGCACATAATTAAACCCTAACCCCCATGTGAAGGGCATCAATGAATGCCTCGAATCTGGCTTCTGGCATGGCTTCTTTCTGCTTTGCTTTCTCTCTCACCACAACAAGCTTCCCTATATTTCCGGTTCGAGGCTGCTGGCTGGTTGCGACCCATCTTCTTATTCTCCAGGGAAGACCAACAACAGAGCTTCACATGTGGATGTGGCCATGTGGGTTTCTTTATTTCATAAAATTGGTTAAAAAGCATAGATAGATGGTGAGTTGATGATGATCAACTAATTAATTATGCTCATTATTTTAATTAGAGATTAATTAATTAATTTAGCTTGAAAACGACAAATTAAGGCAGCCAGCCACGTGATGGATGGAAATTTGCTGTAAGGAATCTTTCTGGTCATGCATCGCGTCAACTGCTTAATTGGAATTATCAACATTAGTTAATTAACCATTAATCAACCACTTGTTAGTTAGCATTGCGTCAACACCCTCCTAATTCAATTTGCACGAACTATTAATCCTTATACCTTTAAACTCAATGACACTTTCAAATTAGTTCTAGTAGGAATAGGTATAGCTACCTTGCATTGATAAATGGTACATCTAGTGATGAAATCCAAATCCAACCAATGAAATATCCATAATTTACGATATCCTCATTCGAAGTCTACTTGGAATTCAGTCCTCTCATATCTTAATTAGTTACAAAGATTGAACGTAATTTAATTATTTGGCAGCCATAGAAGTGATTAGGTTTTTTTCAATATACCATAGAACTTGTTGATTAGGACATGTTCTCACACATGGAATATGTTCGTGCTGTGTACCGTTAACAATTTCTTATTTCTATTGTTTTATTTGCTTGGCTTTCTGCCGATTTTTATGAAATCTCTCTATTTCTCGAGTCTCGACTCAAAACAAAACATAATACTAAATACGTGCTCTAATGTATGCCAATGACCTAATTTTGGTTGCATGCATGGAATGTGGACTAAACAATTTTGCAAGCCAGGCAAAGTTTGTTGGCCACAAGGCAATACTTGATGTGCAATTAACATAGATATTAGTTAATACTCAATAGGGTTCTAACTTTCCCAAAAACCTGTTTGTATAATTAACTCATCATCTCCTAGAATTCAGTTCCGAAGTAACTGATGAAAGTGGCAATTGTTTTCTACAGGGAATTCTGGTAAAGTGATTTCATATGTGTTGACAATTAATTGATGCAATGAGAATTGTTATATATAGTGCATGATTAATTTTAATTAGTACGAGATAACTTGGAAATTGAACTTTACGATTTTTTAATATATTGAACTAAACAAGTAGTTCAGAAATTCTAAAACTAAAAGTATGCTTGTTTCTTTTTAACTTGAATTAATATGGGTAGAAATTTGTCTTCATCAGTGTACGGATTGGTAATCTAAATAATGAAAACAAAACTTATATAAGATAACTTTGAGACAATGCTTACATGGTTTCTTAACTTTTAAATTTCCATCGTTTATAATATTTATAACAACTAAAATAACCAACTAAAAGTGCTTTCTTTTTATTGTTTTTTAATATATTTTAGCTAGTTGACAATCTTAAATGATTTATTTAGACATACTTATCAAATCTGTGTACTTTCAATATACCTAAGTGTAATGCTAGATATCTTTTTATAGTTTCTTCTGGTGCAATTTATGTTGGGATAGTACTTGTTTTGTGTATATGGATCATTGTCATGTTTGTAAAGTTGAGTTTTTTAAATGGAGGAAATTAACAAAGAAAAATTGTACAGATTTTATTGGATAAATAATATTATCCTTATGTCTCTTGTTGTATAAAATCAAAACCAGTATGATTTTACAAGTATGTTTTGTTCCTAAGCAACAATTGTTTACAAATTGATGTTTTGGAAAATATGGCACTTTATAGCTCAATTATATCTAATTTATTGGACCCACTTCCACAATGTGTGTAAAGAGATTATAAATAAATGTAAACAGTTTTTTCCAATTTAAATTCATTATATTTAGAGTCATATTATACCAAGATCATGAAGCATACTTGAAAATATACATATATACTTTTAAATATTTGTAATTAATTAAAAATCAATGGTAAATCTTAGTAAAGGACCTTTCTTACAAATGGCAAACTATGTCAGGATTTTCACAATCACATTTTACAAATGGAGATGAAATCTGAGATGAACGTCACGCATACATTGACTGACTCTTGTGTGCTATATCAATTAAAAATTTAATTAGTTGATATGACATTGTAATATTTACTCGTGACAAAGTACAATGTTACATTGCAAGATTTTTCCTTAGATAAATCAGGTGTTAGTGGTTTTTCTTGTGCATGAGTGATACACTTGACACCGCCTGACCCATAAACAGCTCTGGTAATGTTTGTCCCTACCCAAACCAACCAAGCCCAGAAGTTGACATATAATGGGCACAAAGCGAGCCAGCAAGCCCAAATTTCTTAATTTTTCCTTTACTTTGTTCTTAGGCGTATTGTTTAAGGGAAAATAGAAAATAGAAAATAGAAAATAGAAAATTAAAAAAAATAAAAAAAAATAAAAAAAAAACTTTTTCCAATAGGAATAAGAATTAAATTTTGTATTTTAAAGAGCTGTCAATGAAATTAAATAATAGTAAGTGGTATGGACCTTAGTTGGAGAGAAAAATTATTTTTACTGACCTTAGGAGAATTAGGGAGTGGACCAGATGGTTCGGATCGTTAAAATAAATTAGGGAGTGGACCAACTAAAATGTAAGGTCCCACATCGCCTAGGGGAGTGGATCCTCTATGCCTTATATCTACATTCTCACCTCCAATTAGCATGAGGTCTTTTGGAAGCTCACTGGCTTCGGATTCCGCAGGAACTCCGAAGTTAAGCGAGTAGCACGCGAGAGCAATCCCATGATGGGTGACCCACTGGGAAGTTCTCGTGTGAGTTCCCAGAAACAAAACCGTAACGGCGTGGTAGGGGCCCAAAGTGAACAATATCGTGTTACGACGAAGTTGAGCCCGAGATGTGACAATTTGGTATCAGAGCCAATCCCTGGCTGGAAGTGTGCCGAAGAGGACGTCTGGCCCCTAAGGAGGGTGGATTGTAAGATCCCACATCGCCCAGGGGAGTGGATCCTCTATGCCTTATATGTACATTCCCACCTCCAATTAGCACGAGGCCTTTTGGGAGCTCACTGGCAGGAACCCGAAGTTAAGTGAGTAGCGCGCGAGAGCAATCCCATGATGGGTGACCCACTGGAAAGTTCTCGCGTGAGTTTCCAGAAACAAAACCGTGACAGCATGGTAGGGGCCCAAAGCGGACAATATCGTGCTACGACGGAGTTGAGCCCGGGATGTGGTGGGGGCCTGGACCGGGATGTGACAAAAATGTGTGTAAAAAATTATGTAAAAAAAAGTGTCACAAATATGTGTCTCAACAAATCTAATTTCTTATTACTTATTAGTAATTACATTTCTTGTGTTCATTTTTATCATAAAAGTATTTTCAACCAAAAAACATTTGATGTCAAGGAGCACTGGTCAAGCCACCTTGAAGTGTCTGCTTCAAAATGGCATGACATTTTTATGTCCTCTCTTTAGGTAAATCAATTGTTTCATTGCAACATTGCATCTTGTAGTGGTGAGCCATGATTTAATCACAGGGGGCCTTCACAAATATAAAATTTTATTTTTGAACGTATAAAACTTTATTTATTTTCCTCTGATTCGATGAGGATGTGTAGGTTGTTGATCCAAGGGTCACGATGACTTGATCTCGGATGAACGGTTGCCGCGAGGTTTTGGCTCTTGGCGATTTGAAGGATCGGCACGGGTAGTAGTGCTTGGTGATTCTTCCAAGGTTTGGTGAAGAACACAGAGAACTTTATGAATTCTTCTAAGTGTTTTGGGGATTTTGTGTGCTTGAGCTTTGGCAGAGTCTGGGTGCTTGAATAATTTTTGAACCTTTTATTTTTTTTTTTGTCTTGGAGCCTTGTATTTATAGACTTTCAAGCCTTGGCTACGGATGAATGTGGACTTGATTCGTGACTTGGTTCGCGATTTATTTCCATCAATCAATCAATCATTTAATTTAAATAAAATCAAATAATCAATCTTGCCCAATTTGGCATTTCTATTTATTTTAATTTTAATTAATGAATTTGTTTAATCTAAATTAAAATCAAATATTAATTTTTGGTCTTGATGAGTCATATGCCACGTAAGCCCTCCCATGCCATGTAAGCCTTTGTATGCCAAAATTTAATGTGTTTGGTGACCATTTATTTTCACCGAAATTTGCAGGTCTACAATAGCAATACCAAACTAGCCCTAAAGATTGTTGTTGCTTTACTTAATTGTACTCCAAATTAACGTTTGGTCACACAATGTATTATAGGGATATTTTTGGTCACCACCCTCAAATGATGGTGATGCTCACTACCATATTTATCATCGTTGATGAGTTTAAATTTTCAGATATGTGTAGTGAATAGACACAAGGATTGTTGTTGCTTAACTTTCTTTTTAAATCATGTTGAAGATAACCAAACATGAATGAGAAATGCTAATGACTCTCAAAAGTAAAACTCTTTATGTACTCTCTCTCAACTTATGTTTTGGCACAACTTTCATGCCAACATTATAAAATATTGTGCAAAAAAATATGAGGTGACAGACAAGGCCGGCCCTGAGAATTTGGAGGCTCTAGGCGAGCCTTTAAAGTGGGGCTCCAGAGTTCTCTAACCCCGACCCTTTGTACATTTATATGTATAAATTTTTTTTGCTAAATACATGAAAATGCTAGTGAAACTAAATTTGTAGACTAAATTTTGGAAACTAAAGGACATGGAAGTTGATAATTGGTTTATTACTTAAGCATTGATAAACGTGCTCATTTCTATTAGTGACACATCATTTAGTTTGCAAATTTAGTCTACAAATTTAGTCTCCCTGACATTATCCATAAACATTACTTAAATATTACACATCTCGCGTGTTTAGATGCAAGTATACTAATTAAGTTTACATACTCTAATTTTTCGATCAATTTATTTCAATTGCCTATGATTTTATTTTTGTAACATTTTTATAGAATTTGAATTGTAGAAAAAAATTAGGGCCCCTTCCAAAGTGGGGGCCCTAAGTAGATGCCTACTTCGACTACCTTTAGAGCCGACCTGACAATTAGATGGAAATTGTACTCAAATTTGAAGGACATGAGTACTAATTAGTGGGATATAGATCTCATTCGGATTCAAATTGTGGGGATCATAAGGATCCTCACATTCTTAGCCATTTATCGTGCATTGTGCAGTCATAAATCATTTGACTTTTTTTATTTAAAATTAAACACAAATAGTACCTGGTGAAAACTGGCCACACGATATACGATGAACAGCTAGAGATCCTAGACAAAGTGGATTTGGAGAGGATCCTCTTCCTAATTAATACTTATTTGACAATGGAAGGGTTGGGCTAAATTCTTATTGACTTAATACTTATTTGATTTTACATTTATTCATCGTCTTTAAAATAAATAAAAAACTAACAAAAAGTTCAAAAAAAATTTTGTTTTAATGAAAAATGACAAATAAAGGTGTAGTGAATAGTACCACGAAAAGGTAAAAATGTGGTTTTTCGTTAAAAGTGAACAGTATCGGGAGTGTTTCGTTAAAACTCCCTTAAAAAAATGGACAAGTTTTTGCTTTAGTTGGGAGTTGGTTTTACAAGGGTTGGGCTAAATTCAGTGTTGGAATTTAGGATTATTTTATTGCTTGAATTTGGGCTTAGTTTGTTTGAATTAGAGTTTCGTTTTCTTGTCTATTAAGGTTAAGTTAGTTCTCTATATATATATGATAAGTTGTAACTCGTAGAAGTTAAGTCATCCACAATGTAGTCATTTCGAGTTATGTAGCCGTCTCGGTAATCTCGTTTAATAAAATAATTTTTATAGTTATATTTCGTTTGTTTGTTCATTTATTTTCAACTTTCAGTTGGGATGAGAATTTGGCTAGTGATGAACCACATATATAGCATTAATTTTGTTTTGTCACCACAAAGAAATACACTGGCCTACAACTCAGGAAGCCACATTGTGTTTCCACCCTTATTGTTAGAGTACATCACAAGTTCAAATGTCATGAAGGAAAATCGAATGAAAGAAAGAAAAAGTCATAAAAGAGGAGAAATTGTATACAACTTGTAATGATTGGTTTTTAAGTGGAATGAGGATATACATGATGGGGCATGTTGCTTACCATCCTGCACCAACTGGTGTGAGTAACAAGGCCCTACAGACATACCACAAAGTTCAAGTCATGACTGGTGAGAATCTGGTCTCTTTATATCAGAAACTTGGCCAATTCATATGTGGCCTACAGACAATACTTCAATCTTCTTGCCTTCTGAGTCAGTAATTTTCACCAACTTTTGGGAATCGTGGGATTTGATGATATGTGGGGAAGGCACTATCTAGCTAGCAGCAAATCCAATATGATTTTTCAGTGTTCAATCATTGGATATATGTGGTAGAACTAAAATACAAATTTTGCTTGTCATGTTTAGTAGTGTAGGTCTCTGCATTTCTCTCATTAGCAGTGTGAGGAAAACTTCATTCCATAGAAAATGCTGTGCAAAACTTAAATAATTGCTGTATATATTGATGACATGTATTAAGGTGCATACTAAATTTTTTTCAAATTAATTTAAGATGATATTGTGATTATGGAAAAACGTGTTTATGTGTGGGAAGGAGGATGCGAACTGAGTGCAAGAGAAATCATTTCCGCTCTAACCAATGTGATTACGTCCAAGTCTACATGTTAATGTGCATGTTTGATTTCAATTTTTTTTATATTGCCCGAGTCTAATAACTCCACTTTGTCTTTCTATCTTTCATCACCTCCATCTCCTTTTCTGTTTCCCTTCTTTAATCTTTATTCTTACTTTTTGTTAAAAAACAATCTTTATTCTATCTTTTCTCAGTAGTTTCTCTTTATTCTCTCTCAATTTCGCTATCCTACTTTCCCAGGTCTTGCCTGAATACATGTCCTATATAGAGGCTTTAACTGATCTATATATCTTTTGCTGATATTCTTTATGCAAAAATTAGTTCAGAACTGTGATATTATCCAGTTAAAAGAGATCTAACTTTATAAGCTTTCTTATAATTGCTTGCCATATTGAAGAATTCATGTTTAAGGCATTGGTTTGTCTATGAAACAATGCCCACAAGCTAATATATAACACAACCAATAACCCTCCTACAAACTATGACGTGATGCTAGACAACTGAGACCCGAAAAGCTTAAACAAACTCATAGGAATGTGCCGACAACGTACATCATGCTAATATTGTTACAAACATCCCCCACACACGATAAATTCTTTGAATAAGTTGAACTTGGAGCGTTGTTGCAATGTTTGAAAACCCAAATTAAGTTTTTTTTTTTTTTCGTGAAGAGCACTTTGGCTTGAAGTTCTTTGGGTCTGTGTAGTTACTGCAGTAAAATTTTACACTGATGACTGATTTTGGGGTGGAAACGCAACCCAGTTGATGATTAATAGGCATGCATATATTAGCTAGCGAGAGATGAGCTGCTTTGTGTTTATCTTGAGTGATCTTTCACTCTGCCTCGTCAGACTGATGCATGAATAACCATCGTTCAATTAACTGGAAAATGGAAAACGAAATCCAGTATGCCTCTCTATCTTTGTAACAAAAGATAGACTAACCATATAACCTCTCGTTTCCCTGACGTCAAGCATCAAATTTGTGACTTTGCATAATATGTGGTTTTTTTTTTCTTTCTAAACTTTGCATAATGTGTTGAAATAATTACCTGAACTTCTCAGCGAATTGCTCGGTAACCTTATTTGTTACAATAATTATTTATCAAAGGACCATGGTTTTAGAGAATTGAACCATGTGTATTTATTAGAAAAATTATTTATTAACTAGGGTAGGC
The DNA here is from genome assembly GCA_036320875.1 of Cotoneaster glaucophyllus. Lineage (NCBI taxonomy): Eukaryota > Viridiplantae > Streptophyta > Magnoliopsida > Rosales > Rosaceae > Cotoneaster > Cotoneaster glaucophyllus. The sequence goes on along the minus strand of CM070071.1, from coordinate 16,771,503 downwards.
TCGATCTGATTTGGTCTGATTTACCTCAAACTGTAAACGAACTAATGTTTAAGTTTTCGGTTTGGTTTGGTTTGGTTCGGTTCAGTGTATGTTAAACTATTATAGCCAAGAACTCGATTAAGTTGCAGCAATCACAATCAAGTAAAGCACAAAGACCTTTTGCATATAAGACTATTACAATACACTAACCTGAAGAACCTCTACCTGAAGATGCCATGAATGCTGCAAATCAATCTCAGTGCACTGCAACTCTTCTCCTCTCTGTCAGATTGTCTCGAGCTCTCACTAAGAATAGGACTTAGTTCCAAAGAGAGCAGCAATCTGTGAGAGCAGAGGTCACAGTATATATATAGACATATATATCTCCTCATAACTCAATAAGGATTCCCTATTAGAATCCTCATAGAAAACAACTTATGTTTCCTAATACATACCAGTTTAATGCTATATCCGAATCCTTCATGGACAAGAATTAGCATACACTTTCTCACAAGGCTTTCTTATACTAATTGGACCAAAACACTCATCGTCAAAACATCCAACCTCATGTTCATATTCTTACCGTGTAGGCATCAAACTAGTAGTTAGCACAATTGAGCCAAACCACCGATTTGGTTTTAATTGGTTCTGAGAAAATATTTTATTTTCTCTTATATATATCAAAGGAAATTTCCTACTGTAAATTGAACGACAGCTGAAAAAAGAAATTATCGATGAAGATGGAGAAATTTTGAGAGATTTGATGTCTGGTTCGAAAAATAACCAAACTGTAAGTTGAAGGTACCGTTGTTTAGTTTGTTCGGTCTAAACAGTTTGGGCGGTATTTTTTCCACTCTTACCTCTAAACACTGTTTTAGTTAACTCCCTTGTAGAGTTTTTTAAAACCTAGTTTACAAAACCTACCCAGTAATTAATCACACAGGCAAGCATCTAGCTAATTTTTTTAACACGTCATTAGGCATCTGAGTTGATTCTATAATTTGTTTCTGCTAAAGCTTGCATTTTCTGTGTATTCCTGATTATTTTTTTGTTTGATCCACAGAACATTCTTAAGAATGTTGCATCTCAAAATACACGTGGTTATATCATCGGATTTTGTGCTAAATTCTCTCCAAAAAATAATGTAATTAATCATCGTCTCCAACATATATTCCCTATTCATATTCATATCCATCAAACTTACATCATTGGTTCTGTATAGAAGGATCCTTTATAGAATCTCGTCGAACTTCATCTCCTACAAGTAACTAACTCAATCCGAATTGATAAAAACATATGCGCACTCAAAATTTGTTCCTTCTACTTACCTTGGCTCGAGCTGTACAGCGAAAAAATCAAGCAAGTCCAAACTAGTGGCTTCATGCTTATCTATCGCATCTTTGTTGTACTTCCCAAATTGCATTGTAAATGGCGAAATTTTACAAACTTTGTTTATGTGGCGTGACTTTACCACCTAATAAAACAATTCAATTAAAAAATAACATGTGTTCAAAATTACTAATGAGTTTTTATATCTTAAACATTGATCATCTTTATCACTCAATATTATCATGGAATAAAATTACTCCTATTTTTTTAAATAAAAATTTATACATTATGATCAATCAAAGAGAGACGATTTAAATAGAATTCCACCAGAAAACGAAAACATAAAATATGACCACAGTGGCTGCTCATGGGATTAAGGGTCGATAAATGATCATGCTTTTTCAATGGGGAACAAGTAGAAAGCAAACTAGTTGTCACAATAGAGGAAGGAATTATGAAGGTTGATATAGATGTGTGTATCTGCGTTAATGTCAATATATCGACGTTGTCCAAAACAACAAAAACAAAAGAATACGTGTAAATTTTATAGGAAACTACATATTAATCCTTGAAATAGATTATCTTTAGACTAAAACCTTAACCACGATAAAAAAACTGATTATAGTCCTTTGACTTATGTTCAAGTCAGCATTTATATGTAATTTTTTCTTCTTCTTATATTATTCTTGAGTGAATTATAATGTCTCATGTTTAATTTATTTATAACTTTTCATTTTATTGATAACATAAATCATTCTACTTAAAAATGAAACTTTTTACCCAAGATATTATCTTCAACCATGTAAGAAGAAAGGGCTAGGGCCACCATCCACATCTAATTTTTCTTCTTCTTATACATCTAATAGTGCATGATTTATTTTTACCATTTTTTTCTAGTGTTGATGATTTATTTTTACCTTCTCATACATCGAATCTACCAATTTTTTTTCTTTTGATGTTAATGTATCAATACTTATGTACCTATATGTACGTATGTACTGACACTTCCGCACCGCTACATCCGTACCAATGCTAACGTATCAATACTTTCGTACCTATATGTATGTGTACCTATGTGTACGTATGTACCGTCACTTCCATACCGATACTTCCGTACCTATGTGCACATATGTACTGACACTTATCCAATTCCTATATATAGATAATAAGGAGTTGTTATACTATTTTTTTTTGCGTGATATATATATATATATATATATATATATATATATATATATATATTAAGGGTTATTATTTAAATTTTAACCTATTGTTTTTGTAGTTGATTTTTCTATCTTCGACTTCTTAAGGTGACTGACCTAAAATTACTATAGACTTAATTTGTTTGTCAGCAAGTATAAATTAGTATAATTTACCTTAATTGGATTTATCTTATTGACTTTTGTATCAAAAATTAAATGTTTTTGAATTTTGAATGGTTTATTAACGGAATATATTTAAGCCTTAATTATAAAATAGGTTGACAATTTTAATGGCAAAGTTTGTAAATATGGTAGGTAATGGAGGTATCTTATAACATGATGTGGCGGTGAATATTAAATTAGGAACTTAAATAAGATTTTAAAAACCATTCAGGTTATAATATAAAAATTATCTTATATAGACCCTAAAATCTAAATGTTCCTAAATTTTATTTGGTTTTTTGTATCCACTTACTCCAAAAAGCAGATTAGAATCCACTTAATTTCTTTTGAGAATTACTAAGAATGGCAAGACAGATTACAGTCATTTGCCATGGCGTCTTTGGTTTCTTCGTCAAAATTGTTTGGCTCTTTTGACAAAATTGCGTTATTGTTTTTCTCATAATTTTTTAGAAGATAATTAGGTTGTTGATCTTTTGGCTAATTATTAAGTTGATCATATTGATTCTCATGGGCGGGGATCATGTCCCAAATTTTGCTACTACAACTTATTTTAAGGGTTTTTATTGGTTCCCTAAATATCGTTTCTCATAAATTTATTTTCATTGCTTTTTTGAGGGGTTTAGTTTTATATCTTTTTTTCATGTCCAAAATACCAAGAATAATAAAACAAAATTGTCCAATGCACAATCATTTTGTAAACTACAAATTTTTTTATACAAAGCGATATTTTATTCATTAAGATAATCTAAATCACGAGGAATAATTTAAACTTGAGAGTGCAGAAAGAGAGTACACTGCTCTGATAAATTTGACTAAATCACTTATTCATTTTCATTTTTCATTTTCTTTTCTAAAAAAGTATATGTGGCCCATCACTTTAAAAATTAACAAAATACTTATAAAGCAAAGTTGAAATGCAAGTAATTCAATTATTAATTGGTTGGCCTTGGAATATGAAAGAAAAAGGCTTATACATATGGTGGTGGCCATAGTTGTCTAGTTCAGAATCTCATAACACTAAACCACAGAATTATCTCAACCTTTTACAAACCCAGAATATCTTCCCAAAGAATTTAACAAACCCAGAATATCTTTCATGTTAGTCTTCATATTCGGATATCTATAACTGATGTCACGTGATCTTCATGTGATGAAAATTACAAGGAAAACAAAATATTCTGAATAAGAATTTGAAGCCTCCAAGGCATTGTACGTTTTGCATGTAATACTCTCGATCACAAGTTAATTTTTAATCACTTTATTAACAGAAAGAAAGGAAGATCACTTGATTATAGCAATGTATCAATTAGTTATCAATTAGTTATTATGATTGATTGTAATTGTCAATCAGTATATACTTGCCTAGAATAGACCAATTATAGATTGTATAAATATAGGATCCCGTATGTACTATTGACTATCAATTTTATCAATAAAGAAAATCTTTCTCAAATCACACAATTTCAAGATGGCATCAGAGCACCGATCTTGGTGACTCTAGAAACCCTAGAAACCCTACACACTTCCGCATTCAACACTCACAGTCGCTGCCACCATGGGAGACGACACCAGCAGGAAACCACAAACCAAACCTATAGAGACCCTCTTGGATGTCTCAGACCTATACACCATACACCATTTTGACCATCCAAATATTGTCCTAGTATCCAAGCTGCTCGAAGGAGACAACTACAGCAAATGGAGTCGTGCCATGCGCATCAGTCTCAGCGCGAAAAACAAGATCGGATTTGTGGAAGGCACCGTCGAGTCCCCATCTCCGACAGATGCAAAATTTCCATTGTGGCAACGCTGCAATGATATGGTTTTGGCATGGATTTTAAATTCTGTCCATTCTGACATCGCAAGCAGCATCATGCACAACTCCAGTGCAGCAGAGGCATGGAATGATTTGAAAGAACGTTTCTCCCAAGGAAACGATTCACGTATCTATCAAATTAAGAGAGAGATTGTTGAGCATAGACAAGGCCAGTAATCAATCTCTAATTACTACACCAAACTGAAGGCCCTATGGGACGAGCTTTCCTCGTACAACAAGGAAGCAACATGCACTTGGGGAGGATTAGAGCACCTCAACTCAACAAAAGGGAAGAGAAAGAAAGGGTCATGCAATTCCTTATGGGATTGAATGACAGCTACTCGGCAATTCGAGGACAAATCCTGTTGATGCAGCCACTGCCCGACACGCAACGCGTTTATTCTCTCGTCCTCCAACAAGAAAAACAAGTTGAAGTATCTCTTAATCGAGAAAACTTGAACCATCATGCCATGCTAGCAACTCATGCATCAGACACGGGCAATCAAGCAAACCAAGTTCAGAAGAAGAAATGTTCATACTACGATCAAGGTGGTCATGTCGTTGAAAGGTGTTTCTACCTATATGGATTTCCACCTGGTCACAAGTTTCATGGGAAGAATGTGAAACCTCCCAACCAATGGCGATCTCATGCCAACCATGTGAAGACTGGACAAGAACCAAACAAGGCCACTGATTCAAGCCACAAACCATCCACCTCAGAAGGTCCAAGATTCACCACCGAGGAGTATAACCAGTTGATGGCACTCCTTCGAAAAACCAATGATGGTAATCAACAACATTTTGCGAATGTGACAGGTATTATCACACCATCCTCTAATATGGATCAAATTGATTATCCTTCGAAATTATGTTGGATTATTGACAGTGAGGCCACAGATCATGTGACGGCCTCATCCACTTTAATGAAACCACAGTTTCAATCAAACTCCACCACAGTCCAGTTACCTGATGGTGGGCACTCACTTGTAGAGGCCATTGGTTCATTGAAAATCAGTCCGCAAATCACTCTTGAATGAGTACTTAAAGTTCCCAAATTTAGAGTTAATTTGCTATCTGTCAGCAAACTAACAAGGGCATTAAACTGTATTGTGATATTCTTTCCGGACTTTTGTGTTGTGCAGGACGCGGCTACGAAGAAGATGATTGGCCTGGGGAAGCATCATGATGGTCTTGACTACTTGACACAAGACCAAAACCCACATCTAGCCTACAACATCCGTAAACACTCCAACCTTTAGCACCAACGTCTCGAACATCCCTCCACCGGACCGCTTCAAACCTTGAATAAAACAGTTCCTGATATTCATTTTGATTCTAGTCATATATGTGAAATTTGCCCTTTAGCAAAACAAACTCGTTCATCTTTTCCATCCAGTTCAATTTCAACGAATGCACATTTTGATTTAATACACTGTGATATTTGGGGACCACATCGTATAAACTCCCACTCCGGGGCTCGTTACTTCCTAACTATTGTGGATGATTTTTCTCGATATAGTTGGATTCACCTCATGAGATATAAATCAGAAACCCAAGGGATATTGCAATCCTTCATTTCATGGGTTCATACACAATTTAATTGCCCCATTAAAACCCTTAGGGCTGACAACGGGTCCGAGTTTGTATCCATGCGTCCATTCCTTGACTCGAAGGGCATTGTGTTCCACCACTCTTGTCCTTCGACACCCCAACAAAATGGAGTAGTTGAACGCAAGCATAGACACCTTTTGAATGTGGCTCGAGCCCTCCGTTTCCAAGCCAACCTACCATTGAGTTTTTGGGGTGAGAGTGTTCAAACAGCTTCCTATTTAATTAATAGATTGCCTACGCCATTACTTTCCCACACAACACAATATGAATTACTCCACAAAGCATCACCCAAATACTCTCATCTCCGCACCTTTGGGTGCTTGTGTTATGCAACCAATCTCATGCCCACTCACAAGTTCGATCAACGAGCCCGCCAATGTATTTTCGTTGGTTATCCTTTGGGACAAAAGGGCTACAAAGTTTATGACCTCCAAACTCACAAGTTCTTCTCCTCTCGTGATGTTACATTTTATGAAAGCACATTCCCCTTTATTACTCAACCATCAAATCGCCAGGATGATAATATAGTATTACCTTTACCTTATCTCATTGAACCACAGACTTCTCCCAATATAACACCACCACCGCATGCCCTTATACCACATGAAGAACACCCTAGCCCAGAGCCTTCTCCCAACAATGACCACCCTAGCCCAACGCCTCCATTACCTACCATCACACTCCCTTCGTCGTCTCCCTCATGAAACGACAATCTTAACCCCACGGCCTTAACCTCATCGACCTCACCACACCCCCCCCCCCACACCACCATTGCGTCGATCTGGACACCTGTCACAACCCAGCGTCTTGCTCCGCGACTTTCATGTGTATCAGACGTCCATGACAGCCCCCAGGACATCATCTCCTTTGGCAAGCACGCGTCACCCATTATCCAGGTATCTCTCTTATAGACAACTCTCTTCTCCGTATCGGAAATTTGTTTGTAATATCACGACCCTTGTGGAGTCTGTGACCTTTGAACAGGCAAATGACGACCCCAAATGGAGAGATGTCATGGCCCATGAACTTGCAGCCCTTGACGAAAATCACACATGGACGATTCAACAATTGCCCCCCGGTCACCGAGCCATCTGGTGCAAGTGGGTGTACAAGATAAAATATAATTCTGATGGTTCCGTCGAACGCTACAAAGCTAGACTGGTGGCCAAAGGCTTTACGCAGCGGGAAGGGATTGACTACAAGGAGACTTTCGCTCCCGTCGCCAAACTCACTACAGTTCGATGTTTATTAGCCGTGGTAGCTATCCGTCATTGGTCTCTACATCAAATGGACGTTCAAAATGCTTTCCTCCATGGCGATCTCACTGAGGAGGTCTATATGCATCTTCCGCCGGGGCTTCGTCGACAGGGGGAGAGAATGGTATGTCGACTCAACAAGTCTCTTTATGGACTTAAACAAGCCTCCCGAAGTTGGTTTCATAAGTTTTTCGCTGCTATTCAACGTGGTGGTTTTCAACAATCTAAGGCCGATTATTCACTGTTTACTAAGGTTACAGGTGCCTCATTCACTGATGTGCTTATTTACGTTGATGACATGATCATCACTGGCAATGATGATCACGCCATTGCTGCCCTTAAGGATTTCCTTCACACTCAATTCCGAATCAAAGAACTTGGCCCTTTGAAGTACTTCCTTGGGGTGGAGGTAGCTCGTTCAACAAGTGGTGTCTCAATTTCTCAACAGAAATACACATTGGATATCTTAGACGAGGCTGGATTACTCGGGGCCAAACCAATGCCCACACCAATGGAGGAAAATATCAAGATCCTGCCAACTGAAGGAGAGTTATTGAAAAATTCATCATATTATAGGAGGTTAGTTGGACGACTCATGTACCTCACTATCACAAGGCCGGAAATAACATATCACATTCATATCTTAAGTCAATTTATGAAAGAGCCGAGAAAGCCCCACCTTGATGCCGTTCACCATCTCTTGCGTTATTTAAAGGGAGCTCCTAAACAAGGTTTGTACTTCCCATCCAAAGGCAATATGTCATTAATGGGGTTTTGTGACGCGGATTGGGCTCGATGCTCTATTACGAGACGATCCGTAACTGGGTATTGTATATTCCTTGGAGGAGCACTAATCTCATGGAAGACCAAGAAGCAGAAGACGGTCTCGAGGTCATCTGCCGAATCAGAATATAGAGAGCAATGGCGTCTATTACATGTGAGCTAACTTGGTTGAGATATCTATTGCACGACTTAGGGGTTCAACACCCAGAACCAGCCAAGCTTTATTGTGATAGTCAAGCGGCACTTCACATAGCAGCAAACCCAGTTTTCCATGAACGAACAAAGCACATTGAGATCGATTGTCATGTGGTTCGAGAGCGAATCCAGTGTGGAGATATTGCTACAGCTCATGTGTCCACAAAGTGTCAGCTTGCCGACATGTTTACTAAACCACTTGGTCAGCCATCATTTCGTTTCCTACTTGGCAAGTTAGGCGTTCTAGACGTCCACGCTCCAACTTGAGTGGGAGTATTAACAGAAAGAAAGGAAGATCACTTGATTATAGCAATGTATCAATTAGTTATTATGATTGATTGTAATTGTCAATCTGTATATACTTGCCTAGAATAGACCAATTATAGATTGTATAAATATAGGATCCCGTATGTACTATTGACTATCAATTTTATCAATAAAGAAAATCTTTCTCAAATCACACAATTTCAAGACACTTTAATCCGTATTCGTTTACACCATTATTCATAAATCCAAACAAGTCATTCCTCGAGGATTCTAGCTACATTCAACCAATGAAATAGTTGTGAATATACAAGTTGTGCACTATACGAATATCATAAGAATTTCTACTATTAAATTAACAACAATTGGATCTTATCATGATTACGAATTTTCTCAACTAGTTAAGTTGGCCATTAGCCAACTTCTTATCATGTTAAATCAAGTTTCTTCTTATTCAGCAATATTCTACTCTGATGAAATGTCATCTCCAGGAAGATGATTTGAATAATTAAATTAAAGAGGGGGAGTACATTTGTTCTGATCAAGTTAATTATGTCATTTTCAGAATGAGACAGAAGTTTTGATTAGCATTTTCATTCAATTATTTTGCCTTTTTTCTTTCTTTCGAGTTTACCTCTTGTATGTAGTTTGCCACAAGTGGTGATTTTCTTCTTATCACTATCATTATAACCTAAAACAAATTCCACGAGTTTCATGAGACTCTATGGTGATCAATACGCATGAAGGTTTAGTTTGGGCCTTTACAGTATCATCACACACTATAAATCGACCACCAACTCTCTCTCTCTCTCTCTTCTTTCACAATAGTCAGTTACAAAAGGAGCCTGTGAATTTTGCTTCTTTTATTAAACAAACGTCCTCACGAAGCCCATGCACCATAAATACAGTATATCTCAAGAGAAGAAGGAAAACGAAAAACAAAAGCCAAACCTTCATCTTTTCCTTTGAAAAAAATTATATTTGGAAGCCATTTAACAAACCCACCAAATCTTGCAAGCCATTTTTCGACAATGTCTGTGTAGAAATTATGACTTTAATTTGTGATATATTTCATAAGTTGTTGTACAACAATGGTTCGGATATATAAGCGGAAGAAGAGAGGAAAGAAGAGAGGACTATCCGACAAAGACTAAGAAAAAGAAAAAAGATGACTAATGATGAGTAATGATGATGTCTAAACCTAATGATGACTAATAAAGATAATGATGTCTAAACCTAATGATGACTAATAATGATGTCTAATAATCACTTTCAACACTCCCCCTCAAGCTGGATCGAGGAGGTTCACTGAGCCAAGCTTGCTCAATAATCGATGAAACTGAACGGATGTCAGTGCCTTGGTGAAGAGATCTGCTAGTTGATCATGGCTTCGTGTGAACATTGTCTGAATGATTTGAGTTTGAACTTGAGCTCGGATGAAATGGCAATCCACTTCAATATGTTTGGTTCTTTCATGGAACACAGGGTTGGCAGCAATGTGCATGGCTGCCTGATTATCACACATAAGTGACATAGGAGTAGAATTAGGAAACCCTAAGTCTGAAAGAAGCCCTTTAAGCCAAATGAGTTCACAAGCAGTGGCTGCCATGGCTCGATACTCAGCCTCTGCGCTGGAACGAGCAATTACCTGTTGCTTCTTACTCTTCCATGTGACAAGGTTTCCACCAACAAATGTACAATAGCCTGTTGTTGATTTTCTATCAATTGCATTACCTGCCCAGTCTGCATCTGTGTAGCCACTAATGACAGTGGACTGATTGTTATGCATAGTAATTCCTTGACCTATTGAACCCTTGAGATAACGAAGGATTCTCTTAACTATGTTAAGATGATCAATAGTGGGAGAGTGCATGAACTGACTCGCCAAGCTCACTGCATATGTGATATCTGGACGAGTGATGGTGAGGTATATGAGCTTGCCTACTAATCGTTGATAGTAGCTTACATCATGCATGACTTCTCCATATATGCTGAGCTTCAGTTTACAATCAACGGGAGTGATAGCAGGCTTGCAGTCAAGCATTTTTGCTTCTTGAAGAAGGTCCAATGCATATTTCCGTTGATGTAAAAACAGTCCTTTTGACGATGTTGCCATTTCGATCCCCAAAAAATACTTTAACCTCCCCAAGTCCTTGATAGCGAAAGTTTGATGTAGTGAGAGTTTTAGTGCCTCAATCTCCACGATACTATCTCCAGTAATGATGAGATCATCAACGTAGATGAGGACCACCAACTTCCCACTGCTGCCAGTTCTTACAAATAACGAAGAATCAGCATTACTTCGCATGAATCCAGCCTTTTCCAGAACAGAACTGAGCTTGGCATACCAAGCTCTTGGTGACTGTTTCAATCCATATATTGCCTTATGCAATTTGCAAACCATGTTGCCTTTGATACCATTATAGCCGGGAGGAGGTTGCATATACACTTCTTCCTGCAACTCTCCGTGAAGAAAAGCATTCTTCACATCCATTTGGTAGAGTGACCACCCACAATTGATTGCAACTGAAAGTAAAACCCTGACTGAGTTCATCTTGGCCACCGGTGCAAATGTTTCCTTATAATCTACTCCAAAGGTTTGGGTGAAACCTCGAGCAACAAGTCTAGCCTTGTGTCTCTCGATAGATCCATCAGCTTTGAATTTTGTCTTGTAAACCCAACGACTTCCAACAGCCTTTTTTTCTGGTGGTAGTTGAACTAGGCTCCAGGTGTGATTCTCTTCCAGTGCACGAAGCTCTTCTGTCATGGCTTGGTTCCATTGTGGGAGAAGACAAGCTTCTTGAAAGCTTCTTGGTTCACTGTGCTTATCAATTTCACGGAGAAATGCAGCATGAGATGTTGAGAACTTACTAAAGCTGATACATTCAGTGATAGGATGCCGTGAGGCATACGTAACATAATCCTGCAACCTAGCTGGAGGTTTTCTGATTCGAGGAGGGTTTCTCTTAATCACCTGAGACTCTGTAGAGGATTGAAAATGATCAGAGTAAGGCTCTTCTTCACTTTCACTGGCAGTAACTTGGTCAGTGTGTACTTCTTCACAGTGTGGACTCACAGTGACTGGTCTCTCTTCCAACATCGGATAATCAAAGTTTTGAGGGAGTGGGAACATGTCAACTAAATCCTCCCCCTGACTTGTAAAATAAGGGCAGTTTTCTTCAAACTTCACATCTCTTGAAACTGTGCACTTCTTAGTGACTGGATCGAAGCACTTGTATCCCTTTTGGGTGGCCGAATATCCCATAAACACACACTTTGTTGCCCTGGCATCTAGTTTGTCACGGTTCAAGGTTTGGATGTGAACAAAACAAACACAACCAAACACCTTGAGATGTGTCAAATCTATTTTCCTCCCCTTGAGAACTTCATAGGGAGATTTAAAACTTAGCACACGACTTGGAAGTCGATTGATGAGATAAGTGGCAGTGAGAATGGCAAACGACCAAAATTTCTTTGGAACATGCATGTGAATCATGAGAGCACGAGTCTTCTCCAAGAGATCTCTATTTTTCCTCTCGGCTACTCCATTTTGTTGGGGAGTCCCTACACAGCTGGTTTGATGGATGATACCCTGAGAGCTTATGTATTGAAGCATGTTGTTGGACATAAATTCAGTGCCATTATCTGACCTTAAAACCTTAATGTTTGATTGAAATTGTGTTTTAACATGCATGTGAAACTCTTTGAAAATGGTTGGGACTTCACTTTTTGATTTCATAAGATATAGAAAACTTGTTCGAGAGAAATCATCAACAAATAGAACAAAGTACTTAAACCCTTCAATTGATTCAGTTGTAGGTCCCCATACATCGGTGTGTACCATTTCAAAAAGTTTACTTGTCCTAGACATTGAATTACCAAAAGGTAGCCTAGTAAACTTAGAAAATTGACAAGTATCACAAGTAGGATAGGGTTTACAAAAATTTGGAAACAGTTTAGACAAGACACCTTCAGAGGGGTGAGCTAATCTCCTATGCCAAAGTTGGCTTTCATCTATGGACATCGATTGAGCTTGAAGAGCCTGAGTGTAACAGGCATTCTTGCACAAGTAGTAAAGTCCATTTATGAAGACCCCTTCACCAATCATTTTCATGGTGAGAACATCCTGAAACATCACATTATTTGGTGAGAAAATAGCACGGCAGTTTAGAGTGTTGGTGATCTTTCCAATTGACAAAAGTTGAAAAGGAAAGGTTGGTACATAGAGGGCAGTGGAAGGTGTTGTCTGAGAAAGTAAATTTATTTCTCCTTTTCCCAAAACTAAGACATTTTTTCCATTTGCAACAGACACATGCGAAGGACTTGAAAAATTTTTAAAATGATGTAAATTTGTAATTTTGTTTGTCATATGATCTGTGGCGCCTGAATCAATTATCCAACAATCAGTTTCAGTACTTTTTAATAGGGCAGTAGTGAAGGCTTTGAGTATACCTGATGCTTCTCCCTTTGGAACTTTCTCATTTTCAGCAAGAAATCCGGCAAATTGTCCCAACATAGCTATGTGACTACCCTCTTCATTGCCTTGACCATGTGAGCCTTCTCCGTGCCCCTTACTTTGTAGGTAAGTTGCAAATTCATTGATCAATGACAGTGGATTGGCAGAGAACTCCATGGATCCTTGTGAAATAGTGGAAGGGTGACCATTAGCAAGTTGTGCCTTGAAATGAGGTTGAAATTGATGTGAGGACCTTGGAGGTTGAAATTGATGTGAGGACCTTGGTATCATTTTTCCATCTTTGCTGAACTTAGGCTTGAGTTCGGGATGAAGTTCCCAACACTTGTCTTCCACATGACCGACACCATTGCAATATTTGCATTTTAGATGTGTGTTTCTTCCCTTGTATACCTTGGCTTCTGAGTTCTTGTAATTTGATGCATATGCTTGAGTCTCAGTCAATCTGGGGCTGTGATCAGCATTCATAACCTTCTTCCTTGCTTCTTCTCGTTGAATAGTTGCACAAACATTGTTGAAGGTAGGCAGGTCTTGACTCATCAAGATGTGACTTCTTAGGTCCTCGTACTCAGAGCTCAAACTCCCTAACAGCTGATAAATTTTGTCTTCCTCAGCTCGTTTTAGGAGAATGGTAGGATCTGTGGTATGTGGGAGATATACCACATGGCTTTAAGTCTCCCAAGATGTTGAACAAACGCTTTCCCTTCTTGTTGAGCACTAGCAATGTCCTTTAATTGGAAGACCCTTGCATAGTTGTTTTGATTTCCATACATATCCTGCAAAGCTTTCCAAAGATCATGTGCGGAATTGGAGTAGCTAAAAATTTCAGCAACATGTTTCTCCATGGTGTTGAGCAATAAGGACATGACAAGTTGATCTTTGCAGAGCCATGTATCATATGTAGAGGAAGAACGGTCTGGAGCTTCCACGCTTCCATTTACAAAACCTAACTTCGCTTTGCCTCCGAGAGCTAGTGAAACAGCTCGGGACCAAGGAAGATAATTGAACTCGTTCAAGAGGACTGAACATAAACGTTGATTGGTGTTAACCTCAACGTCTGAGAAGTTTGAAGAGAGACTGTGCTGGGTTTCCTCATCACGGTTCACAGAACTTTCTTCAGCCATGACTTAGACTTCGAAAAAATCGCAGCAGCAAGAATGGTAGAGACAGGTTACAAAAGAACCTGCTCTGATACCATGTAGAAATTATGACTTTAATTTGTGATATATTTCATAAGTTGTTGTACAACAATGGTTCGGATATATAAGCGGAAGAAGAGAGGAAAGAAGAGAGGACTATCCGACAAAGACTAAGAAAAAGAAAAAAGATGACTAATGATGAGTAATGATGATATGACTAATAAAGATAATGATGTCTAATAATGATGTCTAAACCTAATGATGACTAATAATGATGTCTAATAATCACTTTCAACAGTCTGCAACAACAATATCACATTTTGAAGAGAACCCAACTGAGAAAGCCTCTCAAAAATGGCCAGGCAACTTCTTCAAAGTGATGCTTTTGGAGCTGAAAATACAAAGGGGAATAGCTCTTCCTCTTGTGGCTGTGAACTTGACATGGTTTGCCAAGATAGCCATCACAACAGCCTTTCTCGGCAGGTTCGGGGAGCTCCAACTGGCTAGTGGTACGCTTGGCTTCACTTTTGCTAATGTCACCGGCTTCTCAGTTTTAAACGGGCTCTGTGCTGCCATGGAACTTATTTGTGGTCAAGCTTTTGGAGCTAAAAATATCAAGCTCCTCCACAAAACCCTTCTCATGGTAACTTTCTTGCTGCTTCTCGCGACGCTTCCTATTTCCTTCTTGTGGCACAACGTTGACAAAATCCTCATCCATTTCGGCCGCAAGAAGACATTTCATTGGTTGCAAAGACGTACCTGTTTTATCTCCTGCCAGACTTGGTAGTTACTTCACTCTTTTGTCCCATCAAGGCCTACCTTGAATTCACAAGGCATCACAGTGCCTTCAATGTTCTGCTCGGGTCTAGCGCTTGCTTTTCACATACCTGTTAACATCTTGCTTGCGAAAGCCAAGGGTCTCGAGGGAGTTGCAATGTCTGTGTGGATCACGGATCTCATGGTTATGATTCTACTTGCGTTGTATGTGTGTGTGATTGAAATTAAGGCAAAGGAAGGGAGGTGGAACGAAGGGGGATGGCTTGGTCAATGTGTCAGTGATTGGAAAAGGCTGCTCAAGCTTTGTGGACCTTGCTGCCTCACTACCTGCCTTGAATGGTGGTGCTATGAGATTCTGATGTTGCTAACAGGCCGGCTTTCGAATGCCAAGCAGTCGGTAGGAGTTTTAGCCATTGTATTAAACTTCGACTATCTACTATACTCGGTGATGGTTTCTCTGGCAACATGTGCATCAACACACGTCTCCAACGAGCTTGGAGCAAACAGAGCAGGCCCTGCTTATCAGTCTGCACTTGTGTCTGTTGTAGTGAGTGTGGTCTCGGGTTTCATGGGCGGTTTGGTGATGTTAGCAGCAAGAGGAAGTTGGGGGTCTTTGTTCACCCACGATACGCGAATTTTAGGAGGCGTGAAGAAGATGATGCCGCCGATGGCCTTGGTGGAGGTGGCGAATTTCCCTTTAGCAATTTGTGGAGGAATTGTCCGGGGAACAGCGCGGCCGTGGTTAGCCATGTATGCAAATCTAGGTTTCACTTGGGCTCCGTGGATTGTTGGGAGGGTTCTTAATTGGGATGGTTGCATGCCTAATTCTGTTGCTAATTTTTGTTTTGAGGATCAATTGGGAAGAAGCTTGCAAGGCACAAACACTTGCCTCGGTTGGTTGTCCAACACCAGAACTTAACAGAGATGGACATCACAAAACTGTGGAGAGGGTTGATGATGCTGAAGTCTAAGAAATTAAGAATAACCTGAGAGAGGTCATCTCATCCCGGTAAAACCGGAACAGGTAACCGGCTTTTGGATCACCAACTATGAAACTATGACTCCGAAAGCCGGTTCTAGCAATGTTTTTTTTCTTTTCAAAAGAGTAACTTTCAGTTAACTTCTGTAGGTTGTGGGGTTACTTCTTCCTCATGAGTCCATATGTCAAATTGTAAGATAAACATCCCCTGGCATAAAAAGTGCGCAATTTATATGCAGTCAAGATATTGCTAGAGAGCTAGAGGCCACTGTGGCGTTGAAAATGCATATGAGGACGATCCAATTTCATGGAGGAAAGAATCCGGCTAAGTCGCATGATGTTCCGTATGAATAAACTTTTCTCCAATTTGCAAAATTAAACAAGAAAAAATTCATTGTACTGGGATGAATTTGCAATACCATTAACATCGTTGTTCCCACTTTGATGAAGAAATTTGCATCACAGATCGATCAATGAACACCAATCGAAGATATCATCCGTCGATGAATCCAGGTTTAGTACTTAAAGACTCCAGCTCCTTCGCTTTTTCTTCATTGAAGCCAAGGCCTGCCAATATCTTGTGACCCGGAGATTCCGCTTCATACCAAATGCCAAGAAGCAGATGAGAAGTTGTAACTTCCCCACTATCACCTGCAGTTCACATGTTAAGAAATTAAATCACGTAGACTTCATAGCGGAGGAATACGAGTGGACAATTCTGATAAGAAAAAATGGTTATGTGCCCTTGGCGATCAACCAAACAATTCCGCAAGAGTACACGGCACAACTAGCAACACAATCTCCATTTCAGATAGGTCTATTCTAGTTTGCAGTCGAGAACCACATAAAATAATATTTTAGATTTCGTTAATCATTCATTGAAACCATTAAATCTGATATTCCCCATCTCACGAAAGAACACATACAACTACTTTTCAAACTCCAAACAAGATATGTCTGTTGATAGGGTTTTACATGGCATTGGAATATAAAAAAAAATTCATCATTGTCGTATAAATAAAAATTAACCACCACCAAAAAAATAAAAAAAAGAACTTCCAAAGAATTAAAAAAAATTATGAATAAGAAAGCCCGGAAACTTACCAGATTTTTTCTTTTTATCAACAGCCCAATCAAGTACTCTTTGAGCTTCCTCGGTCAATGCTGGATGCTCAGGACTGAAAAACCACATGTCAGCTTTCCCAAGCAACTTGATTGTTTCTTCACGCACCTTAGTAAGTGTAATTCCATTTCCCCGTAAAAATTTTGCCGCCAGACTAGTTCCTGCAGCTCAAAGCAAAGACGGCTAAGTATACTACATAATCCCTACGGCGTATGTATGAGATAGGATCAGATACTCATAAGATTGTTGTCTTTTCTTGGTAAAGATGATAACAGTCTTAGTATCTTATATTTGCATTCCCGTTTAGCTTTTAATTGTTTTGGATCATACATTTTCACTAATTTCACAATCACAAGTGATTATTGTGCATAAATTATAACGGTAGAAGCGTGCACACAACTACACGAGGCCCTTCTAACCACCACAATTTGCTAACTGAGCTTCAACATATGCAGTTCACATTATTGTCATCCACGTTCCAAACTATATTATATCCTGCAACCATCTAAATTTCAAATTTTGCAGTTCTAGTTTTACAAATACTAGTCCTGTAATTCCATTGATTGTTTAACTCCACCTCAAAGTGTGATTCAACATGATCGAAAATGGAATCACGACATAATTATAGCTGCAGTGAGACAAATTATAGGAAGATGATCACAGAAAAAACATTCAAAAAAATAAACAAGTTACTAAAAATTAACAACAATAAAAGCAGAGAATGGTAAAAAAATTGCTTACCCTCAATGAGGATCCCCATGAGAATTGCTTCAGTCCCGGTAGTTGCATACTTGAGCTTCCTGGCTTCCAATTCACCCATGGCAAATGACTTTATAGCCCTCCAAGACCACCTGCATCCACCCACCCAGTACCAGAACCTCAATCCCAACAATACCCAGAAACCAAAACCAAAAACCCTCCAAAAAAAATCGAACAAAAAAACTCACTTGGGCACTTTCTCAGTGGAAGAAACTATTTCCGCATTTCTGCAACAACCAAATCAGAAGCATCTGAAACAACAGCTTGGTCATCCAAAACGTGAAAAAATATAAAATTGAAAATTCGAGAGAATTAGGGCGGTGGAGGTGTGAGAGAGTGGGACTTACGCGGTGGGGAGGCTGAGACAGACGGTGGCTGAGAAAGGGTGGAGCTTTGACTCTTGGGTTCTGACTCTCAGACTTGAGGGCGGAAGCGAGAGGCTGTTGGCACCCAGCCATGGGCACAGCAAACTGTTGGGTCTCGAATCGGGTTTAGTTATGTGATTGGAGATGAGGGCGGAGGTGGTCGTTGGAAGCTTGGAGAGAGAGTGAGCGGCCATTTTGTGGAACAATATGGTGCTTCAGTGTTGAATTGGATAGGTGGAAGGATATGAGATAGTAAGAAGAACAGGGCGTCGTTCCCTGTGGTTGTATATGGATTGGGCTGCCTTCAACCCAAAGTTCTTTGCAATTGGGCCTTTCGTACTGTGGGTTGGGTGTGTACAGTCCGGATTCGATTGGTTTTACATCGAAACTATAGGTAAGAGCTCATTTAGGAAATGCTTTTAAACAACGGAAAGAGCTTCTAGAAAAAGTATTTTTGGAATCAATCCTTAGTAGAAATGCAAATTAATCTTAGAAAAGCACTTGAAGTGCTTCAAACAAGAAGCATATAACTGGTGCTGCTTGAAACTCAAAAACATTTTCTTTAAAAACGTATTCAGTCATTTAAAAACACTTCCTAAACGAGCCTTAACTCAGAAGCCATTTGATAGTCGTATCATTTTTAGTTTTATTTTAACGTTTTTATAAATTGAAAACGTGTTTGTTTTCTACTTTTTTTTTTAGTGCAAACCAAAAACCAAAGTTCTTTTTTTTTTTTTTTTTTTTTTAATTTTTAAAATTTGGATTTCAGAACTAAAACCTGAAAGTAGTTACAAATCAACTTTTCATTTTAAAAACAATGAAAACTAAAAACTAAAAACTAAAATTGAAATAGTTATCAATAGAGGTGAGCACAGTACGGCTCACCCCAAAATCGAAGTCGCTGTGACTTGGACTAGGATGATGCCTTCAGTTCCATAAGCCATGAAAAATGGGGTTTCTCTAGTTGCTTTCCGAACTGTAGTGTGATACCCCTATAAAACTTCAAACAATTCTTCTGGCCACTTGCCCCTCTTTTGCTCAAGTCTTTTTTCAAGCATTGAATGATCGTTTTGTTTGAAGTTTCTACTTGACCATTGCCATGGGGGTATCACAGAGTCGAAGTGAAATGGTGAGTTTCGAATTCCTTGTACCAGTTCATGACTTTGGAGCTGGTAAATTGCAAACCATTATCGGTGAGAACGGTGTGCGAAATGCTGAATCGATATATGTTGTTTTTTCCAAACAAATAGCTGAGCCACCGGTTAATAATCTGATATAAGGGCTCTGCTTCAATATACTTAGAGAAGTGGCCCATTGCTACTATCAGGTATTCTTTGATGATTCATTGGTGCATAGATTTGACACTTGTCACATGCCTGAGCACAGTCCAAGGTTTCTTGCCTCATGGTGGGTAGTAGTACCCAACTGTAAGTGTTTTTTGTGCAAATGATCTCCTACGGAATGGTTCCCGCGCACACTAGAATGGATGTCACTTGGAATTTGTAAGTCCATTTTCGGATGTACACATAGAGTGAGGTTTGGAGTAAGATAGTCGGTAAAGTTTTTCCCGCACAATAATGTACCTCAAAGCTTTTTGGACCAGCTTTCTGGCCAAATGGTGATCATCAAAAAGTTTGCTATCTTGGAAATGGTCAATGATCTCGTTCATCCAGCTTTCTCTCGTGTCGATAGTAACAACTAAATTCGATTCTGGTTCATGGATGCTCGAAGTAACGAACTACTCGAAGCGAATGTCCACAGAAGTGAGTAGTCCATAGCGAATGCAATATTCACACGTGCATCATCATGAGTGTTCTCGTTCCGAGGAGTTCGTTGATTTCATACTTTTTAAATCTCTCGAGCGGTGCCTTGACCTTGACCAAGTAGAGCCCCAAGGTAGGATTATGAGAGGCATACCTCTCTTGACTTGTTGAAAATAAATGTAGAGTCACAGAAGATCGAAAGTTCCTTGACCTGAAGTTTCATTATTGCCCTAAGTCCGACAAGCAGTGCTTCATACTCCACTTCGTTGTTGCTTACCCAAAATTCAAGCTTCAAAGCTTGCTCAAGTATGGATAGGAAGTGTGGTCGAAGCTTCCTGGCCGCCGTCACCAAGGTGAGAATAGCTTTTCTTGCCACACCCTGGACCTAGGGTTGGTGGAAAAATATAACCCCGCGCTTAGCACTAAAAATTAAAAATAAAAACGAAAATGAAAACTTCTCTTATAAAAATAATCCGAAAAGCCTTACAAGTGTACAAAAATAAATATATAACCCTAAATCTCTCATCTAACACAATCCGTCAAACACCTGCCTTGCCAAATAACTCATCTGTAATATAAAAGAGTGATGCATGAGCAACAACCACCGTTGCCTAGTGAGTAGAAAATGTGATATGTCAGTCAAGTGATGTCGTTGTAAACACTCTAGAAAATATAATAATATCAAAGCCTTAGCCACGAAGTGCCATATCACATCATCACTTCACATGTTGGTTATCCTTCATAATAAGTAGCTCACCACGTGACCCCTAATTGCCATTCCGACCTCCAGAAAGTTTATACAACTAGCAAAGTTGTGGGTTATAACATTCAAACCTGGGCTCTACGCCATTTAAGGGAATAGTTGAAAGAGCGATCCAGAAATCATCTGAAGATGGCTCTGGACTCCGACCTCGATTACGACTACTTCCATCATGGACCAACATACTAAGGGCATCTCCAATGAAGTCCCTAAATAGGGACTACCACCGTATAAAATTGGTATAAAACAAATATAGGGACAAAATGAATTTCCAATGAATCGGAAAGTGAGTCCCTAAAGTATAGAGACTCACCGGATACATGGTGTATGTTCTCACATATAGGGACTGTATAGGGACAACCTTGAGTGAAAAACAGGGCCTACAATCTTGACTAAAGCTTTTAATTAATTAAACAAAAGGTTAACATAATTATACATCGAGCGGAAAACGGGGCCCACAATCTTGATTGAAGATTTTAATGTTTTTAATTATATAGTAAAGGTTAACATAAACAAAAAAATGTGCACCTAATCAAACTATCACATAAAATCATAAAAACTTCAAATTTAGGGATTCTACTATAAGGACGCTCCCATTGGAAGCAATATTCCCTCTATGACATGAAGATTCCCTTTAAGTCCTTAAATGAGTACTTAAGAGTGGTGGTGGGAGTCCCTAAATAGGGACTTCCATTGGCGATGCTCTAAGACAAGTATATTCTAAAACATCGTATGTTAGTAGGTCCGAAGGGCGCATCCGGACTAGGTAATCCCCAAGAGGAATTTTATTCCAATGGGCTTCCGATACGCGAAAATGCTTTAACTAAGCCAGTCAAGGTTGTCCGATCGGAAATGCTCATGTATAATGCTTAAGGTTTGACAAAAGGATTCAAAAGGTGTTTCTGACCCACATGTCGATAACCAAGTCTCCAAAGAATTTTTTTTAAGCTTCACTAGAGATGAACACGGGATCTAGTCTAGAAAAGAAATCCATTCCTAGTACTTCATCGCAAGTATTGAAATCCTTGATCCAAGAACTGGGGCAAGGTAAAAAGTTGTTATTGATTTGTTTCTTACAGATTGTTTCAAATATTATTTGAAATTCTTAAGTCCAATAAATGTGTTGGTAAGCACATAGCGAAAGATTCTCCATGGGTTTAATATTTAATTCATGATACCAGAGTAAGGTAGTACTCTGGATATCGCGATGAGAATACTTTATGGATGCTGAGTTTGGGAGTTAATGTTTCTCCAAATCAATATTAACGAATGGGCTTCTGAGCTTTGTCACGGGCCCACAAACGTACTCGTATTCTGTTCTGTTGCTTATTTTTCTAAAAGTTGGTTTACTTTTGAAAGATTTAATGGATTTAGATAAGAAGGCACAAGATAAGCAAAATTTCGACAATCATATGTTTATTATCAAGCTCCTAGTAGTTTTGGGGAGACAAGCCCTCGCCCCTGGCAAAACAAAATTTTGAAGACTACTGGACCAGAATCCTCAATGCTAATGGAGGTTCTACTACTGGATTAATTGCGTACTACGCTCATTTGTCTGCATTCCAAGCAAGATACTACATTAAAGGTGAGTATTCTGATGGAGATCCGCCACCACCGTCGTCCACAAACAAAGGATGAGGAAGAAAGCAGTGACGAAGAACCCTCTAAGGAATCTCAACACTTTGCTGAGATTCCACCCATATGCAAAGACTGCATGGAGGGTGCTATGAGGGGATGAATGTTATGGAACAAATTGCAAGAAGCAAGGGATATTAGCATAGTATTATGGCCAAATTAGGTACTACTTAGCTTTGTGTGGCAGAGATTGGAGAGAAAAGAAAAGGTTTTTGGTTTGAGGATTCTGAATATCGAAAGATTAGAGAGGAAACTGGGTGTGGAAAGAAAGCTTTGGTTAAAACACAGAGGTTCAATGGCGTGAAAGTGAAAATGACTATAGAAATCTCAAAAGGAAATCAACTAATTTAAAGGTAAGTTGCTAAAAGATCTCACCGTTGAATGTGAAAAGTCTTTTATCTTGAGATTGACACATGCAAAGATCGAAGCCACTTGAAGAAACAGGCGATTGATTTTTTTGAAGCGTGCACACGAAATTAAGGCATCTGTCATCATTATAGTTGATTTTGCATGATTTAGATGTTGCATGATAGAAATCGAAGCGACGCAACTACCCCATTTTAACGCCAAGAATAGGATCAACATGTGAAGATAGAAGACCAAACGATACGTATTTCATCTTACTCCAAAAGGTATAGTATTTGGATAACAATCCATCCTCAAAGGGAATGGGTTGCCTCTCAGATGCATAGTTAAGGGTAATTGTGGGACCATGATTTTCTACAAACGGAGTAAGGCTATTCCGAATACCGATACCTTAAAAGTTTGGTCATGAATTCACCAGCTCCGAGCTAAGCTAGATTAGACGGAGCAGCGATACCACCATCATTCTGTTCTGGGTTAATAAAAAGAATCCTAGCGACTCTGTTGGATGACCATACTTGTTTCGCAAGATACGTGATCTAATCCGGATATGGACACAATCAGATTCTTTAAGTCGTGGAGTTCGTACAATCCAGGAATTGGCATGTGTTGCAAGTAATCATAACTCCTAAGAGGGTGCAATATCTACTTCTAGATATCTTCTAGGATTCTCTTAGCTTAGAACAAGGATTCTATCCTAAAAAGATCTTTCTCCTCATGGTATAAATACATCCATCTAGGGTTGATCTATGGTAACATAATCTAACACTTAATTCTCTTGCTCACTGCTTGAGTCTAAAACTGTTCGCTAACTTAAACATCGGAGAGCCTTTGGCCGGCACACCCCTCGGTCTGAGGCTTGCTAAAGGTTGTTTATTATTATCCAGGTAGTCAAGTTCGAGCACTTCCTCCACACACGACAGTGAGGGCGAATTTGGTTCCAACATCCTTCTAGTCTTTCACCCCTTGATTAGCCCCTCTACGGAGCGACAATTCATGCAGTAATTGGCCATTGAAGGCCAGTTTATTGACATTCTCTATGTGCCTAAAAGATGATACCCTAAATCTAGCAAGTTGTGAGTCATTAAACTTTTGACTTGTGACTCCTAGCACATGACTTGCTTAAGAAAGGTTGTTAACTCTTCTCCTATACGATTCTTCCTCTTTTGTTGCTAGTTGAACCTCCATGAGTTGTCATCTCCTGCACACATAACAGTACAAGCATTCAACACAACTAAATTCAACAATGTATACCATAAACACAACCAAATTCAACAATGAATAACCGTAACACAACCTATCAATAAGTTTTTATAGCAATACATCTACCATGAACAATGCTTCATGAAAAAAGAAATATGAAGTTAATTCATAAAATAACAAAGAATTAATTAACACAAATCATTTCCATCCGTTCGGCATCCTTCTCGAAACCTAGATGAACGTGGAAAGTAATAATCACCACTTGTGTACGAGTAGGAATTGGGACAAAAAAAAACCAAAATGAGGATCGAGAGAGGGAAAAGAGGAAAAGGGGGAAAATCTAGGGTTAGGGTTTGGTCATTTTCTTGCTAATTCTAGTCCAAGGAATGAGAAATTAGCAAATTTTGTTGTTGAGCTAAGTAACCTATTAACTAGTTTGATTATTTGTTGGTTAAAGATTCAATCTGTCGTAAAGGTGAGTAAAAATTTGGGTTTCCTTGGTATAATTGTAAATTGAGAAATGGATAAAAGTAGATTCGGTGTACCTATTTTGAGTATGTCTAGAGCTAATGATAACTATAAGGAAGGGATTGGGTATTGGGGATCTCAATTTCCATTTCTGATTTGGCTTCTCTTCTCCCCGAGGGGAAGGTTTGTGTTAGAGTTACTCTGCGATGGTGCTTGCCGACGTGGTGGCGACTTCCTATGTTGGGCATGCAAGGTAATTATTGGTTTTGTTTGGCTTGATTTATGCCTTGGTAAGTACATTTACTTTGACAAGCTATACAATCTGAATTTTGATTATTGCTTTATTTCTTCGAGTTATAATCATTGCATTTTGGCGGTTTGTGTTAGAGTTACTCTAATTGATTTGTTGAGGTACGAGATTAAGCCTGCCTGGATTGCAGTTTTGGGCGACGAGAATGATATAGAATTTCATAAATCCCAAATGGTAGCTTTGGCTAAAGTGACAAGGTTAATACGGAAGTGTATTGCTTGGAACTGTAAGGGAATTAGAGGAAGAAATTCCCTAGTAATTTCAAATTTTTATGTAGTTAAGCTAATCTTGATCTTTTTTATTTGATGGAAATTAAGGTCGCTGTTGATAAGATCCCTAGAAACTTCTACTCCGGGTTTTTTGATAACATGTTTTGTAATAAGCATGTTGGCCGTGATGTGGTTTATGTTTATGCTGGAATGGCTCTAAGGTTTCGATTAATATAATTTCCTATTCCCCTAGATTTATTCATTGTTGTGTTAAGGATTTAATAAGTAATCAAGACCAACTAGTGATTTTTATTTATGCTTATCCTCATAAACATTTACAAAATTTGCTTTGGGATGAAGTGTTGTTGCTTAACCATGTAGATAAACCTTGGTTTTTAATGGGTGATTTTAATAATAATATAATTGATCTCTCATAAAAAATGGGTGGTACTCAGGTTACGAACGCTGACAAGAATAACTCCATCAATTTCCTTAATCGTGGTAATCTTATCTCCCTTAATGCATCTGGAGTTCCTTTTATATGGAGTAACTGCCATTCTAATAATACAATGGTGTTTAAGAGACTAGATAGGGTGGTAGGTAATTCGGCTTGGATAAATATGTATCCAAATTATCGTCTGCATAACTATCCAATTTTTGGCTTGGATCATAGCCCAATTTTACTAGAACTGATGAATGGGTTGGATTCTAAGAAAATTTTCATGTTTAAGTTTGAGGTTATTGTTCATCCTAATAACAGATTTAGTGCTTGTGCAGGCACTTCCAAATTTCTTATTCTTAATGGAGCAAAAATGTTTATGTTTAATATTAAGGAAAGGGAAGACAAATCTTCTCAATGAGCTTGAAGCAATTCAACATTTAATTATGAACAATTATAGTGGGGATTTGGTTAAGGAAAAGTGCCTAAGGGAGGAGTTAAATCATGTTTTAATCTCTGAGGAAATTATGTGGGCTCAAAGAGCTAAGGCAAATTGGCTTCAACTTGGAGACAAAAGTACTCACTTTTTTCAAACTATGGCATCTATTCGAAAGAAAAGGAATGGAATTTCAAATGTTAAAGATGAGAATGGCTTCTGGTGGTCTATTGGTGAGGGGCTAGAGGACGTTTTTGTTCATGATTTTAAAAAACAATTCTCCTGCGATAGTCCCATTTCCACTGATGACCTATGTGCCCTAGCAGATATTATACAACCTTGTAATTCCAGTGATCAAAATGCTAGTCTGATGAGCCCTGTTTCAGATGATGAAATCTGGGAGGCTGTTAATGGTATTGGTGATTTCTTCCAGTGATCAAAATGCTAGTCTGATGAGCCCTGTCTCAAATGCTATTTTCTTCCAAGAATGTTGGGAATTAGTTAAGGATTCAATTAAGTGCATGATTAAAGTTTTTTTTTTCCAAAATGGATCTATGCTACGACTTATAAATCATACTAATATAGTCTTATTTCCAACAATTGATAACCTGGAGATGGTTTGTAATTATAGACCTAATAGTTTATGTAATGTCAGTTATACAATTATCACTAAGATCATCATTAAACGGTTAAAACCTCTGCTGGATTTTTTTCATTTTTCTCAAAACCAAGGGGCTTTTGCTCATGGTAGAGCTATCCAAGACAACATTCTTATTGTTCATGAAATGTTTGCAAGGTTTAACAAAATGAAAGAACGGACTGAAGCAATGAGGATCAAGTTGGATTTGGAGAAAGCATATGATTTTCTAAATTGGGATTATATTAGGTACATCATTCTTAGATATGGTTTTGACATCAAGTGGGTCTCTTTGATTATGGAATGCATCACCTCTACCTCTTTTTCAATTTTAATCAATGGATGTGCTCATAGTTATTTTTTTTCCCAAAATAGGTATTAGGCAAAGGGATCCCCTCTCGCCTTACACTTTCATCATGTGCATGGAACCTTTTGTTGGAAGTATGCCCACAAAGCCACTCATTTGATGTAATAGCTTTCGGAATACTTATTGTGTTAAACTATTATATTGTTTAATGAAGGGCAAAGCTTATTGTTAATCATTATTTATTGGATTATATGTTTAAGCAATAAGGGAATCCAAGGAATGTATTTAGTCTAAGAGAGAAGTGATCTAAGTAAGTTAGATTAACGAGACCTTTCTCTTATGTTCATTCCTAAAACGTTCCTAGCCATAGGATTGCCAATTGGGCATTGACAATCCGCTAAGGTTAGTATGTGTTATGTTAACTCAAGCGTGAGTATGACTAGTCTCAAGTCATTTAGTGTTGGACACTGAGACAAACACATAGGTGCTCGAAAGGTAATCGAGTACACTGAACAACGATCAAAAGAGAGTTTGAACATACATGTCATGTGAACTCGTAAGTTGCAATATCCAAAGTAGTCCTTTGACCTGAGGCATCATAGATGTCTAATGGTTAGGTCATTGATCTTTGATCATGTCAAAGGCATTCCATCGAGAGTGTCCACGGCATTGTTGGGGTCAAGCTATCTAGTCATGTAGGCATATGAATGCACAACGAGGGATCTCTAACCTTCCATGGTGGAAGGAGAATACTCTGAGATATGATTCAGGAGTCTTTGGCCAAAGCATACGAATATGACTTAGGAAATATGTTTCAAGTCATATTCAAATGAATCATATAGAGAAGTATCACATTGGATAGTAGACATGAAATAAACTATCACTTAAACAATGTGATCAAGAGTATTGTATTAGAGAAGGACCGTATTGCATTGTAATTGTAACTGGATAGGTTATCCAACCACTTCTACTTAGCTTGGGTAGCCATGACATACTGCTAGGTGTCACTCATGGTTTGTGGAAGCCCTGAGGATTAGCTAACACTAATCTTCATCAAAGGGAGAATTGAAATGTAGTTTCAATTCGCAATCGATCGTTAAGAGTAACAATCGCCCACTGCCTCGCTAATTGGAACATAATGGATCGTACACCGAGTAAGGATGAAAGTGAAGAAATATAAATGAGATGGATAAGCAATTAAATAGTTTGATTGAGAATGGTCAAGATTAATTAATTAGTTAATCTATCTTACGAAAGGTTCGTATTGGGCTTTTAAGTTGGTTTTGGGTTTCGGGGCCCAAAAGGGTTTTTGGTCCACAAGGCCCATTGAGTTTAGGTTGTGTGACAACCAAAACTAAATGGAAATTAACCCAAAAACAAAGTCAAAACCGGCCTAGGGTGAGTGGTACCCAACTTGGGTTAATTGCAAGTGTGCCACTCACATGTGAGGTGGTATAAAGGCAACTTTATAGCCATAACCTCATTAGGGTTTTCTAGAGGGAAATAAGAGAAACATTTTCTCTCCTTTTCTCATCTAGAGGCCGGCCACTTAGGAAGAGTTTTACTAGCATCAAAATCTCTCTAAGTCATCCATCTTCTCTTCACACTACATCCTTGGTGTGGAGACTTAGAGACACTAAATCTTTAGTGTTCTTGGAGATCCTTTCCTTACATCTTCAAGGAGCAAGAGGAGCATTCAAAAGGAAGAAAATCACAAGGAAGATTCAAGGAGCTAGGAGGTGACTTGAAGGCCCTCCACTTGGGTGAATCCCTTGTGTAAACAAGGATGAGCTTCAAGGGTAATGAATCTCAAAACCTTCCTTCTCTTTAAAGTTGTTAAAGAGTCTTATGGTTCACCATTCACTAGGCTTTGAAAGTCATGGGTTTTAGAATTGTTTTTGAATGCATGCCTACTTTAAAGTGTTATTAGTTTGCATATGTGTTCAAATGTTCTCACATGTTCTTAGCTAGGACAAAATTTTTCCTTCACCTTTAATCATGCATCTTAATATGATGGTTAATAGTGCTAAATCCTATGTTGGTATCTTATCGTCTCCCCAGGGGCTTAGAATCTCAAAGTTAGTTTTTGCTGATGATTGCTTGCTTTTTGATAAGGCTACCCCCAAGGGAGCAAGAAATATTCTTTCTGTTTTGAACCTGTTTGCTAAGGCAAATGCGCAAAATATTAACTTCCATAAGTCTTCCCTTTATTTTTCAAATGATACTAACTCACATGTTAGAAATAATATTGTTAATATTTTACAAATCCAACACAAAACTATTATTGGTAAGTACCTTGGTATTCATAATATCGTAAATGGGAATGAGCTATTAAAAAGGTTTAAGAGCTTGAAGGCTAGAAGGCAAACGCCCTTTCTAAGGCAGGTAGACTTACTCTTATTAACTCAAAACTTACAAGTATGCCTAAATATGTTATGTCTTGTTTTAAATGCCCGGATAAAATTTTGAATAAGCTAAATAAGCAGTGCAGAAATTTCTTTTGGGGTAGGGATAAGAAGATTTTTATGTTGCTTGGGATAGCGTGTGTACTCCTAAGAAATTCGGTGGCCTTGGAGTTAGGCGTCTGGATCAACTTAATAATGCTTGTCTAACTAAGTTGGTTGGAAGGTTCTAACGGATGAGAATAATTTGTGGGTCAGGTTGGTCAAGAGTAAGTACCTTCGAGAGGAGGATTTTTTGGGAAATAAAGTTAGACAAAATTATTCTCTGGCTTGGAAGAGCATGGATGTCATTTTTAAGCGGATTAGGTTGAGAGTGGGTAATGGTCAGGACATATTGTTCTGGACCCACAATTGGGTTTTTCCTTATCCTATCTGACATTGATTTTCAAAATATTGATTGGAACTTGAGAGTGAGTGATTTTATTGTTAGTAATTGTTGGGATAGGGAGAAACTGGTCCAAGTAGTTTGTAATGACGTGATAAAAAAAAAACAATATTCCAATTCATATTCTTAACACCAAAGATAAGATCATTTGGGGTTCTACCACTAACGGTAAATTTTCCATTAAATCGACGACTTGGATCCAGAGTGGCTCTCTGGTGCAATCATTTAGACATGTGATCAATAAAATATGGAAGCTCAATATCCCTCCCAAAGTTAAAATGTTTTGCTTGGTTGTTTATTAGAGAAAGACTACAAACGAGGAAAAGACTAAGTCATTTTTTTCCCTGATAATGATAATCTATGTCCTTTTGCAATATGGATGAGGAGAACCAATTGCATTTATTTGTTAAGTGTAGTGTTTCTCGTCTCGTTTGGAACTTGGTTTCTAATGCTCCTAACATTGTTAATACTAATAACTTTGCTTCTGTTGTTGAGTGGATGGATTCTCTAAATCATGTGGATAAGGAAGGTCTAAGTGAGCTCAGTTTGTTTTTATTGTTATGTTGGCAAATTTGGAAAGATAGAATAATAAGGTTTTCAGAGGAGTTAAGCCCACACCATGGAGATCTAAATTCTTAGCTCTGTCTTTGGGTGAAAGATATTTTAACTACAACAAAGTATATTAAGAAGAGTTCCTATTATGAAATGACAATTATTAAATGGCATCCACCAGATAAAGATTTTGTTAAGTTAAATTTTGATGGTTCCGTAGCATGTGGCAAAGCGGCGGCTGACTTTGCCATTAGGGACCATAATGGAATTCTAATTACTTGTGGGGCTTTAAACATTGATGGAGCTGCTATTTTTGAAGTCGAAGCTAAAGGTTTAAGAGAGGGTTTAATGTTTACCCTTAGAAAAGGGTGTGTCGAAGATCAAGGTGAAAGGCGATTCTAAGCTGGTCATCCAAATTTAGTATTATCTTTAGGAATCGCATCTTTAGATAGGCCAACTTTGTTGCTGATACCTTTGCTTGTTAGGGTTTGTCATTTGTGGGAGCATCAGGTTCCTCTTTTTGCTTTAGATGCTCTTCGTTTTGATTTTGTTAGAAACATTGTACCAAAGGTTTTCTCTTTAATATATGTTTCTTTTGGCTCAAAAAATAAATCATTTCCAACTCAACAATATAACATCAACAAAACTGAACAACATATCCTTTATACACAAACTTTCAACAACATTTCATAAACCCACATCCTACCCAAATTCCTAAAAAATTCCACAATTATCCACCAATTTCAACTAATTTCATCAACCAACTTGCATAATTAACCGTAAACATCAAATTTATTAATCAAATTTAAATAAATAATAAAATTTATTTCTAGGATTCCAAATTTCCAAAAACATCAAATTTCAAATTTACTGTGGGGAATGAAGTATGATGTTGACTATTCGGGAATCAAGGATTCTAACCTAACTCGAATCAACCAAACACCACGTCTTTTCTATTGAACCGATTGGACACCTTCGAACCAAACTAATGTGATTTTCTTAGTTGTTGTTTGGAATTGCATTGAGGCTGGAGAAGACAATCACAACACAGCAGCCACTGGGCTTGGAATGGGAAGCAAGTTTTCGAACTAGAATGAAGTTTTGGATGGAAAGAATGTTTGAGCGCTCATGGAAGATGAAGAGTTTTGGAAGGATAAGACAAATTTAAGAAGGTTACAGTTGATATCTGGGAGGGGGGAGTTTAAATCCCAAAAATTTTGAATTGATGTCGAGTACCGTTTTCATTTAGTGATAGGTCATTTTATAACCCTGTTTCACCCTAAAATCATTTTGATGGATTGTTTTTCAGTCGTTTAGATTTCATCAAACGACCCACATTCAGTCCGCACACGCAGTTCGTACCTCATAAATCGTGATTACTACATGCTCTATATGGATGATGCTAGTACTAAGCTCAGAGTTAAATCAATTCATTCTACTGATAATGCTTTGTCTTAATGGTTATATTCTGGTGTCCTCCAACATTTTCATAAATTTTACAAACACAACTATTGACAGAGAGATTTTTCAATGTGCCCGGAACATGGGATGGTACACCATGTGTCACTATAAAAGTGGTGAGATAATTGTGTTAAAAAATTACCAACTTCAAAAATAAAACTTCTCTCCACTTATATAATAACATGTGGTGTACCATCCGTGTTTTGGGCACAACGAAAAATTTCTCATCAGCACGTAGTACTACATCAATGGTATTTACTTTCAGTGTAAGTAAGATGTCTTAGGTTCGAATTTTGAAAATTATCGAATTCGCAACCAATTCATTTTCTCACCCTTTAATGTAAATATATTATTGTTATACTCCAGAAGAAATAACAATTTCAACAAAAACAACATTTTACAAAACTTATTTGCCTTTGACAACTTACATATGTATTGTCCTTGCTAAATGAGAAAAAAAACACGAAGTGAGTGTGACTTACAAGCTGACATTTCATGTACGTATCTGACAACGAATGACAAACTTGTGGATTATTAAATGGTATGCAAAAGGCATCAAGCTCAATAATAATAATAATAATAATAATAATAATAATAATAATAATAATAATAATAATAATAAACTCACTCCATTGTGCATCACTATGGGTCGACACATTGCATTTCCTCTTTCTTATAGAGATAAGACTTACTTGTATTATGAGTTAGATCGTGTTGTAGGGAGATGGTTCATAGTGTTTTACAAAAAGAAGGAGGTGATTACAATATCTTTCCTAATTCGATACATGCATTTTCCTAGAGGTGCAAGCTAGATAGACTTTCCTATGCCACCATATAATGAAACCAAATCAGAATTCCAAAAGATTGAATGGAAATTGAAATGCCTATAGGAATTTCGAAAATTTTGAATTTCTAATCTGAATTTTTCTGAAATGTTTGCAAATTCCAAAATTTTAGTTATTTACAAAAAAAATATGTAGTTTGTAATCAAAATTTGTAGTTTTACCATATTTAGTGTTTTTGAGGAATGATTGATATGTTATTAACTTCAAAACAAAACTACACCAACTCTTGGTAAAGGAGGTCCTGAATAAACTCAAGAGGGTCCTCTAACCATACAATCTCATTGCCAATAGAAACAACAAAATTAGCTAATTTATGAGCAACCCATTACATAATCTTGGAACATGGACAAACTGAATCAGAGAAAGGAACGAAGCCACCTACCTGACATCCTCCGCTAATATCCCAAACTCCGATAAATCCTTTGAGGAATTATTTATGGCAGCAAGTGATGAGTCCATGTTATACCATATATTTAACCCTATTCTTAGTTTTATTTTATTGGTTATTTTGGTAGAATTTGGATAATTTGTTATATATTTTCAATGTAGGATATTCGACTTCCTCCAGAGCAAAATGTGATCAAACGGATGAAATTTGGAGTGATTCCAATTGGAGGATGTTCATGACTCTTCAAAGATGATTGTGTCAAAGTTCAGATTCTTCTACTAAGTCGTTTAACCGTGGCGATGAAATAAAGACCCAGCGCAGCTTTCCCAAATTGACATTTCTGGATGTTTTGGGTATTTTGGAGGTCAAGATGACATATTTTGAGGAAGATTCATTCTGAAGATTTGTTAAGGACGTCTCAAGCTTTAAAAAGAGACCTTTTGGGACCAAATCAGAGTTGATTTGCTTGGTCAAAAGTCTAATTTTATGAAAAGTCCGAATTTCAATTGAAATAGGAAACTTTTATTTTCTAGTTATCTTATTCTATTATGTTCCTAGTTTTTAGAAGACCTTTCCTAGGTAGGATTTTATTTTGTAGTAGGATAAATAAGGCTATTTTTAGCCATTATAGAAGGGAGAACACGTCAATTTGGAGAACTTAGCTAGGCTTTGATGATTTGTATTTCAAGGTGTTTTTTATCTTTTTTCTATTTCAATAAAATTCCTTTTGTTTTATGGTTGTTTATAACTAATTTTCGTTTGCTAGGGCGATGCCTTGAACCTTAGCATGAATATGTAATCTTTATTTAATTGCTTATGATATTATGCATGCATACTTTGAATTATTAATCGTTGTGTTTAAACTGTCTCTATATCTTAATGCTTAGCTATCATTAGGATGTTTAGATAAGTAATCAGACGCAATTCGGTTGGAATGCCACGTCTTAAGGGTTGCATATTCACCTAGGGCGAATGCCACGTCTTAAGGGTTGCATGGTTTTTCAAAGGGTTTTCACAAAGCGTAATGAGTCATGCATGTTTATATTTAATCTGAATGCCACAGACAAATTGCATGTTTGATATACGTTCTAACTTGAATGCCAGAAGTAGA
This sequence comes from Cotoneaster glaucophyllus, assembly GCA_036320875.1. NCBI lineage: Eukaryota > Viridiplantae > Streptophyta > Magnoliopsida > Rosales > Rosaceae > Cotoneaster > Cotoneaster glaucophyllus. The sequence goes on along the minus strand of CM070071.1, from coordinate 16,737,535 downwards.
ATATGCATAAGGAAAACCTAATCTTCAAAGTTGCATGTGTAATTCATAAGTAATTGGTAAAACTACATAAGATTGTTAAGGTGATGGCAGAACCCTAGTGTCCTTTTATCATTATTTTCCAAGATTGTTTCCTTTCAAATCTGTTTCTTTAATTGTTTTAATTTAAAATTCATTTTTAATATTCTAGATCATAAAATCAACCTTTTCCAATCTTTGTTTTCAAATAATTAACTAAGATTTTGGTTTTGCATAAATTGTTTTAAATAATCCCCGTGGAAACGACCTTACTTGAGCCGTTTATACTACAATTACCTTATTCTCTTGCAAGTATTTTTAAGTGTTTTTATCCCTACTTTTGCAGTGGTAAAAATCCTATCAGCAAGCGCAAGAGTGGAATCAATCTCCACAACCGCATGCTTATAGCTGAACCTTCTTGTCAGTCCTACCCCTTCTAGCACTGCCACCAGCTCTGCATGGAGAGCAGACCCAATACCAGCCTTCCGCCATGCCCCCACCACTAGAAACTGCCTCGTCTAGTCCCTGATCACCGCCCCTACCCCACCTGCAAGTTGCTTTTGACGCGTTGCCTCATCCATTTATTTTAACCCACCCATCAATAGGAAACAACCATTTGACTTGAGGCAATGGTTTTTGTGTACTTGGCAGAGCATTTGCAGCATGAAAAGCCTGCAACCAACCCATCACCTTCTGCACTACTTCCATACGCCGCCCCATCTGTCCTTCCCAAACCAAAGCATTATGTACATGCCACAACACCATACATACTAAATCAAACTTAGAAGCCTGATGCTCCACCAGCGAGAACAACCACTCGTGCATCAAATCCCCAGGTATGGATTGAAAGTTGAGAACCACCGGAGACCCACCTCATACCCCCTTCGCAGACATGCACTCCCAGAATACGTGACATTTTGTTTCCATAACTCCATTGCACTCTAAACACTCCAAATCAACCTGCATCTTTTTTCTTGCTAAATTACATTTAGTCGGGATAATGCCTTGACTAACTCTCCACGTAATAACCTTCACCTTCGGGGGAATCTTAGATCACTAAATCGTTTTCCAGAGCGGTAAAAAAAGATTACCCTCTGCCGACGAATAAGCTCTAGCTGAAGGGGACTGCATCTATGAGATCCCACATTGACCAACGGAGAGGGGGTGATGTGCCTTATATGTACATGTTTCCCTCCCTATAGCATGAGGCCTTTTGGGAACTCACTGGCTTCGGATTCCATCGGAACTTCGAAGTTAAGCGAGTTTGGGCGAGAGCATTCCTGGGATGGGTGATCCACTGGGAAGTTCTCGTGTGAGTTCCCAGAAACAAAACCGTGAGGGCGTGGCCCAAAGTGAATAATATCGTGCTATGACGGAGTCGAGACTAGGATGTGACAATTTGGTATCTGAGCCACTCTACCGTTCGGTGCGAATGTGTCGGCGAGGACGTCGGGTTCCCCTTAAGTGGGGTGGATAGTGAGATCCCACATCGACCAATGGAGAAAGGGTGAGTGCCTTATATGTACATGCTTCCCTCCCTATAGCATGAGGCCTTTTGGGAACTCACTGGCTTCAGATTTCATCGGAACTCCAAAGTTAAGTGAGTTCGAACGAGATAATTCCTAGGATGGGTGACCCCACTGGGAAGTTCTCGTGTGAGTTCCCAGAAACAAAATCGTGAGGGCGTGGCCCAAAGCGGACAATATCGTACTACGGCGGAGTCGAGAATGGGATGTGACAGCACCAAATCTCGAGCAACCTAATAGCCATGTTTAACAGTATCCTCATCTCGAGTACGGTAATACTAAACCAAATGATCGCAGGGCTCGTGAAAACTGATAGGCATAATACAAATCAAACCAACCTCCTCCACTGAAAACAAAGAGTGTAACTTCTCCATGTTCCACGCAAAGGAATCTCAATTTATCAAATCACGAACAAGCATGTTCTGCCTCCCAACCGGCGCAGAGAAAAACATTTTCAAAGAATGAGGGCTGGGGATCCATCTATCATTCCACACCTTGATTGTCACTCAATTACCCACAAACCATCTGGAACCGCGAACCAAAACCTCCCGAACCTTTAGAATACTACTCCAACAGAGAATACTACTCCAACAGTACAAACTACTCGTCTAAATAGATGCCTCCCAGAAGGACGTGTTTGGGAAGTTGCGAGACTTGAACAATTGAGCCACCAATGAGTTAGGCTGTTGAGCAATACGCCACCTCTATTTTGCTAACACCGCCAGATTAAATACATACAAATCCCTAAAGTCCATACCCCCTTCCTTTTTCGGTTTACACAACCTCTCCCAAGACCAATGAATTTTACGAGCATTTAGATCACTGCCCCACCAAAACCTAGCCATCACTTGGTGAAGTTCATCACAAAACATTCGAGGAAGTAAAAAGCAATTCATAGCATATGTTTGAAGGGTCTGTGTAACAACCTTAAGAAGAAGCTCACGCCCCACACTACTAAGACATCTTCATTTCCACCCACTAAGCCATTTCAGGACTTATTCTTTAATGAAAGCGAATGTTTGCTTCTTGTTTTTCCCCACAAAGGTAGGGAGCCCTAAGTAGCGCTCATGGCGTTCCACCAATTCAACCCCAAGAAAATCAGCAATAGCAATATGCTCCCTTGATCCCACATTGACACTAAATGCCACACTACTTTTCAAAAAATTTACCGCCTGGCTCGATGCTTGCGAATAATATCCAAAATTCGTTGAATCACCCCACACTCATCAATACTACCTTTTTCAAATAGAAAGCTATCATCCGCAAAAAGTAAATAATGAATATTTGGGGCACCTTCACAAATGCGAATCTCATTCAGAGAACCACTCCGCTTCTGTTTGTGCAATAAGAGTTGAAAGTCCTTCCACACATAAAACGAAAAGATAAGGAGAGATGGGGTCCCTTTGCCAAAGACTATGTGTCGGAATCACATAACCTTTAGGCTCCCTATTTATTAGTAAGGAGTAGGATACCGAAGTCACATAAGTCATTATCGCATTAATCCATTCCGGAGCAAACCCTAACTTACGCATCATAGATTCAAGAAATTTCCATTCAACAAAGTCTTAAGCTTTGCTAAGGTCCAGTTTCAACGCCAAAAACCCCTCCCAACCACGGCGTTTGTTATAGAGGAAGTGCCCAATCTCCACTGCCACCAAAGAATTATCAGAAATCAATCTACCAGGGACAAAAGCACTATGGTGACACGATATAATAGTTGACAAAATTCCTTTAAGCTGATTAGACAAAACTTTAGCCCCAATCTTGTACACCACATTGCATATACTAATTGGCCTCAATTAGGTCATGTCCTGCGGTTCAGTCACCTTCGGCACAAAGCACAACATGCGTGAAGCAAGCTTCACGTAATAATCTACCAGAACTCAAGAAAGACCTTACTGCCTCCACTATATATGTTCCTACAATATGCCAAAATTTCTGGTAGAAGAGTGGCGACATACCGTCAGGTCCCGGAGACTTAGAGGGATGCAATTGAAACAACAGTATCTTAATCTCTTCCTACGTATAAGGACGCAACAACTTCGCATTCATCTCTAAAGTGATGTTTGGGGCCACCGCATCCAAAACCTCCCCCATAGCATTTTGTAGAATCCCTTGGAACCGGAATATTTCCCTAAAATACTCCACCACTGTACGCTCAATACCCCTAGGAGACTCCTGCCATATCTCATTCACATTTGGTAGCCCTTTAATAGTATTCTTCCTCCGCCTGTTTGTAATGCGTTGGTGAAAGAATTTAGTGTTGTGATCGCCTTCCTTTAACCATTGTGTTCGCTACCGTTGTCTCCAACCTCCCTACTAAGCAAAGAATCCAACGAATTCATCAGCTCCCCCTACAGGCCCTTAACTCCACCAAAATAGGTTGCTCAAACAAGACGCTAGCTTCTCCCGAACCAACGTAATTTCCTGCTTTGTCCACCCAAACACCGATCGTTGCCAATCTAACAAAGCAACCTGTATGGCATGAATCTTCTTGCAAACCTAGAATAAAGGCACTCTCATACCCGGAGAAGACCAAGCACGCTGAATAATGTTTTCACACCCTTCCCTTTGTGACCACATTTCTTCAAACCGAAATCACCTACTCCTACGATTCCTCATAACCAGAGAACTTATAATCTCAAACAACACCGATAAGTGATCAAACTTAGACAGATTCAAGTGACACACCCGCGACAACGACAACAGCTCCAACCATGAATTGGTGGCCAATGCACGGTCTAACCTACACCGAACCTCATCTTCCTTGTTATTAGTCCAAGTGAAATCACAACCAACATGACCCATATCAACTATCTGGCAATTTCGTATAGCATCCCAGAACCCATCCATCTGACTTTCCAATTGAAAATTTCCCCTCAACTGCTCTTGAACTTTAAGAATTTCATTGAGATCCTCAATGCATAACCACGGTAAAGACCTTACTGCCCAAAAGAAGACAACAAAGACCACGATAAATGTCGTTCCGCTGTTGTTGGATAACCATAGAAACCCGTCAGCTGCCACCATTGCATCGTCCCAACCTCCCTACAAACCGAGTTTATATGGTTCATCGACGATGAGCGAATCTCCAAATCTACCTCATCCACCCATAACAAACTAATCCCCTCAAATCTCCCATTACTCACCACCACCAAAATTGCGAGTAAAACCTAAAGACCTTATTTGAGCTTCCATAACCTTCACACTACACTTGGTTTCACAAAAAAAAAAAAAAAAAAAAAAAAAAAAACAAGCAGGGACGTTGACATTGGATGATTTCCAACAAAGCTTGAACTACACAAAAATCCCCAAGTCCTCGACAGTTCCAACTCAACGCATTCATTGTGAACGGCGGGGTTACTCACTGGCAAACCCTATCGATGAAGTAGAGCACAGTTTCTTGTTCCCAGCGGAAGCCCTATCTCTAGCTTGGCACTCCCCAGACGTGATTTTTTTCTCCCTCACCAACTCAGCGCATCTTAACTCCAAGCGGGTAGAGAAACTTGGGTTAGGAATAAACCTCTTTTGACCGATAGAGACCGGAATCGCAGCATCCTGGGCAGCCTGAACACCATGTTTCATTCTATCAGAGCAACCCAGAGAACCCTTCTTACCACCTCATTTCCGTGTATTCTTTGGGGCACACGACCCTTGTGTATTCCAAAGGGGACCCGGCTCCATCCTCAAAAGAATTAGGCCCATAACCAAAAGGGAAACATCCCCCCAACAATAAATGAGGCCCATCAACCAGGCTTACCTCCCCAGCCACACTCAAACGTACTTCAACGTCTGCCATACCTTCCCTTATCGCCACGTCATGCAAATCCCCGTCAACACTGGTATTGGAAATTGACCCAATCTGAGGCAATTCTTATGTTAACTCCGCTATCCCTTAATCCCGGCTAAATTAATTAGCACAAAATCCTCCCACCTATCCCTTTTACCAAATCTGGATTAGGAAAGTCAACTCTCTTCACCACCCTACTTCAAGCAGCCCCACCAACAGCCGCCGTAGCTACCACATGCTCCTCCCCCTCCCCCTCCCCCTCCCCCAAGGCAATATCAGACGCCTGACACCTCAATTCCTCACCTTTCCTCTCTGATTTAGTACGTCTCATCCGACCTAGTACGTCCCCTCCATACGCACCCAATATTTCTTGCCCAACCCTCAACCATCCCTAGAAGGGGGATAACCGGTCATCAATATCACCCTCAACATACTTTGAGCAATGAATGCCTTTATGGTCTAACCTACCATATAAGTAACAGAAAGCCGAAAAGCGTTCATATTGAAAAAGAACACCAATCAAACCCCCTTCAGACGTCAGTAAGCATACCTGTATTCCCCTACGTAAACGCTGGTACACGTCAATACCCATCTTAATCCGCATATAATCCCCTACACACGAACCATCTCTATCACAATCAGCCATCACAAATCTTCCCAAGGTTGTCCTCAATTCCTCTACCATGCGCATCGACATGAAGGTCGGAGGTAACCCATGCACACGCACCTAGAACTCTTGTTTCCGTAAAGGTACCTTCACCGGCATTTCCAGTCCATTGACTTCCGCTAACAATAGCAAGGCTTTCCATAAGTGCCAGGGACTGCCACACAACACACACTGCACTTTAGCCTTCCTATTGAAGCAAAACAGGATCCGATTATTCCCAATCGCCATAGCCGCCACATCTGCCTTGGGTTTCCATAGATCTATAAACAGCCCCATCACCACATTGACTTGTGGTGCCTTCCGCGATAAATTTTTCCTGCCAAAAAGAACTTGGAACATCGTAAACGTTCCGTAGCAGTATCACTAATCTCAACCTCGACTCTCTCCTGCTTGTTTAGCTAGAATTCAGATCAAAACAAGCGCAGAAAACTCTCCATAACTGTGATGATAAAACTTCAGCTGACAAGTTAGCTTGAACCCTAACGCACTTTTACTCTCACGACTAGGGATATACTTTTAATTTTCATCTAATTTCTCCATCATATTCAGTGTTAATTTTGAATGCATTTTACTATATTTAATCATACAATTATTATATTACAAAGGGTCAAAATACTAGTATACTACAAAATTAATTGAATTTTATATAATCATATACAAATATTAATAAAGTTCAAGAATAACTAAATACTTATAAAATACGAATTATGAATTATGTCCGAAAATATGAGAAAACTCTAATTCGGAAATTTTTAAACTCCAAAATTTTGAAAATATAAACTAGAAATCTTCTTTCCTATCCAATCTATCCGAAAAAGTAAACTTAAAAAATCATTTCTCTTTCGGCCTACTAACCCTTTGCTGTGAAAACCCGTATAATTTTCAAAATCATACTACATCGTAAGTATGAAAAACTAAGCATTAAAGTAGAAACAATTATTCTGAGAAATCAGGTTAATCTTGTATATCCTCAATACAAAATCAACAAGAAAGATCCAGCAAGTAGAAATCACAATTCCAATGTATCTCATTGTGAACCCATAATAATAATAAAATACCATGGAATCAATGAAAATCAAGTATAGCTAGAAAGTAGATATATCACAAATCATCAACAAAACAGATATTGCATTAAGATAGAGCTCATGCAGAGGTATTCTGACTTGAACAGGCCAGGTGTATAAATCTACGTTCTAGTACTACATACACGTGATGTTGTCGTTAAGTGCATCACATACGTACGAGTCTTAGTTGCCTAATGCAAAGTACAAGCTAGCACCTACAATGGAATCAATGTAAACGTAATGGTGCATGTGAACATAAGCTTGAAGTTGGTCCTAACCCCGAACAGTACTATAGACACCGTTTAAGTATACATGATGAGCGGATAAATCATATCAAAACATGTCATGGATTATACTCTTTAATCACAAGTGTCAAAAATCGTTAAGTCGCATAAAGTATTGCATAATAGCAAAATGTTCCAAAGTGAAGTTCACAAGATTATAAATCACATCAATCATTGTCAACACATAAACATGTGCATTATCTTAGTAAACGCAAATAAAAGCATGATATAAAAAGTACTTCATAAAACCAATTTCAAAAGCATATACATATAATATAATTTAAAAGCAAAAGCCCACTCACACACCGTATAGTTGTAGCTGCTTTGCCCTGCACGCTCTTAGTAATTTTTGGGACACCACTTCTAACATAAAACAACATTTACTTAGTACACTAATCAAATACTACGAAAAATATTGAAATACGGGGGGTTAACCTATAAAGCTAGTGATAGGAAAGAAAATAAAATTCATTATCTACATCCCATACACCTTTTGTATTTGTTTTTCTTTTTTGGTTGACACTAGCGATATTGAGAGAATGGGGGAGTCGAACCTAAAGACCTTAGTTGTACGGGTAAATTTTCTTACTTGAATTACAATTCTCTTGCTTTGTAACCTTCGCAACATCGTTAAGAAAAACGAAAGAGTAGATTGATATTGATTTACTTGGCCCAACTCGGATTTTTAAGTCTGAACGTTCAAGTAGATCAATGAATAGAGCTATAGTCTTAACTCATGGGCTGGACTCATTTATTGAAGGCTTGATATAAGCACAGCCCCTGTGAATTGTGATGAATGAGACAGATCGAGTGTGACTTTTAGCATATGCATTCACATGGTTATATCATTATACGTAAATGATGTGCCCTCATCCTACATAAATGTCCCAGCCAACAAATTTATACAAATTCACTCTTTCAACTTGTCCCTACGAACACAGCTAATTAATGCATGCATGACAAAAACCCTAATCAGGATTCAAATCCTGCAATATGCCTGTTCACTTGCGCTGGCTTGCAGCCTGCCAGCCTTCACACCCAGTACATAATAATGTTTCTGATCATATATCTTCACTGAAAAGTTAAAAGGCATGGCAGTAATAAGTAACTACTAAATAACAGCTATCTTTTTAAGCTTTGACCTATTAGAGTTTCAGTTTGGTCACCAATTATGGAAGCACATTGTCCTGAAAAGGGAGGGCCAACACAATGGCAATATCATGTGGTGCCATGTGAAAGGGCAACAGGAGAGATCAGAGGGTCAAAACTGTGGGGTAATTGACACTTTTGTCAAAGGGTACCCTTACCATAAAAACCCATGTGAAATTCTCACAAGGGTCACAACACAAAGTCTTCAAAAAGTGGCACCCACCAAACTGATCAAGCCACCATTTTTCTGTAAACAAAGAAGGTTTGGTTTGGTCCGTCTGATTTGTTGCAGTAAATTGAGGAGGAAGGGAAAGACTGGCAGACTAATGGAATGCATACATGGTGCAGAGAATGTAAAGCCGAATGGTCAAATTAGAATGTGGAATTATTTCTTGTTCGAGAAAAAACACAATAATTTGCATGTGGGGGCACGTAAATCTGTGAAAGGGCAGCACCGCCCTACCAGATCTTGTGTGGAAACCTTTACATTGTTTGGTAGTCGGCATGTAGGGTATAGGGGGTGTCCCTAGGATTTGAAACCCTTTGAGAATTTGTGTATTATAGAGGCTGCGGGAGGGGTTTACCGAAAGAAAAAATCACAAGTATATAATAATCATGGTATGCTTCTCTAGTGATTGCCATAATGGTATAAAAATCGGATCCCTACGGTTTCATAGTGCATATCTAAGTAAACTCCAATATTTCTCATTATCAATCTTCTTGAACGTATGAGTTTATAGCTATTTTAATTCATTCTTAATTGTTTAAGACTAATGGTAGTGCACGTTTCATGAAAATTTATCACGAAATAAATTTGCAATACAATGTAGATTAATAGGCTATAATACCAATAATATGAACAGAAAAAGAAAAAGGTCTTCCTTTACTTGTGCCTGTCTGTTCTTTTTAATGGCCAGGACTTCATAGGAATAAATTGAGATGGATCCAGTCTTGTGCAGACTCACCGCTCTATATAGTACTTGAACTATTTTTCTATTTGAAACCTTAAGTTCACCCAACATGAGACGAGTTCATTTTAATTGATTAGCCATATTTTGTTCTTAACCATCAAACTAAATTATCAAGATATCGTTACTCATATCCCAATGCCTTATCACATTATGTTTTGGCTATATGAGGTTTTTTTTTTTCATAAACACTGAAACGTCATTGTATATTGTTCTAGGCCCTATGGTATATACTATTACTTTAGAAAAAATGTTACTCTTACCGTAATTTTTATACCACATTTGTATTATCTTTTTAATAGAGAAGATCTCCGTGTGTTGGTGACCTTACCTCTATTAGAGAGATGATACAAACATGATATGAAAAATATGATAAGTACTGTAACAGTAGTCTTTACTTTAGTCACACCAGCAAAGGAAAAAACATGTCTGAGTCACAAACGAAAAGCGATATCTTAGTCTTGATTTTCTTGCTTAGAAAAGAAGCGTTTTAATAATAATGTAATTAGTGGTGTCTGTCCACTGGCAAGCTATTTTCAGTTGAATCATCTTTTGCCCACATATTGACACAATCATGTTAAATTCTGATTAACAGTTTCAATTACTATGGAAAACTCACCAATTAATAAACAAACTACATCATTATGCATGCTGTACTAATCACAAAAATGCTTTAATATATCCATTCCTGGCAAAAGAAAGATTAAAGGCAAAGAAGTCAACCTTCTAATAAATCACATCGGCTTTTATAGACCAAGGGCCTATTTAGGATAAAGTGGGATTTAGATGATATTTTAATGCTAAATTTTGTGGTGCAAAAGAAACCACAAATCTTAGGATGTTAAATAATTAACTGAAATTTTGTTTATCACAATTTTTTTTTTTGTTGAAGCCTCTACGTCTCGAAGGGCAAGACTAATCTCCAGTGGAATCTAGAAAAGCTGAAGACATTTCAGCTAACTCTAGCCCAAATCAAATGGCACAAGGTGGATTCCCCTTTTATCTTGCATGTGCTTAATCATAAGTAATTGGGCTACTCTCCAGATTAATTGGCAGTTAATTTATGGTGGAACTCTAACTTTTTTCAGTCTATTTATTGGATAACCATTAGATAACTAAAGGACGTTGACTTCCGTTAAAGAGCATCTAAAAAATAAACCACTCCAATCGTTAAGCAAGAAGATTGTTAGAATTCCTCTTCAACTAATATTTAATCTTGCAATTTCTTGGTGATTCCAGCTTTAAACGAAGTGTTTGAAGTCAGCTAATTGCTTTGCAATTGGTTATAATTTAAAGAAAACTATTGAAAATGACTTGAAAACTTTGTGTTTTAATCAAAATGACAAAAATGTATTGTAAGTGACACACCCCGACCTCTATCGAGGCATGCTGGCCGTCACGTGGAGGTGATGTAACCATGTGCGCAGTGCGGAAGTGATAGTGAAGTGAAAATGAGGGTAAATAAAAACCAACTAGCTATTCTACACTAGATAAGTATATAGGTAGTAATAAACGTGTTTAGGGTATAGATACACACACAATCAGAGCATAGGTATCAGAATGCAGTCCAGAAGACTAAGTACTAATTAAACAGAACATGAAAGAAACCCTACTCAGATGGATGTCTGTCAGAACCGTCGTAGAGTCCTCGCGAGCCACCAGCACGAACTTCTATCTAGAACCTGGAGGAGCGCAGAACAGAAAATGTGAGTGGGCAAAAACAAAGCTTTTCCAAACCATTTATCTTTCCAAAAGTAATAACCCCTCACCGTAAAACCCGTATAATTTCCAAGAAAAATAGTACTACATATGTATATGAGAATCATGCTCGAGAGTAGTGAAACACCAAGTGTATGCCATGTCTATCATCTCAACAATGCATAAGTAAGCCAGGCAAAATGAATGAATATAAAATACCATATCAGCTGGAGTCACCTAACATGACCTGTACGGCTGAGTCTATAACTCATCAATCAAATCCTGCACATCGAAACCACCAAATGTGGTCTGTACGACAAGCTAGGTGTAAATAAATACGCTCAAGTGCTACGATCACGTGAAGGCTGTGCGAAGTATCGCAAGTCACCTACGAGTCGGAACCACCTAAGGTGGTTTGTACGGCAGCCTGGCACCTGCCTTGGATCCAAGGTGAGCGTATGGTGCGGGAGGTGAACGATCACGTGAAGGCTAGGCCCTGGCCTCGGGCAGAGCACTAACCTGAACTTACCTTGGCCTCCGCAATAGCGTGCAATATTATGCAAAGCTATACTAAATCATATGCTAAATATAAAGCAAATATGACATGGCATTTCAAAACGTAAAAACCATTTAAAACAATTTCTGGGAAAACGTAAAGCATTTGTACGTATATATATATATATAACCAAAAGCCCACTCACTGGTATGTAGCCGGGTCGTAACCCCCGAGTCTCGCCTGACTGCGCTCGTCCTCCTGAAACGTCTCACCTATATGTGAAACAACTATTTTAACGTTAATTTTAAGCACATATATCAAATCGTGTAATAAATTCTCATAGGTTGTTCAATTGAGGTGTTTGAATATACCATTGTGGGCTACTCAACACCACAAACATCCCCATATTTTTAGAATAATTTTTCGGTTTCTCACGCACCGAGCATGCACAGGCACGTGCCTGGCACGCTGACGGTAACCCTAACGCCGTCGGGGAATATTCCATTAAATATACCTGACGCCGTTAAGAGTATTCTGTCAAAGTTGATGGAATATGCTCTGTCTTTTTCGGTGGCTCGCCGGAATCCGTCGCCGGCCGCCGCTGCACTCACCGGTTTCTGGAAAAACTTTAAAACTTAATATCTTCCTCATTTTTCATCCAAATTTCATGAAATTTGTACCAAATTGAAGCTCTCAACTAGGAAAACATGATCTTACCTGTTTAGAGTCCTAAAACCCACGAAAAGTGGTCAGAAATTCCTTCAATATTCCAGTTAAACCTGCAACTTCCCAAACCCGTGTATTCCGACGTTCAAAACCTTCCAAAATTGTCCCTAGGTCTTTATGAAGTTGATTAAAGACTTCCTCGAGCCTTGAAACACTGTGAAATGTACACGGTCACAACGGTGCAGCAGAGCACCTCGCCGGAGGTTATGTGTTCTCGGGTTTTCGAGGTCTTTTCACTCAACTAAGGGTATGACTAGATTCCTGGGCTTGCAAGGAACTCAAAAGTGACCTCTAATAGCTCGATTTGTGCAAGATGAAGTTGGTTGGGTGTGTGCAAGTACGGATTGTACGGACGGAGAAAATTCGAGAACGAAAGGGTGAGGGAGAAGAAGGACACGTGTGTGTGTGTGTCCGGCTTGGTAGAAATAAAAAGGATAGGCTCACTAATTGGGCCACCAAGTTTAGGCTAACAAATTAATCCAAATAAAAACCCAATTTCTATTGGATCCAAAGAGATAGGAAATATAGTGATTGGTCCAATTTCTTAGCTCGACTACATAATCATGTATTTGTAACATTCTCGTTACAAACCCAACTTGGCCCTAACTCGCATCAACACTCCCGTGACTTCGGGCATGATTTTATTACATCAACGTGAAAATAATTTAAACCATATACATGCAATCACAACCGTCGTTTCAAGGGTAATATCTTCATTTCCACAATATCGAGAATAAAATATATTTTAATTCGGGACGAGCTATCACAGTAAGTGAATAGTACCAGAAGTGACTTTTTAGAATAAAAATGTTATTTTCGTTAAAAGTGAACAGTACCGGGAGTTTCGTTAAAACTCCCTATAATTTATTTATTTTTCTGAATATTATATGCCTTTAATCAATTAATTGAATATCATACTTTTATTTATAAAAAAAAATTAATTCTTGCAATTGGTTATAATTTATTTATTCTTCAAGACAGCATGCAATATGCATTGTCGGATATAAGTCAAACGCAGTTATGGAATGTTTTTGCGGCAATCATGCAGCCCTTAATTACCCTTTAAAATTGTAATTTCCACACATGAATGTAAGTCAAACCCAATATATAATATATACGGAGCAAAATCTACTCCCCAAAACCAAAAGTAAATCGAAGAGGCATCCATCCATAGCATACGTCCATATCATACTTCCCTGGTTATTAAAATGTTTAGAGAAATGGATTTCAATTCATAAAATTAATAGTTGCCCAATTGGTTACGCTGTCTTCTCAAGGGGAGCCAAAAGGCCTCCGAATGACCACGCCGAAACCTTTAAATTGTCAAATATTATTTTCTTGATGTTGGGGCAATATTAAGGTGTCACAATCCTATAAGTGATGTTAATGTGAAGGTTTTTCATATTGTTCAATACCGTGACAAGTCCTCTCCTCCAACCTTCAATCTCCAGTTGGCAATAAACTTGATTCAGTACCTACTTTTGAAAGCAATATATGGTGGTCACATAGTACCAACTTGTGCATTGAAAATGCCTCTGCATGCCATTGGGAATCTCATACTTATTTTCAAAAATCGGATTTTTTTTTTAATTGGTAAAATAAACTTGAAATGTGGCAAGATACTTGCAGGGCCGGCCCTGAGAATTTGGGGGCCCTAGGCGAGCCTTCAAAGTAGGGCCCTAAAGTTCTCGGACCTTCAATTTTTTGTATATTGGCATGTAGTAAAAAGAATTCACTAATTACATAAAAAGTCTATTTCTTCATCGAAAATCAAAATGAAACAGATATACTAATATTACTTACATGTCACATGTCTTTAGACGCAAATGCACTAAGTGTTTGTAGTCAAGAGTCTAAGATTGAGAGTGAAGAGCAATAAAACTTGATGATCAAGAGAGTAAAAAGCAATAAAACTTGATTGACGAATATAATAATTCAACAACACCAAGTGGTTCTCTTGTGTTCTTTCTAAAATCAACATCACACTAGCGAATCAAATTTTAGAATAACCTAGTTTAACAATAAATTATTGAAAAAGAAAATTTAACTTCAAAGTTTTGGTTACCTCAAATTACAATCTTTAGGACCAAGTGATAGTTGCTTAAACATTCAATAGAAATGGAAAGAATTGGGAAGTTGAAAGAAAAAGGATTACAAAGGTATGATTATTCTGGTTTTTGTCATTTTTAAGTTATTTTCAAAAGCAAAAGAAAAGAAAAAATGCATTTGGACAGATTGGGGCTATCAATTTCACTAGCCTCTTGTCACACGCGTAGGTGTGTGACAATTGGCCTTTGTATGTTTTTTATTTAAGAAACTCAAGTTTTTTCTATTTATACAATTTTATTTAAAATATTTTTGAAAATAGATAAGAAGTTAAACATAAACCACCCACTAACATGAAGTTTTCTTTTTCTTTTTTTCTAAAGTTGAAAATCTTAAATTCATTCAAAATTAATATTTGTTGAATTATTTTAACTCCTTTTAATTCTTGTAATTTTAAAATTTTGAAGGGGCAATTTATGATATTTTAAATGTTTCACTATTTTCGGGTGTTCCCTTTATATATATATATATATAGATATGGAGTAAATAAATCTCACTCTTTCTATGATTTTTGTATGTTTGTTTTTGGAGGTTACTTTCAAAAGAAAAAGGAAAAAAAATGGATTTGGCCGATTGGGACCATTAATTTCATAGATTTGAAAAAAAAAAAAAAAAAACAAAAACAAAACCTAATGCCTACAAGAAGCTTCGAACTGCCCACCCCAAAGAAAACGTAGTGGCACCGTTTCCACTGCACCAACAAGGTTATTGTGATGCTTTTTACGTTTTCTATATTTATATGTTATATACAGGATGTATAAAAAAAATTTGGGGGCCCCCCGAACTTGGGGGCCCTAGGCGACCGCCTACTCCGGCTACCCTCAAGGCCGGCCCTGGATACTTGTAGCTTATAGTTGGTTTACAACATTCATCTCTGCATCTAAGGTCTCATGTTTGGTTGCCTTCTCCCTTAAAAGTAATATTGTGATACAAAAAGATACACTTGAAATTACATGTTTAAAACCCTATGTCATTCACTACTAAGGTTTATTAGTATCATTAAGTACGATGTTTTAAGTTCGAATATCGTAAATGACGAGTTCAATACATTTTATTTCTCTATCTCTTAGTGTAAATATATTATTGAATTAAAAAAATCCATTAATCAACCATTCTCATTTGTAAGGATAAATAGTCACTTTTGTTTATAAGTTATTCTTGTATAAGATAAATGTATGCATACGTGCTTATGATATGTAACTATTTTTAGGGAGACTGGAGAAGGTCCTATTTGGAACCTATCTCAACATTGTAAAAAAATATATTTTATATGGTAATTTACTGATTACTAATTAAGTTTGAGTACGTTCACAAGCTATAAATTGTCTCTGAAATTCATGGTTATTGGATCTCTGGTCATTATATTTGTATTCTCGATTAAAGAAGGGACATTGCATCTGCTTATAAGTAGTTTGACTATTCTCTATATTGTCAATTGGTTTTGTTGGAACCTCAACTTTCTTCATGGTATCAAAGCAAGTTGTCCATGTATGAAACTTAATGGCCACACGTGTTCCATGTCACCCGATTTGTATTTTCCATATGTTAGGCTTAAAAATTCATCACACATGAGGAGACGTATTGAGAGTATTAAAAATTCACCACATGCGCTTATAAATAATTTGATCACTCCTCATATTACCAATTGGTTCTATGGTAGCACATCTACTTTCCCATCCACTAAAAAACGTGTACTCGAAGTTTCAAATGTACTGAATGAAAATGTATCATGCAGGCTCATTGATACTAATCAACTATACGTACAAAATCAGAATCCAATCTTATTAAATATTAATTAATTAGGTCGTGAGTCGAAGACTTGGTTCCATAATTTCTACTCTTCTAGATTGTATAAAAATCAAAGCATGCAGTACGTAGAAACCAGCCTTGCAAGGCAAGCGTTCCTTTGGGGACCCCCCCCCCAAAAAGACTTTGCCTGCAGTTTAATTGCCTTCTGGTTACGTCTTCTCCAGGGAGAGCTTTCCAGTTTGCCTTTGGATGGTGATCCTACGGTCTGCGTTTTGCAACATAAACCGGATAACACGCGACACTTACCATCAAACAGATTCATGGGTAAACCTACTCGTAATGGAGAATCTCATTAATAACCTTCAAATATACTTATGCATTATTACACGTAATCATACAACAATGACAATACCGATTAAAAAATTATAACAATAATAATATTGTTGCAGTCATATTTAGAATAGAAATATGATTGTGTAAATACTAATAGATCTAACAATATCTCTTATATTCCTATTAGGAGTTGATTACCTATTAAGAGTTGTAATCCTACTATTATAAATAAGGGCATAATGGGGTGATAGCTCAGTTAAATAGGACTCCAACACGTTATCAGCACGCTCTTGTCAAAAGCTGAGGAATTGACGGATCATAGGAGGCTATCTTTCACAAAATTCAAAGGCTCTTCTTTGTTTTCTGCTAATCAGGTATGCTTAAAATAAAGAAAGATATTTGAAACGTCCACGAAGCATGAAAACATTCCCCATAATGCATGAACCCCTCTATGTTTATATTTTCCTTATGATATATATATATATATTTGTGTGTTTCATGCATTACGCAATTAAATTGCTATGTGGAATTGTGAGTCAAAGCATATAAATAAACAATTCTAGGTTTTTTTTTAAACCCTAATTCTGTCGAAAAAAATATTTTTGCGTTGGGCACTGTGCGGCAGTGGTGCCGCACCCCTACCATGGCACCATCAAACCATCACTAGCCTGAAGCCCAGTCGTATGGACCACAAGACAACAGCTTTTTGGCTTGATGCACTAACCCATACATCCCAAGGCCTTTGGCCTGATTAAACTAATGGGCCTGAAGTCCCATAGCCCAACCAAAAGCTTGCAGTTTTTTGGCCCGATGTCCCCCGAGTCCCTAGCCCTCTGGGCTGTGCCATAAAGCCCCGGCCCACTCGCCCTTAGCCTTTGCTGCTAGGCTTGGCTTACCCTGACCCGAACCCAGCCTCGGTTGGGCTTCCCACGCCAACCCAAGGCCAGCGTTCCACTAGGCCTGACATGTGCCCCCTATTCGACCAAAAAGCCAGCAGTTGCTGCTGCTGGGCTTACATGTCTTGGTCCGTGGCCTGTAGCCACATATGGGCTGCTTTTATAGCCAAACACGAGCCCATTTACCCCAAGGGCTTTGCCCTACTCTGGGTACCCTAGCCCATAGCCGTTTTAAGCTATACTTTTTCGACCCAATGCTAATTTTTGGCATTATTTTGCTTCCATGATCGATCTTGTTTGATCTCGATCTATTAATTAATTAAAAGTGACATGCAGTCCATTAATCTAATAATGAATCCAAAATTATTGACCTGAATATCACTTTTTGGACATTAACGATTCAATAATTTATTTTTATACTTTGAACCGTTGACATACTTTCGTAGTAACAAAGCTCTCACACCTGAGTTCCCAAAGAAACTCAAATCCACTACACTTAAATCATCATATTGCATTCTCTGTTTCTTGCAGGAACCTCTTTTTTATGAACTAATCGTTCATAAAACTAAATTGAACCTGTAGTTTCATATTTAGTGCCTTTGAAACCTGAAGTTTTCATTCAAAACTTACCACATGAAACCTGTAGTTTTCATGCATAAATTAAACCAATACATGTCTATAGAACCTGAATGTTCTACGATATATGTCTATGAATTACGATATGACTAATCACGTTTTTGTTGTACCCTCCGTTTGAGGGACATGTCAAACTTGAACAAGCTCGATTTCACCGCTCTAGAAGTATCTGGAAGAAACTACCTGAAGTGGGTTCAAGACATGAAGCTCCATCTTACTGCAAAGAGTATTAGAGCCACCATCGAGGCACCTACCGACGACAAACCTATCAACGAAGCTCAGAAAGTTACTGCAATGATCTTCATTCAAAGAAATATCCATGATGCTCTACAGACCGAGTATCTTGCTAAGGAGGACCCACGCACCCTCTGGCTTACTCTGGCTGACCGTTTCGATCACTAGAAAGACATATACTTGCCTGAAGCAAGACACAACTGGCAGCATCTTCGCTTCCAAGATTTAAGTCCGTGAATGAATACAACTCTGAAGTTTGTAGAATCCAATCACTGCTGAAGTTCTGTAAAGTGGAACTAACCGAATTAGATCTCCTTGAGAATACGTATTTGACCTTCCATGCCACCAATATTGATCACTGCTGAAGTTCTGTAAAGTGGAACTAACCGAATTAGATATCCTTGAGAATACGTATTTGACCTTCCATGCCACCAATATTGTCATGCAACAATAATATAGAACTAGCTTTGATCTCTGTACTACTTCTTGCTAAAAAGCAGAACCAGCTTTTGATGAAAAATCATCAAGCTCGACTGACTGGCTCGAACGTCGGGCTTGAAGCACACACGACCAATTCTAACAGCCACAATTGACGAAAGAATCATCGTGACCGTGGCAATGGGCAACAAGCCCCACCACGGGCCCACGATCCAGAGAATCAAGGCCTACCCAAGGGAAAAGCTACCGCTCAACTGGTTTTCATTGACATGGAGGATCATTGGTCACGCATTTGCTGAGCTAACCCCAAGGCTATTGCCAAGTATCATTCCCATCGTGAGTCTAACTTTGCATATGTGGATCATCCGGAAGATGCTACTACATCCATGGAGATATCGAATTTTCAGGAGGCATCAGTTTCTATGGACGAATAAATTAGACATGGTTTTAGGGTGTTTACCCCTAGTGGCCGAACCTACTAGGAGTGGCCGGCCCCTCTCCCCTATATTTTAGGTTTATGGTTTAATTTTGAACAATTTTTCTAAGTCTTTCGAATAATTTATTTGGTTTTTGTTTGTTTTGAATTATGGATTGTTATTTGATGGATATTATTTCTCGAATTAAATGAATGAATGGAATTATATTTATGCATGTGACCAATTCAATCAATTTATTTCTAGGTATGTCTAGTGGGGAAGTTAGTTGTCTGGCTGATAGTGCTACCATATACACCATCTTGCGTGAGCGACACTATTTTACTAACTTTATACCCAAGAAAGCACCTCTGACAACTCTTTCAGGCCCATCCAACCTGATTGAAGGATACAGAAAGGCATGTATCATGTTGTACAATGGTACAGTCTTAACCATTAAAAAGGCACTCTATTCTCCATGTTCCGGAAGAACGTAGCTGAGTTTTAGAGATATTCGAGATAATCAATATCATGTTGAAACCACTAAAGATAATGGTTATGAATTTCTTTGTATCACTTCATACGAATATGGCCAGAAGCGTATTCACGAGAAGTTTGAACATCTCCCGAGTAGGTTGTACATCATAACCATTCGCGGTATAGAAGCCCATCATGTGGACGGCCCTATGCCTGAGTTCCAGAGCACTTTGCTGCTTTGGCATGATTGTTTAGGACATCTTGGATGTGACATGATGCGTCGTATTCTCAAAACATCTCGTGGGCATAAGTTACCTCCCTATGTTGGATTCCCGCCATGCAAAACGTGTTCTTTAGGGAAGTTGAATACTCAACCCTCGATTACAAAGCTTATTCATAACCCCCTAAGTTTCTTCAGAGGATTCAAGGGGATATTTGTGGACCTATCCAACCAACCCATGGACCATTTAGATATTTTATGGTGTTGGTTGATGCATTGACACGATGGTCACATGTTTGCCTATTGTCCACACACAACGCTGCATTTGCTAAACTCCTAACACAAATTATTACGTTAAGGGCTCACCACCATGATTATCCGATTATGTCGATTTGACTGGATAATGCTGGAGAGTTTATGTCACATACTTTTGACGATTATTGCATGTCAATAGAGATTGATGTGGAACATCTTGTACCCCATATTTACACCTAAAATGGCCTGGAAGAAGCTTTTATAGAGCACTTTCAATTGATAGCTCGAACTTTGGTTATAGAACCAAATTGCCGGTATCTGCCTAGGGCTATGCAATATTGCACGCAGCTATGCTAGTCCACTTGAGGCCCACCGCTACCCAACCTCATTCGCCGTACATAGTAGCTACTGACATCATGCTTAGCGATGACATTGAACCACGTTCCGTTGATGAATGCCAACGTAGAATAAATTTGTCAAACTAGAAACAAGCAATCTAGGTCGAACTCGATTCACTTGCGAAACGTAAAGTGTTTGGACCTATTGTTCCTACACCACCACTTGTGAAGCCCGTTGGCTACAAGTGGGTTTTCGTGAGGAAGCATAATGAGAAGAATGAAATAGTGTAATACAAAGCATGCCTCATAGCGCAAGGCTTCTCTTAACGCCCTGGGATTGATTACGAGAAGACGAATTCCTCTGTAATGGACGTTATAACGTTCCGCTACCTAATTAGTTTGGTAGTTTCCGAAAAACTGAATATACAGCTTATAGACGTGGTAACCACGTATCTCTATGAGGATCTAGATATGGAAATATACATGAAAGTTCCACAAGGACTTCCATTGACTGGTTCAAATAGTTCTAGACCATGAAACACTCTTTCAATTAGGTTGAGGAGGTCACTCTAAGTATTGAAACAATCCGAGTGGGTGTGGTATAACCATCGTCTGAGTGAATATTTGACAAGTCAAGGTTATGTGAATAATGAATTATGCCCATGCATGTTCATAAAGAAGTCACATTCCGGATTTTCAATCGTTGCAGTTTATGTCGATGACATGAACCTTATTGGAACTCCCACGGAGCTTGAGGCAATTGCTACTCACTTGAAATCGGAATTTGAGATGAAAGATCTTAGGAAAACTTGATATTGCCTTGGCCTGAAGATCGAGCATTGTTCAGATGGAATCCTAGTATATCAATCGAACTACACCCAAAAGGTGTTACGACGTTTTAATGAGAATAAAGCGAAGCCTTCGAGTACACCTATTGTCGTTCGAACTCTAGATGCTAAATGAGATCCCTTCCGTCCAAAGAAGGATGAGGAAGAGATTTTGGAACTCGAAGTTCCATACCTAAGTGCAATTGGAGCTTTATTGTACTTGGCTTAATGCACTAAACCCGACATCTCCTTCGATGTTAATCTTTTGGCTAAATACAGCAATACTCCCACACGCAAGCACTGGAATGGAGTTAAAGACATTTTTCGCTACCTCAAGGGTACAACGGATTTGGGTTTGTTCTATACCTGTGAATCTTCGAGTGTTGCCGCCTCTTATGGTTCTCGAATTGATTCTCGCCTTGTTGGTTACGCAGATGCTGGATATATGTCTGACCCACATACGACACGTTCTCAAACGGGCTATGTCTTTACCATTAGAGACACCGCTATATCTTGGAGGTCTACTAAGCAAACGTTAGTTGTGACTTCTTTGAACCATGGTGAGATTCTTGCCCTGCATGAAGCATCATGTGAGTGCTTTTGGTTGAGAGCAGCCATGGAACATATTCGAAGCACTAGTGGTCTTACTTCCATCGTTGACCTTCCAACGACATTCTTTGAAGACAATGCAGCATGTATCGAGCAGTTAAACAAAGGATAATGAGACAACACCAAGCACATAGCGCCGAAGTTCTTTTATTCTCACCAACAACAACAACATCAGAACATTGAAGTCAAGCAAATCCGTTCCCAGGACAACCTAGCCGATCGCTTCACCAAGTCATTGCCCAAGTCTACTTTTCAGAAGCTCGCCCAAGGAATCAGTATACGTAAATTATCTGAGTTGAATCGCTTGTAGTTCTCTTATTTGGAAGTTATGTAACTTAGGGGGATTATCCTAAAGCATACTCACTTGATCTTAATGTACTCTTTTTCCTACGAATAAGAGCATTTTTTCCACTGGGTTTTTGCTACCTAACGAGGTTTTGATGAGGCACCCATCCTAAAATGATCATACTCCGTTGAGTTCACTACTTTCGTCCTGTTTGACTTTGTTTTAGACATTATGCATACTTCTCACTTTTCTCCTTAGTCTATGGGTTTTTTCCCCATGCCTAGGGTTTTACCATAGCAAGGCTTTGTGAGTTTTACTACCAATGCATACTTTATTTAAATTTGAGACTCTCGTTCACACGTTGTGCCAATGACTTCATCAACCATTCTACCTTATCTGCTGAAGATCTGATGCGATGGTTTGTTGAGTATTTACACACTCAAGGGGGAGTGTTGCAGACATATTTAGAATATGAATGAGATTGTGTAAATCCTAGTAGATCTAAGAATATATCTTATTGTAAACACGAATTTTCCTGAAACGAAACGCGACAAGGACCAACGTGTACAAAGTAATATTTGTATTTTTTTGATTTGTTTTTGGGTTACAATCTCTTTTTAGCTTGATCCTCTGATTCGATCTCCGTAAGGTGTTGATTTGGTGGATTGGTTGTTGATCCGAAGGGCCGTCGGGGCTTGATCTTTGGATGAACAGTTCTTCAAGGGCTTTTGAGGCTTGATCTTCGAGGTGGATGAACGGATCTTCAAGGGCTTTTGAGGCTTGATCTTGAAGGTGGATGAACGGATCTTCGAAGGGCTTTTGGGCTTGATCTTCGAGGATGGATGAACGATGCTTCGAAGGGCTTTTGAGGCTTGATCTTCGAGGTGGATGAACGGATCTTCAAGGGCTTTTGAGGCTTGATCTTGAAAGTGGATGAACGGATCTTCAAGGGCTTTTGAGGCTTGATCTTGAAAGTGGTGAACGGATCTTCGAAGGGCTTTTGGGCTTGATCTTCGAGGATGGATGAACGATGCTTCGAAGGGCTTTTGAGGCTTGATCTTCGAGGTGGATGAACGGATCTTCAAGGGCTTTTGAGGCTTGATCTTGAAAGTGGATGAACGGATCTTCAAGGGCTTTTGAGGCTTGATCTTGAAAGTGGATGAACGGATCTTCGAAGGGCTTTTGGGCTTGATCTTCGAGGATGGATGAACGATGCTTCGAAGGGCTTTTGAGGCTTGATCTTCGAGGTGGATGAACGGATCTTCAAAGGGCTTTTGAGGCTTGTGCTTTGATGAAGAACGTACAGAACTTCGAGGAGCCTTGGGGCTTGATCTTTGATGAAGAACGGACAGAACTTCGAGGAGCCTTGGGGCTTGATCTTTGATGAAGAACGGACAGAACTTCGAGGAGCCTTGGGGCTTTGAACTTTGATGAAGAACGGACAGAACTTCGAGGAGCCTTGGGGCTTGCTTGAGAGCGTTTGGAGTTTCAGAGCTTCAACGCTTTTGTGTAATGTGAATTGGTGTATTGAAATGAATGAAATGGCTTCCTATTTATAGAATTCCAAAACTTGATTTTTGGGTTTTAATAATCAGATGAAATAAGTCACTTCTGCCAGGCGTTGACATGTGTCCTGTTTGATGACTTTTCTGAATTATTTTGATTTTTCGTTGATTCACATGCTATGTATAAAATTTATGTGATACATGAGCGTTTGAAATTTTAATTTTTGGTCAACATTTATTTCACGAAATTTCGATGTCTACAAATGCCCCCACTTCAAGGCGCGTCGCATACTTGTGCTTGTCACTTGTAGGCGATGTGTTTTGAAGTTTCTCAATGTAGATGTCGATTCAAGGGCCGTCGGGGCTTGATCTTGAAATGGACTTCAAATTTCTTCAAGGGCCGTAGAGGCTTGAATCTTGATTTTTGTGCTGCAAATTTCTCCAAGGGGCCTGAGGGCTTGACCTTGGACTGCAAATTTCTTCAAGGGCCGTAGAGGCGTGAATCTTGATTTTTTTGTGTTGCAAGTTTCTTCAAGGGCCGTAGAGGCGTGAATCTTGATTTTTTTGTGTTGCAAGTTTCTTCAAGGGCCGTAGAGGCGTGAATCTCGAATGAACTGCAAATTTTTGTGGTTTCGGGCTTGGTCAGGTACTACGCAAACCATATAGTAGGAGTTCCTCAAGTCGCCGAGCTAGGAGATCTCGGGTTCTGGTTGATCATTCTCCTTCTACTTGTCTCTCATTTAGCAACGAGGACAAAGAAAAGGAGAGGGAAGAGAGACGATATGAGATACTCTTGCTTTCAACGAAGTGGCCGACGAATCGACACGTGCTTTGTTGTGCTTGTTGACTTTCCACAGCTTTGATCTTGAACTGGGTTTGAAGGATTTTCTGGTTTCCTCCGGATGGATCATGCGATTCTGCAGACGAGGGCGTCATGCTATAGTGATCTGTTCCAGCTCACTTATGTTACATTCCTCTCTGCTTGTTTCTTTTGCCTGGCAGAAGTGGTGCGCATCCTTTTGCTTTTAAATGGTCCTTCAGAGCACTTGAAGATGAGTACTTGAGAGCAAGGCTCGGTAAGCAACCAGGCAAAGGTTCCGGGCAATCAGTTCCAGATCGGACGTTTGATTTCAGGTTCTGACTGATTGCTTTCTTTCTCCATATCTTGCAGGTAAGAGCAAGGGTAAAGGAAAGAAAAGGGAAAAGCATGATATGAAATACCTTTGCTTTCGACCTTGATGATATGAGATACGTTTGCTTTTGAAGCAGTAACGGATGAACCAACACATATATATTGGTTGCGCTTGTCTCCACATGCTTCAATGTACTAGCTTCACCTGTCTGCCTTATCTGTTCTTCAGGCAGATGTGGTATCTTCCTGGAGGTTTGAGTGGAGGTTTCGACATATTGCTTTTCTTTATCCTTGTCTTGCAGATAAGAGTAGGGACAAAGGAAAGGACAGGGAGATTGCATGCTATGAGATAGCTTTGCTTTCAACCCTGATGATATGAGATACCTTTGCTTTCGAAGAAGTCGTTTTCCACAGATTTAATCTTGAACTGGGCTAGGAGGCTTCTTCTGGTAGACTTGCTACAAATGTCTGAATTTACTCCTTTTACCTGGAGTTGGGCTCGATTCAAGGGTGGTGGACACTTGATCTTGAATTGGGCTTGTGATTTCTTCAAGGGCCGTTGAGGCTTGATCTTGATGAATGGAGACGGGACCACGAGCGGCTTCAGGATTTGGGCATCCGGCAAGCAGACACGAGATGGAGGTAATGGTCTGTTTCTTTGTTCGATCTCCCCAATTCATGTTGAAGAGGGTTAGAGGATGAATCAGCACGTGCAGTTGTTGCGCTTACTGATGATCCCCAAGATTGATGCTTCATTGTTGCTCGTCTTATCTGTTCTCCAGGCAGATGAGTACTCGAGAGCAAGGCCAGGTAAGCAATCAGGGAAGGATTTCTCATCAATCCGTTCCAACTGGGAAGGTAAACGCCGGCTGATCACTTTGCTTCTCCTTATCCTGTAGTTAGGGGATGAATCAGCAAGGTTGATGCTTCATTGTCGCTCGCCTTGTCTGTTCCCCAAGCCGATGTGGATGAGTACTCGGGAGCAAAGCTAAGTAAGCAATCAGGGACGGATTTCTAGGCAGTCCGTTCCTGACCAAAAACTTGGTTCCTAGCGCCGCCCGATTGCTCTCCTTCTCTTTGTCCTGTAGTGAAGAGGGAGGACAAAGAAAAAGGATGGGAGAAAGCATGATATGAGATACTCTTGCTTTCGACCCTGCTGATATGAGATACTTTTGCTCTGGTTTGATTTGTTTGCAGAGGTATTCTCGGGAGGAAGAGAGCCAAGCATTTTGAGAAAGCTTTGTTGGGGTTTTGCTGGGAGTGTTACCCTCGGAAGTGAGGAAGGGTTGAGCATTTTTTGCAGGTCTGCCCGTCTGTGGAGGATGAAGGTCGACATATGTAGAATTTTTATCGACAAGTGGTAATGCTGTTCTTTTACCCTTCTCGGTCACAGCGATGTAGTGAGAGTGGCGGGGTTCACGTGTTTTAACTTTGTCAGAGGCTTTTGACAAAGTGGTCCGTGATTTCCGGAAAGCTGGTGCTGAATCCGACTCTCGAGGTTTGAAAAGCAGTGTGCCTCTTCGATTTCTGAGAAAGGCGTCGTGCTGGCGGTCTGGCTCTCGAGATCAGGAGAGTGGCGACAGATTTGATCCGGAAAATCCGGCTTTTAAAATCTCAGAGAGTGGTGCCTCTTCGATTTTTTGAACAAACGGCCCGACTTTTGATATTCGGGGAGAGGTGCCTCTTCGATTTTTGAACCGGCGCCTCTGTTGCTTCTTCTTTTATGGAGGCGTCGATGGTGCGCCAAAAGCATGTTCAGAGAGTTGGTTGCTTGTAAAGAATTCCCCTCTTTTGTATCTCTGAGAATTTGATTTCATCCGACCTCTCCTTCCTTCATTATTTTCACAAATGGCTTGCCCATCTGATCATCGTCTTGACTTGAATATTAGTGGAGAGGCATCTGCGTCTCCTCAAGACAATATATGGCGTCCATTTCTCTTATCCCCTTCTGGTCCTCTCACCATTGGGGACTCTGTAATGAAGAATGATATGACTGCTGCGGTGGTGGCCAGGAATATGTCCACTCCCAAAGATAACAGATTACTCGCCGGGCGGTCCGATGAGTTGGCCGTTAAGGATTCTCTGGCTTTCAGTGTCCAGTGCGCGGCTTCTGTTTCCAATATGGCCCAGCGCCTATTTGCTCGAACCCGTCAAGTTGAATCATTGGCGGCTGAAGTGATAAGTCTCCAACAAGAGATCAGAGGGCTCAGGCATGAGAATAGACAGTTGCACCGGCTTGCACATAACTATTCTACAAACATGAAGAGAAAACTTGACAAGCTGCAGGACTCCGATGGGCAGTCTTTAAGTGATCATCAGAGGTTTGTGGGTTTGTTTCAAAGGCATTTAAGGCCTTCGTCTTCTGGAGCTTCGCCGAGTGTTGAGGCTCAAAATAATCAACTTCCAGCGCCTCCTGGGGTTCCGCCGAGTAATGAGGCGCCACCTGGCCAATGAAGGCTTGTTTGCACATTCTTTTTTTTTTTTTTCTTCTCATGTAAAAAAATGTAAATTTTATGTAAATTTTCAGAGATGTCAATAAATAAGATTTATTTTATTTCATTCGATGTCTATATATACACATATATAAGTATACATGCATACATATACACACCAAACACAAACCTTATTCATGCATATTTTATTTTTTTATTTATTCATATATGCATTGCCGACATCCAACACTCAAAAAAAACTGTCATCATCATTTTTTTTTTTTTTTTTTTTTTTTTTTTTTCTGCTGGTTGGTGCCCACGCACCCATCATTCTTTTTTTTTTGCTTTGTTTTTTCTGTAAGTGGCACAGACACCATCATTTTCTTTTGTTTTTTTATTTTTTTTATTTTTTATTTTCTTTTCTTCCAGATGGTGCCAAATGCATCATCATTGTGTTTTTTTTTTTTTCTACTTTCCGCCCATCTCTTTTCTTTTGCTTTTTTTGGTGTCGTGCATCTCTTTTCCTTTGCTTCCTTTCCTTTGCTTTCCTGTGACGTAACACTGAAGATGGTGGAGCTGTGGCGTCGATCAAACGACTGAGAAGCATTGAGGCTCCACCATTTTTTTTTCTTTTATATATGGTGCTCTGCAAGATTGGATTTGTGGGTGAAAACCCAGGAGGAGCTGCATGTGCTGTTGAAGCTGCTGGAGCTGACCGGCTAGTCGTTTGACAGCGGTCACTGAGCTCAGCCACTGAGCACAACCACCAAGCTGTTGAAGCTGCTGGAGCTGACCGGCTAGTCGTTTGACAGCGGTCACTGAGCACAGCCACTGAGCACAACCACCACCACCAAGCTGTTGAAGCCGCTGGAGCTGACCGGCTAGTCGTTTGACAGCGGTCACTGAGCACAGCCACTGAGCACAACCACCACCACCAAGCTGTTGAAGCCGCTGGAGCTGACCGGCTAGTCGTTTGACAGCGGTCAGTGAGCTCAGCCACTGAGCACAACCACCAAGCTGTTGAAGCTGCTGGAGCTGACCGGCTAGTCGTTTGACAGCGGTCACTGAGCACAGCCACTGAGCACAACTGCTAAGCACAGCCCCAGAGCACCGCCACTGAGCACTGCCACTGAGCACAGCTACTGCATAACCACTAAGCACAACCACCAAGCACAGCTACCAATCACAGCCACTGCACTGCCTACCCGTCGCACTGCCTACTGTCGCACTGCCTTCCGTCGATGACTGGGCCCAACAGCAATGGTGTCAAGCTTGAAGTGGAGGAATTGCAGAGGAGATATCTGCAGTGGTGGAGCAGAAGAACTTCACGACTGGCTAGTCGTTTGACAGCAGTCGTTTGAGGTTGTTGGCAGCGGAGGTGTGGATGATGGGCAGAGACAGGAGAGCTGCAGGAGGAGGTCGAAGACTGCAAAGCTAAAATCCTAGAAGCGTCGATTTGGGCGTCACTGGTGGAGTTGTTGTTGGCTTCCCTGGATTCGTACTTAATCGAATCGGTGGAGATAATTTCTTGCTTCGTCGTTCCCTGTGGCTGCCTCATCATCCCGTAACACTTCGGGACTTTTTTTATCTCGTCCAGTTTAGATGGCGTCGTCTTGGTCGACGACATCTTCGGCTGCCTTTGGGTGTTCACCTCTGTTGTGCTACCTGAACCACCACCACAAACCAGAACAGAACCATCGGGCGACAATCTTGCCGCACATTCAGTTCTACCCAAACCTGCATCACCCATCACAGCTGCAGTTCAAGGCGAGCGGGTCGTGTTCCGTTCTCATTGCGATGAGGTGCTGAAGCACTGTTGGACTTGGCAGCAATGGCAATGGTGCGCTGCAACTTCTCCTCCGTCGTGGGGAAGCTCTTCGACATCAACAGCGGCGAAGAGCGATTTGCAGCAGCCAGAGCTCTGCTCGCAGCTCTCGGATCTGAGGATGAGGACGAACTGGGTCGAGGAGGAAGGAGTGCAGTGTTCACTCGGGCCTTGAGGTCCGTGACCTCGCCGGACCTGGATTTGGGTGCCCCGAAGTTTCACAGAGACGGAGGGAGAGGGAGGAGAGATCCACGAGGGTGGTGAGCGACGAGCAGTTGCAGTCGGTGAAGACGAGCTTGGGGATGGGCAGCAGGAGTTGGAGATCTCACTGGAGAAGAGCATGAGCTGCTGGGGATGATGAGGTGGCTCGTGATTTTGGGGTCTGAAAGGTGGATCTGGAGATCTGGGTCAGAGCAGAGGGAGTAATTTCGGTTCCCTCATGGGCTTGCTGCTGGGCTGCCCCCTTTTTTTTTTTTTTTTTTTTTTGGGCCTGGGTGTGTGCACGGCTGGGCTTGACCCAGGATTGGGCCTGTAGGTTTGGCTTCTTGATGGGTTTGGGCTGGATTGCAGCAACCCTTTTTTTTTTTTATATTTTATTTAACAACTTGTAAAATTTTTTTTTTTTTTTTTGTAATAAAACCTTATTTTTTTTATTTTGATGTGACTGAACTCAAAGTTGAATGTTCGAGCTGCCTACGTACCCTTCCAAAAAGAAAAGATCAAGTCAAAACGTAGTTCAAATACATATATTTTTTGGTGCCGTTTGCAGTTTCAGCTCGTGCAGGCAAGGAGTGTTTGTGTGTCGCCTTTTATGCTCGTGCAGACCAGGAGCGTTGGTTGTCGCCTTTTAGGCTCGTGCGAACGAGGAGCATTTTTTTGGTGCCGTGTGCAGTTTCAACTCGTGCAGGCAAGGAGTGTGGTGTCGTTTGCAGTTTCAGCTCGTGCAGACCAGGAGCGTTTTGTTGATTTGTCAAGCGGTGTAGGGAAGGTGATCCTCGCAATCTTCATAGCAAGGAGCCTTGACCGAGTGTTTGAAGAAGTCTTCGGGGAAGAAATCACGCATTGTGATGGCAACAGACGATCTTCGTGTAGCAATTTCATCATCCTCAACACTTTCATGTAGCTTTGGAGGTTGACGAGAGCTGCTTTGCCCCCTTTCCGATTGGTGAACTTGCGGTGGAGATGTATGTTTCTTGTGCAGTTTCTTCGGAGTGACATGAGTCCATCCTTCAACTTCACTTAACTTGACTGACATGGTTTTCGAGCATGCCCCCAGCAGTTGAGGTGAAGATTTTGAGCCGACAGAGCCAAAAGTGACGGTGGTATAATTTGACTTCACCACTTCGTCAAGATCTAGCTCGATGATTCCTTTCTGAGCCAGCTTCACGATGAGATCTTTCAGCACGAAGCATTTTTCCGTCGGATGACTGATGAAGCGGTGGAATTTACAGTATCTTGGACTGTCAGTACGATTCATCTCTTCCGGCCGTCTACACTCAGGTAGGTCGATCACCTTTTTGTCAAGCAAGTCTTTCAACATGGCAACCACATCAGAGTCAGGGAATGGATAAGTTTTCTCCTCAAACTCCTTGAAAGTGCGTCTACGCATTTCTTGATCACGAAAAGCTTCGGTTTGAATCGCCTTGCCTCGTGTGGATACTTTGACGGGAGCTGTGTTGACCGTCATTGCTTCCTTGGTGGGTTTCCACGCAGCCTTCTCCACCTTTGGTCCAAAAACTTTGTCGTTCTTGTGGTCGGTGAATGGTTCTTTCTTCCCATGATGGGCGATGCTTAGTTCCATGTCGTGGGCACGGGTGGCCAGCTCTTCGAAGGAACGTGGTTTGATGCCTTGAAGGATGTAGTGCAAACTCCAATGCATGCCCTGGACGCACATCTCGATTGCTGAAATCTCCGAGAGCCTGTCTTTGCAGTCGAGGCTAAGGTTGCGCCATCGGTTGATGTAGTCCATCACCGGCTCGTCCTTCCACTGCTTTGTGCTCGTTAGCTCTAGCATGCTCACGGTGCGACGGGTGCTGTAGAAACGGTTGAGGAATTCCTTTTCCAATTGCTCCCAGCTGTTGATGGATTCAGGCTCCAGGTCTGTGTACCACTCGAATGCATTCCCTTTCAGTGAGCGCACAAACTGCTTGGCGAGGTAGTCACCTTCCGTCCCTGCGTTGTTGCAAGTTTCCACGAAATGGGCGACGTGTTGCTTCGGGTTGCCTTTGCCATCGAACTGCATGAACTTTGGCGGTTGGTAGCCCCTTGGCATCCTCAAGGCGTCGATCGTCTTGGAGTAAGGCTTTGAGTACAACATGGAGGTATAGGAGCTCCCTTCGTACTGCGCCTTGATGGTGTTGGCGATCATCTCTTGCAGTTGCTGGATAGAAAGAGCTTCTAGAAGTGCCGCCGGTTGGTCTGGCTCTTGCTTCTCCTCAGGCTTCTCCACCAGAGGCTCCTTTTCTTCTTCGGCATCTTTCTTCAGGCCAGAGCCGTCTCCTTCCTCGTGTTTTGCTCCCAATCTGTTGGTGAGTGCGGTGATCTGCAAGTCTTTCTCTTCCACGGTACGTGTGAGCTTTGCAATCGTTTCGTTCATCTGGGCCAACTGCTCTTCAACTGAAATCACGCCGATGGTCATGACTTGTGCAACCAACATACGTGGCTTTCCTTCAGCAGCATGCTTAGGTGCCCCTAGCGAGGTTAGGTTGATGACAGGCTCACGTTTGTGATGTTCACCTTGCTCCCTTGACGGCACAAACTTTGTAGCGGCACGTTGAGGAGTGATTGTGGCGCCAATGGATGCTCCGTTCGTGGCGGAAGTGCTCAGGCTCCTTCCTTTGGTGGTTGTGAAAACAGTGACTTGCAAGTTTTGCTCCTCTGCGGTTTTTGTGAGCCTTGCAACTGTTTCCCTCATTTGAGCCAGCTTTTGTTCAATGGAGGAAGCTTCGATGGTTGTAAGAATGGCTTGGCCTTCCTTTGATGCCATTGCTTTTGGAGTGTGATTTGATTTTCTTGAACGGAGAAAGAGATGAGAGGTAGAGATTGTCCCACTGGGCGTGCCAAATTTGTAAACACGAATTTTCCTGAAACGAAACGCGACAAGGACCAACGTGTACAAAGTAATATTTGTATTTTTTTGATTTGTTTTTGGGTTACAATCTCTTTTTAGCTTGATCCTCTGATTCGATCTCCGTAAGGTGTTGATTTGGTGGATTGGTTGTTGATCCGAAGGGCCGTCGGGGCTTGATCTTTGGATGAACAGTTCTTCAAGGGCTTTTGAGGCTTGATCTTCGAGGTGGATGAACGGATCTTCAAGGGCTTTTGAGGCTTGATCTTGAAGGTGGATGAACGGATCTTCGAAGGGCTTTTGGGCTTGATCTTCGAGGATGGATGAACGATGCTTCGAAGGGCTTTTGAGGCTTGATCTTCGAGGTGGATGAACGGATCTTCAAGGGCTTTTGAGGCTTGATCTTGAAAGTGGATGAACGGATCTTCAAGGGCTTTTGAGGCTTGATCTTGAAAGTGGTGAACGGATCTTCGAAGGGCTTTTGGGCTTGATCTTCGAGGATGGATGAACGATGCTTCGAAGGGCTTTTGAGGCTTGATCTTCGAGGTGGATGAACGGATCTTCAAGGGCTTTTGAGGCTTGATCTTGAAAGTGGATGAACGGATCTTCAAGGGCTTTTGAGGCTTGATCTTGAAAGTGGATGAACGGATCTTCGAAGGGCTTTTGGGCTTGATCTTCGAGGATGGATGAACGATGCTTCGAAGGGCTTTTGAGGCTTGATCTTCGAGGTGGATAAACGGATCTTCAAAGGGCTTTTGAGGCTTGTGCTTTGATGAAGAACGTACAGAACTTCGAGGAGCCTTGGGGCTTGATCTTTGATGAAGAACGGACAGAACTTCGAGGAGCCTTGGGGCTTGATCTTTGATGAAGAACGGACAGAACTTCGAGGAGCCTTGGGGCTTTGAACTTTGATGAAGAACGGACAGAACTTCGAGGAGCCTTGGGGCTTGCTTGAGAGCGTTTGGAGTTTCAGAGCTTCAACGCTTTTGTGTAATGTGAATTGGTGTATTGAAATGAATGAAATGGCTTCCTATTTATAGAATTCCAAAACTTGATTTTTGGGTTTTAATAATCAGATGAAATAAGTCACTTCTGCCAGGCGTTGACATGTGTCCTGTTTGATGACTTTTCTGAATTATTTTGATTTTTCGTTGATTCACATGCTATGTATAAAATTTATGTGATACATGAGCGTTTGAAATTTTAATTTTTGGTCAACATTTATTTCACGAAATTTCGATGTCTACACTTATATTCCTATTAGGAGTTGATTATCTATTAAGAGTTGTAATCCTAAAAGGGTAAGGATTTTACCTATCCTACTATTATAAATAAAGACACAATGAGGGTGATACAACACACACCTCACAATTAAATCTCTCTCTTCTCCCTCTTGCTACCACCAACCCCCTCTCTCTAATTCCTTAGATAGCTCAGTTAAATAGGCCTACAACAAATATCTTTTTTTTTATTATTATTTTTTTTCTAATAAAAACTGTGAGATCCCACATCGCCCAGGGGAGTGATCCTTATATGTATATTCTCATCCCTACCTAGCGCGAGGCCTTTTGGGAGCTCACTGGCTTCGAGTTCCATGGGAACTCCGAAGTTAAGCGAGTAGCGCGCGAGAGCACTCCCATGATGGGTGACCCACTAGGAAGTTCTCGTGTGAGTTCCCATAAACAAAACTGTGAGGGCATAGTAGGGGCCCAAAGCGAACAATATCGTGCTATGGTGGTGGAGCGGGCCCGGGAGGTGGTGGACTCCGGGTCGGGATGTGACAATTTGGTATCAGAGCCTAACCCTGGTCGTGGTGTGCCGACGAGGACGTCGGGCCCCTAAGGGGGGTGGATTGTGAGATCCCACATCGCCCAGGGGAGTGATCCTTATATGTATATTCCCATCCCTACCTAGCGCGAGGCCTTTTGGGAGCTCACTGGCTTCGGGTTCCATGGGAACTCCGAAGTTAAGCGAGTAGCGCGCGAGAGCCAGGGCCGGCCCAGGCCCAATGCGGGAAGGGCGACCGTCCAGGGCCTAAAATAATTGGGGGCACCAAAATTATTAAGACGGTATATTTATATATTTTTTCATTAGAGTATAAATTAATAAAATTTGGTTCAATGACAAAGAAATATAACTAGAACTGGTGGTTTTGTTGTTTAAAATTAATGAGGAGGTCTTGGGTTCAAAACACCATGTGTGCTTATTTACTTTACAATTTTTACGATTTTTTTTGTTGTTAATTTATTTTTAATTAGTAGCTAATAGCTATGTGGGTTGTTATTTTTAAAACATTTGTTCCAATTCAAGTCTAATCTTCAACAAAGAGTAATGTGTTGACCAAATTTACAAATCATATGACGTGTCATAAAAATGTTTAATTTAGTACCCATTTATTACTTATACATATCAACTAAAGACTCAAAAATATCATTATTTTTTTAGTCCCATATTGACAAGGTTAGTAAATAAGAAAAAACACATCACGATTCATACAAAAACACTTTAAAGGTTCAGATGGAAAACAAAACTCATATCTATCTACTTGTAAACCCAGAGTTTTTTTTTTTTGTTTCCTTCTCACGATACAAAATAAATTAGTTTTTCTGTGTTTCTAAATTATAAGTTTGAAGTGATTTTCTAAGTATAATCTTATCGATGTCTTACGTGTGAAAACAAATAATTTTCTTATATAAAATGAGGGTACATTTTGTGGCATCGCCCCGGGCCTCAAAAAACTCTAGACCGGCCCTGGCGAGAGCACTCCCATGATGGGTGACCCACTGGGAAGTTCTCGTGTGAGTTCCCAGAAACAAAACCGTGAGGGCGTAGTCGGGGCCCAAAGCGGACAATATCGTGCTATGGTGGTGGAGCGGGCCCGGGAGGTGGTGGACTCCGGGTCGGGATGTGACAAAAACGGTATTCTGCATTCATCTATACTAATAAAAGAAAAGAAGATTTGACCCCAAACATCAAGGAGATAAACCATAAAATCAAAGATTAAGTATTTGTAGTTAGCGCGTAGTTTTAACGTTTGGCGTCTTTGATGTTTGTTTAAAGGTTATTTAATTAAATAAATATCATTTCACATTAAATGAATAAGATTAAGCATTTGTTGTGTAAACGAACTAGGAGTTACCATTTAGTATTGCGGTCTGCTGATATTCATCTTCACTTGTAAGTGAGAGGTCTTAGGTTCAAAAATCGTGGATGACAAATTTGATACCAAATTAGGTTGCCCATTGTGTGACTTAGCCGAACTCCGCCTTCCCTTATTGTAAAATATATCGTTGTATTAAAAAAAATTAAAAAAATAAATAAATAAAAACTAAGGGAGTTTGTATATCGCCGAGGTGAGTAATTTTGAAGAAGATGACTCATGTCAAAATCATATTTTGTTACCACATCTTAAATTTATAAGGAATCATCAAGATGACCACATAATGTCGTATTTTCCTAAATTTAGCAAAACATGGCAACATGGTTACATGGGTACGTATGAGCTTTTATAACCATAAGATCTTCTTCACATTAGTGTTTGTATTCTCTTTCTTACATACAAAGTCGATAGCATACAAATATATATGATTCTAATGGGATTGTCCAACGTGGATGAGCGTATACCTGTATGCTTTCATAATTTATTTTTGTTGAACAAACGATATTATCTGCAATAAGAGGGTGGTGTGGGCTAAGCCTTACAATAGGCTAGCAATAATGTGGTTCAAATGTGATCCTTTATTTGATACATTAAACGTGAACATAACATCAAATGACGCATTGTTGGAACCAAATTTCTGCACCACCGTGGACAAGGTTCTAAAAGACGCTAAACGCTAGTCGAGCGGCGGGTTAGAGCCTAGCGCCTAGGCAGACTAGGCAGATTTAAGTAAATTTATTTTATATTGTATAAATAAGTGTCCCCTTATACTTAAAAAATACATAATTTTAATGGGATACATAAACTGCAAAATAAAATGACATATAGATTATAAAGTATTAAAACATAATGAAAACTTGAGGAACAAGCATATAATGTATGTTCGTCCAAGTATTTAACAAATCTCTTACAATTTATGAAAAAAAAATAAAATGCAAAATGAAAATGATCTATTTTCTGTCTAAGTGAGTCGCGACTTAGGCGGATGTCCAGGCGGGTTTTGGGGGGTTCTAGGCGGGCGCCTAAGCATGTCTAGGTGCCTTTTATTAATTTTCAAATGCCTAGGGATTAATCAGGGAGGTGACCTGCCGCCTATCGCCTAGGCGGAGTTAGGTGGGAATTTTTAGAACTATAACTGTGGATGGTAGAGTATGTAAGAACGTCCACATACACAAGAGAACAAACAACAGTGATTACCTAAGGTATTGGTGTGGTACTAGCCAAAGGTTCTCCAACGGTCAAGTTAGTTAAAGATTTTAAAACTCAAGCAGTGGGTAAGAAAGCAAAGTATGCGTTATGAACTCTAGATGGATGTATTTATACTAGTTGAGAAAGAGTTCCTTTAGGATATAGAATCCGTAAAATAAGAGAATTCTAATTAATATCTAGCATAAGATATTGCTTTCTTTTAGGATTGTGATTACTTGCCTTGTGGAATATATTCATGCTCTCAACAGCACAACAATAGGTAGATCATAACACCTATTGATATGACGAAGGGACATCCCTCATCCAGTGGAGCCAATTCCGACCCGAGATGACATTAGGCATAATAAGGCAGTCCATGTCATGGAAGAGTACCAACATATTGTAGGGTTTTGCCTAAACCGCTAGCTTCACCATTCTGGTGGATCAGATTGGGGTGCCCTCAAAAGTGTGCAGAGTCATCTTGCTCCGATTGACATTGTCCATAATTCTCATATTCTCTTTGCGTTTTTAAAGAGAACGTTGTCTCCGGATCCGTTATCCATCAATATCGGCTAACCATAACCTTAAAAATATGGTTCTTTATCACCAAATCATCGTCATATGAAAGAGTCACTACTAGAAAAGGGCATATGACTGGCGGATGAAAACCGACAATAAACACTAATTATTGTCGCATTTTTGGTAAATAACCAACATTAAACCTTGCAATGTCGCATATAGAAAGTGACACCATTGCTACCGTCACCAATAAGTATTGACGTCGCTTAAACCTCCTTAATCCGCCACCAAGAAACAAAGTAATATAAAATAAAGAGACCAACCGCGTCGCTTTTAAGCGACATTAGACCTTACGTCGCTTATAAGAGACAGGGAAAATATTAAAAAATGACAATCCTGTCAGTCAAAACCGACATCACGTAATTTTAATAAATAAAAAAATAAATTTATTGTCGTTCATAAACGACATTACTAAATTTCGACAAATAAAATAAATCAGCTGGTGTCGCCCATCAACGACACTAGATATATTAAAAAAAAGAAAAAAAAACAGCTACTGTCATTTTAAACACCAATTCTGTCCGTCCATATGAGCCATACAAATATAATTACAAGCATCAACAAAAACAGTTGTCCCACACACTGAATATTTTCCATGATAACAAACATTTTACGTTTCACATAACATACAAAAACAAATCCGTCGTCACAACACTAAATCCGACATTACAAACACACCATACAAAAAAAAGATATTCAGGTGTCATACATATCCGCCAAGAAATCAAATCACATACACTACACAGCAGAACCGGAGTCCGAACGTGACCCAATTCCTTCTTCAGATCCTCCTCGTTATCCAAAAACCCTCGCCATGTCAACATCCAATGAAGCACCTGCAAGCATTCCAGAAAGTCCTCTAACTGGATTTGGAAACTCCGAAGAAATCCCATCAGCAAAACGCATCTCAGGTCGATATACAGGCATATAATATAGCGGTGGCTGCTGCATGTATGTCATCGGTGGCTGCTGCATGTATCCCATGGGCTGTGTCGGATACATCAGACATGGAGGTTGCTGACAATAGCCTGTATAAGGATATACAGGTGCAATAGGAGGTTGACTTTGAGCTGACTGTTGGTTTCCTTGCCGGCATGGATAGGGAGGAGGCTGACTCTACCGTGACTGTTAGGTTCCTGGGCTATAAGGTGGTGCCGGCTGATATTTTTGCAGTAACAACGCAACCAACTGATTCTGTTGCTGCTGCTGACTGCATGTTTGTTCAAGCTTAACCTCCAACTCTGTCATCCATATAGAATTAGCTTCTTCCTTCATTCTCAATTTATTGTTCTCAGTCATCAACACTGCCATTGAACTCTTGGATGACCTTCTGGAAGAATTAGAACTAGAAGCCGAAGAAGATGCATACGACACCATATCCGGAGTCACGCCATGTCCATACCCTCGTACTCTATTATGACGCTCAGGACCCATTGTCTCCACATAAACCTGGGTCCTAAGCTCATCACTATCTTCTTGCCCAGACTGAATCATAGTTTAAATATTCCCCTCCATAGTTGCCTTCCAATAAAAATTTTAAAAACAAAAATTCAAATATAGACAATATAAATTAATAACAATCATATACATACTACAACGAAAAAATCAATTACCCCAGTGTGCTCAGAAGTTTCATCAATCTAAGTGTTATCTTTTCGGGTATGACAGTGACGAAAAAACGAAACAGGATCCGCCTCTTTCCCATACTTTTTCCGCTACAATTACAAGTCAATGAATAAAAAATAATTATCCACAACAATTAAAATAAAAATACATTTCTACAAATTATATATTAAATATAAAATTCTCTGCAATTCTTGAAATTGTAGAACCCTTACAAGTTCTGCCCGAACTCTTGCAAAGGATTTTGAACCAGTTGTGTGGTTCATTGTTTTCAACTGCCTACTATGCTTATTTTTTGAGGCAATCTCCTGAAAATAAAAAGATTTCATTAAACAAATTTCAACCTATAACAAAACAAATCATAAACCGTTTACCTTTGTTTTTTCGTCATTCCAGTAGGCCACCAAATCAGCCCACTGCTGAGGATCCACATTAGGAGGAGTTTTAACTTGCTCCTCGACTGGTTTATCAGTATAACATTTTTTTTAAATTTATTTCTGTATTCCTTATGCGCATGCGCCGCAATATGTAATGTCATGTGACGGATGATTGGCATCTTCGTCATATCTTCTTCATAAAAAATAATAGTTTCCTATACTCATCAAAAAATTTAAGCAAATTAATCATTACCATAAACATTGACTAATTCTACTCCCTTCAAGTAACAAAAAACATTTATACCTTTATTCTGTTCCATAAAGCTTCCCTAACGTCTTCCTTGATCTTACGCCAATCTTTCACCAACGGAATATGTCTACAATCTCGAACCTCTTGAGCTACATGTTTTGAAAAGACACTAGAATATTCACTAATGCACTTTCCAGAATCATCAAAAGAACAAGACTGTTGCTTCCAACTAGGAATTGAGGGTCCCCTCCTTCGTTGAGTTGTCCCTATAAATAAAGAAAAAAACAATTAAAACCAAAGAGAAAAAATCATAGTAGAAACTTAGGTATCATTCTAGTTGGAATACAAAACAAAAAACTAATAATAATAACCATAATAAATAAAAATGGACCACCTTCCGCATCGAAATGGAGTTCGTCATCATGTTCATCTTCAAAATGAAGATCCATAGCAAAATCTTCTGAGGAAGAAGTACAAAAACTGAAGGGAAAAGAAATTGAAGGCACGGACGTAAATGGGTAAGAGAATGACACGGATTGAATTTAGGTAGCAAACTACAGCACAGATGAAATGGGAACAAAGGGCATTAAATATGGATACGGATTTAGCGTCGGTTAAAACCGACGTTAAATACCTAGCGTCGTATTAAAAGCAAATGGCGTCGCAATAAGTGAGGATTGGTATCGCTTAAAAGCGACACCACATTCTGACACACATTAAATCGACCTCAGTCCAACTGCTTACTGACATAATTTATTAACATTTGACGTCGCAATAAATGAAGGTTGGCTTCGCTTTATCTAACATTTGTGTCACACAAAACCGACACTACCTCTGCCGCATTCACCCACATTCTGACAAAATTTAATGCATACAAATGGGGTGTCGCTTTATTGAACCCTTGTGTCGCTTTAAAGCTACACCACGTTCTGACAAGTTTGAAAAATCAAGGTATCAGACTACCCCTACCGAAGTGACTAGTTCAAATTACCCTCCCGAGGTGACTGAATGCAATTTGTCTTCCCAACTCAATTTCACGTCGCTTTTAACAGACATGACCCAGATGATATTGAAATAAATTAAGCTGGCGTCGAATTAAAAGATGCTAGCGTCGGTTTTAGTCGACATTACATACATGACATCGAATTTAATATAATTTACGACGAATTAAATGGTTTTGGCATCGGTTAAAACCGACACTGACTCATGAAAAAACAAGCGGGAAAGATCCCGCCTAGTGACTTCAAATTATGTGACCAATGTCGTCGCCTAAAAGCGACAGCAAAATAGTTTTAAAAAATAAATAAATAAAAAAATTTAACCCCATACAAAAAAAATTAAGAGTTTTTTTTTTTTTTTTGGTATCTCATATTACATTTTAAGATTTTAATAAATAAAATACGTAATAAAAAAATAAAAATATTGTCTAATTAATACTTAAAACACATAAAACAAAGGTTATGGATGTACCATGTCATCATCCGTTATGTCGTCGTCAGCATTGTCATAACTAGTGAACTGGGTAGGCAACGGTAATGATTCATGAAAAGAAGTCTCTTCCACGCCAACCCTTTTATGGAAATTTTCATGGTCAAGTATCTGATCATCCAAATTTGGTATGGCATAATCATCAATTGCATCATTATCCTCTAATACGTCAAACAAATCTCTTGGCTGCGTTCGAACAACTACATGCCAATCTTTTTCAATTGTGTCCTCGACGTAAAATGTTTGTAATGCTTGTGATGCTAATATGAAAGGATCCTCTTTAAATCCTAATCGATTGAAGTTCACCATAGTAAATCCATATTGATCAGTCTGCATTCCTCGTG
This sequence comes from Cotoneaster glaucophyllus, assembly GCA_036320875.1. NCBI lineage: Eukaryota > Viridiplantae > Streptophyta > Magnoliopsida > Rosales > Rosaceae > Cotoneaster > Cotoneaster glaucophyllus. The sequence continues at coordinate 16,696,365 of CM070071.1, read as the reverse complement.
GACTTTCACTATTAACCCATTCGCACTTAAATAACATCACAGCTCGACCCCTATCTCCTGCCTCAGCATGACCACAATATTTAACCTTGAACATATCTACAACTCTCCCATAACAATTCACTTGCCCAATTGCGCCAGGAACATTTGCAGGTACAAAGACACCACAATTTTGATTCTTATGCTTATCATCAACAGATTTTATACGAAATCTGAACCCATGAATAATGTGACTTTTATATCTAATCACAACCCTGCTAGGATAATTAGCTAGCCAATGCAAGTCTTGAGAAATCAACGTGTCATTAGGATGACATCTTGAATTCATCTGTAATAAGAATGATGATAAAAGTTGACATGATAACTATAAACAAGTTATAATTAAAATGTAAAAATATAAATAAATAATGTGATTGTTGTATCAACTCACATGTTGCTTGAACCATTCTGGAAATTCTTTCTTGCTTAGCTCCTGAATTTGTCGCATAGTTAACCTTTCTCCACGATGTTTAATTTACAAGAATTCCTCATGTTGCCTGAGCATTTATGTCCAAATTTAGATAATTAATTTTTCAAGGTTAAGAAAACCAATAAAACATTAAGACGTTTGATAAAACGTTCTTACCTTCTAAATGGGTTAACTTCATCACAATTATTTAGAATGTATCTATGGCACTGATCAAGAACATTTAGATCGAGCTCCACATTTTCTCCTGAACCCATATAACATCCTTTGGAGTCAAAAATTGATAACCCACCAGACATTCCACGTCCAATACCATCTTCATTTCGGCCTCTACGGGTGTGACGAGACTCGACATCTCTAAGATACATGGAACAGAAGGACAAGCACTCATCCACCAAATATGCTTCAGCAATAGAACCTTCAGGACGACCCTTATTACGAACATAGCGCTTCAACGTTTGCAAATACCTACAATTATAAACGAAACACAAATTATTATAATTATAAATTAAAGTTATGACTACAGTTGTAAAAAATTTATAAAAATTTATTAATTACCGTTCAATTGGATACATCCATCTATAGTGAACAGGCCCTACAAGAGCTGCTTCATCTGCCAAGTGAACTGGAAGGTGCACCATTATATCAAAAAATGCAGGAGGGAATATTTTTTCAAGTTGACATAATGTCAAGGCAATTCTTGAATTCAATTGCTTGAATCCTTCCTCAGACTCCTTCTTACTACACAACTGTCTGAAAATTGCACTAAACTCTAATAATACCATAGTAACAGCTTTAGGCAAAATCGGGCGTATTGCAAGCGGGAGTAACTGCTGCATTAAAACATGGCAATCGTGACTTTTCAACCCATGTATTTTTCTTTCATTCACATGCACACATCGCGATAAATTTGATGAATATCCATCGGGGACCCAAAAGGTAGACAACACTTTGCAAAAAGTAGTTTTTTCTTCTCTTTTCAACGTGAACAATGCTAGAGGTAGAAATGTTCTATTTCCTTCTCTACGTGGGTGTTGACTACGTCTTATGTTCAAGACTTCAAGATCTGCACGTGCAGCCAATCCATCTTTAGACTTCTCTATATCTAGCAATGTTCCCACCACACTGTCACATATATTCTTCTCGATATGCATAACATCAAGATTATGTCTAATCAGCCTCCAATAAGGTAGTTCATAAAAAATAGATTTTTTCTTCCACTGACTGTTACTACTTGTACTGCCCGAAGTTCTTTTTCTGCGTTGCCCAACTGAAGCATCCTTCTTTGGTTTTCCAAAAGTAAATCTCAATGTAGAAAGTTCTTCAAGACATTGTAAACCAGTCCACTGCCTTGGTGCACTACGATGCTCTCGACGACCATTAAAAGTTATGGTTTGCCTTCGAAACCTATGATTATCTTCAAGAAAGCGTCGATAACCCATATAACATATCTTACGACTAGCCGGCAAGTAAATAGATTCTTTATCATGCATGCAATGTGGACAAGCTTTATAGCCATGTGTACTCCATCCTGACAACATTCCATAAGCCGGAAAATCACTTATAGTCCATAAGACAGCCTTCATTGTAAAACTTTGGTTGGAATACTCATCATAAGTGGGAGTGCCCACCTCCCACAACTCATTCAACTCATCAATCAATGGACGCATGTATACATCAATCTCTTTACCAGGACTGCGCAGTCCTGGTATTAATAGAGACAACAACAAATTTGGTTGCTTCATGCACATCCAGGGCGCAAATTGTAAACAGAAAGCACAACAGGCCATGTACTATGGTCATGCCTCATTTTCCCAAAAGGATTAAATCCATCACTGGCCAACCCTAATCTGACATTTCGAATTTCTGCTGCAAAATCCGGATATAAATTATCCAAATGCTTCCATGCTGGAGAATCTGAAGGATGCCTCATAAACTCATCCTTAGGACATTCAGTTGCGTGCCACCTCATATGTTCAGCCATATGCTTCGACATAAAAAATCGTTGCAATCGTGGTTTTAAAGGAAAATACCACATAACCTTAGCTGCGATCTTTTTCCTCGAGCTATCCTCTGCGTTGGTAAATTTATATCTTGATTCACCACAAACCGAGCACACTGTCAACTCCAAAGTATCTTTCCAATAGATCATGCAATCATTGGGACATGCATCAATTTTCACATACGTCAGACCGAAGTCATTTATAAGTATTTTTGCCTTATAACAGGATTCAAGCAAACAATCCCCTTCAGGCAACATTCTTTTAATTAACTCCAGTAAAGTGGTGAAGATCTCGTCTGGCATTCTAGCTAAACACTTGATCTGATATAGTCTTACAACTACTTCCAATTTCTTAAACTCTTTACAACCTGGCCACAAATCTTGATCTGCCTCTTCAAGCAACCTAAAAAAAGTCTGAACTTCTTCTGGACGCTCTTCCCTAATAGGGGGTTCAGTAGACGGCCCAACACCTTCTTCTGTTAATGGTTGGACAAATACATCATTAAGAAAATCATGCATACCAGCCACCTCATCTCCTGTTTCTTCTTCTCCAATTGCAACATTTTGCTCTCCAATGTTTTACTCACCATGATGTCGCCACAAAGCGTTTTTATAATCTTTATCCATATCATACAATATGAGATGTTCAACAATAGTGTTCCTAACAAAAGTATATCGATTACAACATCTTTTGCAAGGACATCTAAACTTATCAGGGCCAACACCATTTGCAACTGATGGGTCCAAAAACAAATTAATTCCAGCTGTATAAGCTTCAAAATTTCGAGGTATCGTCAACCAACTCTTGTCCATTGTTTACCACTTTACGAGGGCAAAATATTACGTTGACACTAAGATGCCTACAATCTTTCAATCCCTATCATGTAGGCAGGCATAACTATTAGAATTTTCAATTTCTATCTTTCAACCCTCCAACTCTATCACGATTGCAATCTTTTAATTTTCAACACCTATTATAGTAAAAACAAATTAAAATAACAACAAAAAGTCATCAAAATTATGCTCATCTAATCTATTCTAGTAAATAACAACAAAAAGTTATCAAAATAACAACAAAAATAAATTAAAATAACAACAAATTAAAATAACAATTAGAGTGCAAAACAAATTAATTTAACATAATATATTCTTATATTACTAAATATTATAAGTTTATGTTATATTTAATATTGTTAATTTAACATAAATGCTTATAAATATTATTCATTTCCATTTTCTCATAACAATTCAAGTGACAAAATTAATTAATTTGACTAAATATTTCTTAATTTAACATAAATAGTAGAAATTTATCTAAGTACTTAAATTAGAATTTTTAAATAAATGAACTTGTGTATTATACAATTTCAAAATTAAGGAATTAAGTGAAAAAAACCTGAATTATGTAAGAATTTCGTCGTCGATCAATTCTTTATGTACTCAACCAGCTCAAATAAATTCCCTACAAAAATAAATTGTAAATAAAAATTGATCAGAAAAGTATGTGTCATATAACAAGTTATTAAGCAGTTCTATTATGCTTTATAGTTGATATCAATTGTTTCTACTCTAGTTTACACAAGATACGAAGCAAAATCTTAATTTAAAATAAATTAAAATAACAAAAAATTAAAATAACAATTAGAGTGCAAAAAAAATTAATTTAACATAAGATATTCTTATATTACTAAATATTATAAGTTTATGTTATATTTAATATTGTTAATCTAACATAAATGCTTATAAATATTATTCATTTCCATTTTTTCGTAACAATTCAAGTGACAAAATTAATTAATTTGTCTAAATATTTGTTAATTTAACAGAAATAGTATAAATTTATCTAAGTGCTTAAATTAGAATTTTTAAATAAATAAACAAACTTGTGTATTATACAATTTCAAAATTAAGGAATTAAGTGATAGAAACCTGAATTGTGAGATCCCACATCGTCCAAGGAAGTGATCCTTATTGGAGGCCTTTTGGGAGCTCACTGGCTTAGGGTTCCATCGGAACTCCGAAGTTAAGCGAGTAGCGCGCGAGAGCACTCCCATAATGGGTGACCCACTGGGAAGTTCTCGCGTGAGTTCCCAGAAACAAAACCGTGAGGGCGTCGTCGGGGCCCAAAGCGGACAATATCGTGCTACGGTGGTGGAGCGGGCCCGGGATGTGGTGGATCCCGGGTCGGGATGTGACAATTTGGTATCAGAGCCAATCCCTGGCCGGAAGTGTGCCGACGAGGACGTCGGGCCCCTAAGGAGGGTGGATTGTGAGATCCCACATCGCCCATGGGAGTGATCCTTATATGTATATTCTCATCCCTACCTAGCACGAGGCTTTTTGGGAGCTCACTGGCTTCGGGTTCCATCGGAACTCCGAAGTTAAGCGAGTAGCACGCGAGAGCACTCCCATGATGGGTGATCCACTGGGAAGTTCTCGCGTGAGTTCCCAGAAACAAAACAGTGAGCGCGTGGTCGGGGCCCAAAGCGGACAATATCGTGCTACGGTGGTGGAGCGGGCCCGGGATGTGGTGGACCCCGGGTCGGGATGTGACATGAATTATGTAATAATTCCATCGTCGATTAATTCTTCATGTACTCAACCAGCTCAAATTAACTCCCTACAAAAATAAATTGTAAATAAAAATTAAATATAAGAGGAGAAAATAAAAATATTAGAAGCAAGAAAAACATACTAGTGAGAAGGAATTGATGAACTTGGAAGAACAAATAAGAAAGATTGGAGAAGGGAACAAGAAAACATCGGTTTGGGGGGGTTTATAAATTGGAACAACAAATAAGGAAGATGCAGGAAAGGAAAATAAAACACGGGGAGAGTATATAAAGCCATTTATCCGTCGCCTAAAACCGACACTGGGTTGCAAAATATTTTAAAAAATTAAAATCTATGTCGGTCAAAACCGACGCGAGCTTTAAAATATATTAAAATAATTATTAGTGTCGCCTATAAGCGACACTTCAACTTTATGTCGCTTATAAGCGACGTCAGTGTTTAAAATTATTAAATTATATGTCGCTTATAAGCGACATTAAATGTTAACGTCGCTTATAAGCGACATAAACATTTTCTGACGCTTAAAACCGACAATAATTCCGACGTCATGTCTATATAGTGTCGCAAATATCTTATGCGCCACTATATTATATTAAAGCGACACCACCTACTGACACAATAAGACCATTTTGTAGCAGTGAGTGCACATCTTTCAAATCTCAATCAGATGATATCAAGATATTAGAGTCGATTTGGAAGAGGTTTGTTGATGGAAGGAACCATCCTTTCCTTCTTGCATGTGACCTTCATTTCCATTCTGGTGGTCCCTTAGTATTCTTTCTCGCCATAGATGCAATTGATGTTTAAGGTTGGCTTCTTTGATGATCGTTTGTCTTCTTCCTCATGAGTGAGCTTGTACGGATCGGGCTTGCCGTTGCATTTCTTATCAGCAGGTTCTTCTTTCTTGGATCTTTCTTGGTTTTATCCTTTACATACTCCCAGTAGTATCCTTGGTCGACCAATTCTTCAATGTGCTCTCGAAACATACGGCAATTCTGTGTACTGTGTAGTGTGGCCGATTCTCTTGTGGAATGAGCAATATCTGTTAAACTGCTTCCTAGCTAAGTGTTCCGAAAGGGGCTTCGACCTTTTGAGATATGGTTTATCCTTGATGCTGTGAAAAAAAATTATTGATTGAGTTATTTAAAAGCCGTGAACTGCTTTGGTTGGACGAAGTTGACTTGTCCTTGGGTTCTCTTTTGTTAATCTTACGGATTGAAGGAGGTAATGGAGTATCGCAATCATCCATTTTCCTCTCGAGCTTCTTATTCTGATCCGAATTAGAACTCTTCTTTCAGGCTTTGTCATCCCAACTTGTAATATCGTTGACAATTTTGTCCTCCCAACTTGTACTAATATGTGGTTGCAATTTTACTTTCCCTTTTCCTATTTTTAAACCTAAGAATTCTATATATTCTTGAGCTAAAATCATTTTTCTCTTGCTTATAATTAGACCTTGTTCTAAGAATTTTGTAAAAACTTGATAAAGATGACCATAATGTTCTTCTAAATCGTTGCTAAAAACTAAAATATCATCAATGTATACTATGCAAAATTCTGAAAATGGTTTAGTATTAAAATTGTTGTCCATTTTCCTTTGAGAAATAGAAGGAGCATTCTTTAATCCGAAAAGTAAAACTATCCATTCAAAGTGTTCTTCATTATAGCTGAAAGCTGTCCAAGGAATACTTTCTTTATCTAGTTTAATTTGCCAAAATCCTGATTTGCAATCAAATTTATCTTGAATTCTATTTATTAAATTTTTTGATTTATCTCTAGAGTTATCACGATTTAGATGTTTGCGTCACTCTTGATCTTCAAATGACTCTAAATCATCGAAGTCAAGATATTTGGGCTTTACAAGAGAGGCCCTCACAGTTTTCGGAGGTCCTAACGCCATTCTCCAATGGAGAGGGCTAAAGGTCCAAAAGCCAATAAATAGCTTGATTTACCCAAAACTTATCTCCAACCGATGTCTGGATTATAATTCTATAAAGCCCTCAAGGCCATTATTTGGCCAAATGGGCACCAAGCTGGCCAAATTTAGGCACCCTCTTAGCCTGTTTTGGCGACCCAGCTCCTTGGTTGCAATAATTAATTCAAATTCAATGGCTATATTTGAAAACATCCAACAATAGTTTAATTAAATTAACAAAATAATTTAAAATATAAACATAAAATTAATAAATCATTGGGGAGACTATGTTTAGCCCCTTCGGTTAGATATGAGATATGAGTATGGCTTCATGGACGGAGGGGGCATATGCCCCTACTCAAGTAATTCGTTTGTTAAGTTGCAGACACAATTATATAATACACACGCGTTATCTTGGAAGAAAATATAGGTATCTAATGTCCAATAAACATTCATACTGCATATACTTCATATCAATTATTATATGAGCAAAAGTGCTCTTGTTCTGTCATTCAAACTAAAAAACCTATCTCATGCATAATCATGTATTAATTTTTTTTCTTATCACTCTACCATTTTCTACTACTGCACTGAAACTTTTGTAACATTAGAATTGTGATACACAATCATTTGAAAATCATCCATATTATCATATTGGGTATAAGCTATACTATAATAAGGTTTTCTTAGTTGATTTTTGGGTTGCCTCCACTAGAAGAAATTTCTAGCTCCGTCCCTCTATGGCTTGACACTAGTTATTTAAAAATAATTTTTTTGTAAGGCTATAACTTTAGATGGGGTTATGTTTAACTCATTCGATTGAAAATGATCTATAAGTTGCGTTGAACACGGACTCCGTATGCAGTGGTACGAGTCACGACCCAGTCTTCACGTCGTTCCAAACATTGGGTTGTATCGAAGTTGTTAATAAATTGTATACATGCATGCACGTAGACACAAATTCTCAATACACGGTTACATTGTGGCCTTGATCCAAAGTAGCACCACTTTCTAACATTTACGTATCTTCATTTATGACTTTATGCATTACAAGTTACAACGGTAAAAACCATGCTTTTAGAAATAAAATGTGTTGGAGTCTTGGAGAGGATTGTTTCTTTCTTTTTTTGGTATAACATTTATGAAGAGATAATGAAAGTTCTATCTGACCCAATCCGCGTGTTTTCTCTCCGTCTGTGAGAGAACCTCTCTCCCTCTGTGAGAGTTACTTCCCTCCCGTGTTGGTGAGGGTTTCCGTGTCCCCATTTTCTCCGGCGCCGACTCTGGCTTCGGTTGGAGTCGGTCGTCCTTTTCCCCTTCCTCCTTCTGGTTTTCTCTTGCTTTTCCTTTCTCTGTCTTTTCCTCTTCGTCTCCTTCTTCTGTCTTTCCTTTACCAAGTTTATCTTAGTTTTGGTTTAATTAATTTATTAGTTTAATGTCTGGCATATTTAACCATCACCCCTCTCACCATCAACCCCCGACCAAATGCAATTTCGTGAATGTATCTCTCAATTTGTCTCACCATCCTCAATCTTAACTAGGGTCGGCCTTGAGGGTAGTCGGAGTAGGCGGTCGCCTAGGGGGCCCCAAATTTTTTTATACATCCTTCATATAACATATAAATATAAACAAACGTAAGAAACATTACAATTACTTTCGATGGTGTAGCGGAAACGGTTCCACTTTGTTTCCTTTGGGTGAGCATTTGGAAACCCCTTGAAGGCATTAGTTTTTGCATTTTTTCAAATCTATGAAATTAATGGTCCCAATCGGCCAAATCCATTTATTATCTTTTTGCTTTTGAAAGTAACCTCCAAAAAAAAAAAAAAAAATTCATGGAAAGGGTGAGATTTACTCCATATATATATATATATATATATATATATATATATAAAGGGAGCACCCCAAATAATGAAACATTTAAAATACCATAAATTATCCCTTAAATTTTTTAAAATTACAAGAATTAAAAGAAGTTAAAATAATTCAACAAATATTAATTTTGAATGATTTTAAAATTTCAACTTTAGAATAAAAAATAACAAAACCTCACGTTAGTGGGTGGTTTATGTTTAACTTCTTATTTATTTTCAAAAATATTTTAAATAAAAATTGTATAAATAGAAGAAACTTGAGTTTCTTAAATAAAAAACATGCAAATGCCAATTGTCACACACCTACATGTCTGACAAGAGGATAGTGAAATTAATGGCCCAATTTGTCCAAATGCATTTTTTTTTTCTTTTGCTTTTGAAAATAACCTAAAAAAATAACAAAAACCAAAATAATCATAACTTTGTAATTCTTTTTCTTTCAACTTCCCCGTCTTTCCATTTCTATTGAATGTTTAAGCAACTATCACTTGGTCTGAAGATTATAATTTGAGGTAACCGAAACTTTGAATTTAAATTTTCTTTTTCAATAATTTATTGTTAAACTATGTTATTCTAAAATTTGATTCGCTAGTGTGATGTTGATTTTAGAAAGAACACAAGAGAACCACTTGGCGTTGTTGAATTATTATATTTGTCAATCAAGTTTTATTGTTTTTTACTCTCTTGATCATCAAGTTTTATTATTCTTCACTCTCAATCTTAGACTCTTGACTGCAAACACTTTGTGCATTTACGTCTAAAGACATGTAATATTTAAGTAATGTTAGTATATCTTTTTTCTTTTGATATTAATTTTTAATGATATTCGATGATGAAATAAACTTTTTATGTAGTTAGCAAATTCTTTTTACTACATACCAATATACAAAGAGTCGAAGGTCCAAGAACTTTAGGGCCCCCACTTTGTAGACTCGCCTAGGGCCCCCAAATTCTTAAGGCTGGCCCTGATCTTAACGGTCTAAAAAAAGATTTTAGTATGCCCGAAACATAAGATGATATACGTCATTTTATAAGTGAATGGACACTTGAAAATTTAAACTTTCTTCCACTTGTATCACAATATATAGATACCGTACTCTATTCCGAACTCAGTGAAAAATTTCTTGTCTTTTAGACCGAAGAAAAATGAGCGGGAATTCACATAATCAGAAATTTAAATAAATAAAAAAAATACAAACAAAAGATATTTCCTCAAATTGGGGTGATGGAACGATGTCGCTGTAAGCCACCCACCGTATGCAATTGCATTTGGGGGGAGGCAAAAGGTGGGACCCATATGTATGTTACCGGTGATTTAGTATGTGGACCCCGCACCTACCACCGACTCTCCGATTTGGAGGGAAAAACGGTAGTCTTCCCGCCAATTAACTTGAATAAAAGCGGCGGGGTTTCGAGTGTCAACCGCCACACCTGTCACTTCACAACAGACGCTTTGCTTCCACGATTTCGAAATTAACGACGTTCGTACTTCCGTTACGTGCGAAGCATGTCAAAGGTTTGGTAGTAGTTTGCGAAGCAGGCCAGCGAGGATCGTCACCGTTCGGTGGGACGGCTGTGGCCAGAGACAGCTGCCAAGCTGCGAACGTGTTTTGTGGAGCTCGCACGTGATTGTCAGACAGAGAGGACTTACCCCTGGGTCCCACGTGTCCCCAAAACGATTTTTAAGGATTTAAAACTCACTTCAATGCTCAACACGTGTCGAGTAATCCCGCTATTAGTGGGCCGAGTCATAATAAGTCTCAACGCGTGCCTCCACGACTACGTCTAAAGTCATGCGCGCCAAACGAGCGACCCTCCCACCCTCTTAAAATAAGCTGCGTCATTACGAAATTTACGACATTAACCTCTTCGGATCTGGTTTAAGGCGTTACTTAACATAACTGATCAACCATTAACACATATTCTTCTGTTAATTAACTCAACCTGATGACGCCATCGTACGTTTTGATCCGAATATTCTTCGGAGGGTATTTTAAAACGACCAATTTAGTGCTAAGTATTCATCTTTACGTGTAAGTGAGAGGTTTTATATTTGATTCTACTTTGAACTACATTATTACTAATCTATTATGAGGTTAAGCCCATCCACCTCTTTTTTATTAAAAAAAAAAAAAAAGAATTTGAACTTAAATCAAGAGTGACCACAAGAAAAACCGGCCGAAAACAATGACAGTGGAAAGGCCAAAAAGCCGGTGCGAGCCGGTGCGCCCACGATATCATGATAATTCCGGTCGGCACATCCTAGCTTACTCAGCAATCAACCTGGGACCTACTTTGTCCGACGTGGACATGACCCTTCCAGGCGATTTGATTGAGTCGAACCCAGGTGGTTTGAGAAGCACACGTGGCATCCGAGCTGGACGCATAACAATTAGAAGGAGGGAATTGGTTCCTCTATGATCCTTCTGATCCAATAATACGAACCGTTAGATTTTGATTCAACAACTACAATTATTATAACTTTTAGAATGACTCTCTGTTTGTAACTGTTGAACAGTTCTCGTTAGTTGGTCGGTAGGATATCGAGATTTTGCCTAGGAGAGGATCCAATTCCTAGAAGGAGAAGGGATCAGATGCCAGGTGGCGTAATTAGTTGACCGTTTTAAGGCGAGTCACGTGAGGGGGAGGGAACGAGTGAGAGCGTGTCCGGTCAGCACGGGCAGGGACTTCGGGCAGGCGTTACTCATGCCATGTGACGAGCAGTAACTCCCACCTCCCTTCGCTCTTTGCGTAAGGGTGTGACTTGGAAACTAATAAAATAATAAAAAAATAGAAAATAGTTTTTTTGGGCATAAAAATAAATAAATCAAAAGTGTTGGACTAATTTGTAAATAAATAAATATAATATAGATATATAGAGAGACCCCATGGAAGCAGTTTGTGTAAGCGAGAGAGAGAGAGAGAGGAAATTCATGGCGATTTGGACAAAGGCTTGAGGGAGCGAGAGTGTGAAGGCATCTGGCATTTGAATTTGTTTGATACGGCGGAGAAGTTTGTCGTTCTTCGCTTACTGTTTCTTCGAAACTTTCGTCGCTAAAACGCGCACAAAATCTGTAAAACAAGAGTTGCTTCCTCTGCTTTTCTCTGTGTCGACGAAATCAGAGCGATGGAGTGTACTGCTTACCTCGACGAATATGAAAAACTCGTCTTCCGGATGAACACTCCCAGGTACTTCCATCATTTCTTCAAACATTGGGTTTTTTGGTCCACCGCCGCTGTGATCTGCAACTTTCTCGATAAAATTTTCACCACTCCTTCAACATTTGGGTTTTTTGGTATGTGGGTTTTTATTTTTTAGTCGTTTTGGTTTTGGTTTTATGGATTTTCTGGCTTTCGAAATTTTCCACCGCCGCTGTGATCTCCAACTTTCTCGAGAAAGTTTTCATCGATCCAGATCTCTTCTCGATTTTTCCCTTCCCACCCATTTTTCACTCCACATTTATTTTCTCACCTAAATTTTATTTTTTGAATTTTCTGGGTTTTCTTACAATTTTCCGTACATGCTTCCTCTCAGACTTTTCACACTTTGAAATTTGAAAAATAAAAAATAGAAAATAAAATGGAAAAGGTGGTTTGTTGCTTCTCTGACTTGACCGTTTTCATGATTTCGCGTTGCAGGGTCGTGATCGACAATGCCGTCTGCTCCACTGCGACTTTAGTCAAGGTTTGCTTCCACGAAAATCCCTAATTTTCCAATTTCCAATTGCTTCCAAAAACCCCCCAAAAGAAGGCTTGAATTCTTCCACAAAGTTGACTAATGGGGTTTCTGTTTTTTTCTTTCTGGGTCTGCAGGTTGACAGTGCTAGAAGGCATGGAATTCTTCTGGATGCTGTGCAGGTCCTCACGGATCTTAATCTCTCCATTAAAAAAGCTTACATTTCTTCTGATGGTCGCTGGTTCATGGATGGTAAGAACATTCAAATTTTCCCTTTTTTTTTTTTTGGTGTTTATTTCTTGAATTTTGTTTCTTAATTTGGGTTTTTGTTTTTTACCGCAGTTTTTCATGTTACTGATCAAAACGGGAATAAATTGACGGACGAGAGCGTTATTAACTATATTGAGCAGGTAAATAAATCATTCATTGAATTCTAATTTATTCCAGCTTTTACTAGTGAAATTTATTGTTAATTGAAACTGAAATTGTTTAATTTCTTGTGTTTGGCAGTCACTTGGAACAATTCATTTTGGATCATCCAACTGTATTAAGGGTCTTACGGCCCTTGAGCTTACCGGGACAGATCGAGTAGGCCTTCTTTCCGAGGTGTTTGCAGTGCTAGCTGACCTGCAATGCAATGTGGTTGAGTCCAAGGTGTGGACGCACAACGGCCGTATTGCTTCACTGATATACGTGAAGGACTGTGATTCCGGGTGCCCTATTGAGGACTCGCAGAAAATTGATAGAATTGAAGCGCGGTTAAGGAATGTTCTCAAGGGTGACAATGATATTAGGAGTGCGAAAACCTCTGTTTCCATGGCGGTTACACACACCGAAAGAAGACTGCATCAAATGATGTTTGCTGATCGTGATTATGATCGAAAGCCCGTTTTGCAGCTTTGCACCGATTCTCCGGTCATAACGGTGCAGAATTGGGCGGAAAGAGGTTACTCCGTAGTGAATATTCAGTGTAAGGATAGGGCAAAGCTTTTGTTCGATGTTGTTTGCACATTGACAGACATGGACTATGTGGTTTTTCATGCCACTGTTAAAACATCAGGGGACAGAGGATACATGGTATGTGCTTAGTTTCCTAATAATGTGGTTTATTGTATATGTTCTGTTATTATTATATTGAAACTTGAGATTGACTAGTGTTTTGTTGTTGAATTATGTTTCAGGAATTTTACATCAGGCACGCTGATGGAACCCCGATTAGCTCTGAACCTGAACGACAGCGTGTAATCCAATGTTTACAAGCCGCGGTTCAAAGAAGAGCATCCGAGGTATTGCTCATTTTTTCAGTTTCTCTGCAATCAAATTGTATATCATTTCATTTTGTTATTGTTCATGATGTTGCAAATTCTAATTGTTCAATTGGGTTTTATCGTATTTCAGGGTGTGAGGCTAGAACTATGCACCGAGGATAGGCAAGGTCTTCTAGCATACGTTACCAGAACATTCCGCGAGAACGGTCTTAATGTGACAAGGGCCGAGATTTCCACAACAATGGACAAAGCTCTAAACGTATTCTACGTGACGGATGCAGTAGGAAACCCTGCAGATCCGAAAACCATCGAATCAGTGAGGCAGAAAATCGGGTTGAGTAACTTGAAAGTGAAGGAACTGCCATTGATATACCATCCAAAGGAGGAAAGGGAGGAGCAGCAAGGAGTTGGTGGGGCAGTGTTGTTTTCACTTGGGAGCCTAGTGAGAAGGAATCTGTACAATTTGGGGCTAATCAGATCTCATTCTTGAGGAGGAAGTTTCCAATTTGGTTGTTAGAAGTTTTAATGATAATATTCTTTGCTTAGGGTTTGGGCATTGTACATAGAGAGAGAGAAAAGGAAGGTGGAATTTGGTGATAGTAGTTAGATATTCTAGGTGGGTTTGGTTTTTTTAGTTGGCTGAATTGAAAGGCACAGATGGAGGGGAGGGGTGGGGTGGGGACAACCATTCTTAAATCCATTTGTTTGAATTTTGGGGAGGGAAAACAGATGGGAATGTGAAGAAAAAAAAGTGGTGGTGGGACATGGACAATTGGACTCGTCGGGCATTCGTGTCATTTAAGTTGTTTTATTTAAGTTGTTTTAGCGTTAGAGACTAGAGATATTGGTTCCTTGCCGGCAAGGGGCAGGAAGAAGAGAAAGAGGGGAATGTTAGGTAAAAAGAAAATTAGGGTTTGGGGTTTTATACAGCAAAGCACCACATGTGTAATAGTTGACTTGATTTTTTTTAATGGAATATTATTTAATTTTTATTCTCTTTTTGGCAAACCTAGTAGGGTATTTATATTTTTTGGTTTCACATTGTGTGGAATGGGGGAAGAATCTAACAACCCTCCCTCCCTCCCTCCTCCTTCCCCTTTTTTGATTAATATAATGAAATTAGCTCCATTTTCTTGAATTCTTGTCAAACAAGAAAAGTCAAAAAGATTTTGTAGGGTTAGAAAATCAGGATTAAATGATGAGTTGGTAAATGGTTTGACAGACTGAAATTTTGAATACACGTGTAAACCTATGAGGAAAACCATGTTCTCTAGAAATGTCTTGCATGTACCCACATTCTACTATGACTAAGAGAATATGGGTATTTTTAATTATCTATTTTAAATTTAACCTAGTTATGCATCAGGCCGTGCGTCCTCTCTCTTGTATTCAAGTTTCAATCTTAGTTCTTGTGGAATTGGAGTAGTTTAGCATATTATTTTGTAAAGAAAAAAAAAATTGATAAAAGAAATGAAAGCATGTCATCAACGCATTTGTGTTCAGTTCAAGTTAATTAGTTGATTGAAACAAAAACTGTTGACAAAAACTAAAGTTATAAGTTCGATTCTCATAAATGACGAATTTTATGTCAATTTATTTTGATTGATGATATAAGCTATTTCAAAACTCTCACATTTTATGCACATAAACCCCTATATATATATATATATATATATATATATATATATATATATATATATAATGGATTAAACCAGCCTGTCGAGGCAGTTTGTCCTCCCCTTCCATTCAAATTTAAACTCAATTATAATAATTGGAGTAATTTATAGTATATATCATGTCAAAAAAATTCTTCTTCCATTTGGTATTTTATGAATTCATCAAAATGGCTAAAAAAATATTGGTCCATATGTAAATAGTTGCATAGCAAATAATTTATGAAGAACCGACACCTAATTTTTTTTTTTTGAAGGCAAAACCGACACCTAATTGGCCAACCGATAAGATGGACATAAAGTCTTCAAATTCAAGCACAAAAATCTAAGAACGTTATTAGTCTTTTTGTTTGATAATTAAAATTAAATATAATAAATACAAGGAGCTTTGGGACCAATAGACCAATAGGGATTGAACAAAAAAAAACTAATAATTATTATTATAATAATTATTATATAATTATTATTATTTATGAACTAGTCGAGACAAATTGGATATGAAAGTAGTCAAAGGAAAGAAAAAGGTAAGAAATTAAAAGGATTAAATAATTAATTAATTAATTAAGTGGGTGTTGCGTAAGAGAAAGAACGGCTTTGTTGTCTTTAGCCTTTGCTAATGTGGTTTATGTACCCAAGGCAAACAAAACGACTCCCGACAATTAGTCGAACAATCTCTAATTAGAAGCTTTGTCTCCCTCTTGCCTTTCTTAATGGATATTCTAATTAGGCTATCTCCAACTAAAGATTATAGATCATATTTAGCTTTAAAATTGACAAAATTAATTTCCAATTAAAACGCTAAAGGGAATCAGGCTAAGTTTGGCCATAAGGTAGACAACATGTAACCCTACGGTAGACTAAATTTGGCCTCAAAAAGTAATAAAATATAACTCTGCATAGTTAGAGATGAAAAAAATTTAATCCTAAAGTAATCTTCAAAATATTAATTCACAAGAGAAGTTTATAGACTTAGCAAGTCTAGTTTCAAAAAAATATAATTAAGATTTTGGATTATGTTTAAAGAAGTAATTTAAGGCCATTTTTAGTCATGAAAGGCTTAACGTAGTCCTTGGCTATGTTTTAGCCATTCCAAAACATAAATTGGTATTTCTCATCAAATGAGCTACATGCTGCTTGTAGCGTTAGTCAAATTAGGCAGCATGGAACTCAGTTGATGAAGACCATTTACCTTTACACCCGAAGTCATTTTCTGTTCCTCATTATCATTTGTAAAAATCATGTTGCCCTACAAGCTTAAATTCATTCTCTATATTATATTCTCATAATTAGACCACCCATTTCATACCAACCATACAAAGAAGGTGAAATCATAATAGTGGCAACCAACTTCTCATTGAGTTATTATCCAATTTCTACCCTCTCCACCTCCAATGGCCAATGTGCAAGGACTCTAGTTCACCAATTGTAAATATTTCAAATTTAATACATAAAAAAATGGAAATTAATGAATAAATAATTTTGGGGTGTAGGTAGTGAGTGGTCCAACCTCCATATACTGAATTGGGTTTGGAAGGTTGTGGTGGTTAACAGTAAGTAAAGCAGAAGAGCCTGCTGCCTTTGACTGCGCCGGTTGAAACGCGTAGCCGCAGAATGCACATTCTGAGCTGAGCTGGCCTGCCCTTGTATGCATGCACTATGCAGCGACAGACTAAAATTACACTTGTTTTTTTCTCTTTATTTTTTGTTTAGCTTTTGACTGAGTAAAATCTGTAGCCTGAGAATTCTCAAACACATGGCCCCAAAGTTAATTTGTTCACTCTTTTTCTTTCTTGGGAGGCTCTGCTTTACACATGTAGACTCGTTTAATTTCTTGCCCTTTTTTCTGTGTGCTCTTCTGGCATCATGTTCATACTATTAGCAAATGACAACTTGACACTTGATGGTTTTAGGAAAAACAACTTATATGAAACGGGATCAATCATCATGTGAGGTCTCAGTTTAATTATGTAATGTCATATGTTGAGAAACTTACTTTTGCACTATTAAAACGGAGACATCAAGTAACGGTTAATCTGTTTCATCTCATATAAGTCATTCTCAATTTACTAGGTTTTGAAAATGTCATACATTCTACTTGAGTTCATGCTATTTTTATTCCTGACACCTCACAATTTGATATATATGTGTGCATAAACTATTTTTAATTAGTTGATTTTAATATGTTATTTGTACGTGCCAAATTAAGATTTGCACGTAAGGATGAAAGTTGATAAAACAATTTAAGTTTTCCTTGTTTGACCTAGCTAGGAAGGCAACTAGACCTACCTAGCTATGTGCCTAGTTATGTCATAAGGGGTGGCATGCAAATATTGGAGAGCCAACTTTGGAATTCCAACATTTTTCAAGAAGCAAGAAAGGCAACCCTCCTCTTGTTTCGCATGCTGGTTGGAGCTATACATTACAAAAAGGCTGTTTATTACTTGGAAAAGGCAATTCTCATGCCTTCCTTTTCAATATATTGTGCATGTCATTCTCCTTTTGAATCTACGATCGACAAAGCATTTTCCGTTGACAGTCATATTCATCGTTAGGTGGTTATTCTGTAATGTCACTGACAATGCCTCCTTAATTAAGTTTAAAAAAAATGCACATGTAATGGCTAATGACTAATGACGAGGGGCAACATTTTAAAAAGTGTCGTTATGTAATATCATCGTGCTCGTATACCAAAAAAGCGTGTACGATATCAACACATTAAACACCAACATCTTGACAAACAAAAAAAGGCTAGATATATAGAGGATCAAAAAGTCACATTTTTAAGTTACTACATTAGTAGGGTATCTCGATTAACAATTGATTATAATAGTTGATATACAAAAATACGCCTCAACTATGTAAAACGATTAGTTGAAAGGGGAATAAATATGATCATGAAGAATGACCTAATTTTGTCTTTCAGATTTTAGAACTCCATGTCTTATATGTTGTTGTAGACTCTAAAAATTACAACACCTAAGTGGCATGCAAGTTGAGCAACTATTGAGCTAACTACGTTCTTCTTGTGAAGACGGGCATGCTGTCACATCTCAGTCTCGATTCCGCCGTAGCACGATATTATCCGCTTTGGGTCCCAGCAACGCCCTCACGGTTTTGTTTCTAGGAACTCAGATGAGAACTTCCCAGTGAGTCACCAATCCTGGGAATGCTCTCACCCAAACTTGCTTAACTTCGGAGTTCCGAGGGAACCCGAAGCCAGTGAGCTCCCAAAATGCCTCGTGCTATATGGAGGTGGGCATGTACATATAAGGCACATCACCCCCTCTCTGTTAGTCGATGTGGGATGTTACACATGCCAACTTGTGGCTAAGCTTGGTTGGGCGAGTAAAATAAAGGTGATGGTATGGTGTCGTACGCGCTGTTGACTTCTGCATTGAGCGACTATGGCTAAGGAAAGAACTCTCTCGACCTAGGTATTCAGAACCTGAAGACAAACTTATTCAATTCACTACTAAGTTCAGGATCTTCTGCACCAGGTTTGGCAATCTCGACTACATTTGTGAAAATATAGGTGCTCCGAATCAGTATCAGACTGTATTGGCAAAGATGAGTGTCTTTATGGTGAATGTTGTCCGTCTTAATGTCAAATTCTGAAGTGCACCTGGGAATAACCAATCATAGAACACCTCACTTTGCTGGAATGCTAATGAAGTGACCTCGTTATGCGAAAGAATTGTAAACTCTTTGCCGATTGAGACTTGAATAGATAACCAAACAAAACAGAAGCAGTATTATTGATCCAAACTGAAGATGCTCCTCGATCGCTTAATTCTATGGTTCCAGTGGTGTTAATCCAAACTAAACATGTCCCTGGTTGTCAACACAATGCTATTAATCCAAACTGAATGGGTGTTGATGAAAGAGTTGGGATAGTTAGTATATTTTCTCAGGGTATGAGAAGGTTTCGCATAGAGCATTTGAGTTTGTGTGTTGATTTGAAGATGCCCTCTACGCTACAAAACCTCATATTTATAAGGGTGAATTTTGTGATGATCAAATCTGTTGAGTTATAAATATGATAATATTCCAATTGCTCAGCATATTCTCTTAATATACTCGGAATTATTTTCGGCCAAAACTCTATCGCTGCCAGGTTTCGTCGTCTTCGACTATGACTCTGAACCTAGATTGATTATGCGATTGATTCTATTTTATCTGAAAACTAATCATGATCCTTTATATTTCTCTCATCCAAAAGTTTAGAGTATATAGGCTGAGTGCATGCAAGATTGGGTCCAAATTGCCCCTAGTTTCCTTGATCAACTTCGGCTTGCACGCGGAATGGTTAAGGAAATTAATCATGTGTAGTTGATTGTAATTTATTGATGCTCGGCGAAAGTACAATAATATGAACCTTTTCGCCCAATTAACCAACTAGTCCACAAGAAGGCCTGCTAATTAAAGTGGGTGGCCATTAAAATTGGACTCTTTTTTCTTTTCTTTTTTTTTTCAGACAACTGCTTGTTACATGGACAAAGATCCATCCAAACCACCCAACTCTCTGTCTTGGCATTTTCCTCATAGCACATTCACTTACCATTTTAAAATTAGTCACCAAGAAATGACAGAAAATAAGCCAAGAAATTATTAGCATGCATATATAATGAAGGACAAAATTAAAGACATTAGTTTAAAACTATATCAGTCTGTTCGCTTGTAATTTCATTCTAAATTTTCAAACATCGTACAAACCAGCCAGCTACATATCCAATTCTTTTGGTGGTTTTTACGTATCAAACAGTTTGATCGGAGAATCCAACAAAAGAGATCACTTGGTTTAACAGGAAACCTTGGCTGCTTGTTTCAACTCCTCTTGTGTTTGTAGCTGGAATCTATCAAATTCTTGCTTAGCCTTTTCTGGTTGTAGCTAGCTAGACATATATCAATGACGTTTCCAGCTGATGCGAGCTGCAACTAGAAGAGCATATGCTGATGATGAAAACGTCTAAATAAGATGCTAATTAGGCAATGTTTTGTGACTAAAACCAAAATTTAACAGCAACTTTTGTCGTATAATCTGGATTGATACTAATAATGCATAAGTTGACTTCTATAGTTGCCATATAGTGTATAATTAAAAAGTAAATTTTAATAGACCATGTCATGTTTAGATAAGATTCTTTAGCAAAAAATAAAAATAAAAATTATGGCTTGGTAGTACTGATCAAGCCAAATGGTATATGAATTTATAATAATACTTTCTTGTGAAATTGCAGCAAGAATTTTTCATGAAGCATGCTAGTTCGAAATTGGATATGGCTGACCAATGGCCTTGTATCAGAAAAACATAGTTGCCCAATGGCGCACAAAGAAAGTTGAAATTCGATTAATGAGTCAGATTCTGATAAGATCGACCCATGGCCATGCATGATTCCTTATTTTATTGGAAATTCCAAAGACATTGCTGAATGAATATTTTTGTTGATGTCAACTGCTGCAAGTCTTGCTAATAACTCATTTTGAGAAAAGATTTCCGTATACACTTTGATTCTTATCTTTTAATTTATTCAATTCAATGACCATATATATTTATATAAGGATGTGCATGAAGAGGAAGTAAGTGTGCGGAAATCACTTCCGTTCTTTTGGTGCCAACACAGCCTTCATTTCATATGAAAAGGTCTCGAGTTCAACTTGTTAACAAACAATAGTAGTTAATTATTATTATTTTTTTTTTTGAAACAAACAGTAGTTAATTAATTAAAAAACCACGTACTACTATATTTATAAGGTTTGCATAATTGTATGGGTCTCCCATGCCGTTCTTTTGTGAGTAAATGGGGTAGATGATGCAGTTATTAGGTTGTATCCACCATATAGTATAGTAAATGGAGAATAATGCTGAAACCCTCTTTAATTTCCAGCAAATTTGTTCCATGAATTTCAAATAGAGCTTGCATGCAACTGTGCTTTCAAGGATCAAAGTCGTATAAACAAATATACTGATGAAGGTGACTTAACTGAAAAAGTAAAGCTTGTCTTTAAACAAATTATTCCTGATCTATATATATACTGTTAATTAGGGTTAGCATTGCTTACAAAATATACCAAAGACAACCAAATATTCAGAATATCGATCACATTGGTTTTAATTCCCTTAATAATCATCATGCTAATTATATAGATTAGGTGGAGAATCTTGGAAAAGCCAGTAATATTCCAAAATCAGAATTGTTTGTTTACTGTGATGAGCCGCAATCTTTATAATTTGTTATCCTTGGCCAGATTTTGCTTTGTGTTTCCTGTTTCATTTTTTTTTAAAAGCAAGTACGATATTCATTGATTGAGAGGAAAACGTAAAAAGAGAGAATAGGATGCATATGTAGACCTTGATAAAAACCTTGCTAGGAATTTCAACCCTATCAAAGGGAAAAAGAGTGTCCCGCATATACAACTTTGGAAGTTAACTTTCCCTTTTTCATTTGTTCACATATATAGCTTTTCAAACACAAACAAGAAGGCATCTATTGAACTCAGAAAATTTTAATTACTCTTTTTAGCTAGTATTTACATCGTGTAAAGAAGGATTCCCAGATAATATGCTAATAAGCCAACTGTGTAAAGAAAATTCAAGTAAACTTCATGGATAACATTCTTTTGTATAGTTATTATATCATCTTCTCCGTGAAGAACAAGGAATAACATTGTGAACCAAGGTTTTATTTGATTGGATCAGAAGTCCAATTAAAACCCAAATTAGATGTTAATTTCTAGTTCAATACGAATTAATTATGCTTTTTTTTTTATTAACTTGAGACTTAGTTAAACAAGGACTATATAGTCCACTTAGCAAGGAAGTTGTTATGGCAAAATCAAAGTACAGTTTGACCCTTGAGATACCCAGAAAGCAACAAAGATATAGGCCAATGGAACAACATATGGGGGAGAGAAACACAATGTCACAGTTCTTGGAAACGTTGTTGTTTTCTGATTGATTTTCTTGGTCATCCTCCTTTCTTATTGGAACTCACTAATTGGATGGGTGGCCATCTTTCTGCCGTATAATCCAGTTATAATACATTGGTAGTCCAGAAACTGGCTTTGTTGTAATTATTAATTAAATTTCTTAATTAAGTTTAATTAGAACAGAGTCCGCTGAAGTTTTACCAAGGAGTACAAGAAGGAGACTTGATGTTGATCTAACTGGAATCTTGATGCTAAAGGAGGACCTTTTCCGTTTGTAGCTAGTTAAGCAGAATCTAATCCATGCCAGCAATTGGCTTTTTCTTCTTGTAATTTCATCAACCGTTAAATATTATGTCTGGTTGACACAAATATAGGAGACAAGATTCTTAGCCATTGTTTGTAGACAACTTTGCATTAATCTAAGAAGAAATTATGTGAGTGGTGGTTTTGCCCTAACAGATATGACCTTCATCTTGAATTACTGCTGTGGTGAAAAAAATAATTCAAAAAAATCTTGTATTTAGACATGTGGAATTTTTATCCCCAATTAACGAGAATACCTTTCATTAAATTGGAGAGTCCCACATTCGTTCTACACGCAGTTCAACCACCGAGAAGACCATTATACTTTCTCGAAGCTCTTTGCTCATGGCAAAGAGATAAGACAAGTAAATTAAAGGTAGAATTAATAACTAATTCCTATCTTTAAGTTGTCCTCATCAAACCCAATCAAGAAACCCAATCAAGAATTCTACAAGTTAATTCTAAGATATTATTAATTAAATTAATAATATTTTTGAGATTATTTCCTACTCCATCTAACAGATGACACACTTTGGTCAACTGGATGTCAACACATGGCATGTGATCCCTCACCCCAAGGCCGGCCCTAGCTCTTATAAATACACCATTCTACACCAATTTCCGGATAAGCTTTTGGTACGCAATTAAACCCTAAACTCTATCTCTTTTCATAGAAATTGATTTATGCATCGGAGATGCATTGGCCAACCCCTTCCCCCTAAGGTCCCTCCCCCCCCTAAAGACTAAAGGTGTTTAATTGTTTTGTAAGTGCACTTTTGTCAAAACAAAAGATGGTAAGTTTTTGCTATACAACCGAGCCCCGAGCTCAAACACTTCCCCCTCTCTTTAATGTCGCTTAGACCAGAACATCGTTTTGTCACTAAAAAGAGTTATATTATCGCTCGGAGTTCATTATTGGATCTGATCGTTCATAGCTATGGCTCCAACTAGCATGTGAAGTTGCTGACCCAATTAAGTCGTAGGTTTGATTAATTAGAGAGGTTGCAGATTGCAGATCTGAGATTGGGCTAAATTTCATGCCCATTTATCACACACCAAAGTGGGTAAACTGGTGGTAGTGATTAGTAAATGAGCGTCTGAACTTTTCATTTATATACTGTGGTAGATTCACCTACATTTGTCAATGAGGTTTAGGGTCTGTTACTAGGTTTATCGAAATCGAAATAATTTTCGTACGCTCTTTTGTTATTTTTTGTCCTATCTTTTTATTATCGTTTGATTTATTTCATTTAAAGGTCTGAATAGACGAGTAGAAGAAGAAAAAAATGTGTGCAAACCAGTTCCTTATCATAATTGAAGGTTTCCATGTGAATTTCCTTTGGGCAGGGCTAACAACAATTAACTAGGACTGTTTAATGATAGTTTCACTAGTATGCGAAAAGTTTCAGGTTCGACTTATATAGATGGTGTGGAAGTATTGTGACAGTCCGTCCCTGATTTTACGATTTTATAATTTTTAATAAAGGATTTTATAAAATGCCCTTTGAGGTACGTGTGTTGTTTGAGGTTAATCGCTGTGTCGTGCCACCTCAGATTTGTTTTCTTGGCATAACCTCATAGTACTCATCGCTACGGACGTGTGGGCGCAGACGGTTCGTGATTTGGAGCTATAACGAAAAAGATATTAACGTTTGAAGTCTGGGCATTTTAGAGATTATTATATTAGAAAATCAGGATTTTGGATGGCCCAGATTTAAGGAAGAAAGAAATGGATGGCTGGGATGAGAAGAAGAGAAGAGAAGTGACCATTTGGGAAGAAGAAGAAAGGATTCGGGAAGAAGAAGAAGAGGAGTGGGCACTGCCCAGTGAGGTGAAGAGAGAGGAAAGGAAGACCAATCAGAGTGAAGAGGGAGAAGAGACCGGCCAATCGGAACAGGGAAAGGAGGAAAGGAGAGAGGGCGAGAAGCGGAGGAAGAAGATCCAAAACGGGTTGAAGACCCGTGACCCGCGCGACCCGGCCGATGATCTTCATCCATTTCCGACGATTTTACACCATTTTTTCCGGTGAGTTACATCAAACCATCACTTGGAAAACCCTCTATGATCTTCCCTCTTCCTATTACACCCCAAAAATCAAGGATTTTGGCCTTGAAATTAGATGAAACCGTGCGGTGTGTGCGGTGGGTTAGTGTACAATTTCTTCAAATCTTGAAATGTTTTCTTTCAATTACTAACACCCATAGCATCCCCTTAGGACCTGGAACAAAGCCCAAGCAGTGGTAGAGGCGTTGGAACAAGTTTGGAGGTCGAATTGAAGCTCACCCATTTCTAGGGTTCTTACGGATTTTGGCGAAATTGAGGTGTTTCCAAGCCAAATTGGCCTTGGCCGAAGGTATGAAAGTTGTTCATCTCTTTGAGAACTTCAATTCTACAATTTTTGAGAATTTTTAAAAATAGTTGAATTTTCCGGCGAGTCGGGACGGTCGACCGCCACTCGCGGCGACCCGTGAGCCGGCGCGTGGCCAGTGGGCCCCCAATATCATTCTTAGGCTGTGTTTAACATCCTAGGTTCAGTTTTGATAATTGGTTAGCGTAGATTGGTCGTTTGAACCTAAGTTCGTTACGATTCGTGGTTAGGTGAAAATATGAACCGACGATCCGACCGTTGGATCGTCACCAATCTTTGGTACGTGGTAGTACGTAATATTTGAAGAATGTAGGAGCTTACGGATCGGAAATCCGATTTACGGATCTTCCCGAATTGAGTTTGTAAGTTCATAAAATAAAATGTGAACCGCTACTTGGTTTTGGCAATTGGCGGAGATCCAACCGTTGGATCGTAACGAAATTTTAGTATGTTTCTCTAGAAGCATATTGTGCATCTTGGGAAGTTACGGATCAGAGATTTGAATTATGGATCTTCCGAATCAAGTAAGTGGGGTTGTGGACCCTACCGTCGATCGTTGATCGACGGTTGACTTTTGATTAAGGCTCTTAAATGTTTCTAGAATATCCTAGCGGATATGTTTTACGTGAATTACGAATTCTATTGTTAAGAGTTCTAAGTTGTAGTTTGATAATTGTTTTAGGCGCCGAACGTTTTGGGACGCCTCGATGTTTACGTTAGGGAGCCGTAGCACGGACTCCAGGTGAGTGGGCTTTTGTTTTCCGTATATACCTATATAC
The DNA here is from genome assembly GCA_036320875.1 of Cotoneaster glaucophyllus. Taxonomy (NCBI): domain Eukaryota; kingdom Viridiplantae; phylum Streptophyta; class Magnoliopsida; order Rosales; family Rosaceae; genus Cotoneaster; species Cotoneaster glaucophyllus. The sequence continues at coordinate 16,670,543 of CM070071.1, read as the reverse complement.
TAAGTATTTTCCCAGAATATGCACTAAATGTTTTAGTAATGAAATGCCATGCTAATACCTATATACATCTGATTATGCATCAGGAAATGGTTATGCATTATGAAATGGTCATGCATCATGAAATGGTTATGCATCATGAAATGGTTATGCATCATGGAATGGTTATGCATCATGAATTTGTATGCGCATGATTGTTGGTGCTGTGGACGCTCCGGTAAGTATCAGGTAAGACTATGTGTGGTTAAATACAAGTCGAGTTAAGCAGAGTATGATGAGATGCGTTGAGAGCTCATAAACCTGCACCCCGGTGTTAGTGCTCCCGCCCAGAGATATGGGCTAGTCTTTCACGTGATGTTCACCTCCTGCACTATACACTAATCTTGGATCCAAGTTAGGTGCACAGTCCTGTTGTATAGACCACTTTCAGTGGGTTCGACTCGTAGGTGACCCACGATCATTGAAAGTGGGTTTGACTCAGACCCACGATCATTCGCACAGTCTTCACGTGATTGTAGCACTAGAGTGTACGATTTCACACCCAGTCCTGTTGTATAGACCACTATAAGTGGGTTCGACTCGTGTGCAGGCATGATGTATGAGCTAGAGATCAGCTGACGAGTTGTTGCAGTGGTTATAGCATTTGATATACTTACCTAATGAGTTGATTATTATGGCATGGCATATTCATGAGTTAATGGCATATTATAGCACATTCATGATTTGATTTATGCATCGAGTATAATTATGATTTCAGTTGAGTTATAGTATATGTTTATATACTATTTTCTGGGAAAGTATACAGGTTTTACGGCGAGTGGTTATAAAGATTGTTTTTGAAATGGTTTTTGAAAAGATTTGTTTTTGCCCACTCAAACTTTTGTTTTGCGCCCCTCCATGTATTAGGTAGCTTTGTTGGTGGCTCACGAGGATTCATCGGACGTTCTGACAGACCATCACACATGTAGGACCACCTTCGGGGGTTGTTGAAATTAAGTACTTCTTATGCATTGACTGCACCTAGACTTTATGCTCTGATTGTGTATTAACACTTCTGATTTCGATTTTTATTCATTCGTAATTCTTGCTATTTTCATGCTTCCGCACTGTGCACATGGCTACGTCACCCTCACGTGAAGGCCAGCATGCCTCGATCTCGGTCGGGGTGTGTCAAGTATAATATTTGTGTTTAATTCAATACTTAGCTATGATTAACCCTTTGTATAATTTAGAACTAAGTTTAGTTCAAATGGACTGGAGTGAACATTACCTTATTCTTCTTGATTTGGGCTTATATTGACATAGAAAAGCAAAGACTTCTTCGGCTAAGCAAGAAATAGAGAAGCCCAATATTTTAACAGTCGCTGCCCTCCTTGTTGCCCAAAACTCTAAATCTGCAACCACCATAGCCGCCGGTCATTTGCTACGGCTTGGGGCCGGGGGCAACCCTTTTCTTGTTGCCGTGAGTGGTATTAAAAACGGGATGTAAATATATTGTCAATATTAACAATCCTTTATTAGGAAGGATATGTGTGTGTCCTTTATTGTTTCCTTGTAGAACAAGGGTTGTATCTTGTATATATTGTCTATTGTGCAATACAATGAAAATTAAGCCGTAAATTCAATTTGGCATCAGAGCCAAGCGTAACCCTAAAAAATATTCCCACCGTGCCGCTGCTACAATAAAGAAAACCCCGAGAAAACCTTTGCATGCCTGTGATCTCTGCTGCGTCTCTACAGCAAGTCCAGGCTGCTGTGTTGCTGTTGAGGAGACAAGGACCACTTCGGATTTCAGTGGTTGTCGCTGCATCCTTGCAGAAAAACTGTGTGATTTCTGCTCTGTACCTTGTATCTGGTGTGTGTTGTGATTAATGGCGAGTGATAAAGGAGAAGTCGTGCTGAAATTGGAGGGTAGGATATCTGGCTCTACCCACAGGTTAGTTGTCAACCCTGTGGTTATTCAAAGTGATGCTTCAAACGTACCAAATACCGTAAAACTCAATGGATCAAATTACCCTCTTTAGTCCAAAGTATTAGAGATGCATATTGCTGGGCGTGGAAAGAAAGGGTTCGTAACAGGGAGTATTAAGGAGCCCAATGAAGACAGTGTCGAATATGATGCTTGGGAAACTGGGAATGCAATTGTGAAAGGATGGTTGATAAACTCCATGGATCCTACTATCATGGGTTTTTTCATTCATCTTCATACTGTTAAAGAAGTATGGGAAGAAGTTGCCATGACGTATTATGATGGATCTGATATCTCTCAAATTTATGAATTGAAAGTGAAGTCATTCGGACTTCGCCAAGAAAGGAGGCCTATTGGTGTATACTATGCCGATCTTAAAGCTGTATGGCAAGAACTCGATCAGAGAAGACCAATCAAGATGGAGTGTGCTCTTAACTTGAAGACACTTCGGGAAGAAGTTCAACTAGACAGTGTGTATGCTTTTTTAGCGGGCCTCGATGATGTTTTTGACAAGGTCCGTAGTGATATTCTGAGAACTCAGCCTTTACTGTCTGTGGAGGAAGTGTTTTCAGTAGTTCGGCGGGAAGCTCAACGCCATGCTACTATGATGGGAGGTAGTGGCGCTGGGAACCAAGGATGAACCCTTCCCGTGGATATGGTGTCATGGCCTTCTTCTGGGCGACCCTATGGCCCATCTTCATCAACCAATTCTCGCCCTTTCACTCTAGAGAATAAAGATGATTTGAAGTGTACTTTTTGTGGGCAAACCCGTCATACGGAAGATACATGTTTTTAGAAACATGGAGTACCTGAATGGTTTCCGAAATTGAAGAAGAAATTGCGTGCTAAAAAGCGTGCTTCTAGCGGAGCTGGTGGAAGGCGTCCACCTATGGCTGCCGCAACAACTGGAAACAAAGATGTCATGCCTACTCAGGGGGATCCAAGTCAAGCCTTGTTGACCCGACTCAATCCAGTGAGTCTTCGTCCAATACAGGTATTGATGGGCGTGCTCTTTTAGCCTTTGGTACTGAACACCATACAGGTTGGATTCTGGACTCTGGAGCAACTGATCATATAACGTTTGATAAAAGGTTATTTAAGTATATGACAATGACACACCAAAAATGTGTTGCCACGGCAAATGGCACCACTGCCGTGGTGACTGGGGCTGGCTTAGTGGACCTCACGCCATCTCTTTCTCTCCACCACTGTTTTCTTGTTCCGTCGTTGTCCCACCATTTATTATCTATTCCCCAAGTTACCGAGCAATTGGACTGTGTTGTACTTATGTATCCAATTTTTTGTTTGCTTTAGGATATTCAGACCAAGGAGATAATTGGGCGTGGCACTAAGAGAGAGGGGTTGTACTATGTGGATGACATTGTTCCTGACAGAGCTAATGCAGTTCAAGCATCTCGTACTAGTAATCTGCAAGAAGTTTGGTTGTTACATCGTCGGTTAGGACATGTTTCTTTTGGTTATTTAAGGCATATGTTGCCTAGTATGTTTCATGCAATAAAGAAATCAGACTTACATTGTGAAGTATGTATTCTTGCTAAGAGCCATCGTGCTTCGTTTCCTTCTAGTATGAATAAAAGATTGCTTCCGTTTGAGCTTGTGCATTCAAATGTTTGGGGGACTTCACCCGTTAATACAGTTTCAGGAGTTAAGTGGTTTGTTACATTTGTTGATGATTGCACTCGTATGACATGGGTGTATTTGTTGAAACATAAAAGTGATGTCAGTGCCATTATTCGGTCATTCTCTCAGATGGTGGCTGTTCAATATTCCTTCGTTATTAAAGGTCTTCGTACTGATAATGAGGGAGAATATGTTAACTTTGATCAAGGATTTTTTCATAAGACAACTTGCTCGTACACCCCACAACAAAACAGGGTTGCTGAGAGGAAAAACCGTCATATTTTGGAAACTGTTCGTGCCCTGCTTCTTGGTGGGTCTGTTCCCAAAAGTTTTTGTCCAGACGCCATCACCTATGTTGTGTATATTATCAATCTCATGCCATCCCGGGTTGTAGAATTTCGTACTCCACTCCAAGTGCTGACAGAGCATGTTCCAGTTGTTTCTACCAATACACTCACTCCTCGAGTGTTTGGATGCGTGGCTTATGTTCATATTCACAAGATTCATCGTAGTAAATTGGATCCTTGTGCTCTTTAATGTGTCTTTGTGGGTTTTTCATCCCACCAGAAAGGTTACAAGTGTTACCACCCTGCCACTCGTCACATGTATATCACCATGGATGTGACCTTCTCTGAGTCTGAATATTTTTATACTCCCATATCACCACCTTTCGATCCCAAGGGGGAGAGTTCTAATTGTGATCTTGATGATGTTCTCGAATGGTTGGATGTACAAGAAGACAAGTCTTCAGGCGGAGTGCACGGTGTGCCGAGTGATGAAGATGATGATGCTCGGTCTACTCCTGCCGAGCCTGCTGTTGTGAGTAGATAGCAGGGTCTCACCGAACCTGCCCCAAGTATGCCATAGCTTCTCACCGAAAAAGAGACAGCTAGTCCATGTATTGGTGTTGCCGAAGGAGAATGCATTGGTGATCAGCAGGGTATTGCCGAAGTTTCCCCCCTCTCTCTAGCTCAACAGTGCCGTCGTCCAATGCATATTCTCTAGATATCCCTAAGGTAAGCACTAGTGATACTCATGTAACTAATAATATTATAAGTACATATAAATTGCCACCAAGGCAAAATTGTGGTGTACCTCCTGACAGGTTATCTCCAGAAGGAAAAGTGAAGTATCCCATAGCCAATTATGTGTCTTGTAAAAATATTTCATCCGAACGTCAAGCGTGGGTGAATAATGTGGATTCGGTTCAGGTACCAACTCGGGTAGAAGACGCTTTGAAGAGTCGAGAATGGACCGAAGCAATGGATGAAGAGATGAGGGCATTGCAGAAAAATAATACTTGGGAAGTAGTTGAGCTGCCAAAAGGAAAGAAACCAGTTGGGTGCCGATGGGTTTTTACCGTGAAGTATAAGGCTGATGGAACACTTGACAGGTACAAAGCAAGATTGGTGGCGAAAGGGTATACTCAAATGAACGGAGTTGATTACGAGGAAACTTTCTCTTCAGTGGCTAAGATGAATATGGTACGAGTCCTTATCTCATTAGCTGCAAATTTGAATTGGCCACTGAAACAGTTTGATGTAAAAAAATGCATTTCTTCATGGACATCTAGAGGAAGAAGTGTATATGGACTTCCCTCCAGGGTATAGCAACGGAGAAAAAATGGGAGTGTGCAGATTATGGAAGTCTCTTTATGGACTTAAGCAGACACCGCGTGCATGGTTTGATAGGTTCACTCAGGCTATGAGAAAGAATGGGTATTATCAGAGTCATTCTGATCATACTTTATTTGTGAAGCAGAGAAACGGTAAAGTTACAGCCTTGATTATTTATGTAGATGATATGATAATAACAGGTGATGATTCAAATGAAATTGTCAAACTGGAAAAGAACCTTTCTACTGAGTTTGAGATGAAGAGTTTAGGTGACTTGAAGTATTTCGTTGGTGTGGAAGTTGCTCGTTCGTCCGGAGATATTTTCTTGTCTCAACGGAAACAGGTATGCTTGGGTGTAAACTCGTGGATACTCCCATTGTGGAGAAACATTACTTAGGAATTTATCCGGATCAAGAACCAGTGGATAAAGGCAGATATCATAGATCGGTATGAAGACTAATTTATTTAGCTCATACCCGTCCAGATATAGCCTATGCAATAAGTGTGGTGAGTCAGTTTATGCACTCGCCGAGTGTGGATCATATGGCAGCTGTTATGCAAATTTTAGCTTATTTGAAGTTGGCTCCAGGAAAAGGAATTTTGTATAAAAATTCCGGTCATCTGAGGATTGAAGGATTTACTGATGCTGATTGGGCAATTGATGTAACTAATAGACGCTCTACTTCTGGGTACTTTACGTTTGTTGGTGGAAATCTAGTTACTTGAAGGAGCAAGAAGCAAAACGTGGTGTCACGATCGTTAGCTGAGGCCGAATTCAGAGGTATGGCACATGGAATATGTGAAATCCTTTGGTTACGTAAGTTACTTGGTGTCTAGTTTTCAAAGCAAATGAGGCGACAAGTTTGTATTGTGATAATAAATCCGCACGAGAGATTGCAGAGAACCCAGTACAACATGACAGAACAAAGCATGTGGAGGTTGATCGTCATTTTATTAAGGAGAAGCTAGAGAAGAAAATTGTTTCAATACCGTTTGTGAACTCGGAAGAGCAACTTGCGGATATCCTCACTCATGCCGTGTGTAGTAGATCTTTTGGTGATTCACTTGTCAAGTTGGGCATGTGTGATATATATGCTCCAACTTGAGGGGGAATGTTGCTGTGAGTGGTATTAAAAGGGGGATGTAAATATTAACAATCCTTTATTAGGAAGGATATGTGTGTGTCCTTTATTGTTTCCTTGTAAAATAAGGATTGTATCTTGTATATATTGTCTATTATGCAATACAATGAAAATTAAGCCCTAAATTCAATTTTTCTCTTCCCTTCTAGCTCTTTCTTCCTTCTAGTCTTCCCCCAATCTTCTCTCCCGCTATTCCGTTTCTCCCCCCTCCCCTCCACGATTTTGTTTCTCCTCCCCACTTTTCTTTCTATCTTCCTTTCACAGGTTCTCTCCCCCCCCCCCCCCCCCCCGGGGCATTTTGTGGCAACTATGGGCATGGCTTTGGTGCCTCCCACCCAGCTTCGGTCCCTTGCCTCCTCCCGAGGTCTTCTCCTTGAATAGAGGCTTGATTTGTGTTGGTTGTTTGTGGTTGTTGGTGGGTCGAATCCACCTCCATCTGCTTGATTTCATGGTGGTGACACCCTCGTGTGGCCGCGCTGCCTTAGGCGCCCATATTTGTGGTGGCTTTGCTTGCTTGCCTTGTGGAGGCTACAAATCTCACTTGTGTGGTAAAGTTGCAGGTGGTCTTCAATTGTGTGTCATTGTCCTCCACAGAGATTAGGGGATTGGTGGATTCTATTCTCGGATTAGTGTAGATTTTGTTTGTGTTGCGTTTGGCGGAATATGTGGTCTTGCCTATGAGTGTTGGCTTGATGTGGTCTCACCTTCGAACGTTGATTTTTTGGTCTCATCTTTCAGCGGTGACTTTAGTGGTCTCTCTCTCCTACGATGACTTTGTGTGGCATCGCTCATCAGCAAAGATCGATGTGTGCACTAGTATTGGTTTGTTGCGTCTATCGTTCTTGTGACAAATTTGTATTGGTGCATCTTGCTTGTGGTAGCCGTGTAGGGTTTTTAATTAATCGATTCTTTGTGCAAATTCACTGCAGATCAATGTATTAGTTATGGAGCAATGTACCCAATTGACATCCTTGTATTTGTTCGTGATGATCAATGAAATACTGTTATCGTTTCTTGTAAAAAAAAATGATACAATTAATTGAAAATTGGGGGAAAAAAATCTCATAGTAATGTTATTTAAAGATATAAAATTGAATACATTGCTAACACATTCCCTAATACAGATAAGACATAAAATAAAACTAATTTAATGAAAGTACCAATAATGGTCAAATTTGTGTTTTTAAATAAAACTATTGGATAATCGTGATTTGCCACCAGATGTCTCACTTAAATAAATAAAAAAGACTAAAACAAGAGTGAGACGATGAAATGTTATGGTGTCAATAAGAATCAAAAGTTGCTCTCCAACGGACAGAAGACAAGAAATAGAAGTTAGTGGGTTCAATTGGAATCTTGGGTACGACCTTTAGAGAGAAGTCCTTTTGTATTTGAAAAGTGCAATTCTAGTTTTTGATGTGCGTTGAATTGCTGCTGCAAACTTTATTATGAAGTGCTCGGTAGTAATCAGTGGCCAGTCGGAATATCTGTCATCTGATGTCACGTACGATAATTTGTATACCACATCTCCACGTGCTTATTGTTCTTCATGCAGTCCTGTTGGGATCTTTGAAGAAATCAACAGTGTTCTAAACAATTTCGTCTAGGTTTTATTCAAGTGTTAGGCAGTTGATAATAGTCACATTTAATTTTTAAATGTTTAAAAAATAAGAAAGATTGTTTAGACCTGTCTAGATGCCTGCCATTCTAGACAGATGCTTAAGTCGCAATTTTCACTTATTTAGTTTGCATTTTATTTTTTCAATAAAGTATAAGAGACTTGTTAAATACTTGGATGAACACTCATTACATATTTGGTCCTCATGTTTTCAATGTGTTCTAGCACTTATAATTTATAAATGGGTTTATATCACAAATTGTCCCTGAAATTGACCCCATCAATCATGATGGTCCCTGAAATTGAAAATCGATCAATGTAGTCCCTGAATTTTAACTCGCGAATCAATGTGGTCATTCTGTTAGTGTTCCGTCCAAATTAACACTAAAAAAAGGTTAGAGAACCACTTTTTTTTTGTTTTTATTTTAGTTTTAGCACCAAATCCATGAAAAAATGGAGAGAAAAGTGAAGATGGAAAAAAGAAAAGAGAGGTAGTAAGTAAAATTATAAGTAACAGGGTTATTTTTGATCATTTTACCATGAAAAATTGGTTATCTAACCTTTTTTTAAAGTTAATTTGGACGGAACACTAACAGAAGGACCATATTGATTCGCGAGTTAAAATTCAGGGACTACATTGATCGATTTTCAATTTCAGGGACCATCATGATTGATGGGGTCAATTTCAGGGATCATTTGTGATATAAACCCTTTATAAATAGACATTTATTTATATATGTTATATAATAAATTTGATTAAAATATAAAAAAAAATCATTAAGCCTCCACTTACCATCTGACTAGCTCCAAGCGTCATTGAGAATTTTGTTTGCTAAGGTTAGCTTATATTTTACCTAGGGCTGGAAAAAATTCCCAAAATTCCCAAACCAAACCGAAAAAATCCCAAACCCAAACCGAAAAATCCCAAACCGAAATTATCCCGAACTTTGGTAATCCTGTACCGAAAAATACCGAAAAATTCGGTATGGGATTGGTTTTCAGATTTCATTTTTCGGGAATCCCAAAATCCCGAAATCTACTTTTTCTTTTGCCTTTGTTCGTACTTCCCACGCTACCAGAGCACAAAGTGTGCAGAAAATATTAATTATATATTACTAAAATAATCAAAGTGTGCAGAAAAGTGGTGTGTTCTGTCTAAATTGCAATCAATCAAACATATTATATAATATTAAAATAAGAAAAGTTTTGCAAAAAGATGTCTAGACTCATTCAAAGTGTGTTGTCTAAATTGCAATCAATCAATTATATTACTAAAATAATCAAACTTTGCAGAAAGCTCTCTCTCCCGAGTCCCATCTCACTCTCTCCCATCTCTGCCTTCCCCAAAATCTCACACTTTCAAAGAAATCTCAGATTCTTTCCGTCTTTCCTCTTGAATTCGAAGACCCACCCATCCTCTTACAATCAAAGTTTGCAGAAAGCTCTCTCTCCCGAGTCCCATCTCACTCTCTCCCATCTCTGCCTTCCCCAAAATCTCACACTTTCAAAGAAATCTCAGACTCTTTCCGTCTTTCCTCTTGAATTCGAAGACCCACCCATCCTCTTACAATCAAACTCCGACCAACTCTCTCCACTCCGGCCACCACCACGCCTCACTGCTTCATCCCTACCTCTGATTCTCTCCAGCGATTCTCTATATGTGTGGGGTTTCAAATTGGGGCTTAGGGTTTCGAATTGGGGGCTCGGGTCAGGAGAAAGAGGAAGGTCTAACTATCTCTGCACTCTGTCTCTCTCGACCTTCAATTTTCATCGATTCACCGTCTCTGATTTTTAATTTTTAATTTTTAATGCAGGTTTGGTTTCGGGAAATCCCGAAATACCGAAAATATTTCTGGAATCCCGAACTTCGGGAATACCGAAATTTTGGTTTGGGATCGGTTCTCAGATTTCCATCCCGAAAATAGTCGGTTTGGGACTTGATATGCCGTTTTTGGTTCGGTATCCCATACCGAACCAGCCCTAATTTTACCCTTCGAGAAAGGTAGAGAGATTTTTTCTTAATGGGATGAACCGATTGACATCCAATCAGTTAGGACTTTGGGAGCTTGTACAGTGCGGGGGTTCGTTAGTTGTTGTCCGATTATATCAATTGGATGTAACTTTAAATGAAGGGTACGATACAAGCTGGTCGAAAATGATTAGCTACAATACATTGGGTGGAATATCAATCTCATATTAACAATATTATATTGATATATTGATGCCAAACACGGATATTACATCAACAATGTCTACTAAATATCGATGACATATCAACAACATTCACTAAATATGGACAATTTTGCCGACGAGATGACGCCAAAGTAGATGGTGGCAGTTCGGTTCAACCATGCCAACATTACCAAATGTACCAAATTTGGCATGAAATCGTTCAATTATAGTCGTGTTTTATGCTATCTGATTGTTTGTGGTGAGTGAATTTGAACTCCTATCCTTGGAGAAATTTTTCAATGTGTCGAGAATATGATTCGGTACACAAAGTGTCATAACATAATTGATTATAAATTTTTTCTTCAAGTTTATAACCAATCGTATTATTACACTTATTGTGTTGAGTCATATTCCAGATACACTGAAAAATCAATGCTATCCTTAAATGATATTACACCTCCTCCTTTAGCAATTGAAAATAGTGTTGTACTGGCCAAAAAACGTTTAAACAGATTGGCGGGGAAATGAAATGGTCTGTCTAGTAAAAAAGGGTAAAGCAAGACTAGAGGACACAAAAGTAAAAGTAAAAGAAGGGGTGAGAGGAACAAGCAAAAGTAAAATTGGGGAAGAAGAAATCATGATACTCGTGTTGATCAGAACTAAAAAGAACTTTATTCTGTTTTAAAGATGAGAAGGATAAGTGAGAGGGTACAATTGGTAAGAAAGGATTTTATTCGAATTTTTTTTTGTGAAGATCTTAGAGCATTTCCACCGGAGGTGGATTTACCAGCACCTAGTGAGATTATTGCCCAGCACCCTCTTTTTCAGCTCCAGCCCGCCCACTTGCCTGGCACCCAACCCATGCCAGGCAAGAGCCCAGCCCAAATTTGACAGACCACTTGACTGGGCAGTTTCAAGGCGCGTGCGCAACAATCGCCAAGGTGGGAGAGTAGCCGACAGGCTACTGCGCAAAGGGGCCCGCTGTCGGGCCAACTTTTCAGACGCCCGTGAGTGGGCGACGTGGCACTACGTCCTGCCGTTGGATTTCCAACGGTAAAAAAATTTTGAAATTTGTTTTTAACGTGGACCGTTGGATCACAGATCAACGGTCCACAGTTTTTCAGCCAAAAAAAAAAAAAAAAAAACAAAAGTCCCAACGGTCAGAATTATGACCGTTGGCTAGGTGGCTCTTTATGGGCTGTTGGATTTGAAAAATATTCAAATCCAATGGTCCAGATTAATTATAACATTAAAATTAATTAAAAATTATTTAAAAATAAATTAAAAATACAAAAAAAAAATTAAAAAATACAGAAATTTTTTTTATAAATACCTAACAGTTTCTACACTTTCTACACCACATTTCATTATTTTCTACACTTTCTACATTTCAATATTTTGTACACTTTGAGAGAAAAAAATGAGTTCGTGGAAGAACATTGAAGATATTACGTTGTGTGAAAGTTGGTATCACGCTACTCATGACCCGATTACGGGTAATGAGATGGATAAGCGAGAAATGTGGAGTAGAATTACGAAAGCGTTTTGCAATGTACATGGAAAAGATGCAAGAACTAGTCAAGGTCTTCAAGGTCGTTGGAAAAAGCTCAACGCATCCTTTACTTGTTGGAAAAACGCCATCTCTCATGCTTCCGGTAATCTGCGTAGTGGGACAAGTTTAGCGGATCAGGTGACAATAATTTTATTTATTTATATGCATTCCACCCGCACCAATCTTTTAATTTATTTAATTTCTTATCAAATATATGTAATTTTTATGTACTATTTCTTATTTAATTTCTTATGTAATATATGTAATTTATATGCATTCCACCCGCATCAATATTTGAAATGATTTATTTGTGTTACACCCGCATTTTTTTAATATCATCTTATCCCACATTTTTATAGACACTACAAGCACAAGCATTCTACAATTCAAAGAATGGAAACAATTCATTCAACAGATGAGATTGTTGGGAAATCGTAAAAGATTCCCCCAGATACAAAATTGTGCCAATCGGTCCAGAAGTTGTCATGCATAGCGTGGGTCTACACAGTTCGCCAGAACCAGACACGGTCGAACAAGAAGCCGACACATTTGAAGACACGGAAGAGGTGCCTGAACAAGTGCCGGAGCCCCAACCGACTCGTCATTCCCTTAGGCCTCAAGGTAAAAAAGCATCAAAGAAAAAAGGTAGTTCTTCCAAAAATGACTACACTAAATATATGGAGGAACTTGCTCGGCAAGGTGAACTGAACATGGTGCGGGTAAACGCTAGAGATGAGGAAAAAGCTGCTGCTATGACAGCTTTACTAGCAGCTACTGAGGCCCGTGATGTGGCAGCTGAGAGACAAAGAGAAATACTTAATCGAGAGAACGAGTTGATTAGAGAAGCACTTCATAGAGAAAATGAGATGCTTAGAGAAGAAAGGATGGCTCAAGTAGATCGTGACACTATGAACAAGTCTCTAGTAGGACTGTCTCCGAATTCAAAATATTTTTGGACATCGGAAAAAAGAGACGTCTTGCGAAGGAGGCGTGCAAGAGATGATGAAACAAGTGGAGGGGGTTCTAGCCACAGAAATCCTAGCAACGAAGATCCTACCACCACATATCCTCGCTCCACAGACTTTGTATAATTTCGTATTTATTTGTAGTACTTTATTTAATTTCTTATGTAATTTCTTATTTATTTTAAGAACTTTATTTAATTTCTTATGTAATCTTTATGTAATTTCTTATTTATGTTTAGAACTTTATTTCATTTTTTTTGTCATTTTATGTAATTTCTTATTTATTTTTAGAACTTTATGCAAATAAACTTTAAAAAAAAATTACATAACTCACCAAATAAACTTAAAAAAAAAAACACCAAATAAAAATACATAACCTCCACCATATAAACTTAAAAAAAAACACACTAAATAAGATTACCTAAAAAAAATACAACACTAAATAAGATTACTTAAAAAAACACCAAATAAAAATACATAACCTCCACCATATAAACTTAAAAAAAAAAACACACTAAATAAGATTACTTAAAAAAAATACAACACTAAATAAGATTACTTAAAAAAAATACAATTTATTCTTCAACCACAAGCCTCATTTTAATTATCTTCGCCTTCGTGCAATGTCCACTGGTGCTCAATCAAGTCATTATGGCGGGTTATGTGCCAGTATGGCAGTTGCAGTGAAGCATACCGCTGAGCGATCAATTCATTGTAACGTCCATCCCGTTCCAATGGCTCGTGTTGCACGGGATCTTCAGTATTGTCATGAGCACAGTAGATACGTGTTCGTGAGTTGTTAAACGGATCCGGTTCGTATTCATCGACGGCATCATAATCATACTCATCTTCAACAATCATATTGTGGAGAATAATACACGTCATCATGACAGATCGAAGAGCCTCGACATCAAACAATCTAGCTGCAGCCCTGACAATCGCCCAACGAGCTTGCAGGATTCCAAAACAACGCTCGACATCCTTCCTACACCCCTCTTAACATTTTGCAAAATGTTTTTCTTTTTCACTGTGGGGATGTGGCACTGATTTGACAAACGTATCCCACCTTGGGTAAATGCCATCTGCAAGGTAGTATGATCCCTCGTATTTAGTACCATTGACCCAATATGTGCATTTCGGCGATTTTCCTTGCAGCAGGTCGTCAAACACTGGAGATTGGGCAAGGACATTTATGTCATTCTGAGCTCCTGGAACACCAAAAAAAGCATGCCAAATCCAGGTATCAAAAGAAGCCACCGCTTCCAAAATGATGCTTTTGGCTCCTTTTCTGTCGCCATAAGCTCCTTGCCACACACTTGGACAGTTTTTCCAAGTCCAGTGCATGCAGTCGATGCTTCCAATCATGCCAGGGAAGCCTCGCATCTCACCCTTCCTCAGAAGCCTTCGCATGTCCCTTGACGTGGGTGTCCGGAGGTACTCATTGGTGTAGAGGGCTTCAATTGCAGAGCAAAACCGCATCAAGGACTCCAGAACAGTTGTTTTTCCCATCCTCGCAATCTCATCCACTTGATCTGCAGATGCTCCATAAGCAAGCATTCGCAAGGAAGCCGTAATTTTTTGCTCGGGAAGAAGACCTAGAACATGAAAAGCATCCTCTTTTTGCACAAAATATGGATCATGGTTGCAAACAGCACTCGTGATTTTGTCGAACAAAGATCGTTGCATTCTAAAACGACGTCTAAAAACATGATCTGGGAAAACACTATTGGGAATAAAATAATCTTCCAAGAGATCTTTACCTCGTCTTTCCCTTTTTCTATCGAAGTTTGCGGCACGTCTTGGTTTGGCTATCTGACCCACAGCTTCCTGAACACGGCGGGAATGTGAGGCCCTCTGCCTTCTGTGGTGATCATCTTCATCCTCCTGCATGAAGAAAGCCTCATCTCCACCTCCATATTCCTGGAGATTGAACAATTATTCCTGTTGTGCCAACAATCTTTTTTGTTGCTCCTCGTATTGTTTTTGCACTCTCCTTGAAGAAGACATTGTAAAAAAACTCAAGATTTGAAAACGATGAAGAAGGATTTTCAGCTAAAAAGAAGTATTGAGTTTGGTGTGAGGATGGATGTAGAGATGTAGGGTTTATATTGACAAAAAAAGAAAGGATGAGGTTCTGGACAATGCCACGTGGCACTACGTGATTGGTTGAAAATCTTATCGAAATCTTGACTAAATTATTGCAAACAGGAAGTGACACGTGGCGCTTCGAGATTGGTTGAAAATCTTATCAGAAATCTATCCAAAAAATAGTACGTTCGGATAATGACACGTTGCGTGACAAGATTGGTTGAAAATCTTAGCAGAAATCTATTCACAAAATAGTACGTTCGGATAATGACACGTGGCGTGACGAGATTGGTTAAAAATCATATCCGAAATTAAAACTATTTTTTTATTATTATTTTATAAAAATTTTTAATAATATTTGAAATGCGCTGGGTGCCAGCACATTTTGTAGGGGTGGAGATCGTTTGGGCCAGCGCATTTTTAGACTAGGTGCCAGCGCATTTTTTTTAGGGATGGAGATGCCTTGGCCTATTACTGTTCATTGGAGTCTGTTATTGTTCATTTGAGTGGATAAATGCGCTGAGCGCTGGCACCCAGTCTTAGGGGTGGAAGTGCTCTTAGGGATCAATTTATCCTGTCCGTTTATTAGTCATTATGAGGCAATAAGTTATTTTGAATTTTTTTATTTAAAATTGAATATAAACAGTAATTAACGAAAATTGACCGTAGGATGTACGATGAACAACTAAAATGAGTTGTTTCCTAGAATTCTCACAAAGAGAATCCATCCTCATCCCAATTGGTGAATGCTAATCTTATGCAATTATGCTCAGCTGGAATTATTTATGAGGTGGATGGCGGTGAGAGCAGCTGCAAACCATAAGTTACGTGGGAGGCCGTAGTGTGGAGTACTGCCTGTAAACAAACTTAATGTGGAAATGATTTTAATCGACCAAATAATTGGACTACATACTTGCAACAAATCATAACATAATGATATTGATTTAGCTAGTGTTTAACGTGTATTACTTACTTGCAGAGTTTGCCATATTGCACCAACAAGAAGTAATCGAAAACCCTAACAATATTAGGGTTTGCAGGGATTTCTGCACAACAGTATGTGAGTTATGGCTGTGTTATTCTCTTCTCTAGGACTCGTGCGTGTTCTACAATTGATAGGAATTGTAGGTGATGAACTGGTGTCCGAGAAAAGAGACCATGCAGCAGTTTAATAACACAAAATCACAACTGCTCCACCTATTGTGGTAACAGTTGTTCCACGTTCTTGAGACTTGAGAGTTTGTAACCAACTCTTCCTCTATTATTTGAGTGTTAGGGTATCGTCCTTTGTGCTTTATCATGATTAAAACATCTTATATGTCTAATCTTTATTAATTAATAAAATACTTATTATCAACCAAAATTCTATGAAATTACCAGTTTAACCTTCTAATTAAAACAGAACATGAATAAGAAATATGAGGCAGAAATCTAATTTCACACAACCAAATTTTGTTGTTTTTTTAAAGCCTCACGTACATGTAATCTTAACATATCTCTAATTTAAAAAAATAAAAAAAATAAAAAACTTCTCACTCCCACATTCTCTATCACTCTCTCCTTATATTTCAAAAACAAAAATAAAAAAAATTTCTCACACACTTTGTGTGTGCTCATATGCTAGTATTACATAAGTCCAACTGGTTGTCACAACATATCCAAAACTATGGTTTTATTATAATTAACTTTCCTTAATTAGAAAATCTTACAATGTTTAGATGAGATCAACAAAATTATTTTTGTTGCGAAGTATAAGAGCATGAGTAGGGTTGTTGAATTCCCAATTCATGACAAAAGGTAGAAAATAATTGATTGACGTACTCTATCCAGTGGCGGAGCCAGAATCTTGCTTTACAGGAGGCCTTTCACAAATATGAAACTTTTATTTTTAACGTCTAAGATATTGTGTAGGTTGATTGTATTTTTATTTATTTATCTCAAATCGCATCGACCATATAGTCACTTAACCCGAATAATACTTGAGAGCAGAGCTTAAGAAAAGAGGCAAACGATGGACTAGAAGTTCAAGCCAACATTCCTTAGCTTAAAAGCAGTCAGTGATAAATCCTAAATATTAGATTCAGAAACTGTGCTTGAAAACTCCGACCTAGAATAGTCTCTTCCATCCAAAGGTGAACTTGAAGTAATTAACAAGTAGAAGAAGCTACATCATTATACGTAGAATAAGAGAATCCCATATCCAGCAACTCCAAGATTGCAACTAAACTTACCAGAAGTAAAAGGAGGTTATGCTATATCTTATACATAGAAAAGAAAATAAAAAATTGCAGGATAGGCCTAGGACTTCCCTAATCCCGTAGTGGCTCCGCCATTGACTCTATCACTTTGAAGAGTTATAATGGTAGTACACAAGACTTTGAACCAAGTCCCCCAAGAAAAATACTACGAATATTATTATTTTTTAATTGTAAGTAAGATGTGTCAAATATCATTGAATTAAAATAAATAAAGTAAAAATAAGAGAGAGAATTAAAGATTGTAAACAGGAAGCGTGATAAAAGTTAATGCATAAGAGCAAGTCCAGCGTTGGACTTTGCTCGGGGGACAGGGGAGAGGAAAGGGCCCGAGGCCCGGTGGACAACCCTCCACCGTTGGGCACCCCGAGTGAGGGTGGGAGCCCGAGGGCCAGGCCCGTGGGGAATTGACAGGCCTGCAGCCCGAGGGCCAAGCCTTTTTTTATTTTTTTTGTGTTAGGCGCGTGCCCCTCACTCGCGAGTGGGGGCGCGTCGCCAGACAGGAATTCAGGGCACGGGCCCGCGCTCAGAAAACGCCAGTGACCGTTTGGAAGCCACGTGGCTTCCCACAGTCCGTTCGATCCCAATGGCTATTTAATAAGAGCTGTCCGACTTGCAACGGTAATAAAAAAAAATTGATTTAATATCAACCGTTCAATCTGAGATCAACGGTTGATATTAATCTGCTTTATAAATTAAAAAAAAAATAGTTTTAAAATTAAGAAAAGTTACCGTTGTGACACGTGGCACAATCTGGAGTGTTGGAATTCAAATTTTTTTAAATCCAACGGCAGAGATTAATTATTTGAATAAAAATTTAAAAAAAAATTGTAAAAAATCCGAAAAAATTGTAAAAAATTCTGAAAAAATTTGTAAATTTTTTTTTTTTTTTACTTTTCTATAAATACCACTTCTTCTCCATCTACCTTACACCACAATTTCATATTTTCTCAACTACTTTCAATCAAATTCCTATTTTTCTCTCAAAGTTTCAATCCAATTTTTTTTTCCACAAAATGACTACTGATGCAGGTAAGAATTGGTCGCTTCTTGAAGATATTGCGTTGTGCACTAGCTGGGTTGAAGTTACTCATAATTTCCTTACGGGTAATGAGATGCAGTTGCGAGAAATGTGGAGTTTAATTCATACCAAATTTCTTGAGCAAATGGGTGGGAAAAGAACCAAAGAATCGGTGTCCAGTCGTTGGAAATTACTTAGCCATTCCTTTAGTACGTGGAGAGGCGCCTTGACACAAGCTAGTAGTAATCTTCGAAGTGGGGCAAATTACGCGGATGAGGTAAGAATATATTATAATTATTTGTTTGTATTATTATTTTGTTACCTAATTTGATTATAATTATTTGTTTGTATTATTTATTTGTTACCTAATTTCATTATTATTATTTGTTTGTATTATTTATTTGTGACCTAATTTCATTATTATTATTTGTTTGTATTATTTATTTATTACCTAATTTCATTATAATTATTTGTTTGTATTATTTATTTGTTACCTAATTTCATTATAATTATTTTTTTGTATTATTTTTTTGTTACCTAATTTCATTGTTATTATTTGTTTGTATTATTTATTTGTTAACTAATTTCATTATTATTATTTGTTTGTATTATTTATTTGTTACCTAATAATTTCATTATTATTATTATTTGTTTGTATTATTTATTTGTTACCTAATAATTTCATTATTATTCATTTGTAGCAACTTCAAGCACAAGCATGGTATGCTGCCAAAATCAAATCAAAAAACAAATCATTCAACCGGTGGGAATGTTGGAATATTGTTAAAGATTAGGCCTCAAGGTAAGAAGGCTTCAAAGAGAAAAGGGAGTGCTTACAAAAAAAAAAACTAATATTTTATTTTCTATTGCCAGGGGGAGGGCTCCAAGGGTGGAGATGCAAATGGCAATTACTGTTATTTTCCTGTTCATTAAGGGCAGTTACTGTTCATGGGGTGGATTGATAGTGGATTGCTAGGGGGAGGGCTCCAAGGGTGGAGTCAACTAAAGTTGCCAATCCTTACAAAAATATTGAACTACGGTCAAATGGTCAAATGGTCAAATGGTCAAATCGTCAAATGGTGAGTAAGTCGCCTTTCCACACCATAACGTTTGTTTTTCGGTATCTCTTTCACATTTATTTATTTATTTATTTGGGAAACCTTTTACTTGTTTTTTTTTTGTCAATCAGTTTTGTTTTTTTATTTACTTTTTTTTTTCAACCCATTCTTAGTCTAAAATGGATGCGTTTCAATCTTCTGAACATTATACACATGATAAGTTTTGTAAAAAAAAATATATAAACGAATTTGAGTGCTCAAGAGAATAATAATAATATTATATTTTTTTAACAAATGATATTACCTACACTAAAGGTGTGAGGGAATATCTAAGCATCACAATAGGCTAGCAATAATGTGGTTTAAATTCGTCTTTAGTTAGAATCAAACCTAAAACATATCACTTACAAATGAAGAAGAATATTACTAAACTGCGGTACAAAGTGGTAAAAATAATTAATATTATTAATCAATGCATTTAAACTATCTATATGTCTTAATGCTTAGTTACCATTATAATGTTTAGACAAGTAATTAAATGCAATTTTATTGGAATATCACCTTAGAATTGATTAAGGATTCTTGTGATTCATAAATTGTGACAGCCCGTCCCAAATTCGTACATGTTTCTATTCTCAAGTATGTGAATGTACGTTTTTACCCTTGAGCATTCGGTTGCGTTTTTATTTTGGGAATTAAGTGAAGGCCCAAATTCTTGGAATTGAACAAATCCTCTCATTTCCTAAGTTTTGGGAACCCTAACTATGTAAGTTGAGAAGATTAGAGTTTAATTGGTTAGTTTGGTTAGTTGTGGACCAATTAGGGACTAAAGTTGGATTCTAGTGTGTTATGATTGGTGTTGAGGACCACACACACACACTTTGGGCCACACTCTCTCTCTCATTCCTCTACTCTCTTCTCTCCCTATCTCTCGGACTACCTCACCCTCTCTCTTCGAACTCGTACGGACACACACAAACAAACCCATAACAACACAGATCGAAGGTTCTGAGGTCTCCAGTGTGTTCCCAGGATCCTTACGAGTCGAGTGATACCCAGTTTCAGCGAGGAAACCTTTGAGAAACCCTAGTTCAAAAGTGAGCCGTGGGTGTACAGTACACCAAACCAGTTCGTGGAGGTTTCAAGCTATTCTAAGGCTCAAAAGGTAACCTCCTAGCCCTCTTGTTCGTTTTGGCATAAATTGGAACGATTTTGGACGTCGGGAAACCCCGAAAAATGGACCTCCGACTTGGGTACTATTCATCAACTTTTAAACCCTTGAGTTTTTGTGAATTTTAGGACCACAGCGAGCTCAAGGAGGTCCTCACGATGCTCGGAGTGCATCGTTGGTAGGATTTGGTTCACGGGAAGCTCGAAAACGGAGAGTTGCAGATTTTGGTCGGAGTTCGAGGTAAGTTCTGACGTGATTTCGTAAATTTCAAGACTTAAAACCTATGTAACGTGATTCTAAGGGTTTTAAGCTTTAATCTGGCTTTGGATTCATGAGATTTGGTTAAGAAACGAGAGAGAATAAGAGAAAAGAAAATTTTCCCAGTTTTCCGACGACGACGACGGTCGCCGGAGCTGGAGGTAGGGGATGACGAATATTCCGTCGGTTTTGACGGAAAATTCTGACGGCGTAAGTTAGATTTAACGGTGCCCGTTAGTTTTTAACGGAATATTCCTGACGGCGTGAACTGCAGCCGTCAGTGTGCCAGGCACGTGCCTATGCGTGGGGGCGCGTCTAGCCGTGCCTTGGCTGGCGCGTACGTGATTGGAAATTTTTTCTAAAAATATGGGGATGATCCTAAGGTTGTGTAGATCACGTTGGTATATTCACACACCTCATTTGAGCATTGTATGAGAAGTTATTAGCTAGTTTCATTTATGTGCTTTAAAATAACGTATTTATAGTTGTTTCTCACATAGGCGAGACATATCTGGAGAAATCATGTACACTTTAATACTTTTACAATCGTAAGCAAAGAAGTCCTGCTATGAGTTACCTCCAACAAAATTCAAGCTTTCTCCTCATGCTCACTAGCCAAATGCACAAACCATTAAAACACACACACACACACACACACACACATAAGGCTTTCATTGAAGCTCGGTCACAAACACAAAGACTTTTTTCGATGGATCGAAAAAGTGAACACAACAAGTAGATGAAGATGGTTAGAAGATAGTAAAAGCAAAGAGGGGAAGAGAAAGAGACCCAGGCATTGCCGCCAACCCTTAACTGGCGACGAAGAGTATTTTCTCACTATTTTTCTTTTCTTTGTACGCTTCAAACTAACTGGATAGACTAAAGTATACCTACTCCCTCTCTTTAAGTTATGGCATAACAACTTTGTCATGATATCCTTCGCCCATCAAAAGCTACCTTTCTTCATAAGTTCTCGACCAGCGACGTCTCCTCGACTCAATGTGTCTTCATAACTCATATTTGGTGGCATGCTATAGTGTTGCATGGCAAATAAGTGTGTTTCGCACGATTTGGTAATTATAGGAACATTTTTCAGGTAAGTGGCTTGTCCACCCCCATTTTCTATTTGAATTTTCGAGTTGTCAAGTTCTTGTTTGTTCCTTTTTTATTTTATTGTGGCATATTGGAAGTTGTGATGGCGTGGCTGTGGCGCCTGTTCTATTTTCTCAATTTCATCTTGTATTCGACTGTGTATTTAGGCCTTAGGTCATCTCCAACCGAAAGGTCTAGAGGGCCAGAGGGCCGAAAATAGTCCGAAAATCATCTCCAACCGAGGGCTAGGCCAGAGGGCTCGTGGAATCTGAGAAGGCCCCACGGAATCTGAAAGGGCTGGAGGGCAGGCCAGAAAAATCATTATTAATGTCGGTTATAATCGACAGTAATATATTTGTATTAGTTAATATAAATGTAGTATTGTCGGTTCTAACCGACAGTAATACATTTATATTAATTTTTTTATAGGTTTTTTGGGCTTTTTTTTTTAAAAAAAATCTCAAAAATTCTAATTTTTTTCCTATAAATACGTAAATCATTCATTCACCATTCTTCACAAAACTTTCACCATTCCTACACCATTTCAATTCTCATATTTTCTTTCCTCTTTCAAAAATCTATCCTTCAATTTTTTCAATAATTTTCAAATGGCCTCGTCTGCAATGAAAGGTAGGGCTTGGACCCGAAAAGAAGATGAAGCTCTTTGCAAGGCGGATGATGAAGATGATGTTGATTATGGATATTAAATTTAAGTTGTTGTAATTTTTAAATTTAATTTGTAGTTTTAAATTTAATTTGTCATTTTTAAATTTAAGTTGTAGTTTTTAAATATAAGTTGTAGTTTTTAAATTTATGTTGTTGTTTTTAAATTTAAGTTGTTGTAGTTTTTAAATTTAAATAATAAATTATGTTTGGCCCTATGACCCTCGTTTGGAGACGGTTTTTTGTGACAGGGCTAAAATGAGCCCTATGGCCCTTTGGCCCTCGGTTGGAGACAGAGGCAAATATGGCCTTATACTATTCATTAAAACATTAATATCTTAGAGAGCTAGAGGGCTAAAATGAGCCCTCTGGCCAACCCTCGGTTGGAGATGACCTTACTTAATTTTTGGGATTCTTTTGTTTAGCGCCCCCCACATCTTGTAAATTTTTATGTTCAATGAACGGTTACTTTGACTAAAAAATGACAGATGGAGACACTATAAATTTTTGGGTTTTTATTACAAGTAGTCCCTGAAATTGACCCATACCATAAAGATGGTCCTTGAAAATGAAAATCAATCAATGTAGTCTTTGAATATGGGTGTTGCAAATCAGTGTGGTCATTTCGTTATAATTCTGTCAAAATTTCTGTTAGTATGCTGATTTGGCATATATGTGGACCCATAAGCCTATTAAATATTGCCACATGGATAAATTATTAAAAACTTTATAAAAATTAATTTCAAATCATTTAAAACTAATTTCAAAATGATTAAATAAGAAAATTAAAAGTTGTTGAACAAAAACAATTAAAGTTGCCTACTCAATTTGTGAAAGGAGATAGAGCCCATGGCCATGGTGTTCGGGCGAAGATTTCTCTAGAGAAGGATCCTTGGACCTCAACACAGCTCCCCAAGGGATTGGCACTTTGGATGTGTAGTAGGGCTCTTGCTTGTTGATGTGCTACAAGAAGAGGACAAAGTTAGTTCTGAAAGGTGCCTTTGTGGGGCCTTAGATGTAGGCCTTGAGGCTCGCAATCAAAACTAACTAATTGCTAGGCATGCCACTGCTATCTTAGTATAGCAGATGAAGAACAAGTGTGTTTTTAGTTGATTACTTGCGTCCCAAGTTACTCAGACTTCTAACTATCAAAGGATCGTCGTGGATGGGTTAAGTCCACATTAAGTTCTTTTTCTTGCCTTGTAAACAAGGAGTTTTAGTTCATAGTCTTGTATGTTCGAATGTAGAGAGTCCAGATCCCCTTAAGTTATTTACTTGGTTCTTGATTGATTTCAATGATAACATATCCATTAAACTAACCATATCTAGATGCAAATGAGACTCTTAAAAAAAAGGAAAACTGATGGAAATAACTTGAATACATACTGGAGAATGCATTAAGTGATAGATCTACAAATTTAGAAAACAAACAAAGAGCTTCGGGCAAGATTTCACCTTGTCTGGCAAGGTTGAACTTCTTGCAATCACTTCTTTTTTAATCAACAAGGGTTTATATGCTAAAAATGGATGGATGGTAAACAAGTTTACACAAGGGAATCAATACTACACCAGTGAGGGAAATAGCAGAGCTTTAAACTAGAGAAAGATAGGCTTTCTAAGGAGAATTATTGCTAAAAGATCTGAGATCTGGGCTAATTACAACTGTTGGATGCAAATCTAGCTTGAGAGCAGAGTTTGTATGTTTGTTTGTTTGATTTGTTGAGTGTCCTTGTCGCTAGGGGCATCTTCTTCCTTTTATAGGCCAATTAGCCCGACTGCTGTGACTTTACTCTTGCCTGAAAGCACTTGGAGGGTAGTGAGTCATCAACCTTTTTACTTGTAATGCCACTAGAAAGTGTTCTTTGGCTGGTAGTAGGTTAGTCCTCATCACTTGTCTCTTCAATGGTAAGCACGTGGCTTGCATCTTGGCTGAGAAGACTTCACTTTGCCTTTTGGGCTTGGTGCTGGGCTTCGGGCAAGTCCCATTTTAGTTGGCATCCTTGGGCTTTCCTTCATCTAGGTCTAAAGTTCAAGTATTAACCCAAACACATGTGTAGGCTAGAGGCAGATGAGATTATTCGGAATGACTGAGTTGAGGACATTATCCAAGCTTGTCTCAAACATTCTTCGTTCTTAGGTTGTCTTACTGTCTCAAGATTGGGATCTGGGGTTGCGAAGGGGGACTGGTGGTTGTGCATGGCTTGGTGTCAATCGGAGGTTAGGATGAGTTAGTGGCTGGGTTGAAGGGAAGGGGGTTGAGGTGGGTTGTGCGGTCAGGGCTAGGAGGGAAAGAGTCGACGTTTCGACGGTGAGGGGGGAGGATTGACAACAACGATGTCATGGTGGGGTGCGGGTGGGGAAGATGGTGGCTTGGGGTAGCAAATTAAGAAACCCAGGTTTGTGGTGTGAGCAGAGAAGGGTAGTCGTGGTAGCCGTGTTTGAAGAAGAAGATGGGGATTGTAGCCGATGAGGATTGATAATTAAAGCTGCATCTAGTTGTTTAATTTAATTAGATGAAGATTGAGGATTAAAGCTGTGTCTAATTTTTTTTTTGTTCAACAGCTTTTAATTTTTAATTTAATCATTTTTAATTTTAATGATTTTAAAATAGTTTTTATAAAGCTTTTAATGTTGTAGGCTTATTTGATTGAGCGATCTAGGGAGAGAGTGAGAGAGAGGGTGCGGCAAGCTTTAGGGAGAAGAGAGATTGATTTAGACGTGAGGTGTGTTTGATTCACCCCATTGTGCCTTTATTTATAGTCGTAGAAAGGGTAAATACATTTCCCTTTAGGATTACAACATTTAATAGGTAATCTAGTCCTAATAGGAATATAAGATACTTTCCCATATTCTCTAGGATTTACATAATCACATTCCTATTCAAAATATGACTGCAACACTCCCCCTTGAGTGTGTAAATACTCAACAAACCATCACATCAGATCTTCAACAGATAAGGTAGAATAGTTGATGAAGTCATTGGCACAACGGGCGATCGCGAATCTCATATTTACGTTGAAGTATGCATGTGTAAAAACTCACAAAAACCTCGCTATGGTAAAACCCAAGATATGGGGAAAACTCATAGACTAAGGGAAAAGTAAGAAAATATGCATAATGTCTTAAACAAACGTCAAACTGGACGAGTGTAGTAAACTCAAAGAAGTATGATCATCCCAGGATGGGTGCCTCATTAAAACCTCGTTAGGTAGCAAAAACCCAGTGGGAAAAATGCTCCTAATCGTAGGAAAAAGAGTACATTAAGATCATGTGAGTATGCTTCTGGATACTCCCCCTGAGTTAGACATAACTTCTAAATAAGAGAACTACTTGGTGAAGAGGTCGGCCAGGTTGTCTTGGGAACGAATTTGCTTGACTTCAATGTTCTGATGTTGCTGCTGGTGGTGTAAGTAAAAGAACTTCGGTGCTATGTGCTTGGTGTTGTCTCCTTTGATGTATCCTTTCTTTAGCTGCTCGATACATGCTGCATTGTCTTCAAAGATCGTCGTAGGAAGGTCAACGACTGATGTAAGACCACTAGTGCTTCGAATATGTTCCATAACTTTTCTCAGCCAAAAGCACTCACGCGATGCTTCATGCAGGGCGAGAATCTCAGCATGGTTAGACGAAGTTGCGACTAGCGTTTGCTTGGTAGACCTCCAAGATATAGCGGTGTCCCCAATGGTAAAGACATAACCCGTTTGAGAATGTGCTCTATGTGGGTCAGACAGATATCCAGCATCTGCATAACCAATAAGGCGAGAATCAATCTGAGGGCTATAAGGGGCGGATACACTAGGAGATTTGCGGGTATAGAACAAGCCCAAATCCGTAGTACCCTCGAGGTAGCGGAAAATATCTTTGACACCATTCCAGTGCCTGCGTGTGGGCGCATTGCTGTATCTAGCTAATATATTCACAGCGAAGGAGATGTCGGGTCTAGTGCACTGAACCAAGTACAATAAAGCCCCAATTGCACTTAGGTAAGGAACTTTGGGTTCCAAAATCTCTTCCTCATCCTCTTTTGGATGGAAGAGATCTCGTTTAGCATCTGGAGTCCGAACGACCATGGGTGTGCTTGAAGGCTTTGCTTTATCCTCATTAAAACGTCGCAACACCTTTTGGGTGTAGTTCGATTGATATCCTAGGATTCCATCCGAACAATGCTCGATCTCCAGGGCGAGACAGTATCGAGTTTTCCCAAGATCCTTCATCTCAAATTTCGATTTCAAGTGTGCAGCAATTTCCTCAAGCTCTGCGGGAGTCCCGATGAGGTTCATGTCATCAACGTAAACTGCAACGATTGCAAATTCGGAATGTGACTTCTTTATGAACACGCATGGGTATAGTTCGTTGTTCACATAACCCTGACTCGTCAAATATTCACTCAGACGGTTATACCACATCCGCCCGGATTGTTTCAATCCGTAGAGTGACCTCCTCAACCTAATTGAGAGAGTGTTCCGTTGTCTAGAACTATTTGAACCAGTCAATGGAAGTCCTTCTGGAACTTTCATGTAAATTTCCGTATCTAGATTCCCATAGAGATACGCGGTTACCAAGTCCATAAGCTGCATATTCAGTTTTTCGGAAACTACCAAACTGATTAGGTAGCGGAACGTTATAACGTCCATTACGGGAGAATACGTCTCCTCGTAATCAATTCCAGGGCACTGAGGCGTGCTTTGTATCGCACTATTTCATTCTTCTTATTACGCTTCCTCATGAAAACCCACTTGTAGCCAACAGGCTTCACGCGTGGTGGTGTAGGAATGATAGGTCCAAATACCTAACGTTTCGCGAGCGAATCGACTTCGACCTGGATTGCTTGTTTCCAGTTTGACCAATCGGTTCTACGTCGGCATTCATCGACGGAACGTGGTTCAATGTCATCGCTAAGCATGATGTCAGTAGCTACTGAGTACGCGAATGCATCATCGACGATCATCTCATTCCTATTCCAAACCTCATCCAATACTGTGTAGTGGATCGAAATCTCGCGATTCTCGGGATGCCGGCATATTTCGTCTGAAACATCACCGTAATCTAGAATAACCTTATGCGTTGGAACGGATGAGTGAGCGATGGTCGGATTCAAACTAGGGTCACTAGTTGGTGCCGCTTTCCTCTTCCGGGGTTGTGAATCCTTTGAACCAGGGCGTCTGCCACGCTTCAGGGTCGAAGAAGATGGTTGGCTAGCCGCCAATGTACCTTGCCGCGTGGAGGGTGCGACCTCCCCACCTTCGGTGACGGCCCAGCCTTCCCAGGGGAGTTGTTGACGTACACGGGGTACATCTATCCTTGCAGGTGTGTTTGCAGCGGGTATATGTGATCTTGTCACCTTTGCTAGATCATTAAAAGCATCCGGCATGCTTTGAGCAATGCTCTGAAGATCTATAATTCGACGCACCTCAGTTTTAGACTGGGCAGTGCGGGGATCTAAATGAGACATAGTGGGAGCATACCACGATAATTCACGATGTTCTACGGGAACGTTAGCATGCTTATCTCCCCCTAACGGCGGGAAGACTGTCTCATCAAAGTGACAATCCGCAAAACGTGCGATAAAGAGATCTCCTGTCAAGGGTTCTAAGTATTGAACAATTGATGGCGAATCATAACCGACATAGATTCCTATTTTTCTCTGAGGACCCATTTTGGTACGTAGTGACGGCGCTGTTGGCACATAAATGGTGGACCCAAACACCCGTAAATGCGAGACGTCAGGCTCGTACCTAGTGACCAACTGTAACGGTGAATGTGGTTGGGTAGCGATGGGCCTCAGGTGGACCAACATAGCTGCGTGCAGTATTGCATAGCCCCAGGCAGATACCGGCAGTTTTGTTCTCATAACCAAAGTCCGAGCTATCATTTGAAGGCGCTTTATGAAAGCTTCTGCCAGGCCATGTTGGGTGTGAACATGGGGCACAAGATGTTCCACATCAATCCCTACTGACATGCAATACTCGTCAAAAGTCTGTGACGTAAACTCTCCAGCGTTATCCAGTCGAATCGACTTAATCGGATAATCAGGGTGGTGAACCCTTAGCTTAATGATTTGAGCTAGGAGTTTAGCAAACGCGGCGTTATGTGTGGACAACAAGCAAACATGTGACCATCTTGTTGATGCATCAACCAACACCATAAAATATTTAAATGGTCTGCAGGTTGGTTGGATAGGTCCACAAATGTCCCCTTGAATCCTCTGAAGAAATTTAGGGGGGTCGTGAATAATCTTTGTGTGGAAGGGTTGAATATTCAACTTCCCTATAGAACACGTTTGGCATGTCGGAACCCTAGCATAGGGATGTAACTTATGCCCGTGAGAAGATTTGAGGATACGGCGCATCATGTCACGTCCAGGGTGTCCCAAACGATTGTGCCAAAACAATAAAGTGTCCTGGAACTCAAGCATAGGGCCGGCCACTGTGTGGGCTTCTATGCCCCGAATGGTTGTGATGTACAACCCACTCGGCAGACGTTCCAACTTCTCATGAATATGCTTCTGGCCATATTCGTACGAAGTGATACAAAGAAATTCAGAACCATTATCTTCAGTGGTTTCAAGATGATATTTATTATCTCGAATATCTCTAAAACTCAGCAACGTTCTTCCGGAACGTGGAGAATAGAGTGCCTCCTTAATGGTCAAGATTGTACCATTAGACAACATGATACGTGCATTTCCGTATCCTTCAATCAGGTTGGATGGGCCTGAGAGAGTTGTCAAAAGAGCTTTCTTGGGTATCAAGTTAGTGAAATAGTGTCGTTCACGCAAGATGACATACCTAGAAATAAATTGATTGAATTGGTCACATGTATAAATATAAGTTCATTCATTCAATTAAGCAATTCGAGAAAATAATATCCATTCAAATAACAATCCATAATTCAAAACAAACCAAAACCAAACAAATTATTCCAAACACTTAGGAAAATTGTCCAAAATTAAACCATAAACCTAACAAAATAGGGGTAGGGGCTGGCCACTCCTAGTGGGTTCGGCCACTAGGGGTAAGCGCCCTAAAATCATGTCTAATTTATTCGTTCATAGGTGATGACGCCTCCTAGAAATCCGATATCTCCATTGATGTAGTTGCATCTTCCGGATGATCCACATGTGCAAAGTTAGACTCACGACGGGAATGATACTTGGCAATAGCCTCAGGGGAAGCTCGGCATACGCGTGACCAATAATCATTTGATCCACAACGATAGCACATGTCCAATTCAGTAGAAGCAGTCTGAATTGGAGCTTTTCCCTTGTTCTTGAAGTTTGGGACCTTAGGGGCAAGTGGTGGACGCTGCTGGATCGCAATTCTTCCATTAGGTGCGGCACTCTGTTGACCTTGGGCCCGTGGTTGGGCTTGTCCCCCATTGCCACGGCCACGACAATGCGGTCATCGTTTCTGGCTGTGAGAATGAATCGCATGCGCTTCAGGCGCGGCGTGAGAGCCAGTGGGTCGAGCTTGATGGGTTTCTCATCAAAAGCTGGTTCTGCTTTTCAACGAGAAGTAAAACAGAGATCAAATCCGAGAACTTGGTGAATTTTTGTTCCCTATATTGTTGCTGCAGGACAATATTGGTGGCATGGAAGGTCGAATAGGTCTTCTCCAGGAGATCTGATTCGATTAGTTCCACTTTGCAGAATTTCAACAAAGAACGAATTCTACAAACTTCAGAGTTGTATTCATTCACAGACTTAAAGTCTTGGAAGCGAAGATGTTGCTAGTCGTGTCTTGCTTCAGGCAAGTATATGTCTTTCTGGTGATCGAAACGGTCAGCAAGAGCAAGCCAGAGGGTGCGTGGATCCTCCTCAGCGAGATACTCGGTCTGCAATGCATCATGGATGTGTCTTCGAATGAAGATCATTGCAGTAGCCTTCTGAGCTTCATCAACAGGTTTGTCGGCTGTAGGAGTCTCGATGGTGGCTCTTATGCCCTTTGCAGTTAAATGGAGCTTCACGTCTTGAACCCACTTCAGATAGTTTCTTCCAGAGACTTCTAGAGTAGTGAAATCGAGCTTGTTCAAGTTCGACATGTCCCTAAAACGGAGGGAAAAAACGTGAGTAGTCATATGGTAAGCCATAGACATAAATCGTAGAACATACAGGTTCTTTAGACATGTATTGGTTTAATTTATGCATGAAAACTGCAGGTTTCATGTGGTACGTTTTGAATGAAAACTTCAGGTTTCAAAGGCACTAAATTTGAAACTACAGGTTCAATTTAGTATTTTTATGAACAATTAGTTCATAATGAGAGGTTCCTGCAAGAAACACAGAATGCAATATACTAACTAAGTGTAGTGGATTTGAGGTTCTTCGGGAACTCAAGTGTGAGAGCTTCGTTACTACAAAAGTATGTGACAGTTCAAAGTATAAAGAGAAATTATTGAATCGTTAATGTCCAAAAGTGATCTTCAGGTCAAGAATTTTGGATTCATTATCAGATTAATGGATTGCAGGTCACTTTTAATTAATTCAATAAATCGGGCCATACAGGGTCGATTATGGAAGCAAAATAATATTAACATAATATTATTGGATCGAATTTAGAGCCCCAAAATAATTTTGGGCTTTGTACCTTGGGTTAAGGCATGGTATGGGTGCCTTAAGTAGAAACTCAATGCCCAAAAGAGCCTCTGGGTGGACTACAGGCCACACGGTTGAGGAATCATGTCCCAGCCGCAGCTGGGTTTGATTTGGGCTGAGGGGGGTGCACTGGACAAGCCCAGCGTATGCTGGCTTGTGGGGTAACGCACGGGAAAGACCAGGGCAAGGCGTGAGCCTTGGGTGTTGTCGCAGGTAGCCCAGCCTGTAGGCTGGCTGTGCGTGTATGCATGTGGCCCAGCCACTTAGGCTGGGAGGAAAGCACGGTCATCAGGCCGAAGCAGGCAGAAGCCCAGCAAGCCTGGCGTGGACCCAGAACCGGGGCTGCAGGCCCTTGTGTCATAGGACCCAAGCCGAAGCTTGGTTGCCTGTTGCACAGGGATGGTGCGGTGCACCAAATCCCATTCCCTTTTTTTTTTCTTTTTTTCAAATCCCTTAAGGTTTAGGAAACCCTAACTTGCTTCTAATTTGTTTTTATACTTTGACTCACAAATTCCACATAACAATTTAATTGTGCGATGCATGAAACAAATATATATATGAATAAATATGAATATATATATCGGAAGGAAAATATAAACATAGGGGGTTCATGCATCATGGGGAATGTTTTCATGCTTCGTGGGTCGTTTCAAATATCTTACTTTATTTTAAGCGTACCTGAGTAGCAGAAAACAAATAAGCCTTTGAATGTGGTGGATGATAGCCTCCTCCTACGATGCGTCAATTCCTTAGCTCGTCAATTCCTTAGCTTCTGGCAAGAGCGTGCTGATAACGTGTTGTAGGCCTATTTGATTGCGCGATCTAGGGAGAGAGTGAGAGAGAGGGTGCGGCAAGCTTTAGGGAGAAGATAGATTGATTTAATTGTGAGGTGTGTTTGATTCACCCCATTGTGCCTTTATTTATAGTAGTAGAAAGGGTAAATACCTTTCCCTTTATGATTACAACATTTAATAGGTAATCTAGTCCTAATAGGAATATAAGATACTTTCTCATATTCTCTAGGATTTACACAATCACATTCCTATTCTAAATATGACTGCAACATTTAATAATTTATCCATGTGGTAATATTTAATAGACTTGTAGGTCCACATATGTACCAAATTAGCATACTAACAGAAAATTTGACGGACTTCTAACGGAATGACCACATTGATTTACATTGATTGATTTTCATTTCCAGAAACTATCTTGATGATGTGAGTTAATTTCAAAGACTACTTATGATAAAAACTCTAATTTTTTAATAAATAAAAAAAAAACTGTTTTCTCGATCATATCATAAAATGATAGTTGAGTCATTTTTTGAATATAACGCCTAGGCGGTGAGCACTTCCTAAGTCGTTGCAAAAATAATGACACTACCAAACATGAAAATGCATTTAAGGAATCCAAAACTGTTTCTTTCCAAGGACAAGCGTGATGCAGGAGTAAAAATTCTAAATTTTCATTGATTTTTGAAACCTTGTAAAAGATATTTTTGTCTTTTATTTTTTTTATTTTAAAAAAACATAATAAAATCTAAGTTTACTAGCAAAGATATGCACAAATGAAATAAATATTTTCAAGATGAGTACTTTCAAGTAGGGTGGGAACTTGGAACCGAAAACCAAAATCAAAATACGAACGAACAGAATCGCATCGAACGGTTCGGTTTTTGCGGTTTTGGAACGGTTTGGGTTTGAAACCAAACCACAAGCCAAAAAAAGGCTATGGTTTTGGTTCTTAATATCTAGAACAGAACCAAAACTTAAGAACCAAAACTGAACCAAACCGCATAATATAAAAAAAATATTTGTAGGCTTTATAAAGTGTATAACAATTAATGTAATGGGTTAATCTCAGTTTACTACCCTAAAGTTTCTCGGTTTTCAACGTTTTATACCTCAAGTTTTTTTTGTCCCAGTATGGTACCTAAAGTCATAATTTTGTGACAATTTCATACATCCGTTAAGTTTTCCATCAGAACATCTGTTAACTGATGACGTGGCGCCCACATGGACAATGATTGAGTGCCACGTGTCAATATGAGCCCACTTGAATATTAAAAAATTTAAAAAGTAAGATTTTTTTTCCTTCCTCTTCCTTTCTTCCTTTGTCTCTGTCTTTGTCCTTTTTCTGGGAAAAAACCCACCAGCCGCCAACCTTTCTCCACCAACCCAACCCCGTGAGCCGCCGGAAATGAGGCCAATTGAAGACCGAGAAAGAAAAATGAGAGCCCCGCGATCCCCATTTTCTCTAAGCGAAGTCAAAGCAGTAAAACCCCTATTTTCTTTTTGGATCAGCAACCAAAGAGAAACGAGAAAGAGAGGGAAAATCGAGAAATTAACTTTGGAAGAAGACCATCCACGTTGGGCAATAGCTACATTCTTCCCAGTTTTCCTCCTCTTCAAGCAAACACCAATCCCTCTCCTAGTAGAGAAATTAACCTTTGATTCATCTTAAAAAAAAAATTGCTAAAGTTAGGTAATAGTCCTACCCTATTAGCCTTGAATTCGATCAAACAATTAAAGGGAGAGAGAGATAACATCTCATGAACAAGGGAAATGAATCATGAGTGATTCGCTCTCCACCTCTCTACCTTTCCTCATCCTTCTCAGCCTCAGCATCAACACCTTTCTTCTCCTTCGACCCGGTTCTCTTCTTCAACGGGAATCAGTTACCACTCTCGACCCGACCCGATGCCGCCTTGCTCGAAAACCTAAAGATCGTCCTTTCTCGCTGCTCCTCGAAGTCGCTGATCTCTCCATGTAGGCAGGTGAAACTGAAATACCGGCGAGACAGAGGGATTGTTGGGAACTGGACGGAGAGGCTCCTCATTGTGATCGGCGACGGGATGGGATCGGCGAGGGCTTTCATTTTTCTCTCTCGGTCTCCGATTGGGAACCCATTTTCGGCGGCTCATTAGGTTGGGTTGGTGAGGAAAGATTGGTGGTTGCTGGGTTTTATCCCAGACGAGTGAAAGAGGCATGGAAGAAGAAAGGAAGATGAGGGGAATGAGGCGAAAAAATTTAATTTTTTTGGTCAAATAATTTTTTTATTTTTAATATTTAAGTGGGCCCATATTGACACGTGGCAGTAATTATCTACATAGGCCCCACATCATCAGTTAACAGCCAATTTAACGAATGTATGATACTATCCCAAAATTAAGACTTGAGGTAGGGGTGGGTTCAAAAAATCGAAAACCGAACCGAACCGAACCGAATTAATTAAATTAATTTTTTATTTAATTTTTTATTTTGGGTATTATTTTCTAAACCCAATTTGTAAGCTAAAATATACTAAACCCAATGTGTTGCCAAACTTTAAGCTCAAAATATTAAAAAAAAAGCCTTTAAAAATTTTAAATCCTAAACCCAATGTGTTGCCAAACTTTAACCCAATGTTTATTTTCATTGTAAATTTACCCCCATCTTCTTTTATTGCTTGATGGTGGAACCTTTGTGAAAATTTGAACTTGCCGACTTTGTTTTCCTACAAAATTTGGATGGTCAGTAAGGTTAATCACGTAGAAATGAGTATGCTGTTGCTCAGTTTGCTAGAACATGCTAAGGAGGTAAACTTACGAGCATTTGCCTCTTGATATCGACTCTTAAACTTGTCACCTATTAAATTTTCGGCCATATCAACTTCCTTCAATTTTGCCTGCATGTAATCACCCACAATTAATTGTTTATCCTTTTTGCCTTATAATAAACAAACATAAACCAGATCCAGAAATACTGCATCAAGTACCAAAAATTACGCTATACATTAAACTCATGGGATTTGACTACGGAAACTAAAAGAAAACAAAACAGCATGAAGAGAGTAGGAAACGCACCTCATACAATTGACTCTATCGGTTTTGGTTCTAGTTGGAATGCTTATGTTATGATTGTGTTGGAGATGTTAAAATTTAAAATTTCAATTTTTTTCATTTCTTGAAAAAAAAACCGAAACCGAACCGAAAAAAACAGAAAAAAAAAATGAACCGAACCGATTTGAACCGAACCCACCCCTAACTTGAGGTATGACTCTGGGACGAAAAAAACTTCATGTACAAAATGTTGAAAACCACTAAACTTCAGGATAGTAAACTGAGATTAACCCTAATGTAATTTATATTGTTTTTGTATTGTGCAGAGTTGGCAAATTAGAATTCAAGCATCCATCTCTTACTCTTAATCCACTACCACAACAAGAAGCTCCAAGGCAATCTCAAGTTTCTAGTTCACAAAGTTCAATGGTTTCTCATCCATCGATTTCACTTGCACAAGATCCAAGGTCTTCCCAAGTATCGTCTTCTCAAGCCCGTTCACAATCTCCAACCAAAAATTATTTGTAAATGAAAAGTGTCAGGTCATATTCATATACCATCTCCAATCGAAGAGGCTAAATATAGCCCTCTCAATAATTTATCAGTTTTAAGTTTATACTTTAAAGGCTTTTTAGCCAAAATGGTCTATGAGATTTGCATAACTCCTCACTTTGGTCCTTGAGATTTGAAATTGATATAATTGGTTCCTGAGTTTGTCTACAATCAATCATTTTGGTCATTCCATGAAAAATCTCCATAAAATAAGGATAAAATGACAAAAATACCCTAATTTTTGTCATATCATTTTGGCCTATTGTTTATTATATTGAGGGTAATTTTTTCATTTTGATCCTTATTTAACATAATTTTTCACTGAGGGACCAAAATGATTGATGGTAGACAATCTCAGGGACCACTTCTATTGATTTCAAATCCCAGGGACCAAAGTGAGGAGTTAGGCAAATCTCAGGGACCATTTTGGCTAAAAAGCCTACTTTAAATTTATTGGTTAATTTAATTAAACTATGTTGGATGATTTTAAATCTAGCCGTTGAATTTGAATCAATTATTGCAAATGAGGAGCTAGGCCCAAAAATGGGCTAAGATGAGGGGCTACACTTGGCCAGTCTGATGCTCATTTGGCCAAATAATGACTTGGTGGACTCCATAGAATTATAGCATGGCCATCCGTTGAAGATGAGTTTTTAGACAAATCAA
Organism: Cotoneaster glaucophyllus; assembly: GCA_036320875.1. NCBI lineage: Eukaryota > Viridiplantae > Streptophyta > Magnoliopsida > Rosales > Rosaceae > Cotoneaster > Cotoneaster glaucophyllus. The sequence goes on along the minus strand of CM070071.1, from coordinate 16,634,631 downwards.
GCCATTTTTTGGATTTTGGACCTCTTGTTCTCTCCATTGGAACCGAAGGGGTTATGTTTAGCCCCCGTCCAGATTATAACCTTGCAAACAATTATTTTTTTAATGAACAGTGTCAGACCATATCTATATACAATTTCTAACCAAATGGGGCTATTATTTAGCCCCCTCAATAATTTATTATTTTAAGTTTTTTTCTTTAATTTTATTGGTTAATTGAATTAAACTACCATATTAAAATAAAGTTTTAGGACATATTTTGAGGGCCATTTGTCGTTAAATGTTGTTTTAAGTTTCATGTTATTAAATATTTTAATTTTATTTGCATGTTAACAACTTAGACATTAAAATGAGGTAAGATAGTATGGAACGGTGAAAAAGATGTGATAAATGATGTAGAAATGACTAAAGTATTTATAGCAAAAAAATTATGATTTTTAATTTTCGTCTTAAAAATGTAATAACAAATAAAAAAGGGTAAATTACATAGTAGCCCCTCAGGTTTAAGGTCTATTACAACCCCATACAACATCTTTAAAACATTTCACTTCCATACCTTACGTACTATTTTATTTCAAAATAATACATCCATTATATTTTCCATCCATTGATCTGTTAAGTGCTGACGTGGCTGCCACATTTGTGCCACGTGGCAAAAATAATAATTTTTTTTTTTAAAAAAAAGCCTGAATCTTCAAAAAAAAAAAACACAAACACAAACAAAAGCTGAAACATAACCCCACCCCCCGTGTGAACCCCCCCATGTGAACCCCCTAAACCAGAAATCTGAAACCCCCCTAGCGACCCACCTCACCCACATCCCTCCCTCTACAAACCCCCCACTCGCGACCCATCCACATCCCTCCCTCTGCAAAAACCCCCTCCTTGCGACCCTCCCTCACCCAGAAACATCTCTCCCTCCGCACCCACCCTCTCCCCTCCTCTACACACACTCCACTCCTTAAATCCATACCCATTCTTCCCACCTCATGAACCCGGCAATGGCAGCGTAGACGGGATCTGGGTTTTTTTTTTTTTTTTTCTCTTTCTGTCTTTCAGGTTGCAGGTAAGGGATCGAGGGAAGAAGATGAAGATAGGGGAGAAGAGAGGGGAAGAGGAGGGGAGGAAGACGAAAGCCGCCATCTGGTTTTTTTTTTTTTTTTTTTCTTTCGGGTTGCAGGTAGTGGGGAAGAAGATGAAGGATGGGGAAGAGGAGGTTACGGGGACATCTGGGTTTTTTTTTGGGGGGGTTACGAGGAGATGCATGCGTTTAAGCTTTTTTTTTAGGGAGTTTTAACGAAAAGCCCGCGGTACTGTTCACTTTAACGAAAAACCACATTTTTACACTAAAAAGTCAAACCTGGCACTATTCACTTTACCCTTTATTTTGTCCTTATCGTTAAAACTAAAAGTTTTCAAGCCCTTTTCATTAGTTTTCCTTTTTTTTTATTATTTTTTTATTTTTATATATATATATATATATGAGAAAATTCAGGTTTTTTTTAAAAAAAATTTAAAAATTATTTTTTTGCCACGTGGCACAAATGTGGCAGCCACGTCAGCACTTAACGGATCAATGGATGGAAAATGTAACGGATGTATTATATTGAAATAAAATAGTACGTGAGGTATGAAAGTGAAATGTTTTAAAGATATTGTATGGGGTTGTAATAGACCTCAAACCTGAGGGGCTACTATGTAATTTACCCAATAAAAAAGCTACATGACGTCATCTAGCAGCATAACTGGGTCCAACTTTCAAGGCTGGCTATGTTTGCCCAGCCCTCTGGTCATTTGGCTATATTTTGGCCCGGTGGGTCCCAAATTTTTTTAGCCCAACCCTCCATTGAAGATGAGTTTTTTTGTTAAAACGAGCTATGTTTTGGCCTATAACCCGTTGGCCTGCTCGGTTGGAAATGGATTTAGATCCCATCTGGATTCAAATGGTGGGATTCCTACGGATCCTCATATCCTAACGATTCACCGTACATCGTGTGGTCATAAATCATTTGAATTTTTTTATTTAAAATTAAATACAAATAGTACCTAACGAAAACTGGCCGCATGATGCACGAAGAACGGCTAAGATGTGAGGATCATTAGGATCCTCGTAAAGAGGATCCGGAAAGTATCCTCATCCGTTGGAGATGACCTAAGTGTCCAAAAGGAAAGGGAAAAGGAAATAATTCAATGATGCAAAGTAGTGACTTGAAAGTTGAAACACCAACTTTTTTGCTGAATTGCATGAACAATTTATTTTTTGGGTTGTACTACTAATTCCATAAGGCAATTTAACATTGAACTTTGTTTGAACTTTAATTTGAGATTTTTAAAGTGCCAACAATAATTCCCTTGCACAAATGTTTTTCTCTTTCTATCTCAAACCGTTTCATTATTCATCATGGACCATGGTGAATGAAAATGTGGAGGCAGAAAAAATACGTGGAATGCTTGAATACAAATGAATAAGATTTCATCCTATCCCTTTATGATTTTTGCTTGCTTATTTTTTTTATTATTTATATTTTTATAGGGTATTTGAATATAGGTCCAATTTCACTTCTTTAATATGGACATATGTCACTTAGTACTACGGTCTAGTGGTATATTTATTTTTGCTTATAAGTGAGAGATCTTATATTCGATTCTCGGTAAAGATGAATTTGAATCACATTATGACTATCTCATTGTGAGGCTAAACCCACCCTCCTACTTTTTAATGTAAATAATATCGTTTGTTAAAAAAATATGAATATAGTCCACTATAGTATACTACCCCCTTCTCTAATGAAAATAATGTAGCCACCTTTTTCAGGATAAATTACACCACTGCCTTTATTTCAAAGGAAAATGAAGGGAGACAAATCCTTAAAAAATAGGCACCCACTTAACTATCCTTCCTATCAACTTAATCATAGGGTTCAAAGTTTAAAAGTACTTTAAATATGGAATAAAGCTATTACTTAAGCATGTAGGAGCTTAAACAATCTTCAGAGTCTGAATGAGCCGCAAGGGTTATGTTTGTCCTTGGCAAAGTATGAGACTTTGCCAGCTATACGTTATTTTGTTGGGATTTTGTGGATTATGGTTATGTGCCAGTTTGGGTTTGTTCAACTGTCAAGGTGGACGAAGAGTTGATGTAAATTATGGTTTTTCATTAAAGTGAACACTATCGGGAGTTTTTTGTTAGAGTTCCCTTGTTTTATTCCGGTGGAAGTGGCGCTTGATTACACGTATGTAGGTTTCTACCACCTTGGAGACTGTGGCTATATACCTGCTTTTGAGGTACTAAGAAGTTCACTTCTCTGCAATAATGTAGAACGGAAGGTTCTAGGAAGAAGACGAACTATACATAACAGTATTTGATAGGAGGGTTATGAGATGATAATATTGAATATTGTTAGGGATTAGCTTAATGACAATTTGAACCAATCTTATAATAAAGGAATTAGCTTAATGACAGTTTGAAATAATGAATTACAATAAGTTTTCAAAATAAGCAATTTTGGATAATATTATTATTATTTATTTTATTCATCTCGATAAATTTGGTTTGAAAAAAAACAAATTTGAAGTTGAACCAATGTTTAAAATATTAGTATCGGCGAGAAGATCATATGCATATTCGCGAAAATATCAATGAATATATCTAATATCAATAAAATTTAGGGATTGTCAAACATTGGTTTGAACTAAATATAAGAGTTTCTCTGATATTAACAGGTGTCAAAAATATCAACGATATATGTCGAATTTAGCCTAAACTTAAGAGTGTTTTCAACATAAGGTGAAGTCTAGACTTCACCCTCTATGTCCATATCTTTTTTTGATTTTTCGTATTGAAAAACTTTTAAATACTGAGTGGAACCAATCATTAGATCTATTTCAATAATACACATAAAGCCAACTTTTATTAGCACTAAAAAAAAAAAAATCATATTTTGCACTCTTCACGCCTATATTTTTTTCTTTCTAAATATAAAAAATTTAGAAAACAAAATGAAAATTTTGGAATACCAATTACAACTCCTTATTATTTTTTTATTTTTTGTACAAAATACAAGCTTGCATAAAACCAGAGAAAACAACAAAGCAAAACACAAGACAAGACATGAGAAATGAGAAACAGAAAGCACAAAAAAAAAAGCTCATTGAACTAACCAAAGGGCAGAGCGGGTTTTTTTTTTTGAATAAACGATATTATTATACTAAAAAAATAGGGGCAGGCTAAGCCTCATTAATGGATTAGTAATAATGTGATTCAAATTTATCTTTGATGAGAATTGAATATAAGATCTCTTACTTACAATTAAAAAGAAATATCACCATAAATTTTTAGATTTCTCAATTGACGAATGGGAGGATGAATAACGCAGCTGCAGTTGTTGATGTTGTACCACTACCACAGATTTTTGTTGCTATAAACCAAAAAGTTGATGCCTGCCCAAGCCCACACCAGTACCACCCCCCACCCTTTTTCTTTTTCTAGACAATTTCTTTCTTCATGCCTTGGCAACCTAATTTTATAAAATTAATAACAGCAATAATTACTACATTTCACCTTTGCCCATATTTCAAGCAAAATGTATGCTTAAGAAAAGAAATAATAAAAAAATAGTATTATTCACACATATTCTTCAATTTATTTGATTCGACATTCTGAATAACACCATAAAAAAATTCCTACCATTAGGCAATTCCTACCCTTACCCTTTTTTTAATATATTATTTCTCACCGGATTCCAACCAAAACAAGAAATTTATATTTTAACATAAAAATGCTAAAATAAATAACATGCTCAAAATGTCCATTTAATCTAATATTTTTTTCCCTTTATTTGTTTTTCATTTCTTTTTTTTTAATCGCAATTCGGACAGTCTTAGGAAAGTTAGGCACCCAATAAACTGTAAAACAAAATACAAAGCTTTTCTTACTATTATCTCAACAATTTTCCATTCAAATCACAAAACCAGAAAATCTATGAGCCCAAAAGATCAAATCCAAATTTTTTTTTCCTTTGAGCTCTGTTTTTCCGGCTAACTTTGCTTTTAAATAAAATAGCTTTGAGTAAAACTAAACCTTCACAAACATTTGCAGCTAATTGTTTTTTTTTTCCCTGTAATTTTTGTTTTTCTGTATTAAAAGCTCAGGAAGGAAGCTTCAGAGTCTGTTGTTTTTGTTTAAATTTTTTTCTCCATCTGGGTTTTCTGTTCCGAGTATAATTTCTGGTTGTGTTTTCAAATTTCGAATGAGTGGGCAATTTTAAATTAGTAAAGTAAAAATGGGTTTTTGTTAAAAAGCTCAAAAGATACAATTTTGGGGGGTTTAAGTGTTAACTATGGAGTGTAGGGAAGGTGGTGTGAATAGTAGTGGGGTTACAGTTGTGGGATCAGATGCTCCATCAGACTACCATGTCGCTCCAAGGTCAGAAAACCCGACCCACAACGCTGGATCAACACCTCAGGCGCCGGTTGCGCCGCCACAGGCGGCGTCTCTGCCGGCGGCAGGGTCTATGCCGATGAAGAAGAAGAGAGGGAGGCCAAGGAAGTATGGACCGGACGGGAGTGTCACCATGGCTCTGTCACCGAAGCCCATATCGTCCTCTGCGCCACCGCCAGTGATCGATTTCTCGGCGGAGAAGCGTGGGAAAGTGAAGCCACCCAGCTCAGTGAGCAAGACCAAGCACGAGCTGGAGAATTTAGGTAATGAAATAACAGTTTTTTGGACATACCCTTTTGAGTTTGAGTGATTTTATGCTTGTTTTTGAGCTAAAGTCGAAATTTTTAAGGTTGGTTCTGTGTGGTTTCTGTGTTGGGATTGGGTGAGATATACTCTAATTAGAGGGTATAGATTTGGGGTTTATGGGATGCTTGTTGGGTAGATGTGGGACCTCTGATTGGATGCCCTTCTTACTTGAAAGATCTTGGTGTGTGCGTGGGTGGTGGTTCTGAAAGATGAGTGTTTTTGTGGGTTGGTGGTACGGGAATGAAGGAATCTTCTTGTTCTGGCTGTCCTTTGGAGGGCACCTCTCTCTCACCTTTTTGAGGAAGAAAATGATGTCAGGTGCCAATTTATGTACATGCTGAAGTCTACAAGTGATGGTGAACAGACTTGGACCTGAAACCTGTCTTCAACTTGCTGACAGATCTAAATAGTAAACAATAACAACCTCATCCTTCTATTTATGTCTTGTCCATGTTGAAGATCTGATTCTGGTTTTATGTTGTTTCATAGGTTTCTCAGAATGGAATAATCCTAGTCAGTTACCAATGTTCTTTGGTGTTTGAGTACATCTAGATTGTGGTCAGCCAGCTTTCATAGTATTCTTCGAATGATTCTCTACAACATGAATGGTGGAACATCTGTTGTCTTAGATACTTGCATGTGTTGGATTCGAGTTTCTCATCTGCTGGCTGCATGAATGTCTGCATGAAAATTTTGAAATCCCATCTACCAATCATCCTGCAGAAATGTGTCGTTTGGAATTTGAGTAATTTTTGGCTGTTAATTTTGATAAGATAATTATTTAGTTTTTATGTTTGCATGCAGATTTTTTATTGTATTTTTTAGATTAATTTGGGACTGACATTAACATTTTGGGACTACTTCTAGTCTTTCAGTGATTTAATTTCATCAATGCATCATAACTCTATCCTTATTTTTTCTTTATCCTTTTGGATAATGTACTAATTGTTCGGATATATGAACAGTTATTCTAGGTTATACAAATGATAGATTGAAGTGAAAGTCGGAAATGTTGATTTAGCATAATGGTGTACTTAACTTAGTTTTATAAATAATTAGCTTAGCACTACTGGAATAACCAGGAATAATTTGAATCCTTCTGACCAATAGTTTTCAATTACCTAACTGTAAACATTACTAATATTCTATTTACATTGTTGATCAGGTATGTGTAGTAGTTATCTGACACAAGTAAAGATGGTAAATTATAGATTATAAGGGAATCAAGTGATATTTAATTACGGGAATGCATATGATTTCTCTCTGATGCGAATGGCAATGCTTGGAAATGATACCTAAAATCATCTGTTGGTCTGTGTTTGTATCTGTAATTTATGAAGTCTAAAGTTGACAACTTCTGGATGTTAACAAATTTATGCAACCACGGCTCTGGAAGCTTGGAAAATCATACTGGAATAAGCTACTCCTCCCTTGTAAATGGTTGCTGTGAGCTTTAATCATAGTATAACACCAACAAGCTGCAGATGGAAGTTTTTGGATGATGATTACTGCATTAATGTGATAGTGTTATTTTTTGTAGTTGTCTTGGTCTTACATAAAACAACGTGTCAGCATAATAAGAAAGTTTTGCTGATATGTTTTGTGGTTGTTGGTGTCGGTTTTCACTGAGATATGCCTGCCTGAAGTCATCAACACTAGTTTTTTCTTGGTAAAAACTGAAGATAAATGTGTACCTTTTGTTATGTTTTATTTGTTTATTTATTTATGAAGCCCATGAATTTATTATGCTCTTGAAATGATCTACATTACTCTGCCTTTGATTTATGGAACAAGTACCTTGATGTGACGTGCATGAGTAAAAAAATCTATGACAAAGTTGAGAGCTCCTTTTGAGGTGGCTAATCCTGTTAGTGTTCTATTTTTGCAGGTGAATGGGTTGCATGCTCGGTTGGTGCTAATTTTACACCCCATATTATCACTGTTAATTCGGGAGAGGTAATTAACTCTAATAATTATGTTTGTCATGTCCTACATTGCTAAAACCTTCATGATGTCAATGGTTGGTCTAAATGAAAACATTACATAAGTTAAATCGCTGGAGATGGCCAATTTTGAGTACTAGATTGTTAGATATTATTTACTTCAATCAGTAATTGGTGGCCTGTTTTACACTTTCAGATCATTTAGTAACTTCGTTAGGAGTTTTGGTTTATAACTTCAATGAGTACTTTAAGAACTTAAGTTGACTTTTCCCTTAACAACTGTGGTTGTCTTAGGATGTCATGATGAAGATTATATCATTTTCTCAACAAGGTCCTCGAGCAATATGCGTGCTCTCTGCCAATGGTGTTATTTCAAGTGTGACTCTTCGTCAGCCTGATTCTTCTGGCGGTACATTGACATACGAGGTGATGCATTTTAACCTTTTTATGATAATATCACTGTTTCATTTGGATCAGTAATGTGTGGCATTTTGGAAGTATTCTGGAATGGATAATTCTATTAATGATTTGTTTAGTATCTGATATTTTTTCCCCATAACTTTCTGCTATGTGTACCGTAAGTATAAATATAATTAGTTTTTGGAGTTGATTTTTTTCTGTCACTGATTGTATTAAGTGGCATATTTTCTCTGATTCCGCCTTACTCGCAATGAGTATTGTTTGAGACTTCAAAAGTTGGTGGCTTTTTTGTTATTGGTAATGATTCCTCACAGAGCATGCAAAGGAAATAACCAATAAAGACCATATCCAGTTTTTTATGTCTCCTTTTAAGACGGGAGCTTTTTGTTGTTAGCCCGTCTGTTTTCATTTATTTTTCATGTCATACTGCGAACAATGAGGCTTATTTTCTTAGTCCGTGTGTGGTTAAAGCCCTCTCTTGAGGTAACTGTTTTTTTCTTCTTTTTTTCCTTGGAGGCCAAGTGATTTTATACACTTCTGATAATATTGATCGAAGAAAATTTTAGCATCTGTGTTGCTGACAAAAGTGATACAAAATGAAGACGAATGCTTATGCCTTTATTCAGAAGTTTGGTATCGGAAAAGTTAGTTTGGAAGAATTGTGCCTTCCCACCATTGTTGTCAAACTCATTACTCTCTCAATCACATAAATTTCAACTTTTTCCTCTTATGCAGCCCTGATTTCTGAAAATTTGATTTAGTGATTGTTTTTCATTGAACTTTCCCAAACCACAGGCTGGGTTCGTTTTTACTTATCTTCTGTATTATTAAATGTTCTTTTGCTAACCACGGGTGGGTTCTCGTCTTTGCATTCTTGTTCTTGCAGGGCCGTTTCGAGATATTGTCTTTATCAGGTTCATTTATGCCCAATGAAACAGGAGGGACAAGAAGCAGATCAGGCGGGATGAGCGTTTCTTTAGCAAGTCCAGATGGGCGTGTTGTAGGTGGTGGAGTTGGTGGTCTGTTAGTAGCTGCAAGTCCAGTGCAGGTATGGCTTATTTTATTTCCAAATGTCTACCTGCGTCCTTGCTCATTTTCACAAGAAACAAAGAAGGCAGGATGGTTACGGGCTGCTTTTTAACAACAACAAAGCATGATCTGAGATTTCTTCCTTGCTTTAAATCAGGTTGTAGTAGGCAGTTTTCTATCAGGAAACCAGCATGAACAGAAGCCCAAGAAACAGAAACATGATTACATAGCTAATGCAACACCAACTATGGCTGTTCCTATTTCAAGTGCCGACCCAAAACCAAACTTCTCATCCTCGACTTCCTTCCGTGGAGATAATTGGTCGTCATTGGCATCAGATCCAAAAAACAAGACTGACATTAATGTATCTTTGCCGGGAGGCGTAATGTGAAGAGTAAGTGCTTCTAGTTGCAATATGAGGTTCCTCACTGACCACATTGGCAATTAAGCTCCGCTATTCCCAACTGTTGGATCTCACTTATCCTTGTTTGTTGTCTGTAAAACTTGTTGACTACTAGTATCGTCGCAGAGTTCAACCCCATTTGGGGTGTTCTTTAATTTAGCCTCGTAGGTAGGCTTCTAGTGCTGCTTCGGCAGCCTGTTGTGACATCTAGAGTAGTTTGATCATGTAATATTAGCGACCGAATCTGCCTTTCCTTGGATTGATGTAATGTGATTTGAAGTTGTTTGAGACGTATTCACTCATCTTTCTTGATCGTTTGATTCTGTTGGTTCAACTCCGTAAACTTGAGCTTTCGTTCCTTCGATTTAGTTAGATGAAGGCTGAAGGCAGGAATAGGTAGTCTGGGGATGTTCAATCTTGGAAAATGATGAAATTTCCGGGGGTTTCCGGTTTGCTTTGGATTTGTTGTTTTGAGTACTTTTGCAGCAGGGGGAGTAGATACATTCCTAATGAAAGTTGAACGTAGATGGACCTTATGTCCGACTTTCTGTCTTTCTTATTATCGGTTGTATACAGTATATTTGTCTCTCGAATCACACTCAATCCAAAGAGAATGCCAACCCATCTCCAAAGTCATATGAAGAGCATGAATAATAGCATCAAGATCGCCTCCAAGGTAGTAGCAATGCCAAAAGATCTTGCAAAGCATTCAAGACAATGACCCAAAGTGGTCATGGAAATTACCACCAAAACCAGCCATGCTCGGAGAACCACGAGTCGCATCGTCAGTGTTAACTTGAACTTGAAAAGCACAAGGAGAAATCCAAAGAAACTCATGAATTCTAAAACTTGCAAGCGAATGCCATTAGCAACTGATCAACAGTAAACATTTTCCCTTTAAAACGGATTAAATTTCGAACTTGCCAAAGTGAGTAAAAACCTATCCCAATCATACCCCACCATAATAACAAAGGACGTTGACTGTGATGTAACACTGATTTTGGAGTTTTTGTTTACCAGATTTCATGTCTCTTTCACTTGTAATCACATCAGACAACTCCAACTCAACTCAAGTCAGCTGTCGTCAACATCAACAACTCATTAGTCGGATTTATAAAGAGAAAATGAGTGCACGGGTAGATCTAAATTATGGAAAACTTCGAAATATAAAAAATTGTCTTTGCCGGACTGGATTTTTTCCACCCGAACAGTTTCAGGGCCTGGGTGGCGTAGCGTGGGGTTGCGATAGGAAGCAGCGGTGCGAACAATTGCGAGAAAGGTAGGGGAAAAAAAGGCCTTTGTTGCTTATATTGTTATAGTAATATGTTTTTACTTGATAATGAAACCATAATGCAACGTTTGATGATATGAAAACTTGTCACGGATAATTATTGCTTGTAAGTTGCTATATTGTTTTATTTTTATCAAGGTTTTAAAGACGTTAGGTGCTAATTGTGCGGCGGGCTGGGGTCCTAGCGACTTAAGTAATTTATTATATATTTATATAAATAAATGCCTATTTATACTTAATGAGCTTTCATTTAAGTATTTAACAAGTCCCTTACATTTTAATGAAAAATCAAAATGCAAACTTAAAGTATCGATTTTCTATCTAAATGAGAGTCACAAGCTAGACGGGTGCCTATGCAGGCTAGGCGGACATCTAAACGGATCTAGACGCACTTTCTTAATTTTCAAATGCCTAGAGACTAATCGGGACTGTAACCAGCCTTTTAGTGCCTAGGCGAGGCCTAAATGGCTCTAGGTGGAGACTTTAAAAACAGTGATTTTTATTTAATGATTGATAATATTGTTGTCAATCTAAATAAACTTAAAAGCTTTTATCCACCCATGCACAAAATTTCATGAAACAAAAGAAGACCTAGGAGGATCCTTGTCGGATCCTCTTTGTGAGGATTCTGGAGATCATCCAATCACATTTGTTCATCGTATATCGTGCTGTCAGAAATTATTGTAATTTTTTTATTTAAAATTGAATATAAACAGTATCTGACAAATACTGACTTCATAATGTACGATAAACGAATGTGATTAGAAGATCCGTAAAATCCTCACAAAAGGGATCCGTCGAGGATCCTCACTCAAAGAAGACGAGGTCAAAGACATATTTCTTAATGAGTCATCTCTGCTTTGTAATATTTTATCATCCTGTCCACTTCAAATCATTCACGAATACTGCTTTTTTTTTTTTTTTTTGGAAACTTCCCGAATACTGCTTTGATTCCTCATCATGTCAAGTTTCATCAAAAAAGTAAAACAGTATTAAAAAAAAAAAAATTCTTAATTGAGGTCTCTGTCCATGTTTTTCGTTTGTTTTGGTCAACAGCCTAGAAAGTTAAATGTGTTTTGGAAACCTGAATTGCCACAAAGATTCCCAGAAGTTGAGTTGTATTTTAAATCTACACGTACTAGTTTATCAGATACATGCATGCCCCCAACCAAGTCTTGTTTGGGATTACTTTGTAAGAAGCACTTGTTCTTCTAAGCACTTATTTTTTAAAATTTTTTAAAAGCTTTCATTAAAAATACTACAATATCCAAGTACTTAAAACCAATATGCCATGATATTTCTATATAAAGCACTTCTTTGACTCAAAAACACTTTTAATTTACCACTTAGTACTACAATCTAGTGGTATTCATTTTCATTTGTAAGTAAGAAGTCTTAGGTTCGATTCGCCAAAGACGAATATGAACCAAGCCCACTGTGAGGCTAAGCTCACCCCCTTCTCCTTTAGTGTAGATAATATCGTTTGTTAAAAAAATAAAAATAAAAACAAAAACTTTTAACTTGATTTCTCAAACACGAGCAAAAGCGTATTTAGCCGTGAAAACGCTTTTAGTCATTTCTTGAGCATTCCCAAACAAACCCTATTGTTCTGCACAAGTTGGCTTCTTAAATACAACTCTGATTTACATCTAGATTGCACAATTTAATAAAACGTGTTAAACTAATGATCATGTTGACTTTAGTTCCCCAAATACACTCCAATTTCGTATACTTTATTAATTTTGTGTTTGCCCAAATTACACCAATTTTGAAAAATGGGTGAATTTGGACATGGCTTTTCCTCTTAGTAGGTTCAAAAGTTAGCTTGGAAACCCATGAGAAAGGCCGCCTGTTTCTCTGAGCAAGAAAACTCAGAAAAACAGTGCTTAATTTATGCTTGAAGTTTTCATTACTTAACAAAAACTACTAGCTAAATTTTAATGTCATATTTGGAGTATACAAATAATATACTCCATCAAACTTTCCGGGAAAATCTGCAGACACCTCTATATATTACATAAATTCTCAGAGGAAACTTGAGAATTAAACCATCAACATCCCATCTGTTTGTAAAGACCAGGACATGATGTTTGTTGGGGTACCAAGACCTATTTTTCTATTGCTGTTCTTAGCTTCTGCTCTTGTTCTGAGCTATTTTCTACAATCAATCTCACGACACGATCTTCAATTCTCGTCCAATCCTCTGTTTGTGTTTTCGTTGTTCAACATCATTATCGGTGCCATCATTGTTGGAAATCACAGGCCATCTTCCGGGGAAGCTGACGACGCCATATCGTTCGTGTATCATTCGTATGAACTAGAAGAAAATGGAGCTGATGACGCTGAGGATGCAAAGAGTGATAAATACTTGAGTTTGGAGGGTTGTGACCACTGTAGGGACCATGCTGATGACAACGATGATGGTGAAAGTGAAGATGATGATTTTGATTTTGAAGGCTACGAAGAAGATGACGACGACAATGGTAGCGATGACGAGATTGGTTGGGGAGACATGGATGAATATGACTGTAATTTGGAGAAACGAATCGAAGACTTCATTGATAAGGTTAACAAGGGATGGAGGGAAGAGAGGTTAAGGGATGGTCTCTCCTATCCCTTACAGCTAACCTACCTGTGAAGTATTTACAAAGCTCAAGAAAATAATAATTTATTTTTACTATAATTTTCCTTTGTCTCTCTTGTTCTCTGCCATAGAATGCATAACTTTAATTGATACCTGTAATGCTGAAATGCACAGATGCTGAAATGCGTGATAACTGTCGCCTCGCCTGTGTGAGTAAAAATGATATAGCATCCTTTTGAACAAATAGTTATTTCCAAAAGTCTTAATGTATACTGTTCCTTCAAAAGATCAAAGGGAAGCAAATTTTATGCAACAATTACGACTGAGCAGTAGTTCTATACTACAGTACAAGTGAACTTCAGAAATATTTTGAATATTATAGCTGCAATCAACCAATTTGCCTACCAGAGCAATAGTTGTACTAACCAAGACCTGATCCGGTGTCCTTGGGAGGTGCGTCAGCCTTGATACGAGGTGGCCTAACAACACGATCAATGAGCCCATATTCAAGAGCTTCCTGTGCATTAAAGCGCTTCATCCGACTTAAGTCTTTGTTAATCTGAATATACACAGTTCAGAATGATCATTCACTGAAACACATAAGCAACGATGCTTCATGCACGGGGTCATAAAACCACTTAACCCAAAAGTGATTATAGGATTACTAGTCAAACTAGCTAACCTTTTCAACTGACTGGCCTGTTTTCTTAGCCAACTCATTAAACAGGTAATCCCTGATTCTGAGAAGTTCATTTGCTTCATTTTGTATGTCATCGGCCTGCCACAAGATTTTGTAAAGATTCGTGAACACAAGGACCAAAAATCTAAGAACTTGAAAGGCATCTATAGAAGCCATTTTAGGTATTGGCAGGAAGCAGCGATACCTGACCACGAGCAGCCCCGGCAGGAGACTGTAGTGCAATTCTTGATAGTGGCATTGCAAATCGGTTCCCCTAAGAAAAGCAGAAATTACAAAAAAGGTGGAATTTCAGAGTTCAGTCATCTAATAAATAGATGACAGCAGTAATATTTTTAAGCAGTACAAGAAGATAATCCATCAAATCATCAATGCATGGCGGTGCTAAACAGCATGAGTTAAACCATGTGGTCAGAAAGCAATATAAGAGGCAGAGAAGTCCTCTGGTCAAACTCCTAACTACATATCTAATTCCCCCACACATTATGCCGCATAATCATAGCTGTACTAACTATTGCACTTCTAAGGCTAAGAAGAGGAAAAATGAAAACTTATGTCGACCCTCTTCATGATGAGCATTAGTATCTAGTACTAAGGACTTCATCAACCTGGACTAAAAAAAGAAAGAAGTATTACCTTCTCTCCAGCGGCAAGAAGAAAGGCTGCCAAATTATAGGCATAGCCCACACAATGGGTGCCGACAGGACTTTTTAGGCTCTGCATCGTATCATATATAGCCATGCTCGGAGTAAGCTGAAAATAGCGCAAGTTTTAGATATGGAGCATGGAAAAACAATAATAGAAAGAAGTAAAAGATTAATTATGAAGATAGCTCACATCTCCACCAGGACCGTTGATATACATATAAAGCCTTTTGGAAGAATCAATAGTGTCGAGGTACAGCATTGTAGCCAAAATTTGATTGCTAAACTCTTCATCTATATTCTGCCCAACGAAGATAACCCGTTCTCGATACTACATTGCAATAAAAAATAAGCTTTCTTAGAGCAGCAATAAAAATGAGATTTCAGTAAACTCAAGAAGTTGAAATCCAAACAGAATTCTCAACTTTGGACGGCATTTAATGTATTCTTTTTATCTAGCTATCAAGATAAGTTCACGGAAGATTTGGAATTATCAATAGAAACAAAGTATAAGTTCACAGTACCATTTGAAATATTTGGGTGGGAACAAACAAACTGAAAAGCTTCATCATCTAAATACAAATACGGTAAAATAATCTACATGAGTGGGATACAAGCCTCTTAATTGGTGATACACGAAACAAAGGGTCATTCCTAGATGTGTTCCGTACCTAAGTTAATGACCTGTACCTATAACATTCTATGTCAACTGTCTGCTCTTTTCATATGGAATTAACTGGAACCACTTACTAGAGCATTCCACAAATCAACCCATTGCCAAGTTCCCTCACCAGGAGTTCTATAGGGCACCTTTGGCGTCCCTATAGGCATCATTCCAATTTGTGCCCGAGATGGTCTATGGTTTCGTGTCCTGAAAAGTGAAAACATTGAGATACATCATCCGTGCTTTGACAGATTGATTTAGAAATTCAAGCCACTCCCAGATTTAATTAAAAAAAAAAAGAAAAGAAGTCATTATTCTTTTTATTTCAAGAGAACCGAAAAATTGAGGTTCCTTGGGGAATTCATGATAACACTTAAAGGGATATTTTGGGGCACGCTAATCTATTGAAAAACGATATTCTAAACTACTCTAATTACGGGAAGGGGGGATTCGAACTTGGGTGCACCTGGCATACATAGCTTTGGCCAAGTCGCATAATCCACATCTGCAAACCCTACTATAATGCTCTACAAAAATTCAAGTGGCCACCACCCATGTATCGAATTTACACTAATTTTCGACACAGAACCAGAAAACTGCAGAAGAATTAAGCAAATGAACACACCCCATCTTTTAGTTACCTGGACTGAAGGCTCTTATTAACTTTGCCGTAGAACTCAACCGTCAAGTTAGGGTTTTTAGCTCCAAAAGTACCTTAATTTTGTCAAAAAAAAAAAAATATTTGATTACATAGCAGAAAAAGAAGACCGAAATTAGCTCCCGAGAAGGATGGAGGCAACGAATACCCAAAGACTGCAGCTTTAATCCTGAATAATGCTTTGTTGAGCAACTGCGGAAGGATAAATGGATAATTACAATTAGAAACACTAATCTTTTTAATTGTTTGGATCAGAAAACGGATTAAAAGAGAAAAGAACAAAAACCCCATGAGAAAGATTACCTGGGAGGAGGAAGAGAGAGCCTAGCTTGGCGATGGAGGCCTGGAGAAGAAGTGGTTGGGTGAAAAGAGACTGCCATTTTCACCAACTGAGCGAGAAAGTTTTGGGAGGTTGGGATAGGAGGAAGAAGAACAAGGGAATAGAAACTGCCGATTGATTGACGGGTCGGGTGATTGGTTTTGTCATCATCATAAAAGATCCGACCCTGATTCAAGTTTGAAATGTCACAACCAAGGCTTGACTAACCTTTTGCGAAACTTTGCTTCTTTCCTTTTGCGAAACAGTCTTGGTTCATCACTCGCTACGATTTAGAATTTTATGAGACTTAGACCATCTTCAATCAAAAGGATTAAATATGGTCACGTTCAAAATTATAGTTCTGTAAGAAATTATATTTAAATAAATAATGTCCAGTCATATTTATATATCATCTCTAATCAAAAGGGTTAAAACATAACTTCTCAATAATTTATTATTTTAAGTTTGTTCTTTAACTTTACTGGTTAATTCAATAAAACTACCATATTAAAATAAGATTATCCGGACATATCTTAGGTGCCACTTATCGTCAAATGAATATAAGAAATAGGGTAAAAATGTCATAGGCATATATAAAAAAAAATGTGGGTATCAATTATCAAATTGAAAATGTTATTTTGATTCTTTCGAGCCCACTGATGATTCTTTTCAAAAACATTATGTGGAAATAGTTTTAACATATTGATCATGCTTGGGTCCATCTCATCCATTGGATTACATGGTGGAGGATGGCAAAATGGGGCTTGGAGGGGGGCCGAAAGTAGCCAGTCGGTTAGCGGCCATCGTTTGGCTGGCCCAACCCTCCTGTTTTTAACCAAAATGGACCATGTTTTAGCATATAGCCTTTTAGTCATCTCCAACCGGACTAATCATAGGGTCATAGGCCTAAGGATAGTTTTTTTTTTTTTTTTTTTTTTGACACAAAACTCATTTCCAATAGAGAATTGGGCCAAAAAACCTTGGGACCCACGGGCAAAATCTAGCCATATGGCCAACGGGCTGGACATTCTTAGCCAGCCAACCTGCCCGTTCAGTTGAGTCCATCTGGATATTTTATTTTATTTTATTTTTTTAAGACGAAATTTACATTTTTTTTCTTATGAATACCTAAGACATTTCTACATCATTTCTCACATTCTTTTTACTCTTCCATACTATCTTACCTTATCTTATTTCAAATTTTCACATTCTTTTCATACACACCTCTCTCTCACTTCTTCCAATAATCTTTCCCTTAATTTTTTCAATAATTTTCAAATGGCCACATCTTCAAGTGACACTCAAAATATGTTCGGAGGCTTATTCATTTTGCGACATGTGACACTCAAAATATGTTCGGAAATCTTATTTTAATATGGTAGTTTAATTCAATTAACCAGTAAATTAAAGAACAAACTTAAAATAATATAATTACTGAGGGGCTAAAAAATAGCCTCATTCGGTTGGCGATGCTATATAAATATAGTCTAGTACTGTTCATTAAAAAATAATTTCTTACAAGGCTATAATTGAACGGGGGCTAAACATAGCCCATCGGTTGGAGATGACCTTAGATTTGTTTTGAGTTCATGTTTTACTTTTAATTGTTAATATATGCATGTGTTGCTCAAATAATCTCTACATAGCCAATATTTTTCCTTCACCGCCCCGATTAAATCTTGGCATTTGAAAATTAAGAAAGGGCAACAAGGCCTGCCTAATCCGCTTAGACCAACCTAGTCTATCTAGGCACCCTCCTAATTTGTGACTCTCACTTAGATTGAAAATTGATAAATTTCATTTTGCTTTTTTTGTTTCAATAAATTGTAAGAGACTTGTTGAATACTTGGATGAACACTCATTATATGCTTGTTTTCATGTTATCAATATGCTCTAATACTTTATAACCTATTGCAGTTTATGTATTCCAATATAATTATGTATTTTTTTTAAAGTTCAAGTAGACATTTATTTATATTATATAATCAATTTAATAAGACATTTTACAGATAATTATTATTGGATTAGAACCCACCCCATATATGTCTTCATAGCAGCAAAAGAAGTTCTTGAACCGAAAAGTCTGATTCACACAAAACAATATAATAACTTTGTTATAACTGAGGTTTTAAAAAAGAGAAGAAAGGAAAGAAAAAAAACAAAAAAAACAGTGTTGAAAAAAAAAATATAATAATTGAACGTCTAAAATCAATTAGTAGGGCAATTGACCTTCCCTCTCTCGTCCTTTTACAATTTTTCTCCATGTAATTAAATTAATCTAATTAAAACATCACTTGAATAAAAAAACCAATTACTCTCCAAATTCAGCATTTTCCCACTATTTAAAGTCAAGGTTCAGTAATGTACTAGTTTCCTCTCCCCATCACCTATAATATGAGAAATAAAAAACGAGTTCACATACAAAAGTAACTCATCAAAGTCGAATGAAATGACATTTTTAACAATGACACTTCTACTTTTTATTAAGCCTTGTATATATATATTTTAAGTATAAATAGACACTTATTTACACGAAATATAATAGATTTACTTAAATCCGCCTAGGCGCCTAGTCCCCGCCTAGCTGCTAGGCCCCAGCTCGCCGCTCGACTAGCGCCTAACGTCTTTTAGAACCTTGGTCGTGGTTTACATTATTTCATCAAGTCAATTCCATCAACAAAACCATTAAATTGGGACCCGGATCATATTAGGATCCTAAAAAAATTGAGCCTAAGGATCAAATAATTTGGACCGTTGAAATTTGATTCAACGGCTACAAACAGAAGGGTCCTCTAAAAGTTATAGTAATTGTAGCCGTTGGATCAAATTTCAACGGTTCAGATCATTTGATCCTTAGGCTTGATTTTTGGGGATACGGAGAGGATCCAGGTTGATTAAATTGTTGAAGTGTCATGAGCATTACGGTAAATTTGTTCCTTTAAAATCAAATACAATTAAAAAAAAAAAAAATGAAAAACAATTCAACCCCAACGTCTTTCCTCCCTCCAGAGTTCAGACCTTCTCCTCCTTCTCTCTCTCCTTCTTCAATCACTGTTTCATCTTCTTGAACTTGATATAGTTCTTTGGGTTAGCTAGGAAGAAATACGTGGTAAAGATGGGAGCAAATTTTGTAGATAAGTCTAGACATGACGTGAGCTAACTTGTTGGAAAATATTAGTATTTAGATTTATTTTAGGGAACTGTTATTAGCACTCCACAAATCTCATTCTACACTCCTCACAAGTGTATTTTTCTTTCTAATTATAGAAAATTTGAAATGCAAAATGAGATTTTTGGAGTGGCAATAACAATTCCCTTATTTTAATGTTTGGTATTTTGGGCTCAACCCGTTAATATTAGGGTGTCGTTTCCTTGCCGATTAGGGTTATGTTAGTTTTTTTTTAACCATATACGGTAATTTGTAACTCTATAGAATAACAATTCATTCACAATGTAGTCGCCTGGGCAATCTCGTTTAACAAAATAATACTCATAGTTATAGTTCGTTTATTGGTCAGTTTATTTTCAACTCAACTTTCTTGAAATTTATTCACTAATCACCAATGTCAAATGCTTAATTTAATTCATCTTCAGAAAGTGCCTAATTTGTGTAGCAACCATAAGGAAAGGCTTGTTTTCTTTCTTGAAAAGATTTTCCATCAGATGATTAGATGAGACAAAGAATCATGTATAAGCATAAGGGTTGTGGTCTCTAAATTCTGCAATGGCGCTTGTTATCATCTCACTTGCAGCACGCTTTACACCTCTGATGATAAAAATACATGATTTGAATATCCACGGTAAATCATCGTTGAAAAACCTAATTCCTTTTATTATTCCACATGGCATCAACTAATTGGCTTTGTGAGCCTCACATGGTTGCCACATCAGCACACTAATGGATATACTAACGGAGTTGGACGGCAAGGACAACATCGATAACTTGGTCAAGAGATGAATGACGAAATTGATGAATTTGGAACATAACATAAAAGACCAAATTGATGAGTTGAAAACACAAACAGCAAAATGTCGGAGTTAAGAAATATTATCCTATGAATACAGATTGCTTGAACCTGCCAATCTAAGAAAACACAACCCTAAATACCTCAAACTACAGCTATAACACAAGTGTTGTAAGAAATGACACAATCATACCAAATTAATTTTCCATCCCACTATCATACAACCTCGATCAATCTCCCCCAAACTACTCCATTTATAAGTTAGAGGCACTAAATCACGAAAAAGGAGCAGTAACTAGTGGGAACCACGAAGACAGGGTAGTAGTTTCAATACTGAATCTTTCCCGTAAGCACTCGGTTAAGGCAGCCATTGTCCCCCAATTACTCATGGTCTTCCAATGCAGTTAGTATCATCCTACAACAAATGTGCGAGCAAGAGAATGTAAATAAGCAGTAATGAACACAAAGAAAAAGAATAATTTAAGGAAGACGTGCAACTGTCTGAGCAACCGTACCAGAATATTGAGAGAAACAGGAGGAAAACAAGATAGAAGAGTTTGAAAAGCCGTATCTTCTTTTCTTTGTGGAGCATATTGAATATCTCAGTAACATCAACCAGATGATTCTTTCTCATATATCTAATCAAAAGAGAGGATGATTAGAACATAAAACAAAACAGATAGCACATTCAGTAGCTCACAAAACCAAGACACGAACACTGCACTAAAAGCATAAACGTGCCCATAAATCACAGGTATAGCATTATACGATCCATGGAGCTGGGGTTTGAATCTCATCAACGAGCAACATACCATTTCCATGTACATAAAAAAATCAGCAATGGTGTCTGAGGCCTTGGAGAAGCGTTTTAATATTTTTCTGTATTAGAATATTATACACCAATTGTATGAAATTTTGCGCTTTCCACCCCACTGTCACACATTTATATATAAGGGTGTGCTTATGTCTACAATTCTGAACAAAACTATATGACTTTAATTTTGTACCAGATATGGTAATACTAAAGAATTTAAAACTTATCATATAGCTCTCTCTCCCCAACTCCCTCAGTCAACTCTAGCTTCTGACTGTTTCTCGTTGATCATCTCAAGAATTATTAATCTTTTTGTTTGATTTTCTGTCGACTCTTATTTTTCTATATTTCTCGATTTTGGTAATCCTAGCTTGAACTTTTTTCCTTATTGTTACTTAGATTCCAACTTTACCATAATCACAATGCATAGCATCAGAAATATATGGAATGCATGAGAACTTACAGTTTCACATTATAATAGAGGTATGGGCCACAAAACAGCGACATGCACCAATGCCCTGTTATAAGAAAAAAAGCGCACAAAACTCCTTCCGTGATATACTCTGGCAAAATCACTCTGTTTATCCGAGTTGAAGAGTCATAAGGGTTGATATAATCAAACTCAAGATCCGCCAGACACATCAGCTGCAACAATTTTGTAAGTGTTAAATTTCATGTTTCATATCGCTACACAATACAAGAGTAGCAACAGTATTATGCCACATAGATGATATAGTGTGTAAATATAGTTACATCTATGTCCCAACATATTTTAGCACCAGCCAGTTCGACTCAAAAAGTTGCTCTTACTGCCATTAGCATTACCATCACCAGATTAATTGGTGATGAAGCATCACAACAAGCTACCTTAAAAAATTAACGCAACGGGGTTACCGATCCCAGTCCAGTATAATTGTAAAACCGAAAGACAAATAAGGCAGCACGAGAAAATCCTAACTAGTAACTACCAACATAAAAGGTAAAAACCACGAAAATTTATGTTCCATGCCTAATGTAAGGAATATGGAATTCAACCAAAGATGTCTTCATTTTTTCTTGACCAAAAATAGAAACTTTGCTGAAAGTTATTCAGTTTGATAAATATTTCTACTGTTTGGCGGACAGCAGGAAATTCTTCCAATGAAACTCCTCCTTGTTGAAACTCTGGTTAAACCATTCCAACGTTTGTCCAATGTAAACATCCATGAATCTTGGAAAACTTAATCCCAACACCGTAAGAAACAAAACGAAACTAAGGGGCAGGCGAACCCCATTCCAAAAGAATAATAACGTAAACGAACTAAAAAGAAAAAGGACCCTAAGCATCCTACATAAGAAAAATAAATGCATTTGAATGATAACTAGTTAAGAATGCTACAAAGTAAGCCATAACAATCCACGATTAAGCTCGAATTAAGCAGAAACCGACGTGCTACATCTCAAAAACACACACAACACATACTTTAGCCAAAAGGGAAAATGTATTTCAATCATATCTAGCAAGTACCTAATCTCTTCATTCTCGTATAGCCAAAATATAAAAAATTGACAGAAAACACACACATTCACATAAATACGGAGACCCTTTAAACTAAAAGTGACACTTGGGTGATCAAGGAATAAAATTTCTTCCCTTTCAGGGATAAATGTGAAATTAAAATAAAAATAAAAAAAAATAAATTGAAATTGAAATTGAAATTGAAATTGAAGGGAGGTTTGGGGAGGGATTGACCTGGAAAACAACAAGGGCGAGCAGGGCAATGAGGAAGAAGAAGGAGATGAGCCAAACGTAGAGATCTCCCATGCTCTCAGTCTCCTCTTCCTCTCTCAAAACTGACTCTGCAACTTCTCTGTGTGTGTGTGGGTGTTCGAAACTATGTGCGCACGGTAGCAGCCCCACAGTCTGAGATGTGCTAACAGAGGCACTTGGTGCGCAGTTCGCCCGGTTGGGTGGTTCTGTGGCTTTTGCTGCGGGTACACCGAAAGGATCGGAGCGGACTCCTCTCTTTTTTTTTTTTTTTTTTGGTGTTTTGGACAGTCGGAGGAGGAGACTGAGGATTCGGTACAGCCAACGCGGTGCGCCGAGGACGATTTAGAATTTTATTAATTCTTCCTCTTCAATAAAAACAAAAATAAGAGCGATGGTCTCCATTTGTCACACGTTTTATACAAATAAAAAAGAATTAAACAAATGAACATGATGTTGCAGTTATATGTATTTAGGGATATCTTTGAATATTTTTATTAATAGTTAATATTCTATTAGAGTTGTAATCCTAAAATGGTAGAATTTAACCTATCCTACTACTTAAATCTCTCTCTACTATCTCTTATTGTCATAGACTCATAGTTAATATCCTATTAGAGTTGTAATCCTAAAAGGGTAGGATTTAACCTATCCTACAACACGTTATCAGCACGTTCTTGCCAGAAGTTAAAGAACTAAAGGATCGTAGGAGGAGGATCTCTTCTACAAAATTCAAAGGCTTTTATTTGTTTTCTGTCAATCAGGTACGCTTAAAATAAAGGAGGATATTTGAGATGTCCACGAAGCATGAAAACATTCCCCATGATGCATGAACCTCCTATGTTTATATTTTCCTTCCGATATATATATTGCATATGTTTTATATATTTGTCAATATATATATGTTTAATGCATTACGCAATTATATCGCTATGTGGAATTTGTGAGTCAAAGCATATAAATAAATTAGAAGCAATTTAGGATTTTTCAAACCCTAGAAAAGTAGGAAAAAGAAAAATATAATTTTGGGAACTGTGCGGCACAACTGCCGCACCACCTTGGCACTTTCGCCGAACCACCGTCGCTGGCCTGAAGCCCAACAACGTAGAGCATATCATGGAACGGTGTCGCTTTGACACCTTGGACCACACGGCAGCAGCCCTTTGGGCTTTGCTGCGCCGACCCTGACACGCTAGCCCTTCGGCCTGGTAGGCTTACACGGGTCTGAAGCCCCCAGCCTAAACTGAGAAGCCTACAGCCTTCTTGGCCCTTGTCCCGCGCGTCCCTGGCCCAACTTCAGCAACCTTTGCTATTGGGCTTCTTCTTGTCCCATGATTTGGCCTGCCTCAGCAGTTCATAGTTAGCTGGGCTTCGTCCCAACCACCGGCCCACTCGCCTGCAGTCTTTGCTGCTGAGCTTGACATGCCTCGACCCAAAAACCTGAAACCCAGCTCGGTTGGGCTTCCTCGCACCAACCTGTAAGTCAACCTTGGGCTAGGCTTGACCCGTGCATGGTTTTTAAGCCCAAAACCAGCAGCCTTCTGCTGCTGGGCTCCCTAGACCGCACGACCCAGAGGCATGAAGCCTTCTCGTGACCCAATCAGCCTACAACTGAACTGTAGGGCCCACTCCCGTGTTATTTTTTCGACCCAATGCCAATTTTTCGCATCCCCGCGTTATAAATCATGCCCAAAATATTTTTTTGGGGGTACTTTGGTGCTGCTAATTAATTCTAATTTTATTATCACTTGGTTTATCACCAATTGAAGCTAATTCAACCCGTTTGTATTTATTTTGCTTCCACAATCGACCTCGTTTGGTCCCGATATATTGAATTAATTAAAAGTGACCTGCAATCCATTAATGACACACCCCGACCTAAATCAAGGCGTGTTGGCCGTCACATGAGGGTGACGTAGCCATGTGCATTATGCGGAAGTGATAAGAAAATAATGCGAGTAAATAAAAACCAAACTAGCTAATTTACACTAGGTGAAAATAGGTGCAAGTGTCGAGATTTAAGTGTGAAACACATAATCAGAGCATAGGTAACCTAGGTGTAGTCAAGCAGGACGAAAGCTAATTATACAATACCGGAGAAATAGTCCTACATTAAACACAATATGTCTGAACCGCTGTCACCTCCTCGTAAGCCACCAACCAGCACTACTACCTAGAACCTGGAGGGGCGCAAAACAGAAAGTGTGAGTGGGCAAAAACAAAGCTTTTAAAAACATTTCATTTTCTCAAAAGTTAAAATCCCTCGCTGTAAAACCTGTATAATTTCCCAGAAAATAGGATATATATATATATATATATGTATATATATATCTCAAAAATCATTTCCACAATCCAAAATCCCAACATGTATGCCTTGTAAGATATCACAAGAATAATCAAGCCAACCAGATGAAATAAAACGGTGAATAATAATGTGTTAGCCGGATCCACCTATGGTGGCCTATACGGTTGAACCTATAGCTCATCAAATATGCCTGCACATAAGTCGGAACCACCTAGTGTGGTTTGTACGACAAGGCAAAGTGTAATAAGTACGCTCAAGTGCTACGATCACGTGAAGGCTGTGTGAGATAAATCGCGGGTCACCTATGAGTCGGAACCACTTATAGTGGTCTGTACAACAGGACTGTGCACCTAACATGGATCCAAGGTGAGCGTGCGGTGCAAGAGGTGAACATCACGTGAAGGATTGTGCCCTGGCCACGGGCGGGAGCACTAACACCGGGGTGCAGGTTAATGAGCTCTAAATGCATTCAAGTATCATCATAATCACACAACTCACTAATCACAACATATAAACTCACCTGGTACTTACCTGAGCGTTCGCAGCGTCAACCATAACATATATAGCTACTAAATGCATATTCTAAAATATAAAACATTTGGCATGGCATTTCCAAATTATAAAACCATTTAAATGAGTTTTCTGGGAAAAACGCAATGCATATATACATATATAGAAAACCAAAATGCCCACTCACTGATATGTGGAGGGATCATAGCCCCCGAGTCTTGCTTGACTGTGCTCGTCCTCTGGAAATGTCTCACCTATATGCGAAACAACTATTTTAACGTTATTTATAAGCACATAACCAAAACTAGGTAATAACTTCTCATACGTTGCTCAATTGGGGTATTTGAATATACCATCGTGGCCTACTCAACCCCACAAACATCCCCATATTTTTAGAAAAAATTCCCGACGTCTCTTGCGCCCTCATGCGCCGGTCAAGGCACGGCCACGCACGCCCCCATGCGCAGGCACGTGCCTGGCACACAGGACGGAATCCCTAACGGCATTAGGGAATATTCCGTTAAATAACTAGAATATACCGTTAAATATACCTGACGCCGTTAACTGCCGTTAGCATATTCCGTCAATTTTGACGGAATATTCTCCTTCTTCTCCTGCGAGTCACCGGATTCCAGCGCCGGCCGCCGTCTGTATCGCCGGTTTTTGGAAAAATTTCAAACCATAATATCTCACTCATTTTTCAACCAAATTTCACGAAATTTGTACCAAAATGAAGCTTAGAGTGAGTAGAACATATTCTTACAACTTTGAAGCCCTAAAACTCATGGAAAATGGATGGAAAAATCTTGGATACTCCGGCCACCTCTGCAACTCGTGAAACTCGAGTTTCTCGACGTCCAAAATCCTCCAAAAATGTCCTAACAGCTTCGTAAGGTAAACTTAAGACCCCCTTGAGCCTCAAAACATCGGGAAAAGCACACAATCACGACGGTGAAACTGTGCACCTCGTCAGAGCTTATGGTTTTTGGTGTTCTCGAAGGCTTCACTTCCAACCAATGGTATGTATGAGGTCCTAAGCTTACGAGAAGCTTGAATATGATCTCTAAAGGTTCGATCTGTGCGTGGAAGTAAGGGTTTGGAAGTGGTCCGTACGTTGTACGGAAATGAGAAGGATCGAGAGAGAGAGAGAGGTGATGTTTGCGTGTGTGTGTACGTGTGGGTGTGTGTCCGGATTGGGCACCCTAAAAATCTAACACCTATTGGGCCACTAACTAACCAACTAAGAAAAACCAACCTAACATAACCCTAAAATTCCATTGGGTCCGAAAATATAGGAATATATATGATTGGCCCAACTTTCTTAGCCCAAATACACATTCGCAACCCAACGCTTAAGGGCAAAAGTGTCATTTCCACGCCATCGGGGATAAAATACATTATAATTAGGAACGGGCTATCACAACCTACCCCCTTAAGAAAATTTCGTCCCTGAAATTTCACACAATAATACAACAACTGCTAAAATGCATAAAATAAACGTGGATACGTATCTCTCATACGATCCTCTGTTTCCCACGTGGCCTCTTCTACTAAGTGGTTCCTCCACAAAACTTTCACTAAGCGCACGGTTTTGTTCCTTAGAACTTTATCCTTCCAATCCAAAATCGTCACTGGCTTCTCATCATTAGTCAAATCCAAATTAATTTCCAGTGGTTGAGGAGGTATCACATGTGATGGATCTGAGACATAATGACGAAGCATAGAAACATGAAAAACATCGTGCACTTTAGATAATTCAAGAGGCAACTCAAGCCTATAAGCAACTTCACCGACTCGTTCGGTGATCTGATACGGCCCGATATATCTAGGGCTCAGCTTACCTTTCTTCCCGAACCTTACTACACCTTTCCACAGTGATAACTTTAAAAATACCCAATCACCAACATTATACACTCTGTTAGTGGCATGTTTATCTGCTAGACTCTTTTGTCGATCCTGGGCCGCTTTCAGGTTAGATTTAATTACCTGAATATTCTGAGTAGTTTCCTCTACAATCTTAGGGCCTACCAATACCCTTTCACTAACCTCTGACCAGCATAAAGGAGTGAGACAAGATTTGCCATAGAGTGCTTCAAAAGGTGACATACCAATACTCGAATGGTAGCTATTGTTGTAAGCAAACTCCATCAAATCCAAACGCCTATGCCAAGCATCACCAAACAGTAATACATAAGCTCTCAGCATATCCTCCAACGTCTGAATAGTTCTCTCAGATTGCTCATCTGTCTGAGGATGATATGTCGTACTATAAAGTAATCTCAACCCAAGAGCCTCTTGAAACGCCATCCAGAACTTAGAAGTAAACTTAGGATCCCGATCAGAAATAATACTAACTGGAACCCCATGATATTTAACAATCTTGGATATAAATAACTCAGCTAATCGGCTTAAAGAATATTTCTCTCGTACTGGAATAAAGTGTGCTGATTTAGTAAGCCGATTTACTATTACCCAAATACCATCATGACCATTCTGCATACGAGGAAGCTTGTACACAGAATCCATGGTAATATCTTCCCATTTCCACTGTGGAATGGGAAGTGGTTGCATCAATCCAAATGGCTTTTTCCTTTCCGCTTTGACTTGCTGGCAAATGGCACATCTACTTACATATTCTGCAATTTCTCTTTTCATACCAGGCCAATAATAAAATGGTCGAATGGTATGATACATTTTAGTACTCCCGGGATGCATCGCATAAGCCGATTCGTGCGCCTAATCAAGAATAGCTTTCTTTAATTTTGCATTATTCGACACGTACATTCGTTTCTCCTGCATAAGCATACCATCAGATTCCCGAATTCTGAGATCTTTCTTTTTCCCTTGATTCCTTGCCTGAATTAATTCATGAGTTTCCTCATCATTCATCTGAGCCTCGAGCACACGATCAATCAAAATTGGTCTAACCTGGAAATTAGCAAGTAAAGCTTCTTCTCGATCTTCCACCCCTAATTTCACTCTAGTGGCTCTCAAATCTGTAAGAAGAGGAATACGACTAGCGTATAAAGCATTAATTCGGCCTTGAGATTTCCTACTAAGTGCATCTGCCACCACATTTGCACGACCAGGGTGATACTCAATCATGCAATTATAATCGCTAAGCAATTCTATCCACCTTCGATGTCGAAGGTTAAGATCTCTCTGGGTGAAAAGATACTAAAGACTTTTATGATCCTTGAAAATCTTACATTTTTCTCCATAAAGATAATGCCTCCAAAGCTTCAAAGCAAAAACAATAGCTGCTAACTCAAGATCATGAGTAGGGTAATTCATCTCATGAGGCTTCAACTGTCGCAAAGCATAAGCAATCACCCTACCATGCTGCATCAACACACATCCTAGACCATTCAAGGAAGCATCACTATAAATCTCAAAATTACCACTATCATCTGGAAGTGCCACAATAGGTGCATGAGTGAGACAATACTTAAGCTGCTGAAAACTTTGCTCACAATTATCGTCCCACTCAAATTTAACGTCCTTCCTTGTCAACCTCGTCAGTGGTAATGCTATAACTGAAAAATCTTTAACAAACCGTCTATAATAACCTACTAGGCCAAGAAAACTTCGTACCTCGATGATGGTTCGTGGCTGCTCCCAATTCTCAACGGCTGCTACCTTCTGAGGGTCCACTTGCATACCTTGGGTTGATATAACATGTCCCTAAAATGCCACTTGATCTAACCAAAACTGGCATTTGCTAAACTTAGCATATAATTGGTGTTCCCTCAATTTCTTCAACACCAAAGTGAGATGTCGAACATACTCTACTTTAGACTTAGAGTACACCAGAATATCATCAATAAAGACAATGATAAACCTATCTAGATATGGCTGGAATACTCGATTCATCGAGTCCTTAAAAGCTGCAGGTGCATTAGTTAACCCGAATGGCATCACAAGAAACTCATAATGACCATATCGAGTCCTAAAAGCCGTCTTAGGAAGATCTTCAGTTTTAATCTTCAATTGATAATAACCAGACCTCAAATCAATCTTCGAAAACACACAGGCGCCTTGAAGCTAATCAAATAAATCATCTATACGCGGCAACGGATAACGGTTTTTAATTGTTACCCGATTCAACTGCCTATAGTCAATACATAGCCTCAAGGTCCCGTCTTTCTTTCATACAAATAAAACTAGAGCTCCCCAGGGTGAAGTACTAGGCTGAATAAAACCTTTATCAACCAATTCCTGTAACTGGATTTTTAATTCCCTTAATTCAGCAGGAGCCATTCGATAAAGAGTTAAAGATATAAGATTTGTACCTGGAAGCAAATCAATATTGAACTCCACATCTCGATCTGGCAGTAGTCCAGGTAAATCATCAGGGAACATGTCAGAAAAATGCCTGACGACTCGTACATCCTCCACACTACTAGGAGTATTGTCATTCAACACCACATGAGCCAAATATCCCTGACAACCTTTCTTTAACAACCTTTTAGCCCTCACGGCAGAGATAACGCCATGCCTCACTCCACTACGCTCGCCCACAAACGTAACTTCAGGTAGCCCTGGACGATGAAATGTGACTGTCTTCTTGGTGCATAACCTCCTGGGTACTGAGCATAACCACTCTGCTGATACGGTTCTTGTGGATACTAATACTGTCCTCCAGAACATGGAGCTATATCACCTTGATAGTGATAAGCACCTCCACGACCCGTCTAAGTATAACCACTAGGTCCTGGAACCTGTTGAATCGGAACTGGTGGTGGTAAGAAAGGTGGTTGGGACTTCTGCTGATTCTGAGGGCACTGAATAGCTCGATGTCCCATCTGGCCACAAGTGAAGCATCCACTGCTACCTTTCCTACACTCCCCAAAATGCCGATTGTTGCACCTACGACACAGAGGAGCACCTGTACTGCCAGAATCCTTCTGTCTCTGGAATTGAGGACCTCTGAAAACCTACCACCTCTCCTAAGCGCAGTAGCACTCAAACCCCCACTAAAAGAACTAGAACTGGTACCACTTCTCTTAAAACTCTATGTCTTGCGAGGTCCCTATGATGACTGGCCTTTATCTCTATTATTCTTCTTCTGATTACCATCTTTTTCTTCTTCTTCCTCACTGTCACTGGGCATATTCTCTGAATCCTCGACTCGTAGCAGAATCTCATAAAAGTCCTGATAAGTAGCACAAGGAGTCGTGGTCGCCATAGAACGCCACTTCTTTCTAGTATCCAATCTAAAATGGCGAATCATCTCTACAAGATTAGCAGCAATCTCAGGGAATAACGAGAAAAATCAGTGAACTTCCTATAGTACTCATTAGCTGACATCTTCCCCTGCTTCAAGTGCGTGAATTCTTGCTTCTTACAATCTATATACTCTGGAGGTATGAATCTTTTCTGAAATAACTGCTTAAAAACTTCCCAATCAGTAGTTTCCTCTGGTGATAACTGATAAGACTTCTGTCTCCACCAAGATGCAGGCTCTTCACCCAAAAACCAGGTAGTCGTCTCGACCTATCTATCCTTAGGAAGATTTCCCTGCCTCTGCATCAATCAGAAAGTTTTCTCAAGATGATTGAGCCAACGCTCAGCTCCCTTGTGTCCCTCACTACCCATAAAATTATTCAACTTCAAATTATACACAGTCTCCAAGGGAGTCATCTGGGGAGGGCGAAGCGAAGACTGAATAACATTGGCAATAACTTCCCCTAACTGAGCAATATCAGGGAAACTAGACTCATCTGAAGCACGTGGCTCTCTACAAGGTGGCATGGTTCTGACATAAGACAACAAAATAATTAGAATACTCATAAAGTATGCAAGACTGCCAAACCTAGGCTCTGATACCAAACTGACACACCCCGACCTAAATCAAGGCGTGCTGGCTGTCACGTGAGGATGACGTAGCCATGTGCGCTATGCGGAAGTGATAAGAAAAAAATGCGAGTAAATAAAACCAAACTAGCTAATTTACACTAGGTGAAAATAGGTGCAAGTGTCGAGATTTAAGTGTGAAACACATAATCAGAGCATAGGTAACCTAGGCGCAGTCCAGAGGGACGAAAGCTAATTATACAATACCGGAGAAATAGTCCTACATTAAACACAATCTGTCAGAACCGCTGTCACCTCCTCGTAAGCCACCAACCGGCACTCCTACCTAGAACCTGGAGGGGAGTAAAACAGAAAGTGTGAGTGGGCAAAAACAAAGCTTTTAAAAACATTTCCTTTTCTCAAAAGTTATAACCCCTCGCTGTAAAACCTGTATAATTTCCCAGAAAATAGGATATATGTATATATATCTCAAAAATCATTTCCACAATCCAAAATCCCAACATGTATGCCATGTAAGATATCACAAGAATAATCAAGCCAACCAGATGAAATAAAACGGTGAATAATAATGTGTCAGCCGGATCCACCTATGGTGGTCTGTACGGCTGAACCTACAGCTCATCAAATATGCCTGCACATGAGTCGGAACCACCTAGTGTGGTCTGTACGACAGGGCCAGGTGTAATAAGTACGCTCAAGCGCTACGATCATGTGAAGGCTGTACAATAAATCGCGGGTCACCTACGAGTCGGAACCACCTATAGTGGTCTGAAAAAGAACTGTGCACCTAACATGGATCCAAGGTAAGCGTGCGGTGCAAGAGGTGAACATCACGTGAAGGACTATGCCTTGACCACGGGCGGGGGCACTAACACCGGGATGCAAGTTAATGCGCTCTAAATGCATTTAAGTATCATCATAATCACACAACTCACTAATCACAACATATAAACTCACCTGGTACTTACCTGAGCGTCCGCAGCGTCAACCAAACATATACAGCTACTAAATGCATATTCTAAAATATAAAACATTTGGCATGGCATTTCCAAAGTATAAAACCATTTAAATGTGGAGGGATCGTAGCCCTCGAGTCTTGCTTGACTGTGCTCGTCCTCTGGAAATGTCTCACCTATATGCGAAACAACTATTTTAACGTTATTTATAAGCACATAACCAAAACTAGGTAATAACTTCTCATACATTGCTCAATTGAGGTATTTGAATATACCATCATGGCCTACTCAACCCCACGAACATCCCTATATTTTTAGAAAAAATTTCTGACGTCTCACGCGCCGACCAAGGCACGGCCACACGCACCCCCACGCCCAAGCACACGGAATCCCTAACGGCGTTAGGGAATATTCCGTTAAATAACTAAAAAATAAATATACCTGATGCCATTACCTGCCGTTAGCATATTCCGTCAATTTTGAAGGAATATTCTCCTTCTTCTCCGGCGAGTCACCGGATTCAGGCACCGGCCGCCGTCTGTATCACCGGTTTCTAGAAAAATTTCAAAACTTAATATCTCACTCATTTTTCAACCAAATTTCACGAAATTTGTACCAAAATGAAGCTTAGAGTGAGTAGAACATATTCTTACCACTTTGAAGCCCTAAAACTCACGGAAAATGGCCGGAAAAATCTTGGATACTCCGGCCACCTCTGCAACTCGTGAAACTCGAGTTTCCCAACGTCCAAAATCCTCCAAAAATGTCCTAACAGCTTCGTAAGGTAAACTTAAGATCCCCTCGAGCCTCAAAACATTGAGAAAAGCACACGATCACGATGGCGGAATTGTGCACCTTGCGGAGCTTATGGTTTCTGGTGTTTTCGAAGGCTTCACGTCCAACCAATGGTATGTCTGAGGTCCTAAGCTTACGAGAAGCTTGACTATGATCTCTAAAGGTTCGATCTGTACGTGGAAGTAAGGGTTTGGAAGTGGTCCGTACGTTGTACAGAAATGAGAAGGATCAAGAGAGAGAGAGGTGATGTCCGCGCGTGTGTGTGTGTACGTGTGGGTGTGTGTCCAGATTGGGCACCTTAAAAATCTAACACCTATTGGGCCACTAACTAACCAACTAAGAAAAACCAACCTAACATAACCCTAAAATTCCATTGGGTTCGAAAATATAGGAAGAGATATGATTGGCCCATTTTTCTTAGCCTAAATACACATTCGCAACCCAACGCTCAAGGGCAAAAGTGTCATTTCCACGCCATCGGGGATAAAATACATTATAATTAGGAACGGGCTGTCACAATTAATCTGATAATTTAACCAAAATTATTGACCTAAATATCACTTTTGGACATTAACGATTCAATAATTTATTTTTATACTTTGAACCGTTGACATCCTTTTGTAGTCCTGAAGCTTTCACACTTGAGTTCCCAAAACAACTCAAATCCACTACACTTAAATTAGCATATTGCATTCTATGCTTTTGTAGGAACCTCTCCTTTATGAACTAATCATTCATAAAACTAAATTGAACCTGTAGTTTCATATTTAGTGCCTTTGAAACCTGAAGTTTTCATTCAAAACTTACCACATGAAACCTGTAGTTTTCATGCTTAAATTAAACCAATACATGTTTATAGAACCCGAATGTTCTACGATGTATGTATATGGATTACCATATGACTAACCACGTTTTGTTGTACCCTCAATTTTAGAGACATGTCGAACTTGAACAAGCTCGATTTCACCGCTCTGGAAGTATATGGAAGAAACTACCTGAAGTGGGTTCAAGACGTGAAGCTCTATCTTACTGCAAAGGGTATTAGAGCCATCATCGAGGCACCTATCGACGACAAACCCGTCAATGAAGCTTAGAAAGCTACTGCAATGATCTTCATTCGAAGACACATCAATGATGCTCTGTAGACCGAGTACTTCGCTAAGGAGGACCTACGCACCCTCTGGCTTGCTCTGGACGGTTGTTTCGATCACTAGAAAGACATTTACTTGCCTGAAGCAAGGCATGACTGGCAGCATCTACGCTTCCAAGACTTTAAGTCCGTGAATGAATGCAACTCTGAAGTTTGTAGAATCCGATCACTGCTTAAGTTCTGTAAAGTGGACTTAACCGAATCAGATCTCCTGAAGAAGACCTGTTCGACCTTCCATGCCACCAGTATTGTCCTGCAGCAACAATATAGGGCACATAAGTTCACCAAATATTAGGATGCGATCTCTGTTTTACTTTTCGCTGAAAAGTAGAACCAGCTTTTGATGAAAAATCATCAAGCTCGACCCACTAGCTCGGACGCTGCACCTGAAGCGCATGCGACTAATTCTATTAACCACAAATGATGCAAAAATCGTCGTGGCCATGGAAATGGGCGGTAAGCCCCACCACAGGCCCAAGCTCAACAGAGTCAAGGCCCACCCAAGCAGTGGCGGATCCAGGATTTTAACTTATGGTGGTCCCAATATAAAAGAGATGCATGCCACAAATAGACTGCCATCACTTCAAAGACTATAAAGCTCCATGTGCGATCCATTTGAACTGTAGAACAGTTAAAATTCGAGTAAAAATGGCAACTAGGCTGAAAGTATGCTATTCATACATTTGAGAATTGAATAAGAGAGTGAAATAGCTGTTACATCTCATATGAGCGAATTACTTATCTTCTGCATATAGCAAAAATGCAGACACAAAGGCAATGACTAGAGAGGTGAACGAAAACATACCTTGCACTTGTGAGAAACGCACATATTGTAGAATATATAGTTTACGCCTTCCAAAGGCTGCAACTTGATCAACTCACTATACTCTACGAAATAGTCCCTGCAATTCCACTACCACCTCAAGTTCAGAAAACAAGCACGTAAACAATATCGAAAGAAAGCACAGATTTTTACACACCCTTTTAGCATCACAAACTAATTGATCACTCCAATTCACAATACATATAGCCAACACATTACACAAAAACACGAAACGAATATAGAAAGAAAGCACCGATCTTTATCCACCCATTTAACATCAGAAACTAGTTCTAAGCTCCAATTCACAATATACAGCCAACACGTTACACACACTACCACTTCTTTAGTTAATTTACTCTCTTTCAGACCAAAGATCAAACATTTCATAACCATAAATTTCCTCTGCTCCTCCCCACCCACCTACACATTCATATATACTAACACTATCAGATAGTGGATGGCAAAATTATTTAATGGACAGAGTCAAAGAGAGTACAAAGTACAAACCTCTTTGACCAAGAAGAAGAGGACCAGAGGCTAGCCTCCAGACTAGAGCTTTACACAGAGAAAAAATGCAGAAGGGTTATAGATTTTCACCAAAGATGTCGTCGCCCTGCCTGTCGGTGCAACGGTGAACAGAAACTAGAGTGCATCAGAGAGTTGATCGATGCCGTAAGGAACAGGAGCGGGCTGAGCAGCAGACGATTAGGTATTATTGGTAAAGTGAAGGTTCTGATTGCTGAAGGAGCTGATTGCTCTATCGTGTGAGGGGTCTCACGTGAGTGAGGTTTTAAATTTTTTTAATGACTTGGCTCAAAACGACGTCGTTTTGGCCAAGTCATTTTGAAAGAAAAAAATGGGCTTTCTTCTTCCTCCTCCTGAAATGCACAGCATGCAGCAGCTATGGCTGCTGTTCTTCTCCATCACTGCCCAGACTTAGGTCGTCCTTGAAGATCCTTATAGCCATTTTTCCGAGCTTCGGGTGGTCCCGGGACCACCCTGGTCCCTTAATAGATCTGCCCCTGCACCTTAGGGAGGAAATTTAACCTAGAAGCGCCAACCCCTTGCCCCTAAGGCCCCAAACTCAAGAACAAGGGAAAAGCTACCGTTCAATCGACTTACATTGAAATGGACATGTGCTACCACTGTGGATCAAATGATCATTGGTCATGTGTATGTCGAGCTACCCCCGAGGCTATTGCCAAGTATCATTTCCGTCCTCAGTCTAACTTTGTCCATGTGGAACATCCCGAAGATGCTACTACATCCATGGAGATATCAGATTTTTTAGGAGGCATCAACTCCTATGGATGACTAATTTTTTATTCTTCTAAACATGTTTGTAGGGTGTTTTACCCCTAGTGGCCGAACCCACTAGGAGTAGCCGGACCCACCCTAATTTTTATGTTTATGGTTTAATTTTTGGACACTTTTTTGAAGTATTTGGAATAATTTGTTTGGTTTTGATTTGTTTTGAATTATGGATATTATTTCTCAAATTGATTAATTGAATGAATGGAATTATATTTATGCATGTGACCAATTCAATCAATTTATTTCTAGGTATGTCTAGTGGGGAAGTTACTTGTCTGGTTGAGCACACCATATGGCGTGAGCGACACTATTTTACTAACTTTGTACCTAAGAATGCACCTCTAACAACTCTCTCAAGCTCGTCCAACCTGATTGAAGGATACATAAAGGCCCGTATCGTGTTGTCTAATGCTATTGTCTTAACTATTAAAGAGGCCCTCTATTCTCCATGTTCCGGAAGAACGTTGTTGAGTTTTAGAGATATTCGAGATAATCAATATCATATTGAAACCACTGAAGATAATGGATCTGAATTTCTTTGTATCACTTCTTACGAGTATGGCCAGAAGCGTATTCACGAGAAGTTGGAACGTTTCCAGAGTGGGTTGTACATAACAACCATTGGCGGCATAGAAGCCCACCATGTAGCCGGCCCTGTGCTTGAGTTCCAAAGCATTTTCCTGCTTTAGCATGATCGTATGGGACATCCCGGACATGATATGATGCGTTGTATCCTCAAATCATCATATGGGTATCATTTACCTCAGTACGTTGGATTCCCGCCATGCAAAGAATGTTTTTTGGGGAAGTTGAATACTCAACCTTCAATTACAAAGATTATTCACAACCCTCCTAAGTTTCTTCAGAGGATTCAAGGGGATATTTATGGACCTATCCAACCAATATGCAGACCATTTCGCTACTTTATGGTGTTAGTTAATGCATTGACACGATGGTCACATGTTTCTATTGTCCACACGCAATGCTGTATTTGTGAAACTCCTAGCACAAATTATTAAGCTAAGGGCTCACCACCCTGATTATCTGATCAAGTCGATTCGACTGGATAATGCTGGAGAGTTTACGTCACAAACTTTTGACGATTATTGTATTTTAGTTAGGATGGAAGTGGAACATCCTGTGCCCCATGTTCACACCCAAAATGGCCTGCCAGAAGCTTTCATAAAGCACATTCAATTGATAGCTCAGACTTTTAGTTATGCGAACCAAATTGCCGGTATATGCCTAGGGCTATGCAATATTGCACGCAGCTATGCTGGTCCACCTGAGGCCTACCGCTACCCAACCTCATTCACCATTGCAGTTGGTTACTGGATACGAGCATAACGTCTCGCATTTATGTGTGTTTGGGTGTGCAATATATGTGCCAATAGCGCCGCGACTACGTACCAAAATGGGTCCTCAAAGAAAAATGGGAATCTATGTCGATTATGATTCACCACCAACTATTTTCTATTTAGAGCCCTTGACAGGAGATCTTTTTACCGCACGTTTTTGCGGGTTGTTACTTTGATAAGACAATCTTCCCGTCGGTAGGAGGAGATAAGCATGCTAACGTTCCTGGAGAACATCGCGAATTATCGTGGTATGCTCCCATTATGTCTCATTTAGATCCCCGCACTGCCTAGTCTGAAACTAAAGTATGACGAATTATAGATCTTCAAAGCATTGCTCAAAGCATGCCGGATGCTTTTACTGATCTAGCTAAGGTGACAAGATCACATATACCCGCTGCAAATGCATTTGCAAGGATATATGTACCCTGCAGTACATCGTAATTCCACCTACGAAGGCTGGATCGTCCCCGAAGATGGGGAGGCCGCACCTTCCATGCGGCCCGGTATCTTGGTGGCTAGCCAATCATCTGCTCTGACCCTGATGTGTGGTAAACCCCTTCGTTTAAAGGATTCACAACCCCATAAGAGAAAGCTGCACCAACTAGTAACTCTAGTTTGAATCCGACCATTGCTCACTCATCTGTTCCAACGTACGAGGTTATTCTAGATTACAAAGATGTCTTAGACGACATAACCCGACCTCCCAAGAATCGCGAGATTTCGGTCCACTACGCACTATTGGATGAGGTTTGGAATCAGAATGAGATGATCATTGATGATGCATTTGCATACACAATAGCTACTGACATCATGCTTAGCGATGACATTAAACCATGTTCCGTTGATGAATGCCGATGCTAAACGGATTGGTCAAACTAGAAACAAGCAATCCAGGCCGAACTCGATTCGCTTGCGAAACGTAAGGTGTTTGGACCTAGAGCTCTT
This sequence comes from Cotoneaster glaucophyllus, assembly GCA_036320875.1. Taxonomy (NCBI): domain Eukaryota; kingdom Viridiplantae; phylum Streptophyta; class Magnoliopsida; order Rosales; family Rosaceae; genus Cotoneaster; species Cotoneaster glaucophyllus. Next base: position 16,595,737 of record CM070071.1, on the reverse strand, counting down.
ACTTCACCACGTGTGAAGCCTGTGGGCTACAAATGGGTTTTCATGAGGAAGCGTAATGAGAAGAATGAAATAGTGTGATACAAAGTACGCCTCATAGCGCAAGGTTTCTCTTAGCGTCCGGGGATTGATTTTGAGGAGACGTATTTCCCCCGTAATGGACGTTATAACGTTTCGCTACTTAATCAGTTTGGTAGTTTTCGAAAAACTGAATATGCAGCTTATGGACGTGGTAACCGCGTATCTCTATAGGGGATCTAGATACTGAAATCTACATGAAAGTTCCACAAGGACTTCCATTAACTGGTTCAAATAGTTCTAGACCACGTAACACTCTCTCTATTAGATCGAGGAGATCACTCTACGAACTGAAACAATCTAGGCGGATGTGGTATAACTGTCTGAGTGAATATTTGACAAGTTAGGGTTATGTGAACAACGAATTATGCCTATGCGTGTTCATAAAGAAGTCACATTCCGGATTTATGATCGTTGCATTTTATGTCGACGACATGAACCTCATCGGAACTCATGCAGAGCATGAGGAAATTGCCGTTCACTTGAAATTGGAATTTGAGATGAAAGATCTTTGAAAAACTCGATATTGTCTCAGCCTGGAGATCGAGCATTGTTCGGATGGAATCCTATTACATCAATCGAACTACACCAATGCGTCCACACGCAGGGGATGGTGTTAAAGACATTTTTTCGCTACCTCAAGGGTACAACGGATTTAGGCTTATTCTACACCCACGAATCCTTGAGATGAGCCCCTGGCCCCTCTCGGTTCTTTAGTTAATTCCTGCCTTGTTGGTTACGAAGATGCTAGATATCTGTTTGACCCACATAGGGCACGTTCTCAAATAGGCTATATCTTTACCGTTGGAGACACCGCTATATCTTGGAGGTCTACCAAGCAAACACTAGTTGAGACTTCTTCAAACCATGCTGAGATCCTCACCCGACATGAAGCATCGTGTGAGTGCTTTTGGTTGAGAGCAGTCATGGAACATATTCGAAGCACTAGTGGTCTTACTTTCATCGTTACCTTTCTACGACGATCTTTGAAGACAATGTAGCATGTATCAAGCAGTTAAAGAAGGGATACATGAAGGGAGACAACACCATACACATAGCGCTGAAGTTCTTTTATTTTCACCAGCAACAACGGCATCAGAACAATGAAGTCAAGCAAATCTATTCCCAGGACAACCTGGTTGTTCTCTTTACCAAGTCATTGCCCAAGTCTACTTTTCAGAAGCTTGTCCAAGGAATCAGTATGTGTAAATTATTTGAATTGAATTGCTTATAGTTATCTTATTTGGAAGTTATGTCTAACTCAAGGGGAGCATCTAGAAGCATACTCACTTGATCTTAATGTACTCTTTTTCCTATGATTAGGAGCCTTTTTCCCACTGGGTTTTTGCTACCTAACGAGGTTTTGATGAGGCACCCATCCTAGGATGATCATACTCCGTTGAGTTCATTACTTTCGTCCTGTTTGATGTTTGTTTTAGACATTATGCATACTTCTCACTTTTCTCCTTAGTCTATGGGTTTTAACCTGCCTTGGGTTTTACCATAGCGAGGTTTGTGAGATTTACTACCAATGCATACTTTCCTTAAATTTGAGACTCCCATTCACCCGTTGTGCCTCCGACTTCATCAACTATTCAACCTTATCTGCTGAAGATTTGATGCGATGTTTTGTTGAGTATTTACACACTCAAATGGGAGTGTTGCAGTCATATTTAGAATAGGAATGTGATTGTGTAAATCCTAGTGTATCTAGGGATATCTTTGAATATTCCTTAGTAGTTAATATCCCATTAGAGTTGTAATCCTAAAAGGGTAAGGATTTAACCTATCTTACTACTATAAATAAAGGCACAATGGGGTGATACAACACGTACCTCACAATTAAATCTCTCTCTACTATCTTTTATTGTTTCCAACCTCCCCTCTCTATTGCCTTAGACTAGTTCAGTCAAATAGGCCTACAACATTTTTTTTTTTATGTAAAAGCGCAAATATATTAAAGAGAAGTTCCCCTAGTATATCCAGACCCAATACAATCAAAAAGGAAAGCTTGACTAGCAGAAGACGGGATGGACCTATCCCAAACATGGAGGTTCATATGCTAAAAACCCACATCCGTGATGGCATCAACCACAAAATTTGCTTCACAGAAAACATTATTCCAAGAGAAGTACTCAAACGACCTAGCAATGAGTTTGATGTCCTCAACAATAATTCTTTCTTTCCAAGGCACACCGCTCGTTCCCTGGACCACATCAATAACCAGCTTTGAATTCTCCTCTTACATTATCTTCTTAAGACCTCTACTCCTTGCCATCCATAGCGCATCCCTGAGAGCAAGGCATTTCGCAACATTTATTGTCACCTCCCCTAAAGATCTAGCTCCAGCCATTACAGGTTCTCCTTGGTCATTCCTTAAGATAAAACCTACTGCTGCCATTGAGTTCCTAACAGAACCGTCAAAATTTAGTTTGAAGAAATCGTCCTCGACGGTTACCATCTGATCAGCCCCTCTTGCTTCCTGCAAGCTACAAAAATTTTCTTATTGACATTATTGTACTTATTTGCCATACTAGTCGCAAAAAAGACCACCCTAGAAAGGGTAAGCTTTGGCTTTGTTGAACATTACTTCATTTCACATCTTCCAAATTTGCCAGCAAATACTAAGAGCATAACTAAGATTTGATACATTCTCATTATCATTATAATCTAAGGAGTAAACCCATTCAAGAAGGCTGCAACTATTCTGATTGACAGGAGGGTGGACTTTTGGGCTAAAATTCCAAACTTGTCGAGCACACTCGCAGTTAATAAAAAGGTGATATTTGTCTTCAGGATCCACATTACATAATAAACAAGTATCACTTATCGTATTAATAAACTTATGAATTTTACTCCTAGTTTGAATGACACGCCCCGATCCTGATGTCCGAGGGACATCAGGATGGTCACTTGCTAGCCGACACCCCAGGGTGACGAAAGCCATTTAATGAATGCATATGCTGAGAACATGTAAAACATGCGCATAAATTTCGTGCGTGACTACGCAAAGTAATACTCAAATATACATCTTACAAAATACCATAATAATATTCAACTGCCAACAATGAATATAATGATAATGCATGACATGTTCAGAGCATACATCTAATTTAGAGTACAAGCAGAAGATAAAATAGAGAGGTGCTATTACAATAGAAGTCAAAGCAGAGAGGATGATGCGGTATCACTGGTAAGTGAATGCCTCGTATCTCGGATCGTATTTCTCGTTCCTATGTCATGAGGGGGCGGAAAACAAACATGAGTGGACCAAGTTGAAATATATATATATATATATAATAAAATAGTAATCCACATACTAACCCCCAAAGTTTTATGAAAACTAATAGCATAATATGTGGTTTTCCGAAAACCCAAGTGATAGGTATTTTTACCACCTGCAAAAGTAGGGATAAAAACACATAAAAATACTTGCAAGAGTACAAGGTTGTCGTAGTATAGCCGCTCAAGCAAGGTCGTTCTCCACAGGGATTGAATGAATAATTTATGTAAATACTAAATCTTAATTAATTATTTGAAAACAAAGTTTAGAAGAGATTGATTTAATGACCTGAAATATTTAAAACGAATTTAATTAAAAATAATGAAATAAATTGACAAAGTAAAGAAAACAAAAGAAAAGAGTTTTGAAAACCAAATTGTAAAAACCTAGGGTTCTGCCACCCCCTTAACAATCCTATGTAAATTGATCAATTACTTAGGAATTACCCATGCAACTTTGAAGGTTAGGTTTTCCTTATGCATATTCTACTTGTGGCATTCAAGCTAGAACGTATATCAAACATGCAATCCGTCTGTGGCATTTAGATCAAATATAAACATGCATGACTCATTACGCTTTGTGAAAACCCTTTGAAAAACCATGCAACCCCTAAGACGTGGCATTCATCCTTGGTGAAATTACAACTATCAATCGCAAGAAGCAATACTCAATCCCCCGATGGCATTCCGACCGAATTGCATCAAATTACTTATCTAAACATCCTAATGGTAGCTAAGCATTAAGATATAGAGACCGTTTAAAGCACAGTGATTAATAATTCAAAGTATGCATGCACAATATCATAAGCAATTAAATAAAAACTACATATTCATGCTAAGGCTCAAAGCATCGCCCTAGCAAACAGAAATTAGTTACGAACAACCATAAACCAAAATATATTAAAACCAAGGATAGAAAACACCTTGAAAATAAACTTGAATCGTCAAAAGCAATTCTCCAACTAGTGCATGCGTTTCCTCCTCAATGTTGTGTCGCGAACCCTAATGGCTAACAAGCCTTATTTATACTACTACAAAATAAACCCTTAAAAGGTCTTAGAATAAAACTAGGAAACATAATAAAACAATAAAACAGAAAATAAACGGTTTCCTATTTGAACTAAAATTCGGAGTTCTCAGAAAATTATACTTTAGCTCCGATTTGGTCTCAAAATGTCTCTTTTGAAAGCTGAAGATGTCCCCTACAAATCCTCAGAAGGAATCTTCCTCAAAATATACCATCTTGACCTCCAAAATACCCAAAATGTCCAGAAACATCAATCTGGAAAAGCTGCGCGCTGGGTATTCTTTTAATCGCCACGGTCAAACGGCGTGGTAGAAAAATCTGGAATTTTGATACAATCATCTTGAAAGACTCACAAACATTCTCCAATTTAAATCACTCTAAAATTCATCTGTTTGATCACTTTTTACTATAGAGGAAGTCGAATGTCCTACATTGGAAATATATACCAAAGTATCAAAATTCTACCAAAATAACCAATAAATTAATACTAAGATTAGGGTAAAATATATAATAAAATATCGACTCATCACCAAGCATGCCATAAAACCTTTCACAAAACATATCTCGTATATAGTGTGCTAACTAGTGGTATCATAATCAACCCGAAGGCCCCTACATCACCCGACCCGAAGGCCTAATTTATCAATCTTCATTCAATCCCTATGCCCCTACATCACTCGATCCGCATGCCAATATAATATCTCCCGACCCATAGGCCCCTTCATCACCTGACCGAAGCCAATATTAGTATCGTCACCCATAGGCAGAACAGTGATCACTAGATGCGCACGAAACATTGAATATAATCTTTCCAACATACGTACATATATCTCAAAGACATCTTTATAGCATATAATCATCCATCATATATACTACAAAGAAGTGTGTAAAAGCATGTTCATAAATAGTATATAGTCATCCATCATATATACTATAAAGAACATCATTTCGATAAAATATGGTATTCCAAAATATTCTCAATATAACATGATAATCATATAATGTAAATCCAATTTACTTATAAAATGTTTCGTAAAACGTAAACATTAAATCATGCTTTTCATTATGCATTTCTACTAATAAAACATGCATTTTCGAAGGGGTCCACTCACATATATTCCATTGTCAAAGAGCCGTACGAAATAGGAATGACGGAATCATCGCTAATATTTGCACCTAAGTATATAAAGGGTACAATTAACAAAACTATACTTAAACGATTAAATTTCAGAAAATGGACATCATAAACGGATCCAGGACGTCCAAATTAGCCTGCCAGGGGTGCCGACCGAAACCCAAAAAAGTCAACCAAAAAGTCAACGGTCAAAGTCAAGTCAACGGCCAGCGTTGACCGAAGTCAACAGTCAGACCAGGTCAACTGGTCCGGGTCGTGTCAGGCCAACCGCGTCTGGGCTTGGGTTAGTAGGCTGTTAACCCGGCCCAAGGGGAAAGGGTTTAGGGCTTAGAGCCCAGCCAAAAGGAAAATGGTTTAGGGCTCAACAGGCTGAGGGCCTTGGGTTGCATAAAAGGGGCTTGGGCTTGAAAGCCCAGCCTAAGTGCCTTTAGGTTTTGTTTTGTTTTATTTTTAATTTTTAATTTTATTTACTTATTTATTTTAAATAAATTAAATAAAATGGTTGTTGGGTTGGGCTTGAGTCCCAAGGGCCAAAGGCCCAAGTTCCACACGGCCCGAAGGCCTGAAAGATAAGGGTTTGGGTTTGGGCTGCCTAAGGCTTGGGCTTGGGGTTTCGGCCCAAAGGCCTTGACCGAAGGCCTGAAAGGTAAGGGTTTGGGTTTGGGCTGCCCTAAGGCTTGGGCTTGGGGTTTAGGCCCAAATGCCTTGGTCCTTTTGGGTTTTTAACAGGAAATAAACAAATAAAAACAAATAATTAAAATATATGGGTTGGGCTTAACGGGCTTGAGGCCCGAGTTCTACTCGGCCCAAAGGGCCTGGGTTCAACGGGCTTGGGTCACTCGACCCGTTTCTTATCAGGGAAGAAGGCCAGAGCTTCTCGAGCTCTGGTCGTCTTCGTTTGGTCACCTTAACCTACGATCTACCTACGAAATTGAAGGTAGAGGTGAGAAGGAGAAGTTGGTTACCTTTGTTTCACCGAGAAATGGCCGGAGGTGGCCGAATCTTTGCTCGAAACCCATTGAACTCGCCGGAGTCTGGGTTCTCAACCTTGCCGAGTTTCACAGAGACTAGGGAGAGTGAGAGAGAGAGAGAGAGAGAGTCCATGATGGTGATGGTGTTGGTGTTGTCGATGTCGATTGGTGGTGCCTCAGCGTGTGTGTGTGTGTGTGGGTAGATCGGGGAGGTAGAGTACGAGAGAAAGAGATAGTTGAGTGAGTGAGAGAAAGTGAGAGTGAGCTGTGAGAGAGGCTCAGGAAAGGAGAGAGAGATAAGGAGAGGGAGTTGAGAGACTGCCATGTGGCAGTCTGTGAAAGGAGGAAAAATTGAGAGAATCCTAAAAGTGGATCCGGATTGGGTATACGATAAGGGGACCAAAATGTAAAATTACATAAACTTTTAGGGGAAATGTAAAATTACAAAATAATTTTGGGGAGGGTTTTACACTGAAGCTTATTTAGGATCAAAAGCCAACTAAATATTTTAACTTTATTGGGAATATTAAGCTTCCACATTCTTTTTAACAACTTATCCTTTAAATCATCACCGATGATGGAATTTTGAATCCAAGTTGCAGATTTAACACTGAAGTTTCCATCAGCATTCAAACCCCAACATAACAAATCATTTTTATCAGAGAAAGGTAATGGAATACTGCATATTTTCTCAGTGATTTCCTCATCCACCACCTCTCTTAACCACTCTCTATTCCAGGTTCCATTTACAATAGAATGACTTACCCTAAGGTTCAAGTCAATATTGCTTAATTGATCCTCCTGAAGTAGGTTATGGATGAGGAAAGGAAAAACCTAGTTTTGGGTCTAGAACATAACGTCCCTCCCATTTCCCACAATCCACCGAGATCCTTTTTCAATTACTGATCTTGCATTTAAGATTCCTTTCCAGGCCATCGAATGATTTTGCTTTACCTTAGCTTCCATAAAATTCTCCCTTCATAGGTACTTTTGTTTAACTAATTGAACCCACCAATTTTGGTTATCTGTAAGCACCTTCCAACCAAGTTTAGCAAGGCAAGAATTGTTAAATAAGTTACTTTTCCTAATACCCAATCCTCCACTACATTTAGGTTGACACACCTTATTCCAAACAACAGGGTTCATTTTACTATCCTTTCCCCAAAGAAACCTCCTATCCTCCTTATCAAGCATCTTAGTTAGCTTATCTGGACATTTAAAGCACGACATCATGTGATTTGGCATACCGCTAAGATTGGCCTTGATCAAAGTAACTTTAGCAGCTCTCGAAAGAGTATTTTCTTTCCATCTTGCCAGCTTATTCTTTATCTTTATCATAATATCCTTTGTATTTACAGAGTCTCGCCATCATATAATGTTGTTTATGCCCAAATACTTACCGATTGTAGTCTTGTGTTGAATTTGAGTAATATTGGCAATCTCATTACGAATTTGGTTAGTTGTATTTTTTGAGAAATAAAGAGACGATTTATTAAAGTTGATCTTTTGTCCAGACGCAGAAGCAAACATGTTTAAAACATTCAAGATGTTTCTAGCCGCCCCTTTTGACGCTCTAGCAAAAATGAGACAATCGTCAACAAACATTATATTAGAGACATTGAACCCTCTAGGTGAAGTTAAAAGCCCAATGCTAGTTTTAGGAGAGATGGTCATTTGGTTAAAATGTCTAATTAACAGTTCCATACATAAATAAAAATATACGGAGATAGAGGATCCCCTTACCTAATCCCCCTTGACGGGTAGAAGCCATGAGCCTTACCATTAATCAGAGCAGATAAAGAAGTAAAGGTAATGCACTCCATAATGAGCTTTATCCAACAATTATTCATCCCAAATTTAGCTAGCACCAACCTGATATAATCCCAATTCAACATATCATAGGCTTTCTCAAGGTCTAATTTGACAGCCATCGCACCCGTTCCCTTATTTCTACGCTTAAAAGTCGACAGAATCTCATGAGCAATTAGAATATTATCATGTATGGATCTCCTAGGAGCAAAAACACCCTGATTATTCGAAATGCACTTTTCTATTATAGGCTTAAGTTTATTCACCAACAGCTTCGTTATAATTTTGTACTTCACATTACATAAGTTAATGGGTCTAAAGTTAGTTACTATTTCTGGATTTTCTACTTTAGGAATGAGCGCAATATTTGTCTGATTAATTAGTTTTAGGCTCAAAACATTCATAAAGAAGTCTTTGACTAACCTTATGATTGAAGGCCCAACAACATCCCAACACTTCTGGTAAAACACAGCATGAAAACCACCCGGTCTTAAGGCCTTCATTGCTCCAATGCCATTTACAGCCTTCTAGATTTCATCATCGCTAACTGGATTAAGCAAGGTCAAATTTTGGTCCTCAGTAATACATGTATCAATTATACTAATAAAATTTGAAGTCATATTGTTATTCGAATTCGAATGGCCAGTGAAACGCAATTTAAAATCCTGCACAAAAATCTGTTTCATTCCTTCCTCTTTTAACCACCAAAAACCTGCAGAGTCCTTAATTTTTAATACTTTGTTTCTTTTAGGTCTGATGTTCGTCATTGTTTGAAAAACTTGGTATTTTATCCTCCAATTGAAGCCAGTTAACTCTTGCTTTCTGAGCCCAGAGGATTTCCTCATTACTAAAAGCTCTATTTAACTCATTCCTTAAGTTTGCCTCTTCGGCTAGCAATTGGACACTATTCAGATCTTCCATATTCTGGGCTTGGATTACTTTAAGCTCATCAAATAACACATGTACTCTCTCATGTACATTACCAAAAACCTCCTTATTCCATCCTCTAATCAAAGTTTTCAGAGCCCTAAGACATCCCCTCAACTTCCAGGCACTAAGCTCTTTTAACCACTTTAGTAAAATCGGGGTGGTTTAACCACATAGCCAAGAATTTAAAGTCCCTTCGCCCAACAATATTACAGTGATTATTAGGGTGGCAATTTAACAAAATAGGGTTGTGGTCCGATCCAAAAATCGGATAATTATGGAGACTAGCGTTTGGACATAAATTCAACCACACTGCATTAACAAGGGCCCTATCTAGCCTTTCAAAAATTAAAGTATTATCTTTGTCCATTAGTTCAAGTAAAAGGAACCCCAGAAGCTGGAAGTGAAACAAGACCTCCATTTTTCAAGAAATCAGCGAAATTCACCATATGTACATTTGTGTTTCTATCACCCCCCCCCCCCCCCCCCCCCACCTTCTCGCTAGGGCTTAGAATATTATTAAAGTCTCCAACTAAGATCTAAGGTTGCACATTGGTATTTATACCATGAAGATTCAAAAGATCATCCCACAATTGTGGTTGTAGAAACTTTTGTGGAAAAGCATAAGTAAAAGTGCATAGGAAACTAACACCCGAATCAATAATCTTAACACTGCAGTTGATAAATCTAGGGCAGGAGGCAATTACATTAATAATAACAGTCTAGTTATTCCAGAACAGGCCAAGCCCACCAGCTTGCCTTTTCCCTTCAGCAAAAAACATGCAATTAACCCACTTACAAAAGATATTTTTTGAGAGCTTACCAAGACCAGACCTAGTTTCTAAAACACAAAAGACATCAAGGTTAATTAAACTAGACAGAAACTTAAATTGCGGGACAAATTTAGGTTTGCCGCACCACCTGCAATTCCAGACTAAACACTTCATCAGTCAACATCCTCCACCTCATAGCTAACCCCAACGACATCATTACCAATATTTCTACCCCTCTTCCTACTCCCCATGAACTGAATCTGCTCAACATTCTCTTCTTCAGCCTCCATGAAATCCTCATCTTCCCCTACAACACTCTTTCCCTTGTTAGCTCTCGCCACATTTACCCCATCACCACCCTCAATGTCATCAGAAACCAGAGCACAGTCAGGCCTCCACTGAGCAACTAAATCTGCCTTCGACACCCAAATTTTGTCACCTCTAACCACATTATCATAAGTCCTCTCATCCCTTCTCGCACCACTTCAACCCCTACCAGCATACCTAATTTTTCTAGAAGCCACTGCTGTCCAACCTTCACTAACATTCTCATCACAGAACCTAGTTTGGTCTCTCAACTCCAGCTCTTCCTTATCCTTAGTGTTCACCTCTTCCTCCACCACTGGTTGGGGAAACACTAGCATAACCCTTCCATCCAGCTCTTGTCTGGTTTCTTCAAAATTTTTAGCTCATGTTGGATACACCAATGACTCATCCTCAAACAATCTATCCATCAACAGCCACTCATCCTTATCCTCAAGGGCAGGGCACTTGTGACCTTCCGATCGCCCCCGCCCACAATAAAAGTACATTTCAAATAACTTTTTATAGCTTAGCAAGACAGGTAATCCTCCTGATCATTAATAGCTATCACTCTTTTTAGCAGCAACCTCAAGTCCACCTCAAACAACAATTTCACAAAGAGTCCATTAAAACTCGATAGAGAATTCTCATCTGCCTTAATAAAGGTTCATACAGGTTGCATAATGACCTCCAGAATTTTAGCATCATGATACTACACTGGAAGTCTAGGGATGCAAACCCAGACTCTGAGAGTAGAGATCGTCTTCACATCATGGAAAAAGGTGGTCCACTTCTCCAAATGGAAAATTTAGCCTCTTACATACCAAGGTCTGTTATCCAAAACATACTTTATCTCTTCTTGATCAATGAACTCTACAACATTACCACTGGTGACCAAAGTGGTCAAGGTAAAAAAGGTTCTTGACTCTCGATCCCTAAGTAAACCCTAACTTCCACTTAATAATTCTAGCTTCAATTTGTTTCCCCACTAATTTCCCCATGAGCACCCTAGTTTCCATATGCTTTAAATTGAGGTTCGAATAGAGGTTAGTTGACGCTCTGGTGACTCCACTCTCTAAGGTAAAGGTACCCCTAGAACCCTCTACCACCACAAAAGGTTGACCCGGATGAGGAGATGTAAACCTATTAACCTAGGACGAGAGTTTGGGACTTGATGGGATCCTAGGGTGTCTTGAGGACGAGGCTTCAAGTTGGGAAATGATAGTCATTTTGATGTTGAAATGACTGGTATGCATGCTCTTGAGTTGCATTTCATATATAAACATCAAGATAAGAACGATGCATGCTTACATTTCCAAGGGAACAATAAACGTCATAAATAAAACAAGCCAGCACATGACACAGACTATGATACTTCTAGACCAGCGCAAGAAATTAGCAATAATGATTACAAAGCTAGGCCACCCAAACGTCACATTAAACCACATCTTACAAGTTAAAGCAGAAACAGAGCATATTAAAACAAAATTAGAATAATAATTACCCTCAATCTTAGCATTTAGTCCGAGCTCACTCCACCGATTTAGCTTTCCCACACACAATTCTAAGCACTTGAGATTACTTCTCCAACCTTTCCTCTTTAGATACAGGTCATCTATATGTAGCCTTTATCTAATCAAAATCTATTCACCCAAGCGCTGCGCCCAATCCCAGAACTCATATAGGGTGGTGACGCAAGCAATCTAGGCAACCCATAACACATAAATCCCATAATCCCAAAGAAATTGAATAGACCTTCCCTTATCCCAAGGATCCCTAAGCCAAGTGAAATTACCCAACGCCGATTCTTTTACTATGCTCCAGATTCCAACACCTATGAATTTCATTCCTTTAATTGCCCCCAAAGCTCGCTGAATCATTATCCATTTCCCTATTACCCAGCTAATTAGCCTATCCATTAACTTTGAGTGGGCAAAGAGAAACCATAACCCTACCCCTAGGCAGCTTCTCGATCCTTGATCAAGACCACTACCATTTGCCTCCACAGCGCGCTGAAACATTATCCCTCCCGCAGTTAACCAACTAATTAACCAATCTATTATCTTTGTGGAGGCTTGATTCACATAATCAAAAAAACCCCAAGAGGAACCCTAACCGGCCCCTCTTTCCTTTCTCGACCCTCATTTTATTTTTCTAAACCTTTTCCAACATGGTGTTGTTGGATTCCTGAGCTATTTTGATTTTGGTGTATGGCCTACAACATATGTGTAATAACAAGGGGTTTTTTTTTTTGCTCCAACCCTTCTGGGTTAAAATTTTAGCCCCAGATCATTAAAGAATGAATTTAGGCTAATTTTTTTTAAAAGAAAAAAAAATTTATGTAGACTATTCTAATTTAATTTTATGACCATTTTAACCTAAAAATATTTAGATTCCGACAAATATTGAAAAATCACTAACCGACACCATGAAACTTGTGAAACACTATGAAAGAATATGAAACACATAAAAGATTTTTTTAGTTTAATTACTTTAGCTGTTGGATTTAAATTTGGACCGTTAGACCTTTTTTTTTTTTTTTTTTTTTTTTTTTACCGTTGGATTTCATCAAATTAGATCTTAACCATTGGATTCAATGAATTTATAAATATAAAACTAAAAAAAATATACATATGGTGGACCAGCCCCACTAACCCACGGGGAATCCTGGGCTAAATTTAGCACAAAAATGAGTTTTGAGTTTTAACTCATATTTGCCCCAAGGGTTGGAGCAAGTTGGGGTAAGTTTAGAACCTAAAATTTGAGTTTTACTCCAATGGTTGGAGTAGGTCTAAAAGGAGGGGTTGGGCTTAACCTCACAATGAACTAGCAATAATGTGGTTCAAATTTGCTTTTGGCGAGAATCGAACCTAAGACCTCTCACTTACAAGTGAAGAGGAATACCATTAGACCATAGTACTAAGTGACAAGAAGGAGCTTTTTTTAGTTTACATAGTCTACGTGCGTGCACATAGTTTGTGAGATATTTTATTTTTGTTTTTAAAATTGAAGGAGAGAGGAAGAGAGTGAGAGAGAACGTGCAAATGGGGAGAGAGGATTAATTTTTTTTTTAGAAAAAAAAATTAGAGATGTTAAAATCACATAGTTTGTGAAATATTTTATGCTTGTTTTTAAAATTGAAGGAGAGATGAAGAGAGAGAGAGAGAGAGAGAGAGAGAGAGAGAGAGAGAGAGGATTAATTTTTTTTTTTAGAAAAAAAAATTAGAGATGTTAAAATTGCATAGTTTGTGAAATATTTTATGCTTGTTTTTAAAATTGAAGGAGAGATGGAGAGAGAGAGAGAGAGAGAGAGAGAGAGAGAGAGAGGATTAATTTTTTTTTTAGAAAAAAAAATTAGAGATGTTAAAAACAAACAAAAAATAGCAAAATGTTGCTTTGTGAAATTATGTTATTGCCCTTAACTTTTTAGTTGTGATAGAATAAATAGTCTTTTCACCATTTTTGGATTGACAAAGAGGGTTCTATTAATTTGTAGTTTAGATACCAACCCTAACAGATTTTTACATAAAATGTAATATTTTAGTTTTGGTGTTGTTGTGGGACCTTTCGGTTGAGGTGGACTTGGGCTTTGAGAACGTCCTCTTGTCTCATTTGGCTTGGTTTCATACCAAATCCCGGAATATCTCAAAAGAGTTAGCTCGTCTTAGGAAATATCCCAGTCAGATTAATGACTTGAAGATTAGCATGATCGAACAAATAATAACTTGATCAAGAGAACGTGGTGTGGAAGTTAGAAGTTCATCAGTTTTGCATGAAAGAGAGAGAACTTGGGTGATTGTATGGTGTTTTCTGTTGGATAATTTGGGTTTCCTTGGGTGGTAGCAAGGCTTACGATAGCTGGGATACTCATAAGAAGGACATGGAAAATACTAAGATTGCAAGGTGATGTTTCTGGGTTTATCTGGTTTTCTACGTGAAACTATGGAAAATTGGGGGATCCTTCTCTTAGGTTCTCAACCTATATTTGTAGTTGAATGATTCATTCCAAAGGAATCTCTATTTTGGACTTGTTTCGTCCTCCCCTTTCTCCATAGTTCTTCAGCTACCCCTTATTTTGATGGGTTTTCACCTGAACTTAAGGCTGGAATCTGGTTTAGTCCTAATTGAACTAGTTAGTTTGCTAGGGAAAGAGGTAAACTAGGCTAATTCTCTCTCAATGCTTGCCTACGTGGACTTCAAAGGTTATGGGCTAGGATCTTTTTGGCCCCCAAGTAGCCCAAAGTCTTCCGTAACCTTGATTCCACATAGGCCCGATGAATTTCCGTAACCATCCACACCATAATTCACTTGACAAGCCCCGAGCATGTGACTTGGGCTTATTTTAGCGTGGCAAATAGGCATGGCGTGATTTGTGAATATTCGGTATAATTACCCTAGCATGGCATGTTTGTAAATATATTTCTTCCTCGATCCCGCAACTTTGCATGTATTTGGGCCCGAATATAGGTTTGCATGACAGTTGGCCTTTGAGACTTGTTTGACCTTGCTTATAACATTTTTGAGCCTTAACATGTATTAATGAAAAAGTCAATCAAAACAACTTACAAATACTATTATAACACAAAGTTTACAAGCTTTCCACTCAATTCCGATCAATTTTTGCAGCGACTGGTCAATCAATTTTTTTTAGTTAAAGGTCACTGTTCAATAGTGACTTACAAAAAATACATATAAAGTGATGAATTTTCTCATTATTTCTTTAATTTTATTGTGTATACATGTGAAAAACACAATAAATACAATTGAAGATGAAAAGGTTGAACCTATTTCTATTTTTGTAAGTCACTATTGAACTGTTTCTTGAACATATGACAACTTTTGGTGCTGGCGTAGGTAGGGATGGGCAACGGTTATGGCGGGCGGGTAACCGCGGTTATTTATCCATAACTGTTTATTCTCATACCCGCATAACCGTTTACCCGTTGGGTAATTGCCTAAATGATTATACTCATACCCATAACCGTTTATAAACTGTTAACCATACCCATAACCGCGTACCCATTTAACCGTAACCGTTTAATACCCGTTTACCCATTTATCATTTTTTAACCTGTTTATACTTTCTTGTTTTACCATTTACTCATTTTTCACTTGTCTACGTGTTTTTTTAACAACTTCAAAATTAAAAAAGAAAAATTTGTCATAATTTTCTTTTTCTAACAATTAAACACCGTTATAGGTACATTCATCATACATTTCCACATTTTAATTTTTTAAGTCCTTATACCATTCCAATAATTGAAATAATAGTTTACGGACGATATTTTTAACTGTTAACAATGAAGGTAATATAAAATTGGCTAGGTATTCTTGGGTTACGAAAACTATTAAAAGACAGTATTCTTTGGTTATTTAACTCGGAATGTAAACTATTAACATAATATATATATATAATGGACCATGAAATCATGCACTATAGTCAATAGCCTTGATCTAAGTTTTGTCCAATAGGGAATATGGTTTGTGTTAATTTTACATATATAAAATAAATGGGTAAACGGTTACCCGTTTATAACCGCGGTTAATACCCATAACTGCCCATTTAAATTTCGCGAGTAAACGGTTATACCCATACCCGTTTATTTATCTAAACGGTTACCCATAACCGTAACCGTTTAATTTAAACGGGCGGGTAACCGCGGTTACCCATAACCAATGGGTATTTGCCCATCCCTAGGCGTAGGTGACATGTGAGTCATGTGTAATGGGGAAAAATGTAAATGGTCATGTGTTTCTAAATATCTTGACTCACAAATTGTTGCTTAATCTAACTAGAATGGGTTAAACCTGATAATTTTGCTTAAAATTGGTATTCTTTCTTAAAATCTTAGTCCAACTTGATATCTAATCCTATTATGCACATTATTAGCACATATGTGATTGTGTAAATCTTTCGTAGAAATTAGGAATCATTCAGGATCTAGAATATGGGATCATGATTTTCCAGGGTCGGAGTAAGGTTGATCCGAATACAGTTACCTCAAAAGTCCGGTTATGGACTCGCCAGCTCCGAGCGAAGCTGTATCAGACGGAGTAGCAGTGCCACGGCATGTGCCGCAAGTAATCACAACTCCTAAGAGGATGCAATGTCTACTAACTAAATATCCTCTAGGATTCTCCCGGCTTAGAACGAAGATTCTATCCTAAAAAGGTAGGGCTCATCTACGATAACGCAATCTATACACTTCACACTACTACAAAATGGACTTATTGTGTCACTAGGTGATGTCGCTTTAATATAATATAGTGGCGGAAAAGACATTTGCAACACCTACTGAACATGACGTCGGATTTACTGTCGCTTGTAAGCGTCATAAAATGTCTATGTCGCTTTTAACCGAAGTAAACATTTAATGTCGCTTATAACCGACATACATTTTAATAATTTTTAAATAATGGTGTTGCTTTAAAAAAAATAGTGTCTCTTTTAAGCGACATAAAGTATTGGTCTCGCTTATATCCGATACTAATTATTGTTTTTAAATATTTTAAAACCTGCGTCGGTTCTGAGCGACATAGATTTTATTTTTTTAATATTTTGAAACCCGGTGTCAGTTGTAAGCGACAGATTGATGGTCTTTATATACTATGCCCCGTGTTTTCTTCCTCCTCTCTTGCATCTTTCTTAAGGATGAGTTTTTGAGGTGGCACGCAACTAGGCCTGGCAAACGGGTCGTGTTTATCGTTTTCGTGTAACACCTGTTATCTTAACGGGTCGTGTCGTGTCTTACCCATTATCTTAACGGGTCCTTAACAGGTGACCCGTTAAGAAATTTTTTTTTTTTTCTTAAATTTGCACATCCCACACATTACCACATAAATATTACTTCAAAACATTAAAATTTGCACAATCCACTTCTGTAAATATTTTAAATTGATGATCATATTAGTTCATTGTATTCATATAGGATCAAGGAGTGTAGCTGTAAAAAATCATCAAAATCAGAGTTAAAATAACCATTAAATCGTGATTTTTCGTTTATAACCGTCTAAAAGTTTTGTCTTGTTACTTGGTCTCTGAATGTTTTTTTTTTGCAACTTTTGGTGTATGCGATCTCGAAGCATATACAAACATATTTGACGGTTGGATCGTTGAAATTAATTTTGTAGAATGTGTATCCCATCAAAATGATAGATTCACTAACACTTAAGAGTTTATTTATACTTTCATTAAGTATAACATAAGATTTTGTGGTATCCACTAGTGTAAATATTTTAAATTGAAGATCAAATTCATTCATTGTATTCATATAGGGTCAAGGAGTGTAGCTGTAAAAAATCATCAAAATCGGAGTTAAAATAACCGTTAAATTGTAATTTTTCGTTTATAACCGTCGAAAAGTTTTGTCCCGTTACTTGATCTCTGAATGTTTGTTTTTTGTGATTTTTGGCCTATACGATCTCGAAGCTTACAGAAACAAGTTTGACGGTTTGATCGTTGAAATTAGTTTCGTAGAATGCGTATCCCATCAAAACAAGTTTGGCATATATATATACCATTGAACTTGATGGGATACGAATTCTACGAAACTAATTTCAACGATCTAACCGTCAAACTTGTTTGTATATGTTTCGAGATCGCATATGCCAAAAATCACAAAAAAAAAATTCAAAGATCAAGTAACGGGACAAAACTTTTCAACGGTTATAAATGAAAAATCACGATTTAACAGTTATTTTAACTCCGATTTTGATGATTTTTTACAGCTACACTCCTTGACCTTATACGAATACAATGAATGAAATCGATCTTCAATTTAAAATATTTATACACTAGTGGATACCACAAAATATTATGTTATACTTAATGAAAGTATGAATAAACTCTTAAGTGTTAGTGAATCTATTGTTTTGATGGGATATGCATTCTACGAAACTAGTTTCAACGATCCAACCGTCAAACATGTTTGTATATACTTCGAGATCGCATACACCAAAAATTGCAAAAAACAAACATTCAAAGATCAAGTAACGGGATAAAACATTCAAAAAATCACGATGTAACGGTTATTTTAAGTCCGATTTTGATTATTTTTTATAGCTACACTCCTTGACCCTATATGAATACAATGAATGAATTCGATCTTCAATTTAAAAAATTTACTCTAGTGGATACCACAAAATCTTATGTTATACTTAATGAAAGTATAAATAAACTCTTAAGTGTTAGTGAATCTATCATTTTGATGGGATACACATTCTACAAAATTAATTTCAACGATCCAACCGTCAAATATGTTTGTATATGCTTCGAGATCGCATACGCCAAAAATCGTAAAAAACAAACATTCAGAGATCAATTAACGGGACAAAACTTTTTGACTGTTATAAACGAAAAATCACGATTTAACGGTTATTTTAACTCTGATTTTGATGATTTTTTTACAGCTACACTCCTTGACTAGTTTTATGATTATTAATTTTAGTTTCTATTTTGTATTTTAACTAGTTTTATGCTTAAATTGAAAATTTATTTTTGTTTCTTGGTTTTTAATTGTTTTTTCTGTATTTATAAGGAACAACTCAACGGAGGCGCGGACCCTCATTTCCGAATTGGAAAGAGCAGCCTTGTTCATTTGATTCGTCTGAAAAATTGCATTAGTGGTAATTCTAGTGCGTTTTCGAAACATGTAGCGGCAGAAGTTGGAGATTACAGAAATATTCCGATGGTGGCATACTGGAATAAAGAAAAAACAAAGGTAAATGTTTCATGATTTATTTTATTATACCTTGAAATTTGTCTAATAAATTCTTTGATTTTTTCAGGAGATTGCCGAAAAAAATAAGCATAATCGGTAGTTGAAAACTATGAACTACACAACTGGATCAAAATCTTTTGCAAGAGTTCGGGAAGAATGTGTATGGGTTGTACATTTTTAAGAATTGTAGTTAATTTTAAATTTAATATATAGTTAGTAGAAATTTTATTTTTAATATGAAGTTTGCTTAAAATTGTTTGTTTTGTCATTGACATATGGTGGGATTTATTTTTATATAATTTTTTTAATTATTATTAATTAAAAACGGAAAAGGTTTTTTTTTTATTATTATTATTAATATATTTGGTGTCGCTTATGGGCGACAGCATGATAAATATTTTATGTATCTATATGTTATGTAATGTTGGTTTGGACCGCCATCATGTCAGATTTTCATGTCGCTTTTAAGCGACGTAAGAGCCAATGTCACTTTTAAGCGATGCTGTTATTCATTTATATTTTATATTACTTTGCTTCTTGGTGGCGGATTAAGGAGGTTAAGCGACGTCAGTACCCATTTGTGACGGTAGTATTGGTGTCGCTTTTTCTATGCGACATTGCACGGTTTAACGTTGGATTTTTACCAAAAATTCGACATTAATTAGGATTTCTTGTCAGTTTTTCACCGCCAGTGTTATGCCCTTTTGTAGTAGTGTCAATTCTTTTGCCCACAGCATGAGTCTAAGATCATTCACTAACTTGATCGTCAGAGAGCCTTTAGCCAGCACACCTGTTCTAGGATTACTCATAGTTGTTTACTGTTTTGCAGGTTACTCGAGCTTGTGCTCAACCACCGTTCACGGAGGTGCACGAATTTGTTTCAACAATTGGTGCTTTTATTGAGAGCGAATTTATATTCCACCCAACCAAATCACTCTATCGTGAGCAACAACCCTAAGCAAACAATTCTAGTTCTTCGTCGTGTTGCCGCTGCAAATAAGAACGATGAACGACGAATATGTTGGACAACGCAACCAGGAGATTGACTTTAATCTTCCCTGCTTATATTTGAATTGTTGTCTGATTGCATGATTAAAGTTATTTTTTTAAATCAGAGGGATTGTTCCAGTGAACAAACCGATTAACTTTTCACATAGTCACATGTTATAAGCTTTACGAGACTGACAGGACCACGGTGGTCAATGGAAAATTGTCTTCTCCCGGTCATTGTTTTGGCTATAGGAAAAACATGATTTCATAACCAACGTCGTTTAAACAACAAAATTGTTGCAGATTGAACAAGAGGCAGAAGGGGCATATCAGTCCAGAACTCACTGTAACAGCCAATACAACGCTGCCATACCAGAGAAGAATGCTTATGTAAGAGCTCCCCGACATCGTTCCAACGTCCTTGTCACTGCCATAGCCAAACCCTTGACCAAGCAGCCTTGGCGAGCCTGTGAAGCTGGTACGAAGGAATCAGCAGCCTTCTACACACTCATGACCAAACCGCTCTGTATTTGGATTAACACAGTTCAAATATTAGCCGAATTCAGACCCATGCTCCCACAAGAGAATTTAATATTCATGATCAGACTACATCGTAGCCCTAGCAAAGAAAGAAAAAGTAAATTAGCTCTTCCCACTATTGCTTTTGCTGCAACCCCCTTCTCAATATGGTATGTGTTTTTTTTTAGGGTGACTTCTAAGGTATGTGTTTTTTTTTTTTTTTTTTTTAGGGTGACTTCCTCCATACAAACAAGGAAGATGAATTTCCTTATAAATCCCACGGCAATGGCAGGTTAAAGCCTCATTAAACACTACAATCATAATCTTAATGGACTTTAAGTCCTTATTTTTTTTTTTAACAAACGATATTATCTACACTAAGGGATGTAGGAGTGGGTTAAGCCTTAATAAGCTAGTAATAATGTGGTTCAAATCCGCCTTTAAGTCCTTATTAAACAAAGAAAAAATAAATTAAAATAAAAAACAAATAATTATGTCTCTTATAAAATTCATTGAATAACATTCCCATGTCTATTTGATCTCCAAATCCTTTGTAGTTTCATCTTTTCATTGTAATGCATATGCATTGACGCAGTCAATTAGCCTCTTCCACCTTTGAGATTATTGTAGACACCCAAAATCATCATTTTCAAGTTGTTTCGCTATCAAATGCCTAAAGATCAAAACAATATAATTTAACATTTAACCCATTCGAATATACTAAATCCGAAGGAAATATATGAAAATAAGACCACATTCAATTAACTCCTAATTAGGTATGTTTTTGTGGGGAACTTAGTTGTCTGCTTCCATATTCTAACTTTATACCTAATCACCCCATAACAACCTTTTCAAGCCTATCCAACATGATATGATTGTGGATCATGGCACTGCCCATATCATGTTGTTCAATAGTACTAATTTTACCACAAGGGAAGGCTTAGACTCACTTCATTCCATAAGAGCGCTTTTGAGCTTTAAGGATATTCGAGAGAACTATTACCATATTAAAATCACTATAGAAAATGAAGTAGAATTCCTTTTGCATAACTTCCTACGAATATAGCCAGAAGTGTATTCTAGAGAAGATGGAATGCCTCCCGAATGAATTGTACATCACAACCATTCGCGTCGTAAAGGCCCACTATTTTTGTTGTGACACAAACGTTTAGGACATCCAAGTTGTTATTGATGCGTCGTATATGACATCCCTTAACCAGCAGTAAGAAACTTGTACCTGGAAGCCTACCTTGCCAAGAAATGCTCACCGATCTTTATTGGGCAAGCTAATTACTAGCCCAACTACTAAGATCATTTCTAGGGACGTTAATTACTCACCTATGTACTATAATGATCCTTATGGATCCTCCATCTTTCTCAAAGAAATATTTATGAACTAATCCAACCAAAATGCGGGTAATTTTAGTTTACGTATTGACACATTGATCACATGTTCATCGACACCAACGATGCTTTGTTAGACCCTTGGCACCAATTATTAGGTTGCGGGCTCACCATCCCAATTATTTATAAAGTCTAGAAGACTAGATAATGCTGAAAATTTTACATCGACAAATTCAATGATTACTACATTTCCCTTATGTACATAAGTTGAACATTTTAATTCCCTATGTTCACACTTAAACAGTCTCGCAGATGGCGTTCATTAAACGCCTTTAAATGCTTGTAAGAACCTTGGTAGTAAGGGCACCAGACTTTGGTTTTTCTGCGTATGGATATGTATTATTGCATGCATTTATGAGGTCCATTGCCACCCAATCCTATTTTGGTGTTACAATTGGTAATTGGGTTCAAACTTAAAGTTTTGTACTTACGTGTTTGTTTATACTTTATATGCCAACTACGCTATTCCAATGTACCAATATGTGTCCTCACAAAAGAATATGAATCATTGCTGATTATGATTCTCCTCAGCCCTTGCAAACGATCTCTTTACTAGCGGATTATGACTTCAATGCTTTTATTAGCGGATTGTCACTTCAATGCGACAGTCTTCCTGCTGTTGAGGGGAGATAAGAACGTCAACATTCCTGAGAACAATGAGATTTATCATGGACGCCGTCACTATTTTTTATCTGGGTCCCATTATCTAGATCATCATAGTGCGACCAGATGCTTTCTTTGATCTAACGAAAATGACAAGATCATATACTACAAACATGCTCACAAGGATAGACGTTTCTAACAGACGTCATTGCCTCAGAAGGAAGGGGACGTTGCTAACGTGTACGACATCCCCCGAATGTAAGTTGCCATACCTAATGGCCAATCCCAGTACATTGACGACTAGACAATAAATATATCTTCTCTCATAAGCGCGACAAATCACTCGGCTCAAAGGATTCGCCTCCTTAGACGTTGAGAATCATGGCGCAAATGAATACCATCCTCGATCGTTGTCTCAATCATTTTCATCTCATGAGATTAATTCGAAATTACTACTGAGACTTGATATTCTTGGTCTAATATACTAGTTTGGATGAGATATGCTGGAATGAGATTATTAACGATGATATTCAACTTATATAGTAGCTGCAGACATAAATGAAAAATGACGATACAACAGCATTCCGTTGGTTAGTGACAACGTAGAACAGATTGGTCAACTGGAAAAAAAAAAACAAATCCATGTCGAATGGGATGAATGAAATAGTTTGATATAACGCCGCCTTATGATGCAAGGGTTTTCTCATACCCCCTGGATTGATTATGGCTTATATATGTAGTTGTAACGTACATCTCTAAGATGATGATGCAAAATCTACATAGAAGTTTACGAAGTATTTACATGTATTGATGCAAATAGTTTTAGACGACAGAGCACCCTCTCAATTTAGATGAGGCTTCATTTTACGAATGTGAAACATCCAGACGGGTGTGTTATACCTATCTAAGTGAATATTTGATCTGTTATGGATGAATGTCCCCAACACGTACAAATATGAAATTGTAGAGTTGCAGTTTGTTGCTAACATTTGGCCTTGCACTTGAAGTTGAACTTTGAGATGAAAGATCTTGAAAAAACTTGACACTATCTTGACATGAAGTTTCAAACATATTTTTTACGGTATATTAGTCCATTAGTCGAACCACACCTAGAAAATGTTGCTTTTGAGTAAACCCATGATCGTCTGTACACTAGATGCAAATGAGACCTTCGAGGAGGTTATAGAGCTGATAGTTCCATATATGAGTGCAATTGGTGTTTATTGTTTTAGTTCAAAGCACTAAATCAGACATCTCAAGTGCTGATAATCTTTTAGCATAAAACAGCACTGCGCCTACACGCCACCACCAAATTGGTGTTAAAGACGTTTTTTCGTTACTACAGAATTTGGCTTATTCTATCCCTATGCATCTTAGAATGAATCATACCCACTTGGTCCTTGGTAAGATGCCTACCTTGTGGGATACGTTGACACAAACTATCTATCTGATCTGCACAAGGCACGTTTCCAAATGGGTTATGTATTTATCGTTAGAAACACTGCAATATCTTAGAGGTCAACCAAATAGATCTTAGTTACAACGTCTTCGAGCTCATCATTATACATGGAAGCATATTTGAAGCGCCTGCAATTTTCATCCATCGTTCAGTCCCAAAAACAATCCATGGTGACTATGTCGCATGTATCGACCAGACCATCACACGATACATGCAAGAAGTCAACACCAAATATATTGCATCTACATCAGCATGAGTATTTGAAGATTGAAGTCAAGAAAATCTGATCCCAACACAACCTTGCCAAAGTCACTACCGAAGTCTACCATTCAAAAACTTGTCTGAGGAATTGGTATGCATAACTATTTTATTTGCAATGCTTGTAGTTCTCATTTGGAAGATTTTTCAAACTACGGGGAGTATCCAGAAGTATCTCACTTGGCCTTAATGTATTTTTTTTTTCCTACAATTAGGAGCATTTTTCCCGCTGGGTTTATGTTACCTAACTAGGTTTGAACGAGACATCCATCCTGGGCTAGTCATAGCCTTGTAAGCGTTCTGCATGCATCTTGAAGACGTTTAGTTTTGACTTAATGCAACTTATCACTTATCTATTTTTTAACCCACCTTAGGTTTTACCATAGCAAGATTTTGTGAGCTTTACTACCTATGCATTATTCCATTTGTTTTGAGACTCGCATTCACACGTTATGCCTATGGGACAACTTCATCAACTACTTCCATAATTGCTGAAGATCGGATGCGTCTACTGTTTGAGTATTTACACAATGAAGGGAGAGTGTTGTGAATACTATTAGCACATGTGGGATTGTGTAAATCCTAAGGAATGATAAATTAGGAATCCTTCGGAATCTAAAATATCTTTCCTATTATATGCGTATTACTTAAAAAACAGTTGTTCTCTTATCCTTATTACTATAAATAAAGACACAATGCGTGAGAAATAACATGCAAAATTACTCAAACCCTTCTCCATCTCTTCTCTATGCTCCACCTTCCCTTTCTTTCTAAATATTGGCCACAACAAATCCTATTTAATCTTAAAAAGAATACAATTAGGTGCCGTTTAACACGTGAGACTGTCAAAATCACTTTGTAGCAAGACAGAAAGAGGTTTGTACCCCAATTCGTCTTGAGTTTATTTTTGCTTACCTTACAACAACTGTATGACAAAATTTAAAAGAGAATAATAAATATACACTAGTTTTTATACCATATTTAATTTTGTTAATTGTTTTTGTTTAATTTATTTAATTTAATAGTCAAAATAAATGAAAATATGTGAGAAAATAAAAATTATGTCAAAAAATTAGCTCATAAAATAAAATAAAATAAAGAGAAAAAAAGATCATTGAATATGGGCAAATTTAGCCCAGTGCAATTAGACGTAAAACCCAACTAATCAGACCACACATCTTAACTAAACGACTTATAAAAAAACATCTCATTTTATCATCTGCATTTTGTTTTTATTGCACTTTATTCTCATTCTTTATTTTTCTCTTTCTACTATCTGAATTGAGAAAACTGTTAATTTCATAACGTGACAAAAGTTCTTTGGTCTATTCAACCATGAATATAGAGAGGTCAAATAAATTGTAAATTTCATGACAACTCTGAACAATTAAGCCACTTAAGGTTGTCAAATTTAAAAAATACAAACATTTTTTTTTTTACATGCTAGAGCGAATGTTTGTGTTTTCAAAATTCTCAAATTAAAAAAAAATGTTTGTATTTTTTAAATTTGAGAATTTTAAAAATTGGATGGAAACACTAAAAGAGCCTTTGTCATGCTAGCAAAATTAATACCCCTTTCAACCTAGTTGACAGTATTGGGTAATGCGGAACACAAATAATGAGTACATAAAAGTAAAGTGTGGGAGAATAAAGTGAAATTTTGTGTAAAATAGTGTGGACATAACTTAATAGAAACCTAATCAAAATAAGGCATCCATTTACCACCAAAATATGAGCCTAAGGAAAGACAACCCCCATGAGCCAAAAGACGGACAAAGCCATCGAGCTACCCAAATTGGTGCACTTCAACCCAAAAGAAGCCAAAGTACAACAACAGCTCCTGGAAAAAGTAATATATTGCAAGAGAAGTGATTTTCGCACAACAAAAGAGAAAACTTGTTATTACAAACAAGCATATTTTTTTTATGAAATATTTACAGCAAGAAATCCATGAGCTTTATCCATGAAAATTGATAACTGATTGCCCTCTTTGCTTCCTCAGAGCAATTACACAGACCGACGGGGGGCTTTGACTTTGAGCAGCACAAAAAGAAATTCCTAGACGCCAACTTTATCAACTTCTCATCTCCCTTCAAACCTGCACCGTCGTTAAAAGTAAAGAAGTTGATAGGCAACAAGTTAATAAAAACAAAAAGCAGAGACTTGTATGCAAAATCACAAATATATATTGTTTATATTGCTTAGTGCTTACTCTCCAAGCTGAATTGCGAGTAGTGGAGCTCAAAACGGTGCGGATCAGTCTCCTTAACCAACGGCCTTCTCTTCTCCCTCACGTAAATCTCTATAGCTGCCTTGATCAAATCCCGGACTGTGTTTTCCGGCGACATCACCACCTGCACAGGCCCTAAGCTCCTCTCGATCGTCACGTTCAGAAGCAACTTCGTCATCCTTCGGTAGGTCTCCGGCGCTGGCCAAAGCTTCACTGGGACAGAGATGAGGCCTCCTCGACGCCGGACGAGTTTGCCGCTGTGCCTCTCGGGCGGAAACGTATGAAGCGCCGTCTTGGAGATCATAGTTTATGAAGAATGAAGAATGCAGTTAAGGTGTTATTGAAATGCTTGTGTGAGGGTGGCGGAGTGAATATCAGAGTGTTTGGCCAGATGTGGAGACCTTCAGAGAAGCAGAGAGACTTGCATCCAAGGTTTTTGACATGGAAAGGTTCAAGCAAGAAGCTTCCTGGAAGCAACGTACCTTCAACAGATCCCTAGAGTTTGAGATTATTACAACGTTTAAAAAGTTGGAAATAAGTAAAGGTAAACTTTAGATTCGGTCCCTAGTCACTAAAACTTTAATGGAATTCAAATTTTAATCAAAGTTCCTTAATTTTGTACATGATAGGGATTTTACCACCTGCAAAAGTAGGGATAAAAACACTTAAAAATACTTGCAAGAGTACAAGGTTGTCGTAGTATAGCAGCTCAAGCAAGGTCGTTCTCCACAGGGATTGAATGAATAATCTATGTTAAAACCAAATCTTAATTAATTATTTGAAAACAAAGTTTAGAAGAGATTGATTTAATGACCTAAAATATTAAAAACGAATTTAATTAAAAATAATGAAATAAATTGACAAAGTAAAGAAAACAAAAGAAAACGTTTTGAAAACCAAATTGTAAAGGCCTAGGGTTCCGCCGTCCCCTTAACAATCCTATGTAGATTTACCAATTACTTATGAATTACCCATGCAACTCTGAAGGTTAGGTTTTCCTAATGCATATTCTACTTGTGGCATTCAAGCTAGAACGTATATCAAACATGCAATCCGTCTGTGGCATTCAGATCAAATATAAACATGCATGACTCATTACGCTTTGTGAAACCCCTTTGAAAAACCATACAACCCCTAAGACGTGGCATTCGCCCTAGGTGAAATTACAACTATCAATCACAAGAAGCAATACTCAATCCCCCGGTGGCATTCCGATCGAATTGCATCTGATTACTTATCTAAACATCCTAATGGTAGCTAAGCATTAAGATATAGAGACAGTTTAAAGCACAGTGATTAATAATTCAAAGCATGCATGTATAATATCATAAGCAATTAAATAAAGACTATATATTCATGCTAAGGCTCAAGGCATCGCCCTAGCAAACGAAAATTAGTTACGAACAACCATAAAACGAAAGAAATTTTATTGAAATAGAAAAAGGATAGAAAACACCTGAAATACAAATCGTCAAAACCTAGCTAAGTTCTCCAAAGTAGTGCCTCCTTCTATGTTCTGTCCCCCAAACCCTAATGGCTAACAAACCTTATTTATACTACTTCAAAATAAAACCCTAAGAGGTATTGGAATAAAACTAGGAAACATAATTAAATGATAAAACAGAAAATAAAAGGTTTCCTATTTGAACTAGAATTCGGAGTTCTCAGAAAATATTGACCAAACAAATCAACTCCAATTTAGTCTCAAAAGGTCTCTTTTGAAATCTGAAGACGTCCCCTACAAATCCTCAGAAGGAATCCTTCTCAAAATATGCCATCTTGACCTCCAAAATGCCCAAAACGTCCAAAAACGTCAATCTGGGAAAGCTGCGCGCTGGGCCTTTATTTAATCGCCACGGTCAAACGGCTTGGTAGAAAAATCTGGAATTTTGACACAATCATCTTGAAAGGCACACAAACATCCTCCAATTGGAATCACTCCAAAATTCGTCCGTTTGGTCATGTTTTGCTTCAGAGGAAGTCGAATGTCCTATATTGAAAATATAAAACAAAGTATCAAAATTCTACCAAAATAACCAATAAATTAATACTAAGATTAGGGTAAAATATATAGTATAATATTGACTCATCAAACCCCCAAACTTAGCTTTTTGCTTGTCCTCAAGCAAAACAAAACTCAAAAACAAAAACAAAAACAAAAACTAACAAACTAAAGACTTAACTAAAACTTAACTAAGACAAATTTTCACCTTCAAGTTGCAATCCATAGAAAATGTTAAAAATTAGAACATCTTTTCAAAAGTTCCAACTAATCCCACTACAGAGTCTAAACCATTTAGAATCAATTAGAAAAGAATTCATGAACTTCCTTTGGTGTAAAGTGAACCAACATCGTTAAGGAGACTCGACTAAAACCCCTACCTTTCGTCCTTTTTATTTTACACATACTAACTTTATATATATATATATATATATATATTTTTTTTCTCTTTTTCGATTTTTTTTTCCAATAGTAATAGTAGTGGTCGTGTAATGC
Source organism: Cotoneaster glaucophyllus (assembly GCA_036320875.1). Lineage (NCBI taxonomy): Eukaryota > Viridiplantae > Streptophyta > Magnoliopsida > Rosales > Rosaceae > Cotoneaster > Cotoneaster glaucophyllus. The sequence continues at coordinate 16,566,755 of CM070071.1, read as the reverse complement.
TAGTTCACTCGAAACCAATTAACCACCCTGCCCCATGCCAATACTCTACCTGTTTGACGCGAGAATCACTGTTGATTAGGCAGGACTGGCCCGGTTATTAAGTAAAGTCTCGGGTGGGACAATTATTACTTTATTTATAACAATAATTAACTTTCCTTGAAACAAAAATTTAAAAATGAACTTAGACTTAAAGTAAGTGTTCCAATCCCACTCCCCACAAACCATGTTGATGTGAATGTGCAAATTTCAAAGTATAATTCATGAATTAGTGTCTAAGCAACGATAAATAGAAAAGACTCTAATGTGGGATTAACCTTCACTATGTCCATTTGTTCTAACGTTTAAAATAAACTTTGGATATTAACTTAAAAGAATGAATTTTTTTTTATTTGACCCAAAAATTAAAAATCTAAAATTTCTTATTCCCCACCCCCAAACTTAAATCACACATGGTCCACAAGGTGTGGAAAATAAATAAAATAAAATGACTCCTTACTACTAGAAAATCCTAAGACACAAACATAAATGAATCTAGTCAAATAAAAAAAAATACTGAAATGAATTAAAACATAAAAGAGACAAAGAAACAGCAGAAAATATAATAAAACAAATAAAATAGAAGAGCAAGAAATAGAACGAGCTGACCTGGAGTCGAACTCAAGACCTGAAAGCATCATGCCGCACTGACCAACACGTGTAAGAGCACAACGCAGCTATACTTAACCTAAGTTTCAGCTTGCTCTTGTCATTAAGCTCCAAAACCTCGAGCCCAGCGCCAAGAACCTCCATCTCTGCCATATCTCTCCTCACTCTATGCTCTGCAACTTAAAACCAAACCTTCATTTCTAAACACGAGTTTTGGCCTCCCAAATTCAGTTCTCGAAGCTTTCCAAAATCAGAGCTGCACTCCATTTCACCACTGCCTCTCATCTCTCAGAATCAAACCATAAGGTAAAAAATTTCCTCCGATTTTTCCAGTGCATGATTAATGTACAAGAACTGTAAACACTCATGCATGTTTGTTTTCTGTGTCAGTACCACACTCTGAGACGGTGATGAAAAGAAATACAAAATGATGGATCCAAAGTGCAGATCCCACGGAACCAAAAACAGCGAATGTTTTGAGATTCCTGATCAGAAAAGAAAAAGGTATAAATCCCTGCCCCTCAATATTTTCTGCCATTATTTGTTGAGTCCGTGAGTCATTGTGATATGCATGCGGAGATCCTTGAAATGTCTCTGAAATATCTCTGTTATCGATAGGTCTAGATGCTCATGAATCTTTGTGCTTGCATGTACTCACTGATGTACGTTTGAGCCCAAAATTATGCAAAACCAGATTCGGATTTGAGCATCATAGAATTACAACTGTACTGCTTGAATTTCCTCAAAATTGTATGTAATGAAATGTTAATAAACTGTGAGGGAGAGATTTAGCGAAAAGGGTCTCCAAGCAACACAGGGGTCTTATCAGCAACCCCACTGTAAGCATTTCTAAACCCAACTCTTTGATTTTCTGCATGCTTCTGATCTTCTGCACTATCTGTTGATGTGGAATGCAAAGCTGTGATGAATGGATGGTTGAAATGTGAATAGATGAATGCTATGAATCCGCAAGTAGTTGCGATTAGGCCGAATAAGTTCCGAATGCAGCCTCATTCACAAATCAGAAACGTAATTAGATTAGCAAAGAAAAATAACAATAATAAAAAAATTGCAATTGTTTTCTTTTCAATTTTCTTCATTTTTTTATTTTTTTATTTTTTTTGTGATTTTTGTAATTAGGAATAAAAACAGGAAAATAAAATAAACAAAATAAAAAGAAAAGTAAAAAGAAAAGAGGTAGAAAAATTGGGTTGCCTCCCAATAAGCGCTTTAGTTAACGTCCATAGCTAGACTTAGAGTAAGGAACTTATGATCACGTCACTTGCTCTCTTAGAATCAACCACTCCATAACAGCATCGTAAGGCAACAGTATGTACGAAGTGAATTGATGTTTGTTAATGGTGCTTCCAAATTGAGTCGTGGGATTCTTCTTATACCCCCCCTTCTATTTGAATGAATCTTTGCATTGAAATAAACTCATTTCCAGCGAGGATTACGTCTTTGTCGAGCTGACTTCCACCTTGTATTTAACACCCACAATTTTTGCAATGGATGAATTTCTCTATTAGGAATTTGGCTGCCACAGAATGTTTTCTTCTTCTCGTTGAATATTTCAACCTGCTTGTAGGATTGGCCCTGATATTCTTTAAGTTTGATGGACTGTACTGCGTGTGATTCCCCAGATTCTGATTTGGTTTGTACATCCCCATCCAATCCGTCAGTTTCAATGAATTCCTGAAGCTTTGTAGGTGGCTTTGCAGCATCATAGAATAGTATGTGTGGTGTATGGACTTGAGTATGAACAAATTTTGAAGAAATTCCAAGGTCATCAGGGGATGTTTCCTCTATTAGGCATGGGTCACTGGCAAGTGGCTCTTTAATTTTAATATCTCCCAGCATGTTATAGCTCTTCACACATTGGGATAGTTGAACTATGTCGCATTCCTCTGAACTTTGTGGCACATGAGGCTGCTCAAAAGGCTGTTGAGTACCTGCCCATCTAAAACTAGGATGCTTTCTCAAATCTGGAGCGTAGTAATCAAAAGTGGGATCGTTCCAACACCATTGCGAGTCCCTCCTCATATTAATATGCTCATTCACATAGTCTGGAAAATATTTCCTATCAGGGCATTGCAAAATTTCATGGGTGTTTCAACAACAAAGGGCACAAACTGTAGGTTTAAATCCATAGACACCCTGTTTTGCGAAAGAAACCCATAAAGGTGGTCCTGGTGGTGGTGGTATTTCCATGTCCACCATTGCCGTTGAAGAATCCCATAAAGGTTGTGGTCTGGCTGGTGATGGCAGTTCCCACGCCATTGTTGCACTCTTCTCAGAATTAAACCTACAAAATAAAATTAGTAATTAAATAAAAAATAAATATATGAACAATAATAATTAACCAAGAATATGATAAACACAAATTATTTGAAACAATCCCCGGCAGCGGCGCTAATTTCTTGATAGAGATTTTTCTACCTGCAAAAGTAGGGATAAAAACACTAAAAAATACTTGCAAGAGTACAAGGTTGTCGTAGTATAGCAGCTCAAGCAAGGTCGTTCTCAACAGGGATTGAATGAATAATCTATGTTAAAACCAAATCTTAATTAATTATTTGAAAACAAAGTTTAGAAGAGATTGATTTAATGACCTAAAATATTAAAAACGAATTTAATTAAAAATAATGAAATAAATTGACAAAGTAAAGAAAACAAAAGAAAACGTTTTGAAAACCAAATTGTAAAGGCCTAGGGTTCCGCCGTCCCCTTAACAATCCTATGTAGATTTACCAATTACTTATGAATTACCCATGCAACTCTGAAGGTTGGGTTTTCCTAATGCATATTCTACTTGTGGCATTCAAGCTAGAACGTATATCAAACATGCAATCCGTCTGTGGCATTCAGATCAAATATAAATATGCATGACTCATTACGCTTTGTGAAAACCCTTTGAAAAACCATGCAACCCCTAAGACGTGGCATTCGCCCCAGGTGAAATTACAACTATCAATCACAAAAAGCAATACTCAATCCCCCGGTGGCATTCCGATTGAATTGCATCTGATTACTTATCTAAACATCCTAATGGGAGCTAAGCATTAAGATATAGAGACAGTTTAAAGCACAGTGATAATAATTCAAAGCATGCATGTATAATATCATAAGCAATTAAATAAAGACTACATATTCATGCTAAGGCTCAAGGCATCGCCATAGCAAACGAAATTTAGTTACGAACAACCATAAAACAAAAGAAATTTTATTGAAATAGAAAAAGGATAGAAAACACCTGAAATACAAATCGTCAAAACCTAGCTAAGTTCTCCAAAGTAGTGCCTCCTTCTATGTTCCGTCCCCCAAACACTAATGGCTAACAAACCTTATTTATACTACTTCAAAATAAAACCCTAAGAGGTATTGGAATAAAACTAGGAAACATAATTAAATGATAAAACAGAAAATAAAAGGTTTCCTATTTGAACTAGAATTCGGAGTTCTCAGAAAATCAGACTTTTGACCAACCAAATCAACTCCAATTTGGTCCCAAAAGGTCTCTTTTGAAAGCTGAAGACGTCCCCTACAAATCCTCAGAAAGAATCCTTCTCAAAATATGCCATCTTGACCTCCAAAATGCCCAAAACGTCTAAAAACGTCAATCTGGGAAAGCTGCGCGCTGAGCCTTTATTTCATCGCCACGGTCAAACGGCTTGGTAGAAAAATCTGGAATTTTGACACAATCATCTTAAAAGGCACACGAACATCCTCGAGTTAGAATCACTCCAAAATTCGTCCGTTTGGTCATGTTTTGCTCCAGAGGAAGTCGAATGTCCTATATTGAAAATATAAAGCAAAGTATCAAAATTCTACCAAAATAACCAATAAATTAATACTAAGATTAGGGTAAAATATATAGTATAATATTGACTCATCAGTACACCTCATTATATTACTATTAATATATATTTAATATTAATTGTTTGATATTTTATGAGGAGGTGGATCCGTGGCACAATAAAAAAAAAACACACACACACACACACACACACAAGTTTTGGCACAAGTCTTAGACCATTAGACCTTTACACTTTTTTATTTTGGCGGGATCTTTAAACTTACAATGGTTGAGATGTAATCTAATTAGTTAAATTTTATAGTTTAAATAAGGATTTTTATCACAAATGGTCTCTGAAATTGACCCATATCATCAAGATGGTTTTTGAAATTGAAAATCTATTAATGTAGTCCTGAAAATGGATGTCGTAAATCAATGTGGTCATTCCGTCATAATTTTGTCAAAAATTCTTTTAATGACATATAAATAGATTTCACAACTCTAATTAATTGTTGCCAGGTGGATTAAAAATATTTAAATAATAAAAATACTTCTTATTTTTGTAATTAAAAACTTCAAAAAAAGATCTTCCCCACCGAGCACAACTCTCTACCCAGAGTTTAAAGCAGCATAGTACTTATCCACAGTAGGCACCACTGACCACTCTATCCAAATACTTGCTAACTAAATCTGGGTACTCCCTAATTGGCTCCGATAGCGAACAAAATATCACGCCTTCCCCCAACTCCCACCCCCCAACCTCCACCCCCCACCCCCAACCCAAGGCCTTCCTATATGTAGCGGCTATCGACACGCTAACAAGAACTGCGACCACCGCACTTTGCTCATTCAACGGCAATTCCCAACCTATCAAGTACTTAAGAACTTCAGCGTCCGCATCAACGAGGTTATTCAATGCGGGTTTCTTCTTAGGAGCAGAGAAATATCTCATATTTTTAAAAGGGTTTTTATTACAAATGGTGCTTGAAATTAACTCACTCAATCAAGATGGTCCTTAAAATTGAAAATCGATCAATGTAATCCCTAAAAATTAGTGTCCCAAATCAATGTGGTCTTTCCGTTATATTTTCGTCAAAACTTATATTAGTGTACTGATGTGGCACATAATTGGGTTCCACAATCTAATTAAATATTTCCATGTAGATTAAAAATATGTAAATAATAATTTTTTTTATTTGTTTGTATTTCTAAAAACTAGAAAGAAAAAAAAGGAAAAAAGAGAAGAAGAAGTTGGTCGATGGGGAATCGCAATCCCAGCAAACCATTCTGGATTGGGAACAATTTGCCGTCCAAGGCTTGGTGGAGTAAAAGATGGCAAGAATGGGTATTGCTGCCCAGCTCAACCTGGGCGAGCAGATTGGTCATCCCAGTTGGTTCTCATTCTCGATGATCTTGCAGTTTGGCAGTTTAATGGAGAGGTAACAGAAGCACAGATAGAGCCGCCGTGGATGTAGAGGTTCAGTAGTTTGGAAGAGGGGGCTCAAGAAATGCAGATGAAAGGTTTTTGAGTCGTGGGATAAGGTATCTGCCATCAGCATTTTGATTAGCAACATGGAAGATGATGTTGGGCTTGGGAACGAGGAAGAGCATAGGTTGGGATTGTACGAAGCACAACCACTTGGGTGGAAAGATGAGTTCGGGCTAGCTATCGGCTTACATCCCTACGTATAATTGAAGATGATGATTGGTGGCACATAATGAAAAAGAAATAGTTAACAAAGTTCTCCCATGTGGATCTGGATGGGCCATCTATTTGCTGCGATTACATATGCGATGAGGTGGGGTGGGGTTGTAGTGGTTGGTCAGGTCGAAGGGGAAGAAGAAGATGAACAGTTCATCTTGTTCTTTTTATTTTTCCTTTTATATTTTTTAAAGTTTTTTATTATATAAGAACAAACATTACCTATTATTATTTAATTTTTTATCCATGTGGCAATATTATCAAATTTGTGGGATCCAATCATGTGACACATCAGCACATAACAGATTTTTTAACAGAATTATGACGAAAGGATCACATTGATTTGCAACACCCATTTTCATGGACTACATTGCTCGATTTTCAATTTCAAGGACCATCTTGATTGAGTGGGCCAATTTTAAGGACCAATTGTGATAAAAACCCTTTTGAAAATTAATTATAGGGTATCGATTATCAGACCATTGGGGCTCCATCATGGTAAAAAAACTTCTCAAAATCATTCAATCTATATTCAAGCATCCATCATTCAATCTATATTCAAGCATCCAATCAGGCTCTTTTTTCAGTGACAAAATTAGGGGTGGGCGCAGTGCGGTTCAGTGCGGTTTCGAGTGAAACCGCAACCGAAACCGAAACATTTTGTGGTGCGGTTTGGTGCGGTTTTGAAGCCAAAACCGAAATGAAACCAAACTGTTTGATTCGGTTCGGTGCGGTTTCAAATTGTTTCGGTTCGGTTTTTCAGATTTTTTTTTTCTCCTTGGATTTCTGGTTCTTCTGGTTTTGGTCCAAGAAGGAAGGGAAAATGTTGAGTGCGTTTTTTCTCCAGTCACGGTAGCAACCATATTCCAAAACTGGTAGCTAAAGGGGGGCTTGCTTTTACAGGTTTGTGCTAGTTGTTTAGGGCGAGCACAAGGTCTTATGCTAGTCAAAGTCTTATGCTAAAGGGGGCTTGCTTTTACAAGTGAGCTTGCTATGCTAGTCAAGGTCTTATGCTGTTTGAGCGGAACTGAGAGAATTGATTGCTCTTCTTGTATACTTTGATAATTAGGAGTACTACTGATTAGATTTTCAATTAGAACCGCATTTTCCTTTTCTCCTTCTTATTATTTATCTGCTGCATTTCTCTTCTTTTCCCATTTTGATCCAGTGTGGGCAAGGGAATACAATAGATCAGCCAAGACTAAGTTATGTGAAATCATTGTCTGAAACTAAAGTAAAAAAACATTGCTGCCGGACTATGGCATATACTGTGTAGTTGAGTCTATACTATAAATGTATGGACTCTAATAAAGAACCAATTAAAACATGACATTTAATATATGGTACGATTTCGGTTTCGGTTCGATTTTGAAAACCCAAAACCGAAACCAAACCATTTTCCTAACCGTGATTTGGTTTCGAAACCGCAACCATTTCAAAACCGCAAAATCGAACCGTTCGGTTCGGTTCGATTTGATTCGTGTTTCGGTTTCGGTTTTCGGTTCCAAGTGCCCACCCCTAGACGAAATCAACTCAATCGTAGGAAGCCCTTTCGGAATAAAAAACGAATCTATATCTATATTAAACCCAAATTTCTTATCGTACTCGCGATTGCCAATAAATTTCTCAACCGAAACCTAACTTGAGGTGCTCGGGTGCTTTTTTCTATTTTTTTTTATTGTTAATTTTCTTTTTATTTATTTGTTATTATTTTTAGAATTTAAAAATTAAGTGATTTTCTTTTCATTCATGTGGGACCTACATGTGTGCCACATCAGCACACTAACAGAAGTTTTGATGGAAATATAACGGAAGCACCACATTGATTTGCAACATCCATTTTCAGAGATTACATTGATCAATTTTCAATTTCAAGGGCCATCTTGATGGAATTGGTCAATTTTATGGACCATTTGTGATAAAAACTCTTTAAATAATTATGCATTAAAAAGAAAATCCTTATTTAAGATTTTTTTTTGTCTCTCTGACTCACTCTTTAATCTCCTATTTTCTATTAATTGTCCTTCCACTACAAGAAAAATGGCCTTTGGGCACAAAGTTAGGGACACAAATGAGGTGTTTGTGTTTGTTTAAACACCAATAAGGTGGAACAGTGCTCATTTCGTAATGGGCACCATGAATTGTGCGCAATGTTAAGAAAAGTGGACACAAACACATTATTGGGCACAGAACCATGACTTTTGTGCCTTTAATGTCAGCAATGGAATTTTTTTATTAATTTGCAATGACACCATAAATATAATTGTGTCCTATAATTTAATATATTTAAAGTAAAAGTAGATTTTTTGTGCCCTTTGTTTAAAATAATGTTTTAAAAAATAAGAAACCATTTTCCTCAATCTTCACGCCTCACTGTGTCCTCATTTCCTTCATTCCGCCTCTCTGTGTTTCCCCTTTCAACCCAGCCTCTCCTCAATTCCTCCGCCTCTCCTCTCTCACTGTCTCTCTCACCCGATTCACCTCCTCCGCCCAAATCCAAATCGAGCTCTCCGTCTTCCTCTGTCCTTCCACATCAGTGGGATCACCCAAATTCGTCGCCTGAATCGTGACTCCATCCACACCAGTCCTCAATCCTCAGTCTTCACTTCGTGAATTCGTCCCCTAAATCGCCATTCCACCCACTGTCCACACCACCTCGCCCGAATTGAGCTCTCGGTCTTAGTCCTCACTCCTCCTCACTCCACAAGGTAAGAATATCATGCAATAAACTCAACCAAAGTTCATGGATATTGTTTTATTTTGAATTCGGTTAGTGATTTTGTATATGGGTTCTAAATTAGGGCTTTTGAAAACGGTCTCTGAATTAGGGATTTTGGATTAGGGTCTCTCTATACCCCTCTCTCTCTCTCTCACTCGTCTCATATCTGGGTTTTTCCTTTGTTTTTTTTCTTTGAAAAACACCAACACCACCCATGCATCATATTTGAGTTCATGTTTTTTCGTTTCGAGTTTATATCTTATGAGATATGACATATATATTCTGTATCTGGCCTCGTTGCTTATGGATTTGAGTTTTGAATTTATTTTACATTTTTTTTTCATACTTGCCCGCTGCATGCAATTTTGGATATGAATATGATGGATTTTTGGTTAATTCATACTGTGAAGTTTCTCTGTGACTGGTTTGGTCGACCCGATCCAACTCATATTGGAGCGGTTTAGGGCCTTGTTATCTCTGTCTCCGCAACCTTAAAGGCCATGCCCTTGTCACGCCCCCATTGCCGGTTCGTATTCTGTATTTGTATGGAAGAATTTCATATCTATTATTATATTTACGGAGCCATGTTGCTTAGAATTTTAGGATTTTGGATCTTCAATTTTTGGAAAAGCGCAAGTTTTTTTATTGATGTATTAGGAGTTGTCTTGATTCCACCCCTCCCCCAAGAAGTATTTGTTCGTTTTTGACTTTTCTTTTATGGTGTGGCAGCATTGAAAGAAGAGGATTTAGTAATTGGATCTAGGTAGAGATGAAACCAGAAGTGAAATACAAAAAAATGTATTCAGATGTGAAGTTCTTAAGGTGCTAATGTTTAATCATGTTAGTACAAGTTTCATCATGGAAAATGCAATATCGTTATGCTGTCTATGCTAACTTAAACAAATATTTACTATGTGATTAAAATAAGCAACTCACTTTGACCAAAAATAATATGCATACTTATATATTTCTTTGATTCAGGTGACCATAAGCTGAATGTATTATCTCCAACCCAAAAGTTACTTTTACAACCCGAAGTGAGGAATATGAATCTTTGAGATGGCAGATCTGGAACTTGTAGGTACTGATTTTAATTAACTCTTTGTAGGTGTAATTTTGGACTGATTGTGTTTTGAATTCGACTATATTTGTGTTGGCTTCTGATGAATATTGTAGTCCATGTTAGCTGAGTGAGTCTTTTCTCACTGACATCAAGCTAGAGATTATGTCAGTTGGTCTTCAACAGTTTTTAGCCATGGTCGTTTTTAATAGCATTAATTCCATTTGGTCAATTTCTATGGTTTGTTACAAAATGTACCCTGGTCTTTGTGTTTGAATACTGGAATCAAAATGAAGATGATAATATTTCTGCACCAAATCTGAACCTTGAGCAATTAGCCATGTAACCTTATGCAGAGTGTGATGAGTCTGAACAATGTAGTAATGCACAGTCGGTTGTTATGGAGGTTGGACTTATTTTTAATACTTGTGAACTTATTTTTGATGAGGAATATTTGTATACTTTCCGCATCCATTGTTGGTTGTTCTGGAGGGTGGAGTTGTTATATAAGAATCATCTTAAAGCAAGTGGTGGAAAGACCTTGAAGCAAATAAGAGTCCTCCCACAAAGGTATTCCCTTCTTACTTTCTTTATCCCTTCATTTTCTTTGCTCGTGTAAATGTGGTTTTTCTTTATCTTTGCATTAGTTATTCATGACTTCTGTGAGAGTCCACATACTGCATGTCATCTGATTAATTCATTTATGGAGCAGCAAAGATTTGATGAGGTGCAAGTCCTACTGGGAAGATGCATCTGTCCAAAAATGTTTGCTTTAAATATTTATTTATTTATTTATTTTTGTATTAGAGAGAATATGTAACACTACAATATATGTTTGTGAGATTCAGAAAGTGAAAGTTGGTTTCATGGTTGTAGGCTTTCTTCATTTCGTGAAAATTTAAATTTTTGCATTTCCTTAATTTAGTTTCAATTTTTCAAATTTTGATTTTTTTTATTAATTAATTCATGTTGGCACAATTACAATATAAATGCCAACATGGCTGGAAAAGCTGATCTGACAAAGTGGTCAGAACGGGGCACAAATGGGCCATTATTTGTGTTTGCCACTCTGGCACAAACACCCCTATTGTGCCCTTTCAGAAATGGTGACGACCATAGAGGGCACAAACATAAAGATAGTTGCTGCATTGTTGCTATTGGTCTATGAGCACAATTGTTGGTGCTTTTTGACCTCAAAGGGCACAAATAATTTATTGTGCGCATTGGCCATTTTTGTTGTAGTGTTCCTTCTACCTCCGCTCTATTTGTTTCATTAATTCTCCACATTATATGGGTTCTAGATTTTCCACCATTTTTCCTCCAGTTAAGACCAAATGGATCTTAATACTTTAGTTTGTATGAATGAATGATCGGTGGTTATTGTTTTCTCTTTCCTGCTAGCTTTTTCAATGGAGAATCAGTGGGGGAGATGAGTATAGTAAAGCCAAAAATTATTTGCAATGCCCAGAAAATGTAATAACTTTCTTATTATTTACCAATGGACTGCGAAAAAATAGTAGTATTTTTCGAGAGGATTGCGAAGTTCTCATCTTGCCAATTTAAAACCTAAATGGTTGAGATTGTATTATGCTGATCAATGAATGATATGCATATATAATTTGACTCGGTAATTCTGAACGGAACGGAGCAAATCAATGATTTTAAGAAAATCCTAATGAGAAAAAAAAATCTCATTGTTGTGTAAATAGAAATTGAAATAGATGTTATGAGCGATTCACATTAGGGTTTTACGGGATGTGGAAAAAAAAAAACGAAAAATCTGATTGTAGAGTAAATAGAAATTGAAATAAATTTCTCATTGTACTTATGTGACCGTTAAGATTAGGGGAAAAAGGGAAGGAGAAACAAATAATGAGAAGCACATCTCTAAACGAAAATAATGAGGTAGCAGTGAAGACAAATGGAAAATACAGAACATGCAGGAGGATCAATAGGGAGAGAACTGGAGAAGAAACAAGAAAAAGTTGAATGAGAAATTAAGGGAGGTTAGAGTTAATGAAAAACAGAGGAGAGAGGATAAAATCTTATTTAAGGATTTTCTTTTCAATACATAATTATTTGAATTATAAACTAAATTGGTCTAAATAAGATTACATCTCAACCATTAAAAGTGGGCTAATATAATTGTTTAAAATTTGCGTCCAATCTTGTGTAAAAAATATGGTGTCACAAATCTGAGTGTATCATATTTCAATCCTATTGGAGGTAACCATTCTTAACAACTTAATAAAACGCTATCATTTCTCGAGTGTATAATATTTCAATCCCATTGGAGGTAACACGCACTTTTGCAAATGCCACTTGCATTGGGGGTAGGCTAATTAAGGTTTTTTAGGTGGGGAGATTGAAGATGGAAACGAGCAGCAACACACCCCAGCCACCCCTTAGGCCATCTCCAATCGAAGGCTGGCCAAATGGCTCGTTTTAGTCATCTGGCCCTTCAAGAAATTAATATTTTAATGAACAGTACATGGCCATATTTGCCTTCATCTCCAACCGAGGGCCAAAGGGTCATAGGGCCAAACATAATTTATTATTTAAATTTAAAAACTACAACAACTTAAATTTAAAACAACAACTTAAATTTAAAAATAACAACTTAAATTTAAAAACTACAACTTATATTTAAAAACTACAACTTAAATTTAAAAACGACAAATTAAATTAAAAAACTGCAAATTAAATTTAAAAATAACATTAACTTAAATTTAAAAACTATAACAACTTAAATTTAATATTCATAATCAACATCATCTTCATCATCCGCCATTGTAGGAGTATAGTTAGAGGTAAACAACTGCTGCCGGGTCATAATTTTTTTTTCTATCAAAATAGGCCTTACTCATTGGAGTGTAATTCGAAGTGTTCCTTTCCATATTTTTATCATCCATCTCTTCTTCTATTTGTTTGGCCTGTTCTTCATGTCTGCGGTTCCTTTCTTCCGCCTCAAGGGCACTTTGCTCCGCCTCAAGGGCACTTTGCTCCGCCATTAATCGCAATGAGGCCGCCACTTCTTGTTGAGCGGCGTAATCATCATTTGCCTTGCCTTTTTCCTTCAACCTTCGCGCCTTGTTTTGTCCCATAGCCCTAGGTATGGAACCTTCACCCGAACACGGATTTTCTACCCTTGTTTGTTGAATGGTAGGAGATCCATCTTCATCCATATCTGCAACTGAGGATGTAGTTCCGAACGCCGGCGTAAGACCTACTCTATGTTGAGGTGGATCTTCATATAACGCCCACCCATTACAAATTTTCCAACAAATGTGAAACTGAAAGGGTTTCGACCTGCCCTCCATATACAATTCCTCTGCTTGGCGTACCTAGAAAATATAATTACAAAAATTAAAGGAAATTAATTTATGAAATTAAATGTAATATAATTAAATATTTAAAATAAATTATGAAAACACTTACTTCGTCGTAGTAATTAGCACCGCTTTCATGTCTACTTGCAGCTGCTAACAGTGCTTGATGCCTGATGGGTGCATATTTTCATATATTTTTATCATATATTTCCTTTGGATTTTGTATATTCAAATGGGTTAAATGGACTAAATTATATTGTTTTATTTTTAGGCATTCAATATGGGAGTTACGTGAAAAAGAAGTGGAAAATGGAGATTTTGGGTGTCTACAGTAATTCCAGTGGAGCACGAGGCTAACTAACTGCATCAAGGCATATCCGTTACAACAAGAAGATGAAATCGAGCGGTTTTGGAAATCAAATGAACATGGAAGTGCTATTCAATAGATTTAAGAAGAGACATAATTATTTGCTTTTATTATGTCCGTTTATTTTCTTTTTATTTAATAAGGACTTAAAGTCCATTAGTGATAGGATTTTAGTAGGGTTTTAATTGTTATTTTTCTTTCTTGGCCTTTCTTTTGCCGTGGGTTTTATAAGGAGGATTCCTTCTCCTTAATTGGATGGGGGAAGCCACCAAAACAAATAGAACAATTCATATTCCAAAGGAGGGTTGCGGCAAGGAAGGGCAAAGAGGAAGTACTTTGGAGTTCTTATTTCCTAGGGCTACGATGTAGCCTGATCATGAATACTTAATTGCCTTGTGGCATTGTTATTATCAAGTTTTTCATCTTTATTGAGTATCTTTTGCTATTCGTAATGCGCTTGATTTTTATTTAGATGCTTGATCACCATCTAGGTTTAAATTAGGTTGATTTGATGCAAGTTAGAGTAGATGCCATACTTAACTTGGGTTTAGCTTCTTGCAATTGATACCATAACCTCCTATTTGTAGATGCCATACAATTAGGGTTTGTGTGATTTTCCAACGATTTCCATAGAGCTTAATGGGTTCTTACTTGTTTAAATCCATCTAGATGTCATAGAGGGTTAACATGTAAGGATACTTTTGAGGTAACCAGATGCCATGCCCGTCGAATAATTTAGGGAAAATCGATCATCAATATTGGGGAACTACTTGAGCATAACATATTAAGGGAATTAAGTAGAATTGGTTACGGTGAATTCGGATGCCCTAGGTTTTATTTTCTCATGTTTTTATTTTATTATTTCATGCATTTTATTAGTCATATTTCATTTTTAGCTTAATTCAAAATTTCTATCTTTTCAGTGAAAGCTTCTCCACTATAATTTGTTTCGATTTAATTAGTAAGATTTCTAGAATCAATTTGATCTCTATGGGACGATATCCGTGCTTATATGCTATACTGTCATTCGATTCGTATACTTGCGAGCACTAAAATTTGAGACTTAATGAGTTTAATTTTTGTTATCTAATTTATGCAACAAGTTTTTGGCGCCGTTGCCGGGGATCGAATTTGATTCTATTACTTACTTAATTAGATTGTTAAATTTTTTTTAGTTGGTTTAGCTTTAATGTTTATTTTTAGTTTTTTTTTTAATAATAAAATATTTTCCTCAATCTCTTGTTTAGCTTACCCATTATTTTGTATTTTTGCAGACATTGGAATCACTCAGCTTTGATGCCACTACAAAATTCAAGTTTGGGGGTGGATTCCATGTACATCTTCGCTTGCGTGTCTCCTTTAAACTCCGGGAAGTTTCTTTGTCCAAGAGCTTACGCATTTTTTTTTTATATACGTTTGTTGTCCGTTATTCTTATCTTCATTTGTTTTTTCAATCATTTTGCTTTATTTGTAAAAAAAATTTAAAAATATAAATTTCTGAAAAAAAAATCAAAAACATTATATTTTTCTTTGAGTCTTGTTTTTATTGGCTACTTCCCCATTCACCGATAAGATTTGGTCTTTATTTTCTCGTAACTTTCAAGAAATTTAAGTTTGACATTAGTTCTTTACATTATCTTTGTTTTAACCATATTTTTTTATGAGCATGACTTGGAAAAACAAATGCACATAACCTTGTTAGTGTGAAACTAGAGCATGATTTAAAGTTTCATATGTAATTCGAGTAAACTTATGTAATCCTTGTGAGATTTTGAGCCTATTTTATGATTGAACCACTATGCATCAATCTCATTTATTCTTGTGCGTATGATCTCATTTTTACATATATCTCTAGAACTTGCTTTATACCTCTCGTTGCATTCATCAATTCATGTAAAATATTGGAAGTGATTTAAGCATTTTTTTCCCTTTCGTTTGAGCCTTTCTAGCCAACCCTTGTTATTATTTTTCCTAGTTAGCCCCGTTGAGCCTTTAGCCTTTTTGTTCTTAAACCTAAATATTCCCTACCTAGCCTCATGTAAAATTTTCGTACCCTTTTCTAAGGATTTTGTAGAGCAATTTTATAAAGAAAGAGAGTTCAACATTGTTCATGGTTATTGGTTAATGAAGCAAAAATAGTGAAGTGCAAAAAAAAAAAAAAAGGTTGAAAAAGAAAGTAGTGCCGTAAAAATAAAAATAAAATGTTTGAGAAAAAAAAGAAGCTATATGCGGCAAGAAGAAAAGAAGAAGAAACTTTTTGTAAAGTTGTGCTTAAGTTCTAAGCAAGGTATTAAATATCGGTAATATCGGAAATATCGGTAGTCCGAAAACACGGAAATATCGATGGAAATATCGGGATAATATCGATATCGATAAAATTTCCATGGAAACCACGGAAATTGTAAGAAAAACTTGGAAATTTTTATTGAAACTTTGCAGGATGTTTATTTAGTCAATTATCTATTAGTTTATCACAAAAAATTGGAAGGAAATGCATTGCATGATGGATTTAACTGATTTAAGTTGATTATATAGCGAGCTGGCAAACATTGTGAGTGTAGAAAATATGTAATAATTAATGAAAGAAGTGAAACCCCACCCCCAAATTAATTTATATTTTCACTCTTTCCCTGAAATTATATAAATTGTGCAATTGAGTCCTTTATCCTAATCTAATCTGGACCCTCCATCTTAATTCTCAATCTCTATCACGCTGCCACGTGGCAGACACTAACCCTCACCCTATCACTCTCTTTCTCTTTTCCCGAGTCTCTCTCGGACTCCTCACTCTTTCTCAAATCTCAACTCTCAGATCTCAACTCTAGCCTCAGTCTCTCTCTCTCCTCCTCAGTCCTCATTCTCTCTCTCTCTCGATCCTTCTATTCTCCTTCGTTCTCTCTCTCTCCTCAGTCTCTTCTCCGGTTCTCCCCCCCATCTCTTCTCAACTCACCTTCCCAGCCAGAGCACAGACATACACACACACACCCCACTTCCCCAATCCCTCGAACTTTCTCAAGAACATCCTGTCATGGACTCTGTGCAGCCACATCTCCACGTTATCGGCTGAAGGCGTCGTTGAGGACGGGGAGGAGATCGCAGCCACCCTCCTCCTCCGCCTCTTGCTGTCGGATGAAGGGACGGAGCCGTAGGCGGCAGCGCTGCCATCAAGAGAGAGGCAGGAGCCCATGCCGAGGGCCCTGACGACGTCCAGAAAGCACTCTAGCCCCACCATACAGTCGGGACCCCTCCGTGTCTCCGCCTTCGGATCCGTCGTGGTTTTCGGATCCGTCAACTCACCTCTCCTTGTTTCTTCTCCCCCCGTGACCTCCACCAGTGGCGCACACTCTGCCGAGGACCATCACGACCTATGGCGCACACTCCCGGCGGCGGCGAGCACCATCAGGCAAGGGGAGGCCTTGTCAGGCTCTCAGATGATCAGATCCATCAAATCCGAGCGGGGATTGCTCCTTTTGCGACGACGACGGAGGATCGGCGCGATAATATCGCTAATATCGCGATAATATCGATATTATCGATATTATCGCGATATTTGTACGATATTTAAGTGTAACCGTTGAAAATATCGATGTCTTAAAAAAACGATATTATCGGCGATATTTCGTCGATAATATCGATTTTTCAGTCCTTGGTTCTAAGTGCTTTCAAGTTATTTGAATCTCTCTAAAATGAAAATTTGGAGTGCTCTACAAGTTTCTTAGATCTTTGTTTTTCCATAACCTTTCTTTCATTAGCCTATCATCCTTAACCCCATTATTATAACCGTAATAAAGTCTTTTTGATCCAAAAAAGTTACTTGATATTGATACCGAGTAGGTGGACAAGCAAGCATATGGCGGCATGTATAATAAGATCATTTGAGTGAAACACATTAACCCACAAATATGAGTGATGAGTGTATGCCTTGTGAGAAGCTCACTTGTTTGCATATGATGATTTTAAGCAGCTTGAAATTGCATTGACATGGCTACTACACACACTACACTCCAAGTTGGTTTGATTAAATTTGGTTAACTCTTGGATAATGTCTTGAACTACTGTTGCTTATTTTTTGAAAGTTATCTCATGATTGGTGTTTTCTCTAAGATTAAAATTTGGGAATTTAGCTAAAAATTTGTTGTGTTTTATTTTCTTTTGTTTTTGTTGCATAAATTAGATAACAAAAATTAAACTCATTAAGTCCCAAATTTTAGTGCTCGCAAGTATACGAATCGAATGACAGTATAGCATATAAGCACGGATATCGTCCCACAGAGATCAAATTGATTCTAGAAATCTTACTAATTAAATCGAAACAAATTATAGTGGAGAAGCTTTCACTGAAAAGATAGAAATTTTGAATTAAGCTAAAAATGAAATATGACTAATAAAATGCATGAAATAATAAAATAAAAACATGAGAAAATAAAACCTAGGGCATCCGAATTCACCGTAACCAATTCTACTTAATTCCCTTAATATGTTATGCTCAAGTAGTTCCCCAATATTGATGATCGATTTTCCCTAAATTATTCGACGGGCATGGCATCTGGTTACCTCAAAAGTATCCTTACATGTTAACCCTCTATGACATCTAGATGGATTTAAACAAGTAAGAACCCATTAAGCTCTATGGAAATCGTTGGAAAATCACACAAACCCTAATTGTATGGCATCTACAAATAGGAGGTTATGGTATCAATTGCAAGAAGCTAAACCCAAGTTAAGTATGGCATCTACTCTAACTTGCATCAAATCAACCTAATTTAAACCTAGATGGTGATCAAGCATCTAAATAAAAATCAAGCGCATTACGAATAGCAAAAGATACTCAATAAAGATGAAAAACTTGATAATAACAATGCCACAAGGCAATTAAGTATTCATGATCAGGCTACATCGTAGCCCTAGCAAATAAGAACTCCAAAGTACTTCCTCTTTGCCCTTCCTTGCCGCAGCCCTCCTTTGGAATATGAATTGTTCTATTTGTTTTGGTGGCTTCCCCCATCCAATTAAGGAGAAGGAATCCTCCTTATAAAACCCACGGCAAAAGAAAGGCCAAGAAAGAAAAATAACAATTAAAACCCTACTAAAATCCTATCACTAATGGACTTTAAGTCCTTATTAAATAAAAAGAAAATAAACGGACATAATAAAAGCAAATAATTATGTCTCTTCTTAAATCTATTGAATAGCACTTCCATGTTCATTTGATTTCCAAAACCGCTCGATTTCATCTTCTTGTTGTAACGGATATGCCTTGATGCAGTTAGTTAGCCTCGTGCTCCACTGGAATTACTGTAGACACCCAAAATCTCCATTTTCCACTTCTTTTTCACGTAACTCCCATATTGAATGCCTAAAAATAAAACAATATAATTTAGTCCATTTAACCCATTTGAATATACAAAATCCAAAGGAAATATATGATAAAAATATATGAAAATATGCACCCATCAATGCCATTTGTTCAAACTTGGCTGAAGATGTTTCTTCCATCTTGAAGAACAACTCTCGTGGTTTTGGGTATTCGGTAGAGTGGTGCCTTCGTAGAACTCTAAGTATTTTTTGAACACACGAGTCCAAACACCTTCACTTGCTTGAGAACTCCCCCTCACACTATCTTTCGACACCCAATCTATAAGCCCTGCAAACAGCTTCATCTTCTTTTCGGGTCCAAGCCCTACCTTTCATTGCAGATGAGACCATTTGAAAATTATTGAAAAAATTGAAGGAAAGATTATTGGAAGAGGTAATAAAATATAATGTGAAGAATTGAAATAGAATGAAGTGAGATAGTATGGAATGGTGAAAATTATGTGAGAAATGGTGAAGGAATGGCTTAGGTATTTATAAAAAAATAAAAAAAAAGAAATTTTTTAAATTCATAAAAATAAAAAAATAAAAAAATAAAAAATAAAAAATCCTACCATTCCTGTCGGATATAACCGACACTAAACAAAACAATCCTATCAGATATAACCAACAAGAATAGTGCAAAATCTAGCCCGGCCCGAGGCTGGCTGGCTGGATTGGGCTAGCCGGTTGGCCCTTTGGCCCTTTCAGATTCTATGGGGCCCACGAGCCCTCGGGCCTATCCCTCGGTTGGAGACGGTTTTCTGACTATTTTCAGCCCTCTGATCCTCTGGACCCTTCAGTTGGAGATGACCTTAGTTTCGTCTCTGGTATAAGGTGTATGATGAGGAGGCACGCCTAAAACTTATGCACCCATTTATTTGGGTTTGTTCTTCTCATCCATTGGGATTCTTGGGAATGCATATTCAATTTACTGTGGTTTTCAATGACGAAATTACATAGCGCGTATTATGGGGCAAGTTGGATTGGAAATTTCGATCCGCCCAAATAACCGTTGTTACAGTTCCAAATTTGAACATTTTCAAATACATTGGATGAGAATTAGAATGATACACATACAGAGATTCCAACTATTATGTATTTATGATCTGAAGTAATTGGATTAAAATCCAAAAACTTACATATAAGAAAGATTAAGAAAGAAAGAAAAAATTCATTTACGAAAAAAATCGAGAATACCCAATAACTTATGAAACATATAAATTTCAATTTATATTATGAGATACTCCGATTCCAGAAATTTAGGGCTTTAAAAATTATAACATGTCTGAAAATCATTCCTATGCATGATGAAATGTAGACCTGGCATTCGTGTCGTGTTTCCCGTGTTCGTGTCGTTTTCGTGTCATACCCAATATCTTAACGGGTCGTGTCGTGTAACACCCGTTAAAATAAACGGGTAAAATGACCCGACCCGAAATCGATCCGATAATATTAACGGGTAATATGACCCGACCCGTTACCCGTTAAGGAAAATATATTTTAAATTAATAAATAATCAAATAAAAAACATAATAAAAAAAAAAAGGTTGCACGCACGCCCAGTGGGACTCGAACCCACAATTGCTTGATTAGAACCAAAACACAAATCAATCTTCCAGTCCCAAAACTCAAATTTGATTAGAGCCAATCTGAGCACACCAATTTAATTCACAAATCAATCTTACATTGCAGCTGCAGTAAAATTGATTTGGCAGGGAGGTAAATAATATGTCAATTTAATGGTACAATACAAATAGAAGGGTGAATTGAAGGCATTGTTCTAACTTGCACAACCTATGACAGAGACATGCTTAAACCCACATTAATTTGCATAATCTCAAGAAATCCAAAGAAGATCACGATATGTCACATAATTGAAATTTTTAATCAAGAAAAAAATAAAAAGATACAGCAATTTTCACATAATTTGGGTATGCACTAATTAGATTATATATATATATATATATAATTAAAAATGGGGGCTGCAAAAGAAAGCAATGGCCAACATCTGATGTGAGAAGAAACGGAAACCAAGCAGCACCTGGAGCATCTATCATTGAAACACTAGTACAACTAGATAATATGATTAAGCTTACGGGATTACCATAGAACTCCACAAACTTGCCAACAACTCCATGCTTCCTCAGCATTTGAGTTACTGTGAGAACCAAGTCAGTAGCTGTCACACTGTCTCTCAGTTTTCCTAATAATTTAAACCCAACAACACCAGGCAGGACCATGCTCGTGGGCTGTATAGAAGAAAAGAGAGAGACAAAAAAGAGTAAATGTATATTTCTGGACAAGAAAGTGCACAAATGTGCCGCAATAAAACTCAAGTTGTACTGTAATACTAGGGTCAACAAAATCAAAAGAAGACATCAAGTTATTCATGAAAAAGCAGACAATGATCCATGGATGCACTTCTTTACCTGGCCAAGCATAGTAGCTTCTGCTTCGATACCACCTACTCCCCAGCCAGCGACACCTAATCCATCTATCATAGTTGTGTGTGAATCTGTCCCGACAACACTATCAGGATAAAGCAAGCCGTCTGTGTTGAACACAACTCGACCAAGGTATTCCAAATTAACCTATAATCAGCATTTCAATATGTATGTCTCAGGTTAGCATCCTGGAATAATATATTAGAGGTTAAAATTTGTGTTTCCCAAATTCATTAAATTACCTGGTGAACAATCCCTGATCCCGGAGGAACAACGAGCATGTTATGGAATGCATTTGATCCCCATTTCAGAAAACCAAACCATTCTTTGTTTCGCTGGAACTCAAATTCCATATTTGTCTGCACTGCATTTTCTGATCTTGCAACATCTACTTGAACCGAGTGATCAATGACAAGATCTACTGGGACCTACATTCATTAGAAGCCAACATTGATTCCCTTTGAAGCAGTTAAAAAAAAAAAAAAAAATGGCATGCGTTTGCAACCGGAGAGACAGTCAAGTTATTATAAACAAGAAATGCCAATGTTAAGCAACAATGCACACATTTATGTAGCTCACCAATGGGTTAATCTTGTTAGAATCCCCCTTCAGATTGTTCATGGCATCACGCATACAAGCTAGATCAACGACAGCTGGTACTTCAGTAAAGTCCTGAGAACCAGATGAACAACGCATTGATCATCCACGTAACGCTAAACTGCAATAACTTCAAATTTCATGATTGACAATCCACACACTGATTTACCTGAAGCAGGACTCTAGCAGGTTTGAATGGGATCTCAACCTGCTTGGGAGAAATGTTCTCCCAATCAATAATTTTCTCAACATCATTACTCTTCACTTGAAACTCATCACAGTTACGAATTGCGGATTCAAGAAGGATCTTAATCAAGAATGGCAGCTTCTCTGCAACATATAACACCAATACCAAAGTAAATTTCACCACAAATTTTCACACTTTCAAGTGAAATAAACAAAATTAACACTCTGTTTCGCTGCAGTAATCCAAAAGCAACTACTTTCCACAAACACAAACCACAAAGATTCAAACTTTCTACTCATTTCCCACACTTTCTCGGCAACCAAACAGAAAATACAGTAAAACCAATCAGAGAAACAAACAAACTGATTCTGGGATCGTTGAAAGCCGGCAAGCTGTAGTATTTGCCGAATTCGCCGCCGTCCGGCTTCTCGAGCGCCGTCAGTATCTTCTGAAACGGATTCACCGCCGCTGAAACCACCCCAAAACATCAAAAATTAAAACAAAAAAATATGGTCCTGGATATGGTGCTCTGTCTCTATGCAGATGCAGCTATGAGCTATCAAACACTGCTTTGATCAAGTAGAAGAGAGAAGCTAGAAAGAACAGACGGTGCAGCCCGAGTCGAGATAGAGGGTACGGGAGTGGGGGATAGAGAAAGAAAGAAAGGGATTAGAATTTAGGGTTGGGTGCTGGCTTCTGATCAAATTAGATGCAAAAATTTGGAAAATAATGGAAAATATAAGGGGCTTTTTTGTCCAAATTTTTTTTAATAATATAAATGAAATAGAATCTAACGGTAAAGATTTATTCTTATTTATCTGACGGCTGTTATTTAAGTAAAGTCTTTAATAGTTTTTTAATTAATGTAGAAGTATAAAAAATATAGAAAATATATATATAAACTCTCGTAATGACAAGCTTTACAACTTTCGTGAAGAGCTTAACTTCGAAATTCGCCACTATAATCATATAAATCATAGATTAAAATTTAACCGTTGATTGTTGTCTACATTTACGCTTCATTTTTCTCATCAAATTTTGTTTTTTCAGATTTTCTTTTTTGAAAACATGATCTATTAGAGGATGCAAGAAGATGAACGGTTTGGATCGTTGATATTATGTTCAGAGTTTTACGGTTAGTGAAAATATTGCTTGATGTTTATAAAGTTTCTACAAACTATATGACATCGACTCATATTTCAGTTAACCTTAAATATCGAAACGTGATATCAAAGATCTGAATCGTTCATCTTCTTACATCCGCCAGATGATCATGTTTTCAAAATGGAAAATTTCAAAAATGAAATTCAATAACAAGAATAAAGCGTAAATGACAATCGACGGTTAAATATAAATTTAAGGTTTATGGATTATAGTGTTGGATTTCGAAGATGACCCCTTCATGAAAGTTGTAAAGTTTGTCATTATGAGTGACTGTATATTTTTTTTACATTTTTTACACTTCTACAATAATTATTATTAATTTTATTAATTTTTCCCTCAAATAAAAAACATTATTCATGAGGGTTTGGAGGATTTTAAAAATCTAAACGATAATGTAAGTGTAACCATTATCTACTCGTGGAGAAATAATGATGAATCACAAGTGTTTATATATTCTTTCACATTTTTCATACTTGTATGTATGTCTTCTTAGTTCTTACCCATACAAATATTATACTAGTTTATTTTAATTTTGGACAACATGTTAAGTAAAATTTATCCTAGTAATGATAATAAGAAACTCTCATAATAAAAATAATAAATAATATCTAAAACTTTTTTTTTAAACTTATATAGAATAATAATACAAAACTATATATTTAATATAGAATATATTATATATAATATATTAATATGGCTATTGTATAAACATGATCTAAATAAATCTTTTAGTAATATACTAATATGGCTATTGTATATATTAACATGGTTGTTGTATACATTAATATGGCTATTGTATATATTGTATATTGTATATACTAAAAGATTTATAATAATCTTTTAGTAATTAAACTTTAAAATTATCAAAATAATTTTTTTTCTTAACGGGTCGAAACGGGTCACCCACGTGTTACCCGCGTGTATACCTGTTAAGAACCCGTTCTTAACAGGTCACCCGATAATGACCCGATTAGTTATCGTGTAGACCCGAAACCCATTATTTTCGTGTCGTGTCATCGTGTCGTGTCAGAAACTGCCGGGTCTAATGAAATGTATATAACTTTGTGTACACTATCATTGAAAGATGTTATGATTCCTATTACACCATATCCATACACAAACTAAACTTGTTCTTTTTTCTTGATAGAATTTAATGGGAATGAATTCATGACTTAACCTAATTTAGTTTAACTCATTTTCCCGTGCTGCAACCTCACCAAGCACAAAGCATTCTCTCTGTCCTAAGAAATGGACAGACAAGATTATTCGTGAAAATATAATCTCCCAAACCAAAACAAACGTGTACAATACAAAGAAAGGGATCCTCTCCGGATCTCTTCCTCCTAATCCACCAAATCAAGGGATCTATGCCATTAAAATTTGATCTAACGGCTGAAGTTATTATAACTTTTAAAGTGGGCCTCATGTTTGTAGCTGTTTGATCAAATTTCAATGGCACGAATCCCATAATTTGATGGATTAGGAGGAAGGGATCCGGAGATGATCCTTTTCCCAATACAAAATGGTTGTGATTGGTGAACAATTT
The DNA here is from genome assembly GCA_036320875.1 of Cotoneaster glaucophyllus. Taxonomy (NCBI): domain Eukaryota; kingdom Viridiplantae; phylum Streptophyta; class Magnoliopsida; order Rosales; family Rosaceae; genus Cotoneaster; species Cotoneaster glaucophyllus. Next base: position 16,541,844 of record CM070071.1, on the reverse strand, counting down.
TGGCACGTTCATCCAAATTAAGGAAAACATGACATTTGGGTAACAAAAAATAATCCTAAAAATTCAGAAGACGACACGTGAATATTTTTTTCGAAAATGATGAGATTGCCCTCATTAAATGGGTAGAGCACACAAATGTTTTGACGCGCAGTTCAACATCCCTAGAGGCTCGAGAAGCTGCCTACGACATCACCAAGCTCTCTATTTGTGGTATGGAAAAGTCAAAGGCATTAAATGTGGATGCAAATTTCTTCCTTCTTGAACTTGGACAAAATTGCACCTACAAAACAATTAACACCTTAGGTCAAGGCCAAGAGCCTCACGCGCCCACGATGAAGGGGGGCTTTGGCCGAAAAACCTTTGATGCCAAAGTTAGAATTTAGAGAGAAAGTGTTTGAGAATTTTTAGATAATTTTAGCAAGAGAATTGGGAGTCCCCTTTGAGGAGAATAATGGGGTTTAAATAGGGGAGTGGCCGGCCTCCTTGGGTGAGAGAGGACCGGCCATCTAGCTCCCTTTGTGGGCTAGGTTCTTGATTTGTATTAATTTGGGAATAATTGAAATAATTGGCTAATTAATTAGCAAATAGAATAATTGCCTAATTAACTAGCTAATTAATATGATAAAAAGGGGGAAAATGTGGTAATATATAAGGCATGGCCGGTCCCTTTGGATCCACATTAAACATATGATTAATCACCCAATCCTATCTTTAATACATTTTTGATTGAAGATTAACTCAAACAAGTAAGGAATCCTCATCACAATCAATCAGGAAACTTATTTAATAATCCCAAGATATTATCTCCTAATTAATATTTGGGATAATTCTTTCATCATCCATCATACGATGACACAACCTTGACCAATGGGAAGCCACCGTGTCTGGAAAAAAAAGCCTAACCCCATGGCTAGCCACCTCCTATAAATACCTCATCTTCAACATTTATTGGTAAGCTTTTGCTATGCACTCGAGCCCTAATCATCCACTCTTTTCAAAGTTACTAACTTAGACATTGGAGAAACCCTCCCCTTTCCCCCAACCATCCCCCTCCCCCCACCACAACCTCCTAGGCATGTGAGGCTTTGGCCTTGATCAAAAGTGTTTATTGTTTTGTAGATACAAATTCGTCAAGGTTGAAGATGACAGATTTTCTACCACAAATTGATGCTTTCATTAAGAGCCTGATTTAAATACTCGTATAAGTCTCTCACATTTGATCTTTGGAATTTTCTGTTATGTTGAATTTCCCGTATGCTCCAAGTCATTCAATTTTTTCCTAGAAAAGTTCCTTGATCAGCCTTAGGGAAATGATACAATGGTTGGAAATTTTGAAACCACGATGAAAAGAACGCTTACGTCGAAGGATATGGACCAAGGACGGAAACCAAGATGTGGCCCCGCACCGATGATCTTCAAGGCTCAACGCGACAACATGAGGAGCCTCGCTGCCACGGGGCAACACCACCACCGTGGCCACTGCTCAGCAGCCAACAGCAAAGACCCAAGTGCAAAACAGCGCAGCAGCTACCCTCGGGCATGAGGCACATGAGCAGGAAACCCATGCTACAACCGAGCCCAAGCCTCACAAGCCTAGACCAACGCAGCAAAAGCTACAGGCCATGCAGCCTAGACGGCCCAGGCCGAAGCGGCATAGCAAGCCCAATGCGCTCTAGCCCACTGCCAGGCGGGCTAAACCGACCCTGCTTCGTGCTCAAAGCCCAACTCATTCTATCGACTCGGCTTCTGCTCTAGACCGGTCCCAAGACAATTCAACCGACCCAGCTTCACGTCACCAAACTGACTCAAGTCGGATTGTTTTTTAGAAGATGACTAAACCGGGAGCATCACCCTATTTTCCCATAGGTATGCTACATCCGGGCCTGAATTTTGCACCTGCAACTTATTACGCTTCCACCACTCACGAAGATGCCCATCATCTGAGCTCTTCAAGCCCAAATGGCAATCAACATCTGTCTCGGTAAGTCGTTGATTTAACAAGCGCCTTCGCGCAACAGATGACCTTGGTGAATCAGCTACTGGAGAATATCGAGACACAACGTGACCCTGACGAGGTGTCCCAAAGCAAGACAAGGGCAAATGATCATGACTCTTTCCAACGACGTCCTAGAAAACAGTCATTAAACCAGCCACAAACCAAGCATTCTGCTAGTGTACACTTTAGTCTCAATCCACAAAAAAATGTCTTCTTCCGCCTTAACGTACAGAGGAGTGTTCACTTTCAACTTGGTATGTGAACCAATGTACATTCACGGTTGGGCCTACACTCCAGCGAGCATTCTTGAAATTTTAGGCAAAGCATCCATTCGCGGTTAGGCCCGCAAGAAGATCTTCCTACCATGCACCGGAGTAGGCAGCACGACGAACCGAGGGAAGCATCAGTGTAGTCCGACTCGAGTTCAACTAGTAGCCCATACCAAGAGTTACTATGAGCAGCTCGCTCACCAACCAGAGATGAACCACGTACACCATAGTTGCGACACAAATGGAATGATAGCCAGAAGAGCAGCACATACTAGCAGGTCAACACCAAGGACAGTCGGAGGCTCCACAACCCCAGTAGAGGCAAATCAAAGAAGACGTAGAGAAGCTATTAGCAAATTAACTGTACGAATTCCAATGTATTGAGACCACCGACGAAGCCCTTCGGAGTAGCATGACCAACATGAGCAGGTCACCATTCATAGACGAGATCAAGTAGACAGAGCCACCACGCAAGTTCAACTTGCCACATTTTACCCTTTTCAAGGGAGATAAAGATCTAGAGAGGCACTAAAGCATTATCGCAGTACAATGATCTTCTACAAGAACAATGACGCACTCATGTGCAAGATCTTTGCCACCACTTTGCAGGGTAAGACGCAAGACTGTTTCCACACCTGCCGTCATGGTTCATCCAGAGCTTCAACAAACTTTCCTTGGTTTTCACTAAGGAATATTCATCCTACCACTCGATGAGTCTCCTGATTCAAAACGTTTTTGGATAAGTGAAAAAAATTGTGTCATGATAAGCTGGTTTCCCGAAAAGATAAGGAAGTTCCATACATTCCAAAGGAAGACTGATCAAGCCACACTGATTTTATTCCCGAGGTTGAATGCTATTAAGAATAAGATTGTTTCAATTTTGTACTTGATTACATTATTAAAGGAGTTTTTCACTTTTTAAAAAAAATGAATTATCATTGTTGTAATGCTATGATTTTGCCTTGTATTTGAAATAATTTATTAGAATTAAACAACCCGTTTTATTTTCAAAGCATAAAAAAATATTTGTGAATAGTACTTGCCCTTACCTGTGCCCTTTTCAAATAGGTGGAGTTGCACATAGGCAAGTACTATTCAGTGAATAGAAAACGCAACTTACATGCCCTTGCTCTTGCCTTCTATTAACTGGTGAAAATGCTCACTTGGGTCTAGTGGCGGAGCTAGAAATTTACAACGGTGGGGTCAGCAGCAACCAATGCCCCTACATTAGCTTCGCCACTGCTTGGGCCAAATACTTCTTTTCTTTCAATCGGCCCATGCTAGCCTTTAATCCATAAGCCCAAGTAGCTAGGGTTTCCTTTTATGCTTAGTACAAATATATAAGGATGCGACTTATAAGGTTATGAAGAAGAGTAAATTGTAGCAATGATCCCTTAACTTTAACTCGATTGGAGCAATGGTCCCTCAACTAAAAATCTATTATCATTGGTCCCCCAACTCATCAAAATGTGCAGCTATAGTCCCTCAACTAAAAGATCATTACCATTGGTCCCTCAACTTTAATCCAACTGGAGAAATGACCCTTCAACTTTAGCCCAATTACAACAATTGTCCCTCAATTTTAACCCAATTGTAGCAATGGTCCTTCCAACATAACTCATTTTGACAAAATTATGACGAAATTGACCAAAATGACCATAGCTACACATTTTGATGAGTTGAGGGACCTCAATTGTAGCAATGGTCCTTCCAACAGGAATTGGATCCTCTTTGAGACAAACCCTGGGGATCCTCCTGACCCAATAACACGGGCCGTTGGATTTTAATCCAACAACTACAATTATTATAACTTTAGAGGGGGCCCCTGTTTGTAGCCGTTGGATCAAAATCTAACGGCCCGTGTTAGTGGGTCAGGAGGATCCCGAGGGTTTGCCTCGGAGAGGATCCAATTCCCTTCCAACATAACTTATTTTGACAAAATTCTAACGAAGTTGACGAAAATGACCATAGCTACACATTTTGATGAGTTGAGGGAACAATGGTAATAGATTTTTAGTTGAAGGACCATTACTCCAATTTGATTAAAATTAAGATACCATTGCTACAATTTACTCTATGAAGAATGATGAATTAAAGTTGCCTTCTTTCTTTCGAAACTCTCCTATCCCTTCCTCTTTTGCAATTTCTACATTGTTTCTCTGTTTAATTTACAAATCTTAGTCTACCTGAACCAATTGGGCATCCAATTGTTATCAGAACCCTTCGATCAGATTGACAAAAACACAGCGGTCTCCACATCGGGCCCAGAAGCTGTCGCAGCAGCCGTCGATGTTCGTCAGGAACATCTTCGTACTCATGTTGATGGGGTATGTGAATCAAGTGATGCCTTGGAAGCCTAGCAAACCACTCTCCAACAACTTCAGAAATTCCAATATGAGATAATCCTAAACTTTGAGAAGATCTTTGCATTGGCCATCTTCTCAGGAATTGATCCTTTCGGGGGAATAGGATATCTTATGTCTTCAAGACAATCATTTGTTTTCTTGTAATCATACGACTAGGTTTTTCTTTCCCCGGACCTTTTCTGAATGTTTGTTGACATAGAACGCTTGACCTGCCCAAAGAGACTTAAGAGGGTCTGATCAATCCTAATCCTAATTGTAGCAAGGAATTGATCTTTTCTTTGCAGAGTTCTTCAGCATTGGGCATTCGCGGATGTTAGACAAACGTGACAAGCAGACATAAGGAATTGTAGAACAATATTTGATGTGTTGTAAAGTAAGGAATTTTATCTAGAGTTATTTGAGTGCAAAGTAAAATATTGTTGATGGTGATGTGAAGTAATTCCTCCTTATATTGTGTAAGTAAAGGACAAAGAAGGAAGAATCCTCTTTGTCCCAGATGGGAGTCTAAATACAATAGGTTTTGTTATCATAATAGGGTAATGTTATTCACACATCTCATTTTACTTATTACACACTCTTATTAATTTTGTTCATTAATCTTTTTCAATTCACACGATCTGACAGTCGAAAATTAAAAGGGATGTGTGAGAAGTAAAAATAAGTATATGGACAGCAGCACCCTCGTAGTATTGTCTTCCTTTATGGGAATTTATTTGCACTGACCGATAATAAATGCAACACAGTTGAAGTTTCGACCTTCGGAGAAACCCATAACCCATCAAAATGGAGATGGTTGGGCAGCACACTACGTTTTGATTTTTGTTTGGTGGTATCCATGGGTGAGCTTTTATATTTGGAGCAGATCTATTATCATGTAAGGAACGTTGACGTTTTTATCTTCAAGTTAAATGTCACTGCAAAAAGATGGAGAAGGTGGAACGTTTGCGTCAATGAGCTTTGTTCTGGGCGAAAATGCATCATAGAGCACACAACATTTAAGTGAAAATGCAACTGTTTTCGTTGTAGGTCGTAGATACAAGCAAGATAATAGCAATTGTAACTCGTAATTCAGTGAGAAGAAAATGAACAATTGGTGTTTCTTCTTCATTTTATATGCAATTGAACTGGTAAGGACATCTTTACAGCATTGAATACCAATTCGTATTCCGAAACGCAGAAGAACGAAAATAATACATCTTCAGTGGGCGTCCACACCTAGAGTAACATGAGATAATATTTTGTGTTACCCCAGCAATGTTTAATTCTTTGTACATTGATCTCACCACATGCAGATTATGACTCTCCAAAGCTTATGCGTCCTCCTGGCGATTTTGCCAAGTTTACGGGCGATGAAATTCGGTAGTAAAAATACGGGGCGCGGAGCAGCTGGAGGAGTGTTTTCTCTCAGAGTAACGACTTCAGTGATTAAAGAAGTTGATCCTCCATTGCTCCTGCTGCTGCTTTTTCTAAGATAGAAGCTTCGGCTACCGACATCTCCAATTACTTCTGATTTATCCAAACCTATTCAATCAAAACGGTCATGATCAACAAAGTCTGCAATTCTTGTTAGTAAAGCACAAAATCAAACAGTCAGCAAACTTCTTGTCATTGCCTTGGTCAAGCATATGGTGAAAATATTGAATCATTTAACACGGAAAACATATAAACTAAAAACGGAAACCCAGTAAAGGACATTATTGTCCGATTGTCCATGTGCCACGTTTCTTGTAAGTTTGCCTTTCATATTAGATAGGAACCAACAAGACAACAATGTTGGCACAACAACTCGCCAATGAATAGGGAGGAAATTGTTTGGGTTTTAGTAAACTCTGTCGACGGTAACTTTCACAATAGTTCTGGCGAGTTTGATTCCTATAACATTATTGTTTCGGTAATATGAGTTCGATAGTTTGAGTTTAGTCTATTAATTGTAGGACCCTTCAATTGTTTCTTTTTTTCCCAATGAGGAACGCTAGCTATCAACCAACGGGCAATCGTATTAACGTTGTCATAAGTTCATTGTTTAACTAAAGAACACGATTCATCTCTTATTGGATAACAAGTTAGACGACTAAATGGATTCATATTTAGGCAATTCTTTTGTAAAGATAATCGTTAAAGGGTGACTTAAAAATAAATGGTTCGGATTGTCAAGTAATATTTCAAAATTTAAAAAATAATGGAGAAGGTAAAAAGTGAAGGTACAATGGGGAAAGGTAAAGAAAAATCACTTACTTTGAAGGCTGAAGTAAGACTGATGCAACTCAAAGGACAATGCCTCGTGATCAAGCTTCGGAGTTCGACCTTCTTTGCTATATTTGTCTACAACAAGCTTAATTGTTTCTTCCACTGTAGATCCTAATTTAACCATGGCGCGCACCGGTCCGGGGCTTCCTTCAACTGACACATTCAACACCACCTTTGCGTCTTTCTTGTATCCCTGCATTGCATTTGCAAACCACATATCAGCTCCTTAAGCCATTGTACTGGAATTTAGACATACCCAGCAGCAACCCAGAAAGCCATGCGGTCAAGTGAAATTAAACAAACCAGTCATGCCTAAATTCATTGAAGGCTTTTTTTAGACAAAATGGTCCTGATATTTGCATAACATAACTTTGGTTCTTGAGATTTAAAATCAATAGAAGTGGTCTCTGAGATTGTCCACCATCCATAATTTTGGTTAATTTTGGTCCCTCCGTTAAAAAACTCCGGTCTCTTAGCTTTTTAATGGAATGACCAAAATGATGGATGGTGGACAATCTCAGGGACCAAAGTTATGTGTTATGCAAATCTCAGGAACCAAAATTATGTGTTTTGCAAATCTCAGAGACCAAAGTTATGTGTTATGCAAATCTCAGGAACCAAAATTATGTGTTTTGCAAATCTTAAGGACCAAAGTTATGTGTTATACCCTTAACTTAACAGAGTTTTTTAACGGACAAAAATAATGGATACTGAACAATCTCATGGACTATTTCTATTGATTTTAAATATCAGGGACCATTTTGACTAAAACGCCTTCGTTAAATTAATAGGATTGAATCCTTTTTTTTTAACAAATATTATTTAAGCTAACGAGAGACGATGGGTTTAACCTCACAATAGACTAGTAATAATATAGTTTAAATTCGTTTTTAGTAAGAATCAAAGTTAAGACAAAGATAAATTTGAACCACTTTATTGCAAGCAAGACTTAGCCACTCTCCCACATTTAAGGCAAGTAATATCGTTTGTTAAAAATAAAAAAAAATAAAAAAAAACAAACAAACAAACAAGGAAGGTTGAAAACTTTTATTGTCAGTGCGTTTATGGTTTTCAATTTAGCCAATATTTTTCATAGGAAAATGAAAATTTTATTTTTAACCCTAACTAAATAAACCATTAATTCAAAAATAAAAAATAAAAAAAGGTGCCACCAAACAATCCCACCTACAATTCAACTCCAATTCTTAACAGACAAACCAAAAATTCCCTTCCCAAAAAACACAGCGAATGAAAAATTAAAAAGTGACAAAAAATTATAAGCAAAAAACGAAACTTTGAAACGTTGACCGTACCTCGTTCTTCTGGGGAGAGAAGGGCAGGGGGTGCACCTTCATCAGAGAAGGAGAGGAAGCAAAGATGTCCGTACAAGTCTGAGGCCTGAACAAAACACCCTCCGGCTCCGACCGCCTGGCCGGAACACGAAGACCCTCCTTCTCCTCCTCCTCCTCCTCCTCCTCGTAGAAATCGCTGCCAATTGACCCCACCAATACGGGGACGGAAGAGCATCGCTTGAGAATCTCAATAGGCTTGGAATGGTGCTGGTGGTGCTGCTTGGGCGATCGCCGAGATTGATGGGTTCTCCGGTGCGTCGACGGAGATAGGTTCGGCGGTCTGGTTTTCTGGCCTCCGCTCACCTGAGATCGTCGCCGGAGATCCCTTTCTGACATAAAAGTAAATAATCGTAGCAGAAGATATGAATAGTAGGGTTGAGTTTTGTGAAGAAATTATATATATAAACATATATGTTTGTTTGCTTAATGGGTTTTGGAAGCTTTGGGAGGAGAGAACTGAGAAACGGAAGAGAGAGAGAGAGAGAGGAGGAGGAAGAAGTTGAAGAGGGAGGTAAAGTAGTTGGTGGGTGGATTTTGCGTGACAGGGAAGAGAAAGATTTCCTTTACTTTCTGGTTCGTGCTGCATAGCGCGTGTCCATTAACTGCTGCTTTTACTGTTTGAATAAATTGTAACTATGGTTCCTGAACTTTAACTCAATTGGAGCAATGTTCTCTTAACTAAAAATCTATTATCATTGGTCCCTCAACTTATCAAAACGTGCAGCTATGGTCACTCAACTAAAAATTCATTACCATTGGTCCCTCAACTTTAATTCAACTGGAGAAATGGTCCCTTAACTTTAACTCAATTGTAGCAATGGTCTTTCCAAAATAACTCATTTTGACAAAAACATTTACGTAGTTGACGAAAATTATCATAATTACACACCTTGATGAGTTGAAAGACCCTAATTATATAAATGGTTATTCCAACATAACTTATTTTGACTAAATTGATGAAAATGACTATAGCTACATATTTTGATAAGTTGAGGGACCATTGCTCCAATTTGATTAAAGTTGAGGAACCATTGCTACAATTTACTCTTACAGTTTTATCAAACCACATTAAATTTGTAAATAAAATTTTAAAAATAAAAAAACATAAAAAATTGATGATTGATTTATTACTTAAACATTAACAAACTTATTCACTCTTATTAATAATATATTATTTAATTTAAATTTTTAATCTCTCTAGCTTTACCTTTTACCCCTTAATTTTTTTAATGAAAACAGAACTAAGAACAAGATCCCGAACAAACTTACTCAATAATAAATTTAAATCGACACATCTCAAGTCGTCATTTTGTTTTTTAGGTTTTGGTGTTATTATTTACTTATTTCGAATTTTTATTTTATTGAAGTTTACGTCACTACTTTTGATTGGTGGGTTCGTGTCTTGTGCCAGACGTCCACAATGTCGAGTAGTTTAGAGCAAGTCCACAGTTGGACTTTGCTCGGGGAACAGGAGAGAGGAAAGAGCCCGAGGCCCTGTGGGGTTTGGCTCCAGCATTGGGCAGCCCGAGTGAGGGTGGGAGCCCGAGGGCCAGGCCTGTGGGCGATTGCCAGCCCTTCAGCCCGAGGGGTGTGACGTCAGGCTGACGCCAGGCCTGGCGTCGGTCCTTTTTTTTATTTTTTTTGTGTCAGGCGCGTGCCCCTCACTCCCGAGTGGGGGTGCGTCACCCGACCGGATTTCAGGGCGCAGACCCGAGCGCGCAGAAAACCCAGTGACCGTTGGGAAGCCACATGGCTTCCTACGGTCCGTTCGATCCCAACGACTCTTTAATACGAGCCGTCCGATTTGCAACGGTAATAAAAAAAAAAGCTGATTTAATATCAACCGTTCGATCTCAGATCAACGGTTGATATTAATCTGCTTTAGAAATAAAAAATAAAAAAAAGTTTTAAAATTAAGAAAATTTACCGTTGTGACACGTGGCTCAATCTGGAGTGTTGGAATTCAAATTTTTATAAATCCAACGGCAGAGATTAATTATTTGAATAAAAATTTAAAAAAAATTGTAAAAAATTGTTTTTACTTTTCTATAAATACCACTTCTTCTCCATCTACCTTACACCACAATTTCATATTTTCTCAACTACTTTCAATCAAATTCCTATCTTTCTCTCAAAGTTTCAATCCAATTTTTTTCTACAAAATGACTACTGATGCAGGTACGAATTGGTCGCTTCTTGAAGATGTTGCGTTGTGCACTAGCTGGGTTGAAGTTACTCATAATTCCCTTACTTGTAATGAGATGCAGTTGCGAGAAACGTGGAGTCTAATTCATACCAAATTTCTTGAGCAAATGGGTGGGAAAAGAACCAAAGAATCGGTGTCCAGTCGTTGGAAATTACTTAGCCATTCCTTTAGTACGTGGAGAGACGCATTGACACAAGCTAGTAGTAATCTTCGAAGTGGGCAAAATTACGCGGATGAGGTAAGAATATATTATAATTATTTGTTTGTATTATTATTTTGTTACCTAATTTGATTATAATTATTTGTTTGTATTATTTATTTGTTACCTAATTTCATTATTATTATTTGTTTGTATTATTTATTTATTACTTAATTTCATTATAATTATTTGTTTGTATTATTTTTTTGTTACCTAATTTCATTATTATTATTTGTTTGTATTATTTATTTATTAAGTTTTCGGAACGGCTGGGCCTGCATATCTGAGCAACAGTTTGGTTGACTCGACAGGAATGTGAGGCTCTGGCCATTCTTGCTTCGTCATCTCTCCTTGTACGCTCCTCATCCTCTTCCATCTCATTTTGGGCTATCTGAAGATTGAACACTCCTTCAGATTGGTTAAACAATTCTTCCTCTTACTGATCGATTTCCCACATCATCCTTGATGAAGAAGAAGACATTGTAAAAAGGAAGCAGAAACTATGAATAATGATAAAAATTTTGGTGATGAAGGAAGCATAAACTATGAATAATGATAGAGATCTTGAAAAAATTGGTGTGAGATTTGTGAGGATGGATGGTGGATTATATGGACGATTCAGAAAGGATTGGCTTGTAGATAAGGCCACGTGGCATGTCGTCATTCGTTAAAAATCTGATCGAAATCTATCCTCAAAGATTATGAAAAGATAACGATACGTGGCACGATGACATTGGATAAAAATCTTATCGAAATCCATCTCCAATAATTATCTTTTTCAGATAATGACACGTGGCGCAACGAGAACGATTTAAAATCTGATCGAAATCTATCCTTCAAAAATTCTAAAAAGATAACGACACGTGGCACGATGACATTGGATAAAAATCTTATCGAAATCCATCGCTAAAATAATTGTTTTTTTGGATAAAATTACACGTGGCGCAACGAGAAAGATTTAAAAATTCTTATCCGAAATTACAAATAATTTTATTTTGTATTATTTAAACAAAACAAAAAAACTAATATTTTATTGCCAATTGCCATGGGGGAGGGCTCCAAGGGTGGAGATGCAAATGGCAATTACTGTTCATTAAGGGCAGTTACTGTTCATGGGGTGGATTGAATAGTGGATTGCCAGGGGGAGGGCTCCAAGGATGGAGTTGCTCTTAGGTGGTGGTGGTGCTTCTTTCGTGAGACTTGCCAACTGGGGAGAAATTTTTTAATATGATCGGAACTCAGTAAATTACATGTTTTAATATAAATGGTGAAATTTTTTATTTTTTAAGTTATTAACATTTTAACACATATATTCTACTATTTATATAGTAACACGTGATATATCATTCCGTATTTCAGTCACACTGAAAAATCTCTTCTCAACTGAAAGGGAAAGATGGTGCTTTATATCTTGTCCAAGATGAAATTGTTTCATTTTATAGGATGTCATAATAGCGGTATAATCGTGTGGTGTTATGTAAATTTATTTTCTTTCCAAGGGGTAATGGTGTATTAAAGAAACTAGGCCATGGAGTGTTTTTGTGGCATGGGAATGTTATTGTATTACATATCGGCTATGTTGTGTTGTTTGATTATCAATATACTATGATAGAAATGTTGGCAATCTTTACATTAACTTTTGCAATTGATATTTTCACTTCTTCGCATGATATGTGTCCTATTTTGCACACACGAAAAAAGATCTTTAATGCATTTGAAATTACATTTTCCATTTTTCATCGTTAATTCCAAGCCAAAAACATTAAAGGTCTTATTTTGTGTAAAATGTGACACGTGTTATTTGAACAAGAGAAAAGTCTAAATACAAATGTTAGTGCGAAATTTTTAGTATTAATAAAAGAGTAATGCTACATTTACCACATATTTGTACCATCATTTGGTGGGTCCTACTTCTATTAGAGAGATGGTACAAATATATGGATGAGGATCCTTTCCATATCCTCTGATCTTAGGGATCAATTCATTTTAACCGTTCAGCGTACATCATGCAATCATCTTTCGTTAGATAACATTTGCGATTAATTTTAAATAAATAATTCAAAATGATTTATGGCCACAAAATGGTTAATAAACGGATAGGATGAACTGAACTCCAGGACACTTACAAAAAAGATCCGAATAGGATTATGTTCTCAAATATGTGATAAAAGTTGCATTTTTGTTAATAAAATACTTTGAGGCCCTGTTTGTTAGGCAGTATTGACAAGGATTGGCTTAACTTGATTGAATAAATTTTTTTTGAGTTCGGTATAGAAAAATAATTACGAATTCAAATAAAATATTCAATGAAAAGACGAAAGCATATGAAATAAAATAAGAAGTTCATTACCCAATGAAATTTGCTTCCACGCCGATTTACTTAGTTTCAATTATTTTGGGGAGGAGGTTCGCACGTGGACATCTAGATGACGAGTACAGCAACTTGTTGAGTTTCAACCGCACTTTATTTACTAAAAGGGTCTTGCAACGAAAAATCTTTGTAGCAATATCTAATTAAATAATATATTTACATTTCGGTCGTAGATATTGACAAACCCAAATCACCGTCCCCTCGTAACAGCACAAAGAAATGACTTCTAATTTGCAGTATACTCTCATTATCTTATATTTTAACGTTAATTTCAGTTTATTACCTTGATTTTTTTTTCAATATTTTATACTACCTGAAGTCATAATTCTGAATATTTTTATACATCTATTAAGTTTTCTATCATAACTTCCGTTAACTGATACATGGCGCTCACGCGGACAATAACTGGGCACCACGTGTCAATATGTCCCACGCGAATATTAAAAAATAAAATAAAATTTAAAATGGTGATGCGGTGCGACGGTGGTGTGGTGACTATGGTTGTTTGTCGCCAGAGACGTGAAGAAAGAAGGAAGAGATGGGTTTGAGATAGTTACAAAGGGGGAGAGAAAGAGCCACATCATCAACTAACGGAGGTTCTGACGAAAAGCTTAATGGATGTATGAAAGTGTTCCAGAATTATGACTTTAGGTACCAGACTGGGACATTAAACTTACTGTATGAAATGTTAAAAACCAAAAAATTTCATAATAATAAACTGAAATTAACTATATATTTTATGTTTAAAAAAAATATATTTTAAGAAAATTGTGGTCACGTCGTTCAATCTTAATTCATAATAGATAGTTATTTAAATTTTGTTGTTCTACTTTTTCTTCTTCACGCTTGGATAAATATTAAACAATAAGTGACCACAATTTCTTGAATTATAAAGTTTAGGAGAACGAAACTGCTATGTGATGATGAAAACATTGAAAAGAACAAGAGAAATGGTAAAAAGACTCTTTCAAAAATAAGACTCTGCTTGAATTTTCTATCATCATGTTTTTAACATAAAGTTTTAGGATTCGTTTGGATGTACTTTTAAAATAGTTGAAAGTGCTTTTAGAGAAAATATTTTTAGGTACAAAAGCACTTTAAGTGCTTTCTGCAAGAAGGACCAATTATGTGCTTCTTCCAGTGAGCACTTTAAATACTTTTTCAAGATTTACTTGCATTTTTACTAAGGATTTGTTCCAAAAACATTTTTACCAAAAACGCTTTCAGTTATTTTAAAAGCATATCCAAACGAGCTCTTATAATATTCACGTAGGAATTAATGTTAAACTGTCAAGTGACAAAGAATTCATAAAGAATCTCACTTTAAAAACATCTCCTTTGCATTCGTCAAAGAACAACAAAGCAAACACTAAGTTCCATATTCCGTCGAGCCAATGAGGCCACGAAGACGGTGACTTCTCCAAGATTTAAAGTAGATGAGATGCAGAAAATCAAAGGCACATCACGCTATGGCCAACAAGTTGTAGTCGACATATCTACTTGTTTATTTTAGAGAGTCAAGTGAAATTGTAAACTAAATTAACTTTTGGGGTCCTTAAGGCTTATAAATAAATATATTTCTTTCAGGTATAGGCACTTTTCAAGTAGACATATACACAATATTTTGCTTTGCAATCATAATGCATTCTACTTTCATTCACACGTCACAATTTTAAATATATAAATTTCTGGTCTAAATATGTGACAACACACAAATTGAACGATGTACTAACTAAAGCTGATCGAGGTTTTTGAATGGATGGATGGCAAATTATGTGAAGAATATTATTTTTTGAAAAGAATGATGTAATGACGTTAAACTTGGGTAGCATTTATTTTAGTTCTTTGTTTGACTTGTGGATTGTTATCTAAACTAAAACGTTGTAGTTAATCTAAAGTCTTGTGAGATTGCCTTCCAAAAAAAAAGTCTTGTGAGATTTGGTACGTCATCTCAAAATTCCTTTTAGCATTTTAAGCACTCGAGTAGGTTTGGAATGGTATATTTTCTAGACTTACAACAGGGGCTACAAAAGTCAATGACTATATTCTAGATTTTGGAATTAGCATTTTTTTTTCTAGATTAATTTAGATAGTAAAGGAATGCCTCATTCTTAATTTTTTTTTTTCAAATGATAGACTGATATTATTAGTGATTAAATGTGAATCGATACATCATTTATATTTCTTGGCTTACGCTCTTTTTATTATTTAGTCTCATCTTAGCTAAGTACGTAAACATGCTAACTGTTTCAACCATAATAACTACTAAAGAAATGTCTTAAGTTTCGCACCTGTGGATCACATTAAAAAACCATATAAAACTAACCATAGTACTCGATGTTAATAGAGTCGTGATTTGTTTAAAAATATTACGGATTTTAGTTATGCAGCCTTACATCCGACCCACGATTAGTTTGTTGTGTACAATTTCTTTCTACAACTTTTCGCATACGAACAAAACTGATTAACAAGTAGTTACGCTTCATCAGTTATATAATCAAAATAAACAAATATATTAGGGCCCGTCTGATAACTATTTCATCTATTACATAATTTGTATTTTTTTTCAAACTAAAAATTGAAAACTGACTTTTGATAATTAAAAAATAATTAACAATGAAATAATTATCAAACGACTCTTTAAAGTTACCATTGCATGACCCATCAAATGAATAACAAATTCTAATCGAACTGCTTTCAAATTCAAAGCCCAATCCGCTATTTGACCCTATGATTAATAGAAGTGAACATTTTATCTTTATTTGGCATCCAGGCAAAGAACTGATGTGAGAAAAACTAGGGGTGGGCAAACGGGTCCTGGTCCAGCGGATCGGGCGGGTCTTTGCGGTTCGGGGCGGGTCCAAAAATTACAAATACAAAACGGGGCGGAGTGGGCCGGTTTCTGATAAATAACAGGGCGGGCCGGTTTTAGAGATTGGAGAAAACGGGCCCCCGGCCTGGACCGTTCATTGCCTATTACCCTCTATTGTCTATTGGCCCAGCTCAGTCTATAACTCGACTCTTTCTCATCTCCTCCCACCCACATATTCTCTGTCACTCATCTTCTCCTCCTCGACCTCGACGACATCAAACTCAGAACCACCTCAGCCGTCGCACCAACCATCTCTCGATTCTCCTCCTCAACGAAGACCTCCATCATCAGCACCACGAGATTCCGGTTCTCCTCCCACCCATCTCTCGATTCTCCTATGTTCTGTCTTCCACAATAAGGACGATTCCGATTCTGACTCCGATTCGGAGGTGAATTTCGAAAATAGGTTTCGGATTCCGGTGAGCAATGAGATTGTTCTCAAGGGACACACAAAAGTTGTTTCCGCCCTCGCCGTCGATCACACTGGGTCTCGATTTGTTTCCTGCAGCTACAACTACTCTGTGCGGATGTACAATTTCCAGGGAATGAATTCAAAGTTGCAGTTTTTCCAGCAGCTCGAGCCATCAGAAGGCCACCAAGTTCAAACCATCAGCTGGAGCCCGACGGCGGATCGGTTTCTCTGTGTTACTGGCTCAACTACGGCGAAGGTGCTGCTCAACCTTACAATTCATCTTCCTCTTATTGTTTTGCATTATTTGATTTGGGTTTTGTGTATTTGAGGTTGGTGTGTGATGGGCAATTTCCATTGCTTATACCCTTTTCGATTTCATGCAGATTTTGCAGATTTATGATCGTGATGGACTTAGCTTTTCGCTACGAAGGCAGAGGAGTTGAGGGGTTCGGGATTCTTAGGATTGGGACTCTAAGGGCCTGAGGGATTCGGCTTCAAAGTAGAGGACGGCGTGGCCTCGTTGGATGGAGGCGGAGACGTCGAGGAAGATGGCGGTTTCTCGAAGGAGGAAAGAAAAAAAAATAAAAATAAAAATAACCAAGGACCCGTGGACCCGGCCTAAACCGGCCCATTTCAACCGGGCCGGGTTAGGTCCGGTTCCTATATTAAAATCTGTTATCCCCAGCCCGATCCGGCCTGTTTCTTTTACACTCGGGTCTGGTCCGGTCCCTTCAAAATCGGGTCTGGCCCGGCCCATGCCCAGCCCTAAGTAAAATAGTAAAAGTACTTGCTAGCTAAGGACAGTCCACACAACTTATCTTCTGTATAATTTTTAAGAAAAACTAACGAAAAGTCTAAAAAAAATAACAAATAAAGGTTGTAGAGCAAAAAATAATCGAGAAAAATATGGAGGCGACACGTGGATTATAGGTTAAAAAAAGATAAAATTACCATCGAGGCACACTGAACCTTCTACGCGCAAGCAGCGGACAAAAATGGCTCAATCAAGGTGAAAAATGATCAAAATAGGTAATTATTCAAAACCTATTTCATCCATCCTCATCAAATCTTCCCCACAAGGTAACTCCCAAATTATTTCTTTCAAATTATATTAATTAGCTAATTAATTGATTTATCACTCAATTAATTTATTAATTAGCTAATTGATTGTAATTAACACCAAAAAACATCAAATGTGGCCGGTCCCCACACCATTTTATCCAAAAACCTAAGTTGAATCCTCTTCCAAATTCTCTAAATTCTCCAAACATTTTTCCCTCAAAATTCTGACTTTGGCATCAAAGGTTTTTCGGCCAAAGCCATCCCTTCCCCCCCCCCCCCCCCCCCAATTCATCGTGGGCACGTAAGGCTCTTGGCCTTAACCTAAGGTGTTAATTGTTTTTGCAGGTGCATTTTCGTCCAAGAACAAGAAGGAAGAAATTTGCATCCACAAATTGGTGCTTTCATTGAGAGCTTGAGTCACACACTCGTAGAAGAATCTCGCATTCAAGGTTTTTCGTTTTCTTGTTCATTTGTAGATTTTTCGTACGTTCTTATTCTTGGAATTTTTAGAAAATTCTTCGATAAAACGTAAAAGAAAAGTACAATGGCAAGAGATTCGAAAACCTCGAAGAACGAAAATTCCAAAGTTCAAGAATTAGGACCGCGGCGATCTACAAGGCTTAACACAACGATGAGCGGAACAACACCACCCTCATGAGGCACCACCATAGCAACCAACACGGTAGACACCCTCGGCAAAACCCATGGCGCCAAGGCCACGGCCCAAGCCGTGACACTTTAACCTTCAAGGGCCCAATCCTTAGCCAAGCCAACCGAGCCGCCCAAATCCAACGCATTGCCGAGCCGAGCCCTAGCCTCGCACCAGCGTGCGCCACACACCGAGCAGCCCACTTCTGTGGCCCAGCTTGCTCCTGCAGCCCAACTTACTCTCGTGGCCTTCCAAGCAGCCCAAATCAGTCTAAGATTAGTTCAATTGTCCTGGCTTAAAATTTATGGGCCTATGATTGAACCAGGAGCATTTTCACCACATTTCTCTGCAGATTTGACATTCCCCAATTCGAATCTTGTGCCCAGAGTCTACCATACTTCCACTGCTCAAGGAGATGCATTCCTTCTAAGTTCTTCCAATATGAATGGCGAGCAACACTTGTCTCGACAAGTCATAGAGTTGACGAGCGCCCAAGCACAGCAGATAACCTTGGTGAATCAGCTCTTGCAGCGTACCGAGATGCAACGTGCCCTAGACAAGGTGTCATAAAGTAGGACAAGGGCAGACAAAGAACCTCTTCAGCAACGCCCCGGTAACAGCCACTCGACCATCCATGAATCGAGTGTTCGGGCAGTGTACACTCCCGATTAGGCCTCTGAGATGGCGTATACTCCCGTCTTAGCGCGCGGACGAGCGTGCACTTTTGACTAGGCCCACAGATGAGCATACACTCACGGTTGGGGCCAGACTTCAATAATCAATATGAGCAGCCTTCCAGGCGAAACGTTCATTATCGGCTAGGCCTGCAAGGAGCATCCTCTTTATCATATTGGAGTAGGCAGCACAACGGACGGAGAGAAACAGTCACTCAATCAGGCTTAAGTTTAATCGGCAGCCTGTGAAGAATTCTCTCGCCTGCTAGGAACGAACCACAAGCACCGCCTCCGCAGCATAAACGAGCTGAGCACGTAGAATAGCAGCCTTGACCGGCAGGTCAAGACCTGGGGCAACTCAGAGCTCCGCTACCTCAACAAAGGCAGATTCAGGAAGAGGTAGAGAGGCTCTTAAATGAGCGATTGTGTGATTTCCAACCCAACGAAGTCGTCGATGAAACACTACGGCGGGACATAACCAATATGAGCAGGTCACCCTTCATGGAGGAGATCGAGCAGGCAAAGCCTCCACGCAAGTTTAACATGCCACATTTCCCATCTTTCAAAGGAGATGAAGATCCGGAGAGGGACTTGAAGCATAACCGAAGCACGATGGTCTTTTATCGGAACAACGATGCACTTATGTGCAAGATATTTGCCACCACTTCACAAGGCGAGGCGCAAGATTGGTTTCACACCCTGCCGCCATAATCCATCCAAAGTTTTGATGATCTTTCTTTGGTTTTCACCAAAGAATACTCATCCTACCTCTCGATCAAGAAAAAGTCCGGCCATTTGTTCAATGTGAAGAAGAATCCAAATGAGTCGTTCTGTGACTACGTGAAGAGGTTCAAAGCAGAGAAGGCAAAGATAATCGGATGCGACAACTCGATAGCAAGTGCAGCCTTCCAAAAATGACTCCCAGCAGACCACCCATTGTTCGGAGAATTGATCATGAAAGAACATCTAACTATGGCAGACTCTTTCGCTTTGGCAGAGAAGCATGCACTTTGGACAAGGCTTGACAAGCAGACAAGGAGCCCGAGCAGCCTCGAAAAGAGTTGGCAGTGGCTCAAAAGCAAAAACAGGCAGGAGGCCAAGCGTAGGGACTAACCCATAACCAAGGAATACCCGACAACTAGAAACTACTTTAAGTTCTCAATCCCGATCCACCAAATCCTTCTCGACATTAAGAATGAGCCATGGTTCAAGCTACCGAAACAATCAAAGAGAGATACTTCCAAGTTAGATCATACCAAGTATTGCGCATTCCACTGAGGACCCGGTCACACAACCAACGACTGCTACACTTGGAAGAACTACTTGGAGAAGCTCGTGAAAGAAGGCAAGGTCTACAAATACTTGGACAAGCCAGCTGCGCAGCCTAGAAGGAACACAGATGAGGACAAACCAAAATGATTCAGATCAATGGCATCTTTGCCGAATCTGAGCACTTAGGGGCCACCAACAACTCCAAAAAGAGGAAGATCCATAAAGCTCTACTAGTCTTACAAGTCCAAGCAGTCGACACCCAACATGGACCCATCGTTGGCTTCACCGAGCAGGATGCAGAAGCAGTTGACTTCCCACACGATGATGCACTAATAATATATGTCCAACTAGCCTATGCTATAGTCGACAGAATGAAGGTTGACAATAGAAGTGTAGTCAACCTACTTCAACTCTCAGTAATTTAGAAGATGGGCTTGGAAAACACAATCATACGCCAAGCGGATATAGGGGCAGCCGATGAACCCTCACGAGCAGCGGAGGAAGTCTTCAACTTTTTCTCAGCCAAGATCCCTTAAGCAGGCAAGGAAGATCTCTTCTTTCCGCTTTCATTCACAATAGGCTCCACAACAACGATCGGACGAGCCAATACCTCCGTCTTGATCAGTTTTATCTTTTCTCTCGGGGGTAGCCCACATTCTTCCCGACGAAGAAGACTAAGCAGCCAATGTCATTCACGATATTTAGAATGGACACTTAGAGCAATATACACTTTCTTCATGTCTGAAGAAGTCTTGGAAGTTGAGCCGAATTCCGAATCTATATAAGTAGAAGAGGACAAACAATGAATCAAAGAGCAGCTTAGCAAAAGTACAAAGCAGCCTAAAGACTAAGCAGTCTACTTACCGATAATGAAAATCGTTGAAACATGCAGCTCAGAGGAAGAATCAGACTCCCACTATCCACTTATCTTTTAAGCCTCATTGGCCCAAGCCATTGCACTAACCTGGCCTGCGTCAGGTCTAAGAGCCCAAAGGATATAAGCCATGCGGCTCGCCTAGCACTGCGCCCCGGTGCCTCAATCCGCGGACCTAGTCGCACAGCTGCCTTAGGCTTTAGCCAAGCCGAGCAGCCTAAGCAATGCCCCTAGCCACAACACCTCATCGGCCCATGCCAAGCCGACTCCTGGCCCCTGCCAGCCGACGTGCCGCACCACCACGACAACAGTATCCAATAAGAAAACAAGGAAAATTCATTATTTTCTTACCCCGGTGCGGTGCAGAGAAGACAAAGAAAGCAACGAAAGACAGTCATTTGCACAGGCAAGAGTAAAAGATTGCTAGGGGGAACAAATATCCTGTAGCTTTCTCTCTTTTGTAGGGTAGAATAAATTGCTCTCCAAAGTTGATTTAATAATCTACTTAAGGTAGACTTAAATAGACTTTGGGAGAAATTTATTTCCCTTTCCTAGAAGGATCTAATTTCCAATTAAAGAGGGAATTAACATCAAAATAGGAAACAATCCTATGTTTCCTAAAGCAAGAAGATCTCTACACCTGCTGCCCTTTCCTGTGAGCATCCCAACAAGTGTGGGGGCATTTGTGGAGCAAAAAATAATCAAGAAAAATATGGAGGGGACACGTAGATTCTGGGGTATAAAAAGATAAAATTACCCTTGAGGTACACCGAAACTTTTACACGCAAGCAGCGGATAATCATGGCCCAATCAAGGTAAAAAATGATCAAAATAAGTAATTATTCAAAACCTACTTTATCCATCCTCATCAAATCCTCCCCACAAGGTGACTCCCAAATTATTTCTTTCAAATTATATTAATTAGCTAATTAATTGATTTATCACTCAATTAATTTATTAATTAGCTAATTGATTGTAATTAACACCCAAAAAAGACCAAATGTGGCCGATCCCCATTCCCCTAATAGGGTTGGCCACACCCCAATAAATACCACCCCATTTTCTCCAAAAACCTATGTTGAATCCTCTTACAAAATTCTCTTAATTCTCCTAACACTTTTCCCTCAAAATTCTAACTTTGGCATCAGAGGTTTTTCGGCCAAAGCCCCCCCAATTCGTTGTGGGCGTGTGAGGCTCTTGACCTTGACCTAAGGTGTTAATTGTTTTTGCAGGTGCATTTTCGTCGAAGAGCAAGAAGGAAGAAATTTGCATCCACAAAGGTGTAGTGAATTGTACCACGAAAAGTTAAAAATGTGGTTTTTCGTTAAAAGTGAACAGTACCATGAGTGTTTCGTTAAAACTCCCTAATTTCTAACCCAAATCCTACCCAACTATTTTGGATGAGGATCCTCCCCAGATACTGAGAGTCCTTTGTCACTTCATCGTACAATGTACAGTTAGTTTTTGTTAAGTACTGTTTGTGTTCAATTTTAAATAAAAAAATTCAAAATAATTTCTAGCCGCACAATGTATGATGAACGAACACAATAATAAAGTGATATTCGGAATCTTTACAAAGGGAATCTGGATAGGATCCTATTCCAACTATTTTGGCCAAAAAAAAATAAAAAAATACCATCCCAAATCATGGATGTGCATGTTACATGTTACATGTTACACTCGTGATTTTGTAGTTGCATATTTACTCACATGGAATCCATCCAGCTACAGCCTGGAATCTTGGCGAACCCCTTCTTCTCCATGACCTTTCTCAATCTCCTCTCATCGTCCCATCTCGCAGCAGAAGCATAAATGTTGGCAAGAAGAACGTAATAACCGCTTTTATCAGGCTCCAACTTAAAGCAATTCCGAGCAGCAGTCTCCCCAAGCTCAACATTGTTGTGTAATGAGCAAGCAAGGAGCAAAGCTCCCCAAACCCCGGCTTGAGGCTGCATTGGCATGCTTCTTATTAGCTCAACTGCTTTGTCCAACTGTCCTGCTCTGCCTAAAAGGTCAACCATGATTCCATAATGATCGCCCAATGGCTCAAGTCCATGTTCATTCATGGAATTAAAGCATCGGTAGCCTTCTTCAACTAGACCGGCGTGGTTATAGGCAGTTAGCAGTCCAGTGTATGTTACCCCATTGGGGCAAATGTCGGCATTTACCATCTCTTCAAACAACTTGGTTGCTTCGACTGCCTTACCATTTATGCCGCATCCCAAGATCATTGCAGAATATGCAACTACATCTCTCTTTTTCAATTCATGAAACAACTTATATGCCCTATCAATGTCTCCGCATTTTGTGTACAAATCAACTAAAGCGGTAGCTAAATGATCATCTAATTCAATTCCGTGCTCACTAATATACGACTCAGCCCACAACCCAAATTTCATATCTCCCAGTTGAGAACTAGCAGATATAACACTAGCCAAAGTCTTCTCATTTGGTTGAATATTCACTTCCAGTTTAAGCATCTGGTTGAACAGTTCAATGGCCTCCTTTGGTTGGCTATTTTGTGCAAAGCAAGCTATCATGGCATTGAACAAGAGCACATCTCTTTCACTCATCTGATCAAAGAGTTGACGAGCGGACTCAACATTGCCGCATTTTGAGTACCCACTAATCATCGTGATCCAAGAAACATTGTTTCTTAACGGCATGGCATCAAAAATGCCTCTAGCCGATTCCACTCTTTCACATTCCACATAACCACTAATCATTGCATTCCAAGAAGCCAAACTCCTCTCTGGAATTTGTTGAAACAAGAAATATGCCTTGTCCATATTTCCCATCCCCGCATACCCCGAAACCATGGAATTCCAAGACACAACATCCTTATTTGGAATCTCATCAAACACCACCTGAGCCTCCTCCATATCCCCAGATTTCAAATACCCGGACAAAACAGAATTCCAAGAAACCACATTCTTCTCAGGCATTCCATCAAACACCTTCCGTGCAGTTTTCATGTCACCGAGTTTCGAATACAAATCAACGAGCGCAGTTTGTACATAAACACACCCACAAAACCCAAATTTATAAACCTGGGCATGGATCGATATCCCACCCAATTCATTCAAAATCCTTGCACACGCCCTCAGAGCAGAGGACACAGCAAAACTAGATGGGCAAAGTCCCAGCTTTTTTATCTTAAGGTAAAGAGAGAAAGCCGTTTCGTACTGGGAATGCAGAGAGAAGTAACGAATGGCGCAGCTCCATGAAAATGCATCTGGGTTTTTGAGATTGTGAAGGATTCGGTGCACGTAGCGGGCTGTAGCTGCAGAGAAGGTGAAATCTGAGTGGAGGACTTGGCGGAGCAGGAGGGTTTGGAGGTGGTGGAGGCCATTGGATATAATGGGTGCATGAACTTGTTTGAGTTGCTTCAGGGTTAGAGATTTGTCCAGTAGAAATCTAAGATTTTGACCATTTGGATTCATCTTCTTGTTCTCTTCATGATTTACCACAATGAAGTGAGAACTTCTAGGATCGAGTTTTCAAAATTTCCAAGTTTTTGGGAATTGGAAGCGCTTGGGCTGGGCGCCGAGTTAAACTTGGATGTCCTTGGGTTGGGCTTTTTTGTTAATTTTTTTTTTTTGGGTCAAAAGGGTGTCCTTTTGTTACGGTAAAAAAATTCGAATCTTCGACTTAATCTAATTTTAACTAATTTTCTCATACACTCTTTTTTATCTAAGCAAACTTTAGTAGTGCCTTTAGTATTATTAGGCATCTTAGGGAAGTTATGAATCGGGAAGGGAATACAAAGACATTAGATAAATCAGTCCCCATATCCAATCAAATTTTTAGGTAATGTAAATTTCATGTACTTTTTAAATTTTATGTGTTACTAAACGTCATGAACGAGAATAGTTCCAAACTTCGAATACCCATACGGTAGTAAATGAAGAAATTAGAATAATTCCACCTATTCCAAGGTGATCAACTTCTTACATAAGTTTTTTGAGAATTAAATAATTGCACTGTAGTGGACGATCAAGCACTGTTGCAAAAGTTTCTCATGCAAGTCCAAATTTGACCGAGTGTCACTCATGATTCACGTACCATGTAAAT
Source organism: Cotoneaster glaucophyllus (assembly GCA_036320875.1). Lineage (NCBI taxonomy): Eukaryota > Viridiplantae > Streptophyta > Magnoliopsida > Rosales > Rosaceae > Cotoneaster > Cotoneaster glaucophyllus. The sequence goes on along the minus strand of CM070071.1, from coordinate 16,516,949 downwards.
TTAAGAAGGAGAAGGGGCATTTACAAATACTAGGTCAAAAAAAATTCTCCACAATGATTCGCAGTTTGATCACAATGACGATAGAACCTTGACAAAGATTATTAGATAGTTGACAATGGAATGACCGACTGAGTGACTCACTTGGCATAATATCCAAATATATTCCTTTCGAGGGGATTTGGATCCTATTCGAGGATTCTAGAGATCTTCATATTCTATCCGTTTATTGTACATCATACGGTTAAAAATAATTTTAAATTTTTTTATTTAAAATTAAATACAAACAATATCTAACAAAAATTGACCACACGATGGACTAAGAACGGATAAGATACCAAGATCCTCATAGAGAAAATCCGGAAAGGATCCTCAAAGCATGAAGATAACAGTAGTGTTCTGTTATGACTGATATATCTCATCTGCAATCTGCTAATTAAGAAAGCTCGCATGCACTGCTAATCATTTTTGGCGCAAATCGATGTCATATATTTTGAGTAGGAGACGACAAACACAAAGAAAAAGTGGTCGACTTTCTTTAATATGTTGAAGTCTACGCACCAAATCATTTGCAGGCATCACCATCACCATCGATCATCATTCGTGAAACTGAATCGTACTGATCCAATGGTGGCTGGTGGGGGCCGATCATCATTCGTCATTCGTCATTCCTCACCACAATGTGGAGCTTTGGCCCATCACTACATGATTCTATGTTTGATGCGTATATCACTTTTACTGAACAGATGGGAGTTTACATAACTAGGAGAGTGATTGTCTGTTAGTATCAATCTAGATTATTATGTTATCCAAAAAAATATATCAAAATACTGTACTTAATACATTATCGATATTTCAAAAAATATATATCAAGATACAGACATATGAACATAAACTGTTAGTCTTTTCGAATGCCCCAACACAACATTTTATTTTATGAAAAATTTGTTGCTACAGTTGGATACTGAAAACACAAGAATGATTTTGAATAATGAACAGCCTTGCATGCGACCAGAAAATTTCACTCTCCAGAGCTAATGACAAATGGTATTTTATTACATATGCTTCAAGTAAATGTGTACTAATGATGATTCATGACGTATGAGCAAGTTGTGTAAACCCTAATTATTTAATCTAGACATGCTCGTGCTTCATCTTCTTTCTTAACCATTTCTTTTCTGCATATATACACATTATCAAGCAGACTTTCAATTCAACACACCGAATGAAATTATGACTGGGAAATAAAAGGAAAAGTTGGGTAAAATAAAGTAAGATCATGCTTTTTCGAATAATTTGTAACTTCGTCATCGGCCGACTTCTTCTTTTCATGAAATAGTAATTCTTGCTCCTTTTCTTCTTTCAACAATGTCAGGTTTATGCTTTATTAACCTGAATAGTTGATCATCTATCTGATTAGATGGAATAGAGTCTCTCCCTTTATATATTTACCCTACGTGAACACAAGCAGCGGGGTTCAAAATCCTTGATTCACGATTTATGGTTTATGCAATCATTGAAGATTTGTACAGCGTGGTCAACCAAAGACTGTTATCATTAGTCTGTTCAAGAAAGCTCCATTGAAAAGTATACCAATTTCACACTGCCCGACTTATGCATGTTAGGGTAATGACATCACGAACGATCACTATTCCATAAGTTTCTGCCACAGAAATGTTTAAGAGAAGCTCTCGTTTTTCACTAAAAAGATGAATAAGAGATTACACCTCTTAAAAATTGTTTAAATTGTCATATGAAACCCTAGTTGCGAAAGAACAACAAAACAAGAAACTACCAAAGTTCTAAAAATAGCAAGAGCTTGTAGTTCTCATTCTCCACTTCTTTTCGGGCTTATTTGGTATGTAGGATTGAATGGATAACTCCCTAATTCAGGGTTGAGGTGAGAAATGAAAAAATTGCAACCAAGTGGCTAGAAGATGAATTACATAAGAAGAAAACTTAATACATTTCAATCCTCTCCAAAATGGTAGGATTAGAAGGGATGAGTTTTGTTCATATCTAATCCTCTTCTAATCTCTCCAAATGAAAATTTATTCGCTTCTACCTTTAATGCTTTAAAATTAGAGTTATCCATCTAATCCAATTCAACATGTCAAACCAGCCCTTCGAGTTTACTGCACCAATATATAAGGATGCATGTATCATGAGTCGTTCTTTGTGTTATATATATTATTCTTTTTCTCAAACTAAATCATACGTACATTTAGAAAAGCCTTATATTTGTTCATGACATCATTGTCTAGTTCTATTTTTCTGTTGTGGTATTGAATAACATGTTACATGATTATCGTTAAATGAATCAATTAAACTATTTAGCATCCATTCTGACATATATACATGTTCAAAGGGTATTGATAGCAAGAAATAGAGAAATTATAATACAATGAGAATTGCCTACTCCAAAATAAGAAAATCAAACAAATATCATGACATAGATGCATATCGTTTTAAAGTCCTGGGTTGTGTTGTGCCTATATATATATATATATATAGAGGCACAAGACATAGATGCATATCGTTTATATATATATATAAAATAGGGAACTGTACGTAGAAATATAATATAAATTGGAAGTTTGTTTGTTTCCATAAGAACAAGATCTTGCTTCGTTGTTCATCACGACCTCCCCTTGTTTACTGACATGGGAAACTGCCAAATGGAGACCAGGTCGTATGGTTTGCAGTGTCACATGCATATTGAATATTTAGATGCGGAGAATGTATGCGTGGATATTATCACCTTTAGACTTTGTAGTTGACACGACTCTTTAGCCGTAATTAATTTTAACGTCGCTTGTCTATGCAGATTAGGAGAAATATCTTCAAAATCTACCTAAGTTACGGCACCTTGGTCAAAGATGATCTTCGATGTAAAACATACAATATTGTATCATCTTTTATTAGAACTACACCATGATTTGATTCTCCTCCTCAAAATATGTAGGCAGTTCCATTTGGATTCAATCACACCCCTATCAAACCTCCATTCTTTTATAAAATAAGCATTTAAGTTTGATTATCACTTGACTTTTGTCTATCATTCGCTCTTTTTTTCTTTTTTGCGGTACAGGAAGTCCTCAATATCTCAAATAACACATAACTTTGAAACTCTGCATAAATGCAAGTCTAAAATTTCAAAGTGATAGTGTCACGCCCCGATCTCGAGATACGTCCAAAGTCGACACATGATGTCACCACATACATGTCCATCTTTCATGCCTCGGCTCCAAGACATGACCAAAACGCAAATCAATGAGCCAATAGTGTGGTAACTTTCCTTTTATCACATGGCTGTATCTAACATTCGTGTTAGACTACCAATGTACCCAAAGATGGGATCAAGCCATTCGTGGTTCACCCTTTTGTTAAACTCCAACAATTCTCATAGTACTTCCTAGTAAAAAATCATGTAGCTCCAGAATTTCTCAAAGGAACTCAACAAGCATGACTCACTAGATTCAAACCTACATAACGAAACCATATAACAACCAGTATAGTCATTTCATCAATCACATATTTCACAATGTTTTCTAACACTTCCACAATCAATAACACATAACATTTCAATGAACCAACGATGCACAATATTAACCTTTATCGACATTAATCAACCAATCCGATAGAAATAAAATCCATTCATAAACTATACTTTACAAAGTTTATAAAGAAACTAGTTGGAAATCCTAAAGTAATCACACCGACATCTACTGTGACACACCCCGACGCAAAATGTCAACTAAGACTCCGAATAGAGTTGTGCTGGCCAACACTTGGAAGGTGACGAAGCCATAAAATCTAGTGATGTGGAAAATGTGAATAAATTTAAACCTAAAAGTGCCTAAATACCAGAGTGCGTTGTGAGTCAGAATGAACCCAATTCACACATCATGACAAAGCATAAGTAAAGTACAGTAAAATAGGGTGAGAATTATACCATCGATGGTAATCGTCTACACCAAGATTTGCCAATAATCCTCGTCGGTACGAAAACTCTGCTACTAGAACCTGAGGTCCGCACTACAACTCCCTAGTACGAATATCAAGGCATCATGAACGATCGTCGCCTGTGGCCAAGTCCAATTTGGCAGGGAAAAGCCTCAAATCGCCATGAACTCGTCGGGACCCTAGAATTTGGGTGCTCTCCAATTTTTCCTCAAATCGAACTCCGACGCCCCAACCAATGCATGGGCTTTGTTCCTGACCTTAAGGGGAGTCGACCCATGGTGGTGGCTGACGGAATTTGCTTCAGGAACGGCGGAATCGCCGTTGTATACACTGGAAACCCGACGAGCTCATTCTTGGAGAAACGGGAACCAAAATCCATCAAATTTGGGTGGAGATACAAGCTGGAAGGTCGCCGAGTTGTAAGCAAGTGATAGATGGAGGTGGTTCACCAGAAAAACACCGTGAAAGGTGTCGGAAAGGCTGCAGAAAACTGGGTCTGAGACCGGGTCTTGGTTATGAACGGGTTAGGGTCCGGGTTGGCTAAACCTTCATTCCCTTATTTATCTCCCTTCTATTCCTTCTGATTGGCTAGTCTCTTCTCTCTCCTCTTCTGAATGGGCGTCTCGCCCTTCCATTTCTCTCCCTTATCTCTTCTCCCAACCGTCCATTTCTTCTTTCTTTAAATCTGGGCCATACACGTGGCTTTCCAGATTAAGCTCCGAAAATCTGGAGCTTTCTAGAAAATAACCAATTTACTAAAATGCCCCTGACTTTAAACGTTAATATCTCCTTCGTAACGACAAGTACTACGAGGATACGTCAAGAAAATGAACCTTACATGACATGACAAGACGATCAACAAAAGTCAATGTCTTTGCCTCGAAGGGCATTTCCGTAAATTCACATTTAAAAATTATAAAGATTATAATTTTTTGGGACGGGTCATTACAATCTAACCCCCTTATGAAAATTTTGTCCCCGAAATTTAAAATAATTTGCTAAATGTAAATTACTCAAAAATAAGGAGAAAATATGTATATAAATACATACACGAGGAAGAAATCGAGTTAGAGCGGTTGCATAAAAGAGAATGCCATTTCATCGCGATCAGATTGCAATTATTCCTCTTTCATGCCTCCAAGCTCATACCTTCTTCCTTCCTCGATAATATAGTAGCATAATACCCGTATAAACCGTAAAGTTGAAAACACCAATTATTACGTAGTAACATAAGGAAAAAAATTATACATATAATAAAATATCAAAAATAGATAGATAGATAGATATATATATATATATATAAACGTACGATTCAAATAATTGTATTGAGTTTAAAACCAAGAATGGAAATAACTCACCCAAAATTTGTAATGGCAGAAATACCTATATAAATACAATAACGTAGTAGAAAAATATTTGCACGAAAAATCAAAACCCAAAATGAAAACGGACCTCGCCAAACATTCGTCGTGTCACGAACTTCGAGAATGAGTCTGAACCATAGCTAACTAGTAAGTGTTGTCGTAGATGAGCCGTCTTGCCCATTTGCTTAGTGAACCCAACAATTAAGCCATCGATATTACAGTCTGCAACTTGTACTGCCGATAACTCATCGTTGTCTCAATATGCTAGTGAGGAGTTCTCGAGGATGCCAAAATATTGTTTTGCTCCTCATGTGCGAGTATGCCTAGATCGTCTGATTCATGCCTCGATCACTATATCGTACTATCCTAGAGCGCACCAAACCAGCTATTAGAAGTGTTTCGACGCCCACGCTCCCAAAACAATAAGACCCTGGAGTGAAGCAGCGGAAATATACGTAGAGACGAACACATATTGCGAAAAGCTTTCTTCGTGACTAATCACTAGAGTTGTTTTCCAAACCGAAGGGTATAAGATCTGAAAGCTTAAATTAGAGAAACCATATTTCTGACGACATTCTTCGAATGACAGTTGCAGTTTCGAGCCACACTTGAAAATTAACGCCACAATCGCCAAGCTCATAACCTACGTTCATACCTTCACCAATACCATGCTGAAATACTTCTCAATCCTCAAAGCCGCTTGGAAATTATTTCTTGGTAAGTCTGGTAAACTCGCAAGAAGATTATACCCTAATGGTTCCTACTAGCATCGACACGAAACTGGCGCACGCATCTGTCAAGTCGATCTATCATGAATTCCTCACTGATTGAGTGAAAAACCAAGTTGCGAAGGCTAAAAGAACACTCAAGATTTTGAGAGTCAAAACAAGTTCATAAAATTTAAAGTTCAAGATATCTAGATTGATTGCCTGCCATCACACTACAAAAACAACTTCCGGAATTTTCAATCACCAACGGTAACGATCCATTCAACAGAGTATTTGACGGGTGATCGAAGAATTAATAATCACAACTAGATTTCAATATCCAAGAAATTCTTCTGAACAGTCTACCTGTCTTCGAAATAATGCGAACTACAGTAGAGTAGACATGTACCTAAAGTTGACTAGAATGTCTTTCTAGCACAAAGAAGTGAATATGGCGTCACAGTCAGAAAAAATGCTGATCGAAATACCAGAAAAATCCAATAAATTCAATAATGGGTAATTTTACCAAGTGATCTAAAATGCAGTCCCTCTGGACCAATGAAAAATGGGTTGACTTGTCAAATCGATCTATAAACATCGAAACATCATTATAATCTCCACATGTGTAAGATACCTTGTACCAGGAGCTTATGGTGATATTTCCCATTTGCATTTGGATACATAAAGTGATTATAACCATTCAAACGATTTCTTGATGGGTTAGAGGTAACGTCATATCGATACTTGTGAACTTCAACTGGAATGGGATAAGGAAGACTGAAAATATTTAGGGGTAGAAACAACTCTTACTACGGTGCTTAATAATTACATTTGCATAATCGGGATGATCCACGATAGTGCAATCATAGATGTTGATTTAGTTCTTCCAATGCTGCTGTCAGAAACTTAGCTTTTTCCAAAAGTAAGTGAAATTGGCAAGTTCTAAGGTTAATAAAGATTTTGGATATATTTCTCCACAGAGAAGTACCATTCGGTTTTCAGATGAAAATGACAATTGTTGACTCTAGATCGTATATATGATGGTTCATTTTGAACGGTTCTACCGTTGGAAAATGTAAGCGATACTCCATCATACTGCCTTTACACAGTTGAAATATCCAAGGAACACGTCATCGTGGATTTCGAAATTCTCAAGGTTATCGAAAAATGTAAGAATCATGCTTGGGAAAAACAATACTTAAGCTGTCACAAATTTTATTCATATCTCACATCCCAAACTAAACCAACTTTCCTCGGTCAAAAAGTGAGGAAGAACACTATAGCCAAAAAATCACTAACAAATTGTCGATAAATCGACAAGATTAAAGATATCTCGAACTTCACAACACTTCATTAGAATGTCAACTTTCTTCCGCTACAACTTTTTTGAAAAAAGAAAAGAATATCGTCTGCGAAGATCACGTCTCCCGAGATAAGTACCAATCTAAACAAAACTAATGTTTGAGAAATTTGGTCTCACTGCCGAAGCAGATGAGAAAGTCGTTGAAAAGACTACTACGAAGTCGTCAAGTTATGGAAGAAAACTCGAGTTACAAAGGGTTGGTCGGCTAGATCATCAGCTCGAAGTAGGGGATAATGGTTTTTAATCGTCACCCGAGGAAGTTGCTAAAATCTAGGTATGATCCTAAGGTTCAAAGTTCCCTAGATAAGGGGCTTGGTTAAATAAATTCCTAATCGGTAAGCTTTAGTAACTAAGTTCTTCCAAACGGTATGAGTTGCTCGAAAAGACGCAAGGAAACTAGTGTAGTATGAGAAAGTGGAGCGATGATAATATCTCAAGTAAGACTTTGAAATATGACGCCCGAATGTACGTCCTCAAAACGTACCATAATATTTCCTTTCACTACGCCACGTGCTAATAGATCTTCAACGCTTTCTCAATACTCCATTCACTATAACAGTAAGAAACTAACTTGTACTTCGATTCTACTATCTACTTGTCGAAGTGATCGAAAAGGTGGCTAGTCGAAGAAGTTATGTTTACCTAGATAGGTGATAAAGTAAAAACAACTATGAGTTTATTGTCCTAATACAAAGCTTGCTCCTAACTTTCTGAGATTTAGTTTCTTCGGCTCCAGCAGTCACTGTTTATCAGTCTATTAGTCACACACTAATTAACAGATTTATGATATTTTGATATTATTCGTTACCCTGAAACTGTGAACAACATTCTGGTATAAAGGTATCACTCCCAGATACCAGCACCTGTATCCGACATCAGAAATCATACCGCTTGAATATTGGTTGACAGTTCCTGGATATCGGACAATATCGTCAATTAGTAGCGCCATCATTGGCTGATTACAAACTAGAGCCTGCTCGGGTGGGTTGTTTTGGACGACTGATATGGAACTGGTCTTGTGAGATGGTTCTATAATTTTGGGGGAAATACTCACTACTTCGAAGATTTTATACTAATCATAGGTATAACAACTCGTATTTCGGTGCCTATACTCACCAAAATGACAAGTACATCACCAAAAGAATTTTGGAAACTAGTATTGGTTAAGATGTCCCAAAGCCGGAAAGAGGAATTTACTAATAATCTACTTTACAGCGGGCTTAAACAGAAGTCGATCTTTCGCCTGAATATCTGAAATGATAACTAGTGTGTTTAAGAAGATTAGTACTATCAGGGATCAAAAGTGACTGTCTCCCAGATGTTTCTTTCATTGAGTGCTACCATTTTAGCACCAGGTTGTCGCTCAAGACAATTTGGAATCTTGATGAAATAAACTTCGTAGGAATCCTAATAAATGGCATGCTAACGGGTACTGCCAAGGAATAAAAATCAGTTATGGTTTCTTATCTCGAAAAAGTTAATATGATGGCGTCAAAATAATGATGGGATTGATTTATAAATCCCTGGCTACAAACCGTTATCAATACATTAGCCCTGCTTTAGGGCCATCAACTGTCTCAAATCTAAATCTTTCCTTGGCAAGTAAGTTCTTCTCTTTAAGTCTTAAAGCGTTCGCCAAGGTGATCTTCTAAAATGTCGACAAGTCGACAAAACTGCCCAAAACTTAGGAAAAGCTAACATATTTTTCGTATTCGACGAGGTGGCAAGATTCGAGCTTTAGGCTCAAGAACCGAGAATGTTTACATCACGCTTATGATGAACGCAATGCTGCCCAACTTATGCTCTGATACCAAACTGACACACCCCAACCCGAAATGTCAACCAGGACTCTAAATCGAGCTGTGCTGGCCAGCACCTGGAAAGTAACGAATCCATAAAGTGTAGTGATGTGGAAAATGAAAATAAATTTAAACCTAAAAGTGCCTAAATACCAGAGTGCGCTGTGAGCGGGAATGAACCCAATTCACACGTGATGACAGAGCATAAATACAGTACAGTAAAATAGGGTGAGAATTATACCATCGATGGTAATCGTCTACACCAAGATTTGCCAATAATCCTCCCTAGTACGAATATCGAGGCGTCACGAACGATCGTCCCATGTGGCCAAGTCCAATTTGGCCGGGAAAAGCCTCAAATCGCCATGAACTCGCCAAGACCCTAGAATTTAGGTGCTCTCCAATTCGTCCTCAAATTGAACTCTGAAGCCCTAACCAATGCATGGGCTTTGTTCTTAACCTCCATGGGAGTCCCCCATGGTGGTGGTCGATGAAATTTGCTTCAGGAACGGCGGAATAGCCGTTGTATACACCGGAAACCCGACGAGCTCATTCTCGAAGAAACGGGAACCAAAACCCATCAAATTTAGGTGGAGATACAAGCTCGAAAGTCGTGGAGCTGTATGCAAGTGATAGATGGAGGTGGTTCATCGGAAAAACGCCGTGAAATGTGTCGAAAAGGCTGTGGAAAATCAGGTCAGAGATCGGGTTTCAGTTATGAATGGGTTAGGGTCCGAGTTAGCTAAACCTTCATTCCCTCTTTTCTCTCCCTTCTCTTCCTTCTAATTGGCATGTCTCTTCTCTCTCCTCTTCTGAATAGGCGTCCCGCCCATCCTTTTCTCTTCTTTATCTCTTCTCCTAACTGTCTATTTCTTCTTTCTTTAAATCTGGGCACACACGTGGTTTTCCAAATTAAGCTCCAAAAATCTGGAGCTTTCTAGAGAATAACCAATTTACTAAAATGCACCCGACTTTAAACGTTAATATCTCATTCGTTATAACTCCAAATCGCATTCTATTTGCGCCCACGCGTTCATAGTGACGAGTACTGTGAGGATACGCCAAGAAAATGAACCTTACGTAACATGACAAGATGGTCAACAAAAGTCAACATATTTGCCTCGAAGGGTATTTCCGTAAATTCACATTTAAAAATTATAAAGACTAATTTTTTGGGATGGGTCGTTACATACTGTTTTGTCTAAATCGGTTCTTAAAGATTCTCAAATCTTTCGTTCACGAATATGCTGAAAACTAGTCCTAGAGCGACATAGTTCGGTCGAAACCTACATTCTTACGCTTCAGCATCCTATCCTAGCCGACCTAAAAGAACTGTTAAGATTTCTAGGGATCTAGTTCCCGACCAACTCAATGAAACTGAATAGAAAGAGAGATTTTAGACTATTCAACGGAATCCAACTCTAGAATGCTTATGGTCCCCCAATGAGGATTAACCAAGCAGGATCATAGGCGCGTATCCAATAGTGTGGTCCCCCATTACGGATAAACCAAGTAGAGTCACGCCTACAATACGTATGGTCCTTCAATGCGAATTGACCAAGCATGACCATATGCATGCATCAAATGGTGGGGTCTCTCAATGCAGATTAACCAAGCAGGAACACCCCATGAGCACATGTAACCACGTAGGCAGTGACCCTCCAATGCGGATTAACGAAGTAGAGTCACCCTTAGAATGTATATGGCCCCTAATGCGGATTAACTAAGTAGAACCATAGGTATGCACCCAATAGTGTGGTCCCATAATGTGGATTAACCAAGTAGGACCACATATGGGAAACAAGGTAACCAAATAGGCAGCGACCCCCCAATGCGGATTAACCAAGAAGAGTCACCCCTATAATGCGTATGGTCCTCCAATGTAGATTAACCAAGCAGAATCATAGGCATGCGTCAAATTGTGAGGTCCCCAATGTGGATTAACCAAGCAGGACCACCCATGTACCACATTGCTACATGATTTCGTTATATCATACACATTATAAATCTGATATCATGTATCATACATTTATCCAACACGAACCACAATTGTAAGCACACATACCATCGATTCCACATGACTAACCAAAGGTCATGTCATACAGACATATAAGTTCTACTAAATACTTCTAATACAATGCTCATCTTTTCATATTATCAATCGCACATATCATTTATACCATCTAGAAGTTCAATAATCACGTAAATTTCAGTAAGGTGCTACTCGCACGCAAACCGAATCACACATCCCTCAGGATGGCTAACTGACCAAGATAGGCCCACCCCAAGTATCTAGTAATATTAATTTTAGTATTTAAGAACAATTCATAACATTTTGACCAAAGTCAACCCTCAGTCAACGTAAATGTTGTCTACTGTACGATCAATAACCTTAGTAATCTAATCTGAAATATCCATATGTCAGATTTTCGATTAGCAAATTCTTATGATCTTCAAATAATACACACATCAACATACTACAATTTAGTGGCGATCTAACGGTTGGATCGTACTATCAATAACTTTAGTAATCCAATCCTAAAGATCCTTACGTCAGATATTCGATCAGTAAATTCCTATGATCCTTAAATAATACACATCAACATATTATAATTTCATGATGATGGCGGTCAGATCTTCGTTTACTACAATGGCTATGTGGCGGCCATTTACAAAACTAAGGTCAAACGACGAAATCACATCAAACAGATGTCAAAATTGAATTCAGGGCATCGAAATTAGTCAAGAAAGGCAAAGTCGTATCTCTGGCCGCAGAGTTATCTGGTGAACAGAAACCGGAATTTTTTACTATTTATAAATTTCACCAAATTTTACAAGAATGTATATTCTCAACAAATGATACAATCTTTATACCTGGCACGAAGTCCAAAATGGACGAAAGATGGTCAAATCTGCCGATTAAGGTCGCCGGTGCCCAAAATTTTTTAAGCTCGCCATGCCTTCATCGTAGGTTCGATGATTGTGAAATTGGTCTGGTTTTACTCCTGGAAGGAAGGGCTACAAAACCCAAGTATATGCGCCAGCATGCTCGTTGCTGAAAACAAGTACACAACCTATGGTTTTAGGTTGTCCTAAACTTTCAAGCTATACTTTGCCCTCTACAGTGGTAATTGGTTAAAATGGATATGGGGGACTAATTGGGCTCGACAAAAAAAATTTGTCGTCATCGACCTTACTGTCATTGGGGGTCGGAATTGAAAATTACGATCAGGTCAGGTCGGTGACCCGCAGGTCGACTTGTTTCCCAATCTGAGTTTGCAAAAATGAATGGTTTTTGTGAAGTCTAGAATTATTATTTGGCTTTCCTTGTCAAATCTTATCAATTGTACCTTACATGCTCTAGATAGATTTAGGGTTCAGTATCACATTTGGGGTCTTGCTGCTGGAAATACTCTCTCAAGAGCTTAACTTCTCACATCAAAGAGTTGTTCATACATGTGCATTTCATGCTAATATTTCCATATCATTATGTCTAGTGGTTCTGTCTCGTCAAAATTTCTCGCTACTTTTAAGTTCATTGGGCACACACTTTAAGACAGCACGCAAAGGTCAACTGACACTTTTTTCTGAAAGTGAGTTTTAACCCTTGATCTTTCCTTATTGTTTGTGGACTTGACACGTGTACATTTTGGTCCCGTTCTTGTCTGAATCCTCAAGCCCTCTTTAAAAGCTAAATCTCAAGTTCATTTGTTTTTGGAGCTGAGATTGGAAAAAAATTTAGAGCTTTATTTTTCATCTCCATCTCAGATCTCCTAGGAGCATCAAACATATTTTATGGGTAATGTTCTTCCTTGAATATTTATAAATCTATCTTTGAAATTGCTTGCTTAAATCTTCATATATGCTCTTTTGTTTTGGCTAGAAAGTTGGCTTTTTAAAAAATAAAAAATAAAATAAATAAAAAAAAGAGTGTTTTTAGCTTTGAGCTACCTCTTGTGTTCTTCATTGAAACCCTAGCCATATGTTCATGCACCAAAAACCCAATCATTGCATATTAGGGCAGCATTGTTTTCATGGTGTCATTTTAATTTGGTGGTCAAGTTCTTGAAGTTTCAAATCTTTAAACTGATCTCATTTTCGGATTCACGTCATTTTCTTCCTTTAACTGTTTGACTAAAGAAACAACTAGTCATTGAATCCAGATTGCACATTATCATCATTTTCATATCATGTGCATTTGTTGGTGTTGGTTCCAGTGCCACAAGGTGAAGAGTTCAAGAGGAGCTGCCATCTTGTGAAGACTGGAGATGACTCCATTTCAGTGCAACAAGGTGAAGAGCTCATAGAAGCTGCCACTTCGTGAAGACCAAAGGAATTCTTCTCGTGTAAGGCAAGGTAGCACAAAGATAAAACTGCTCCGTAGACTAGGTCTAGGAATTGAGCTTTGCATGGTACTTTGTAAGAATCTTGTTTACACTAGTAGATTGGACTCAATGGAGAGTCTCCGGTTTTTTAACCCAGGGGTGGGCTTTTCCGGCCAAAAAATTCTTGCGTTCTTTGTCTCTTAAACTTAACCGCGTATCTTATTTACTTGCATATGTTTCATGCATCCTATGAATTGTTATCTGATATGTGTTAGAGACTAAGTTTACACTGCATATACATAAGTAATGAACTGAATTGTTTATTAACTATGATAACTTGTTGGGAACTAAGTTTGATTCGTAGATTTGCGTTTGATTAACTAACAAATCTGTAATTAGTTGACAGGTGAGCTTGACTAGTCAATCCAGCATACTTTAATTCATAATTGCTTTATCATTATTGTTTACACAATGAACTGATATGTAAATGTGTTCAATTTTAAAATTATTATTGTGAAACTTATTTGGGCAGACTCTGATTAGTTGAACGTATTAGTCAGTTAAGATTTATTCTTGCAACTGCACTTTATATCACTGACTAACTTGTAACTAGTTGACTAGCTCATTTGATTCATCTAATGTGCAAATTTAAATTTTTATTTGCAGGATATTCCGCCTAATACTTAATTTCAATTTTCGTTTTTGGAACCTACTCCTCCAAAAATTTAGGGGCCACCTTGCTATTTATAGTAAGTCTTGGTGAAAATACCAAAATGCCTTATAACTTAAATCACTTCTAACTTCTTCAATTCAACTTTGAATTAAGCGTAGCTTGCGCCTCCACACTCGTGAAATCGAGTTATATCCACAATTACTAAGAATGAGACTGAAAGGTCTACGTATTTTAAATGACTAGTTACAAAAATTCAAACTTTGTAAATGAGTAATTAAAACTCTAAAATTGACTAAAATAAAATAATTTGTGTCAATATGAAATACGTAAAACTAAAAAATGAAATTCGAGGACGAGATTTCACAGATAGTGATAGAGGAGTCTGTTATAACCCATTCTGTAATGTTTCTAGTTAGCAGTTTAGGAGGCTCGATACGTATTCAACGCGGTTATGATAGGCGAACTATGGACATGGGAACATGGCCCCCTGATTCGGAAGTTCCAATACATCATCCAGCTTCTTGAAAGATTATGCAACCTAAAGGTTGTGGGTTATAACATTCAAACCTGAGCTCTACGCCATTCAAGGGAATAATCAAAAGGTGATCCGGAAATCATCCAAGTAGTGGCTCTAAACTCTGACCCCAAGTACGATTACTTCTATCCCAGACTAGAGTACTAAGCTAAGTACATTCTGTGGTGACCTCATGCCTAAGAAGGCCCAAAAGAGGCATCTAGACTAGGAAATGTTCAAGAGGAATTTTATTCCAGTGGAACTATGATACACGGAAATACCTTAGCCAAGTCAGTTAACTTTAGTCCAGTCGAAAACGCTCAGGTTCAATGCATATACGGTCTGAAAAAATGATTCCAAAGTGTTTCCGACCCATAAGCAAGAGACCAAGTCCCTAGAAAACTTTCGTTTAAGATTCACTAAGGATGAACACGTAATTTTCTCTAAGAAGAAAACCCATTCTTGGTAACACATTGCGAGTATTAAAATCCTCACAGAATGAGGCAAGTGAACAAACAAATAGGCATAAAGTCAATGCTTAAAGGAAGAATTTTTTGCCACACTTAGATTAATCTTCTGCACTATCAACTATACTTACTCAGTGAATGAAGCAACTCAAACATGTCAAAATTGACATTAAGTTTCGGGGATCATTCCGGACAAGACTTGTCACTTTTTCATACTTAATTTGATCATGCATCAAAGCAAGTTTCGGAGCAAAAGATTGTCCATGGGTCATAGATTGATGCTAGAGTAAGGTAGCACTCCGATTATCGCACTGAAAACCTTTATAAACACTAAGTTTGGGAGATAACATTTTTCCCATTCAATGTTATCGAGGGCGGCTTAGAGCTCTTCTCGAGCCTACAAGCTTATTTGTATCTGGCTTCATTATTTATTACCCCGAAGTTAGTTTACTCCAGAAAGATTAGCAGATTAAATTATATTTTACGTTAAGGAAGCAAAGGAAAAGTCCTAAATACTTTACTCCAACAAGATTAACAATTTGTGTAAATATCACTGAACTGAATATGTGAACATATGTTTATTACATAGAATAATCAAAGTCCCATGAATATGGCAAATGAGTACAATTTTGAGGGAAACACGCTCTCATCCCTAGCACAAAATTTGTATAAGAAGAGCGGACTCTTTCTTTCCCAACGGAGATGTTAGTCATTCTAGTTTGCCCATCTTACTTTATGAGGATGTCGAGAGGGCATCAATGAAGAAGATCCTGCTCAAGAATCTCGACACTTTGCTGTAGATGAACGTGCATGTGAAGCCTGCAAGGAGGATGTTGCTTTTAGTTATGGAGCATAGTATGAAAGCTAAGAAACCAAATAAAGGAAAGGAATTCACTTTTGAAAGGTTATAGTTCACCCTTATTCCATTTAGTAATTCTTGTTAACAATGAGTAAGGGTATTGCAAGTTTCTTGGCTACATACTCTGATCATCAGAGGCTTAAAGTGAAGAATGGGTTGAAGAGGTGAAGCTCAAGAACTGAGACAAGCTATGTTGATAAGAAATATGGAAAAGAAGAGTTAAAGGAAAGGGAAAAAAATATGTGCTATTTATAGAAGAACTCAAGAATAATCATACCGTTGAATTCGAAACACCTTGCCTCGAGATTTGTGTGTAAGAAGGTCGAAGCCACTCGGTAATACAAAGAGCTATCTCTTATTGTGTGCATGCAACATAGCACCCCTCATCATTACTGTCTTGATTTCACAACTTCCAACCATATGTCGAATCTGGAACGTCTCAATTACTTTGCAACGGTAACAAAATTGGATTGCCACGTGTCAAAAGAATCTCAAACGGTATGTATTTTCGATTTACTTTGAAAGGCATGGTCTTTGAATAACTATTCATTCGTTTGCCCTTTCAGATACATAGTTAGGGGCAATTGTGAGACCATGATTTTCTAAGAGTGGAGTAAAACGGATATACGAATGTCTCAGAAGTCCGGTCATAGACTAAACAGCTTTAAATTGATTGGGTTGCACAGACGGATCAGTGATGCCACAATCATCATGTTCCGAATAAGTGGGTTGGGCGAAGTCTGTCAACTTCACTAAGGTTGGGCATTCTTGGGATTCCTACAATCTAGGGATTTGGTGTGAACCGCAAGCAATCATACTCCTAAGAGAATGCAATATCTACTCCTAGATATTCTCTGGGATTTCCCGGTTTAATACTGATTCTATATTCTAAAAGAGTTCTGTCTTCGTATAAATACACATCGCATAGTATATTCTCTTGCCCACTGTTTGTGTCTCATAACTGCTTAGTAACTTAACCATCAGAGAGTTTTTGGTCGGCCACTAGTGCCAAGGTTACTTTACGGTTGTTTACTGTTTTACAAGTAGTCGAGTTTGTGCATCTCTTCCTCGCACTATGATGCCTGAATTTTGTTCTAATGTCACTCTTTTACATTGTCATTTTAGTTATGAACGAAAGACAAAAGTCTCAAAATTTCACCGCTATTTTAAAATTAGTAAATATAACATGTATCACATTTATTAATCATATTTAAATTAGAAAATACAACTAGCTAGTTTGGATGGTTAACACCTCTATCAATGCTGTCGTGTTGTGTGCTGCGCTTTTTTCTCCGGTCGTTTAAAAGTTCGCGCATATTTTAACCAACATAACCACCTCCACCACATTCCACCACATTCCACTGCACCCAAGTATACCTAGTCCCTCCGTCTCTCTCTCTCTCTCTCTCTCTCTCACTCTCTTTCTTCGACCCTCAGCTCATCACCGATCGCCGCCATTGATTTCGATTATACTCTGCCGACCACCGCCGTCACCACCCAATGCTGCCTTACCAGACCATCGAGGAGGCCTCGGCGGCTTTGGGCCGAAACCTCACCTTCGCCGAGACACTGTGGTTCAACTATTCTGCGTCCAAGTCCGATTACGTCCTCTACTGCCACAACATTCTCTTCCTCTTCGCCATCTTCTCCCTCGTCCCTCTCCCTCTGGTTTTCATGGAGGTTCTCAGATGGGGCGGCCTCGACCGCTACAAGATCCAGCCCAAAGTCCGATTGCCCTTCTTTGACATGTTGAAATGCTACAAGGACGTTATGTGGATGTTCTTTTTCATCGTCGGCCCTCTCCAGCTCGTCTCTTACCCATCAATCCAGGTTCGAATTTTATCAATCAATTTCAACATGCGATTTTGTCGAGTTTGGGTTCGCGGGGTTTGGGAAAAATGTTAAATTTGTGGAATTCGTTTGCTGGGTTTTGAGAATTTGTGGAATCGGGTGTTGGGCTTTATAAAAAAATTGGACTTTCGGATTTGGGTTTGCTGGATTCTGTAAAATATTGAATTTGTGGAATTGGGGTTTGCGTGGTTGTGAAGAATGTCGAATTGGGTTTTAAAATATTGGGTTAGTTCCTTATATATTAAGTCTTTTTTTACAGGTTTTGTTTTAGGGAATTTTTGGGGTTTTACATTCTGCGTAAAACGCAAGGAATGTGAATTTTTGAGAAAATCTGATGAGATCATTGTACCTCTGAAAAATTGTTCTCTCCTCAGCTTCCTGTTATGGTTTCTGTTTTTGTACATTTATGAATTTGACTATGTTCTGTTTACAAGCAGATGATCGGGATTCGAACCGGATTGCCATTGCCGTCTGGATGGGAGATGCTTTCCCAGTTGTTAGTTTATTTCTTGGTAGAAGATTATACCAACTACTGGATCCACAGATTTTTGCATAACAAATGGGGGTACGAGAAAATCCATCGGGTTCACCACGAGTACACTGCTCCAATTGGATTTGCAGCGCCATATGCGCATTGGGCTGAGGTTTTGATCCTTGGCATCCCATCTTTTCTTGGTCCGGCCATGGTTCCTGGCCACATGGTCACATTCTGGTCGTGGATAGCATTGCGGCAGATTGAGGCCATAGAAACACACAGCGGGTACGCATGCTACTTTTTTTTTCGTAATTCCTTTTCTTCTTTTGCTGATTGTGACTTAATGATGATAGCTTTTGAATTCCTTTCATTTCTTTTTCTAATAGAATTCTATGCTAGGTACTTTACATCTAAAGGATCTTAAATAGTGCCTTAACTTTTTAATGATGTGGTCCAATGATGGGGTCCAAGATCAGTACAATAATGGCTTTTACTCCTATACTTTTATTATGTAAATTAGTACTTTTTATATATTCAGTGGGCTGATACCTTCTATATGGATTGATTTGGCGAAACTAATCATTTGGTTTACGAAAAAACATTTTGGGGCAGAAAAGCAAAAACTTTGAATGTTGATCAATGACTCGGTAATGGCTAGTTCAGCACCATGACAGATGTAAGACTTCCTTCTTGTGATTGATTCTCCTGCCAACTCTGGAATCTATAAATGGAGATTCCATGAGTTAACCACCTGAACTTTTATGATGTTCCGGTTCTATTGTCATGTCTAAATGCATCGCCAAGCTTTTGTACAAAGTACAAACGCTGCGAGTATTTGGTTATTTTTTAGAGGAAGTATATGTGTACTTTGAACTTCCTTCATACCACTTTAGAGAGACACGGGAAAGGGCTGATACAAAGAAAAAGGCCTTCGACGGACTGCGTTAGTTGTTTCTGATCATAGCTGCATGTTGTGGGTTCCTGTAATGTTGAAAATATTCCAGTATTAGGAGGTAATTACAGATCTAAAACAAAAAAATGGAAAAGTAATATAGGTACCACACAGTTGCTTTTGTGGGTTAGTTGAGGAGGAAGCCTCAGTTTATGTGCTCGTTAAGACTGCTACAATATATGAATCCAGGTAGCCTCTTGGATGGCATGTCCATCCTAAACTAATGAAAAGTCCAAAAAAACTTCCCTTTTAACGAAAAGTCCTTTTTAAAGGTATAGTGAATAGTGTCAGGTAAAGGTAAAAATGTGGTTTTTCATTAAAAGTGAACAGTACTGGGAGTGTTTCGTTAAAACTCCCAAATTTAAAAGGGATGACTTCTTCCAAACTGTTCGTTTTTATGTTTGTTTGAAGAAGCACAAGAATTACGGTTTTTCCTAACATCTGCTCTTTGTATCCTTGCTGTGTGTATCCTCTGAACTGAAAATTTGACTACTATATGCGGAGCAAGTTTTAATCTAGGATTTGTCATACAGTTATGACTTCCCCTGGACTCCCACAAAGCATATCCCATTTTATGGCGGTGCTGAGTATCACGATTACCATCATTATGTTGGAGGACAAAGCCAGAGTAATTTTGCTTCAGTGTTCACCTATTGTGATTACATTTATGGAACAGACAAGGTAAAATACTATCTTGACATGGTGTACGCTTGTGTAATGATGTTAACTGCTAAATGATTTGGCAATCATTAACACTTGATCGATTTCAACAGGGATATCGGTACCAGAAGAAGATCCTTAAGAAGGTAAGCCTACAGAACTTTTTCTCATTAGATTGTCATTACTATGGAATCTTGGTGATTGCGGTCTTAGTTGTTGAACAAATGGGAATCAAGATTTTGATTGATATAGCTCAACGTGTATATATTTTTCACTAAATAGTACCGGTGAGTTTTGTACTCGGGTAGATTTAGTAAGTGAATTTGGTTTCCCTTCTAGATACCCCAACAATGCATTATATATCACTACCAGATGTGAAATTGGATTAGTGTGCCACGTCTTGTATTTTGTGCCTGCATTTGTTTCTTCCTTCCTTCTAATTACTCTTAGTGATCTACTACAGTTGAACGAGGAACCTGCTGGTGTCCAAAATGGAGGATCCATGGATTTTAAAACTGATTAGCTTCAAGACTGCGCAACCTTGTGTGCAGAAAGGCCCTTTTGGTATCATTCTCACTGGTGACGACTCTCCGAAACCTCTGATATCAAGTTTACATCATTATGCTAGGGTGCTAAAACAGAACCTGTAGTGACTCGGGTGCGGAATAACTTTGGGATTTTCATAGTTGTGATTTCGGGTAGCTCGAGGGGCGGAATTGAAAATGACTAGATTGTAAGGTGCACAGTTCAGACGTGTGTTTTTTGCATTATGTTCAGTTCTAATCGTTTTATGAACTTGTACGTGGTTTGTGGTTTTGAAATTAATTGTCATTGGTTAACTGTTAATGATGCCAAAACTCAATGAAGCATCCAATCGAAAACACTGCTGAAAGGGTTTGTCATAGCAAGGGATTTCGATTTTCATAGTGCTTCGGAGTATGGGATACTTCGGTTTTTTAAATCTTCGTTCAAAAATACAAAAATCTTAATCTAACTTCAGAGCCAGATCTAACTTCTAACTTGGTTGTGGTCCTATTTGATCCAAGTTTCTTGCATCTGTACATGGAGTTTGTTATGTTGAATCATAACCACGGACATCCTAAATTTCTCTAACCAAAATCCTATTCAATTTGGTGTTTTAATCGACCTCGTCTTTAGGATTTAATAACATTCTCGCGTGTAAATTTGGGCCTAATCAAATTGATTGCTCTAGGCGTAATAGTTTATGTATTTATCTCTTTGCACTTAAGTTCAAAACTTTTTTTTTATAATTTAAATAATACTCAAATGTCACTTGATAGAATAATAATGGTTCGTTTAGAAGTGCTTTTTAAATGGTTAAAAGCATTTTTTGTGAAAATATTTTTGGAACTAATCATTAGAAAAAATGCAAGTGAATCATGAAAAAAAAAAAAACACTTGAAATGGTTCCCGGAAACACTTCAAGTTCTTTTGGAACATAAGAACATTTTCTATATAAACGCTTTCAGTCAATTTAAAAGCACTTCCAAACGAACCACTTAGTACTACGGTCTAGTGGCATTCCTCTTCACTTGTAAGTAAGAGATCTTAAGTTCAATTCTCGTGCACATGCGAATTTGAACTAGCCCATTATGAGGTTTAGCCTACCCCCTCCCCCTTAGTGTAGATAATATTGTTTGCTCAAAAAAAAAATACAACACTTGAAATGGTTCCTGGAAACACTTCAAGTTCTTTTGGAACATAAAAACATTTTCTATTTAAACGCTTTCAGTCAATTTAAAAGTACTTCCAAACGAGCCACTTAGTACTACGGTTAGTGGTATTCCTCTTCACTTGTAAGTAAGAGATCTTAGGTTCAATTCTCGCCACATGCGAATTTGAACCAGCCCATTATGAGGTTTAGCCTACCCCCTTCCCCTTAGTATAAATAATATCGTTTGCTCAAAAAAAAAAAAAAAATACTTCCAAACGAGTCTTAAATTAATAACAATAATCTCATTTTGTTTGGTGGCCATATCACATATGAAATAAATGAATGTGACATGTAATGGTGTGACTTGGAAAAATAGGCAGTGGTGGATATAGGTTAGTAACAGCCCGTCTAGCTCAGTTGGTAGAGCGCAAGGCTCTTAACCTTGTGGTCGTGGGTTCGAGCCCCACGGTGGGCGATTTGCTTTTTTAATAATTAGTTTCTTGAAAATGAAAATCATTTGTGTTTAGGTTTTTATGTTTTTTATTCTTCTATTTGAAAGTGGAGTAATATTTCTATAGTGAAAGTAACATAATGTTCTTCACTTTTTTAACCTTTCTTTTCTACATTCTCATACCATGTTCTCGTCCCATACTTCGTTAAATGATAGGAATCGCTTTTATTCCAAGCTTCTTTTTAAAGGTCATTTCTTTTCAAAGGATTAAGCAAATTGAAAATTGTTTTGTCATTTATTGTTATCAAATAAATAAAAATGCATTGATTAAACACAAAAACATCACCTTGTTTAATCAAAGAGTTAATCAATTTTTTAATCTGGTTGATTTTTCGCTAGAATAATCTTAAAGAATGACCCTCAAAACGAATGCCTTTGTTTATCATAAAACATTGTAGAAAGAAAAAAGAACTAAAAAAAAAAAAAAAAAGGAGAATGTACGAATAGAAGGTAGCTAACATTTCTCCAAGTAAAAAATAATTTTCACACTCTTTTTAGTCTCTTACGCATTATTGTTTAATCTTGAAGTTGATTTCGTTTGATTTATTCTATATGATGGCTACAAGTAAAGATGAATGTGTAAAAAATTAAAAATGTTACGAGAAAATCATTTACTTATAAAAATTGCATTTTCATCCTTCCTAACTAACCACAATGATCCACATCAAACAAGTCTAGCTGACTCATTGCATTTTCATGATAAATTGAACAAGGCCCATAATTAACAACCTAATTAGCCTATTAGGTGAGTATCTTCTATGAAAAAGACATCTTAATTTGGTGGTTCGAAGTTTTTGGTTTCCTGATTTAATATTTAATCTAACAAATCTATCGTGTTAAAAGGAAAAAAAAAATAAGGGTTTATATCACAAATGGTCCCTGAAATTGACCCCATCAATCATGATGGTCCCTGAAATTGAAAATCGATCAATGTAGTCCCTGAATTTTAACTCGCAAATCAATATGGTCCTTCTGTTAGTGTTCTGTCCAAATTAACTTTAAAAAAAAAGGTTAGAGAACCAATTTTTCATGGTAAAATTATCAAAAATAACTCTGTTACTTATAATTTTACTTACTACCTCTCTTTTCTTTTTTCCATCTTCACTTTTCTCTCCATTTTTTCATGGATTTGGTGCTAAAACTAAAATAAAAACAAAAAAAAAGTGATTCTCTAACCTTTTTTTGGTCATTTTACCATGAAAAATTGGTTCTCTAACCTTTTTTTAGTGTTAATTTGGACGGAACACTAACAGAAGGACCACATTGATTCGCGAGTTAAAATTCAGGGACTACATTGATCGATTTTCAATTTCAGAGACCATCATGATTGATGGGGTCAATTTCAAAGACTATTTGTGATATAAACCCAAAAAATAATAATAATAATAATAATAGACATCCAATCCAATTAAGCCTAATCCAAGTGATCCTCCCAATTTTTTTCACCTAGATATTTGTGCATATCGGCCCCACCAAACTGCAATCATGAGCTTGATGTCGCCAGCTGTCTCTAATTGCAATACAAGTTTTCAGCTTTCAATGTTTAGGATGCATCATTCCTCAACTTTTATTAAGGGGTCGAAATTGGAAAAGGCTAACGAGCTGTGGAACAATTTTTTAAATTAAATTTATAAATTATGTAATGTGTGGTCAAAAGAAAATAAACAAGTTAATTTATTCTTAATTAATAATTTAATTATCAACAATTATGTTATATAATTTATAAAAGGAGAAAGTAGGTTCTCATCCTTCATTTTGCTACTCTTTGGATTAAAACCTTATTCTTTTTCATTTTTTTTGATCAAGGTCCTTGGTATTAATAACATCATTAATTATTTCAATAATAAAATATTTGTTATTTCTAAATACATTCAATTTAATGTTAAAAATGTTACAATTAGTATATTTATATTTATGACTAAATTTTTTATCATATATTTTTATTTTTAGTTTGTACCCATTTTTAATTTACAACCCTTTTTTAATTCGTACAAATTTTCTTTTCAGTTTTAATTTGAACCAATATATTAGTTTCTTTTTGTGCCCATATTTTATAAGGTTTTATTTGTATTTGTACCCATATTTTTTTATTTATTTGTACCCATTTTTTATTTTGCTAAATTTACCCATGCTAATTATATGTACCATTCATGTATTTTTTTTTTTTCAAATTTTTAATCTTAAAATGTACTCATTCTTAAATATACCAATTTTTTTTTATATAAAATCTATTCAATTTTTTTCTAATCCATTTTTAAACTTATATGGGTACATTCTTTTTTTCTTTGATTTGAGAATGTATCCATGTTAAGTTTAATAGAAGAAATTTACTAATTTTACTAAGCCTAATATCTTTTTTTATATTTTAATATTTTTAATCCTACAAATTATGGTTTTTTTATTTAAAATCTCATTAATATAAACAACTATAAATTTCAATTTTTAATTTAAAAAAATATAATAACGTATATATAAATAAATTATCACATTAATTTCAGATACTTGGAGCAAAAATTGAAAACCAACAAGGTTTTAGTGAAAGAATATTCATAGTTAGGGATCGCATCCTAGGTCTCTCTTTATAAAATTTGATCTAAATACTTAGTCTCTTTGGCGTTACGCAATTGCGAACCAGCTTTCTCATAATTTCTTACCTACATTTTGTGGCTTTCTTTCTTTTATGGAAGAATGATCATGGGATCCAACTACCCAATTGCCAAAACCCATTTGCTCAACTTCACCCATCTTTTGCTCTCATTTTCGTCGTGGTAAATACGTCCAAGTTAATAAGATGAATTTTGGTTCAAATGGATGACTTTGCATTGACCTTTTAACGCGTAAATATGTGCAAAGCATTTGACTGTCAGACAAAAAACTATTATCGATAGAAACAATTAATGATATATACTTAGAAGTTTTATTATACACTATAAACATTTTATAATTAGAAAGAGAAATACACTTGTAAAAAGTACATGATGAAATTATTAGAATACCAATAACAATTCCTTATCGATATGTAGTTAACATTATACCATCCTTTTAAAAACAGTTCAAGACTGACTTTTAAAATTAACTTGATCCTGGCCTATTTATGGTCGTACGTAGTGGCAGATCTAAGATTCTAACAATAGGTGGTCCTAATCAAGAGATGCAGGCGCTAGTCGGGCGATGAGTTGGTCACGTGGGAAAAAGAAAGAAAATCTTTCTTCTTCGTTGAAACTAAGGTCCAAGAACAACAGAGTCATGATGGTCTTCTCTGCATTCTACTTCGTCTGAAATTACATCTTTCTTCTTTGTTTTGAGCTTCTACTGCACAACATATGCATAGCCATGATAGTCTTCTCTCTTTCACCACTTGTCCAGACCCTTGCGTGATCCTCATAAGGGATGGAGGGACGAAGGGAATAGTATAGGCCTAGACTTATCCTGACAATTATTTGCAAGCATTCCCCTATAAAACATCTTTCATTATTCTTCTTTACAACCCTTCCCTTATTAGTCAATAACACAAAACACATTATAAACTCTCCTATTTAAAATTCCAACTCCCATATTTGATTCCATCCAAACTCTAATTTAATATTTATTTATTGGACATAAAATCAATCACCTTTAACATTTTGATTAAAAATATCTCTTAGCATTAAACCCGTTCACTTTTAATTAAAACAAAAATCTTCGCTGATCTTTCTTTCGCAGTGCAACCCAGAGCAAGAGTCCAAGACTAAAAAGCTATTATTCTTCTCATTTCTTGAAATTTCATATCTATTTTTATATAAAATTCAAATTAATTCAACAAAAAACAATACTATCTTACTTTCTATAATTTTTTTGTTGTTTCTCGTCTATCTTACATCTTACTTAAGTGTTAAGAGTTTAGACCTTTTGATTAGTTCTTCTTATTAAATTTAATAGTATGGGTAACGAGGTTATCATACAACGTTTTTAAAATAAGAACATTCGTGAGAGACAATTATGACTATTGAAAAAATAAAATATTATTGATGCATGTGTTATTATGATGTTTTGATTAGTAGTTTTGTAACTGTTATTCGTCATATATTTGCATTTGTGAAAGGCCCCCCTCACATGAAATCCTGGCTTTGCCACTGCTCACAATTACTTCTTCGGACTCCTGGTGGTCTCGAGACCACCTAGGTACATGCAATGATCCAACATTGGTCGTACGGTAAAGCCCAACAATGAAAAGTAAAAGATTTTTGGAAATTTTGAAATTGGAGGTGATTTTCACACATTATTTTTAGTTTTTCATACACTCTTCTTTATTTATGGTAAAAAAAAATATAATTAAACAAGGATGTGCAATAAAGTAAAAAAAAAGTATATTTATCAATTTTCTTTTAAAATATAATAGAGACACCTTATAATAAAAATAATATATGCATTATAATAAATAGACACAGAAGTACTAATAAGTTAGTAGTATGGAGTGGCTATTGCCAATAACAATAAGTCAATAGTTCAAAATTTTATGTTTACAAATTTGACAATATATTTCAGAACTTTAATAAATCAATGATATAATATAAAACATTAACCAGTGTGACATGGTTTAGTAGTTGGGGATGAATTTTAGTTCTGTATTCAACACGGTACATCTTGGGTTGAAATACCTCTATGAGTTTTTTGGGGACCCCGAAAATGTGTACTGACGTGGCAAAACCATCAGCTGGTACCCTTTTTAAAGAAATAAAGAAAATATATAATATAAAACATTGGGTCTACAAACTAAATGAGGCATTTGAATCTTCTTTTTTTTGTTCAAACGATATTATCATCTACACTAAAACATTAACTAGCATGATGTGGTTTAGTGGTTGATGATGAATTTTAGTTCTGTATTCAACACGGTACATCTTGGGTTCGATTCATGGCGCTATGTTAATTAATCATATAATGGTGCCAAAAGGAAAAAGGCTGAAATACCTTTATTAGTCTTCGCGGACCTCGAAAAAGTAGGGTGTCATGACAAAACCACCATCTGGTACCCTTTTAAAAGAAATAATATTAAACATTGGGTCTACAAAAAAATAAGGCACTTGAATCCTTTTTTTTTTTAACAAACGATATTATCTACTGTGAGATCCCACATCGACCAACGTAGAAGGGGTGATGTGCCTTATATGTACATGCTCCCCTCCCTATAGCACGAGGCCTTTTGGGAACTCACTGGCTTCGGATTCCATTGGAACTCCGAAGTTAAGTGAGTTTGGGCGAGAGCATTCCTAAGATGGGTGACCTTCTGAGAAGTTCTCATGTGAGTTCCCAGAAACAAAACCGTGAGGGAATGGTAAGCCCAAAGCAGACAATATCGTGCTACGGCGAAGCCAGACTGTCATGACAGTAATATCCCAACCATATAGCAGCATTTATCACAATTTATATCACAATAACGAATACTTGACAATATAAGCGTAAAAGTGAAGTAACTACGCATCTAGGGAAACTATTCTTATTTTACGACGACGGTTAGTATATTCGAAAATAAAGGTTTTCTTACGATCGTTGTTTTGCTGACCCACTCAACTTTGTTTTTCGCCCCTCCAGGTTTATAGCTGTGCTCACTTGTAAACGAGGATTCTGGCAAATCTCAAGAGATGGTTATCTTTAGTGGTATAACCCTCATCCTATTTACTATATTGTCTTATGCTCTGACATCACGTATGAAATGGGTTCAATCCCGCTCACCCGCGCACTCTTTAGATTAGGCACATTTTAGGTTTAAATTTATTCACATTTTCCACATCACTACACTTTATGGCTTCATCACCTTCTAGGTGTCGGCCAGCACAGCTCGATTCGAAGTCCTAGTGGACATTCCAGGTCGGGGTGTGTCAGCTTGGTATCAGAGCAAGCTGACACACCCCGACCTAGGAAGGTCGAAGCATGCTGGCCGTCATCGTGAGATGACGTAACCATAAGGTAAGTGATATAAGAAAGTAAATAAATTTAAAACTAATTAGAACTAATTATACTAAATAGTGAAAGAGTGCGCAATCATGGGAATCACCCACTACAATGATTCAAAACTTAAAAGATAGTACGACTACTAAAGAGTAGTCAAAGCAGCTAAAGTACACTTATTACACAACAGTGATAAGTTCGTACGTCTAAACCGAAGATAATGTCAGAATTGCCAAAGGTTCCTCGAGTGCCACGAAGAAATCAGCTATCTAGGTCCTGGAGGGCCAAAAAACAAAGTTGAGTGGGTCAGCAAAACAATGCTTATAAGAAAACCTTTATCTTCGAATATACTAACCCCTCGCCATAAAACAAGTATAGTTTCCTTAAAACCAAACATACTACAATATAAGTATGAAGAATCAAGCGATGTCGACAATATATATATTAGAAATGTGCCACAACATGAATAATTCAGCCACAATAGAAATATAGGCATGTGTTTGACAATATACTAACACACAAGTATATACTAACATCAGTCTATATTAACACACGAGTCAGAGTCACCTAATGTGACATGTACGACAAGCTAGGTGTAATAATATACGCTATAGTGATACAATCACGTGAAGCTTGCGCTAAGCGCAGTCACCTACAAGTCGGAGTCACCTAATATAACATGTACCATAGGCTAGCTGTTGGAAATGTGCCCTAAAACCAATCATATGATGATACTTTACGGACATTTCACATGTTAAACTAATCTAGTTTAATATAAAGGGCAAAGATTATTGTTTCAAGCTGTCTCATATAAATGTTATGTGCTTAAACGATAAGTCCAAGGAATATGCTATTAGGAGAATGTAATCTAAAGAAGTTAGATTCATGAGACCATTCTCTTTTGTATACATATCCTAAATGTTCCTGATCATAGGATTGCCAATTGGGCATTGACAGTCCGTTAAGATCAGTACGTGCTATGTCTTCTCTTAGGGAGAGTGACAGGTCTCGAGTCATTGGTGTGAATGACACCAAGACAAGCATGTAGGTGCTCGACAGAGAATGAGTCCACTGAATGCGATCAACGAGGAGTTCTCATATTCATGTCATATGAGAACTCATGGTTGGGATAATGCAAAGTAGTCATTTGACCTGAGGCATCACAGTTGTCTTGTGGTTAGGTCCTTGATCTTTGACTATGTCAAAGTCACTCCTTCAGAGGGTGTCCACGGCATAGTTGGGGTTAAGCCACTTAGCCATGGAGGCAAGTGAATGCGCAACAAGGGATGAGATTGAGGAAGTCGTTCCAAATCACATTCAAGGTAATCATATAAGTAAATGAATCACGTTGGATAGTAGACATGAATAAACTATCAAACCAAACAATGTGGTCAAGAGTATTGTATTAGAGAAAGACCGTATTGCATTGTAATCCTAAACTGAATAGGTTCTCCACCTCTTCTGATTAGCTTGGGTAGCCATGATACACTGCTAGGTGTCACTCATGGTTTGTGGAAGCCCTAAAGATGTATAATCATTTAAGGGAGAATTGAAAGTATGTTTCAATTCATAATCGATCGTTAAGAGTAACAATCGCCCACAGCCTCGCTAAGAGGAACCTAATGGATCGCACACCGTGTAAAGTAATGATTGAAGGATATAATGAAGATGAGTAAGGACAATTAAATAGTTTAATTGTATGTGGCAAGGATTAATTAAAAGTTAATTAATCTAGAACGAAAGGTTTGTTTTAGGCCTTAAGTTAGTTTTGGGTTTCGGGACACAAAAGGGTTTTGGTCCACAAGGCACATAATGTTTAAGTTGTGTGACAACTAAAACAAAATGTGCAATTAACCCACTAACAATAGAGAGGCCGGCCATGATTAGAGAGGGAGTGGGTTTTGGACTTATTACAAGTTTGCCACTCCAATGAAGGGAGGTATAAATATGACTTTATAGCTTTTTCTTCATTAGGGTTTTCTTTGAGGAAAGATGAGAGTTTTTGGCTATCTCTTTATCTCTAGGGAGGCCGGCCACCATGGGGGAGTTTACTAGCATCTAACTCCTCCATGGCCACTCATCTTCTTCCTCAACCATCCTTGGTGTCGAAACTTAGAGGTCTCCAACTTTGGTGACTTTTGGAGAAACCTATTCTTCCATCCACATCCAAGAAGGCATGGATCCAAGAAGCAAAGTTCTTCCACCTTCATCCATGGAGCCAAGGAGCAAGGTGACAAAGGAAGAAGGCCCTCACATGGGTGATTAACCTTTGCTAAGCAAAGAGGTACTTCAAAGGTATAAAGAAATCTCAACTCTTTCTCTTAGATCTTGAGTTGAGTCTTGGTTCACCATTTCTACTAGGCTTTGAATTTCATGGGTAATGTTTTGTTTTGAGTGCATACAAGCATGATTCCGCCTTTAATTGTTAATTGCATGCCATAGATGTTGCTCAAATGAACATGTTTTTCACAAATTTTCCTTCACTAGCACCTAACTTGCATCCAAGACGAGCATGCGGTACAGGAGGTGAACATACACGTGAAGGCTGGCCCTGGCCCCGGGCGGGAGCACTAACACCTGAGTGTAGTAATTAATAAGCTAAAGCAGGAGCACTAACACCTGGGGTGTAGTAATTAATAAGCTAACTATATGAATATATGTATGCTACACAATTCAAATCAATATACTAAACTCACCTAAATTTACCTGCGCGTCCTGTAGAATCATTTTATTATTCTACCACAGTACCATAATTATAAGCAGGTAAGCATACGTATGAACATGCCATAACCATTTTATAATTCCACACACGAGGCACATTTACCAAATTAAACTAAAATTGGCATAATAGGCATAAATCATTCAAATGCATTTTGTGGAAACTATAAGCCACACACACACACACACACACACACACACACACATATATATATATATATATATATATATATATATAAATTGCCCACTCACAAGTACGTCGCAGGGTCTTAACCCCCGAGTCTATCCTGGCCACGTACGTCTTCGGGATACATTTTCTTTGTATGTGAAATAACTATAATAGAATTAATTAAAGCACATATACAGAAACTTAAATAAAACCCCCATAGTTTGCTCAAACCTAGGGTTTAAATACATGAAATCGATCTACTCGACGTCACGAATCTACACAAAATTTTTAGATAAATTTTCGGACACCGCACGCTCCCCCACGCAGGCATGTGCCGTCAGTGTGACTGACGCTCTGGTTGTGCCTTGGCCGGCGCGTGGGGGCGCGTGCGGTGTCCTAAAATTTATCTGAAAATTTGTGTAGATTCGTGACGTCGAGCATATCGATTTCATGTATTTAAACCCTAGGTTTGAGCAAACTATTGGGGTTTTATTTAAGTTTCCGTATATGTGCTTTAATTAATTCTATTATACTTATTTCACATATAGGGGAAACGTATCCCAAAGTCGTATGGGGCCAGGCTAGACTCGAGGGCAATGACCCTGCGACGTACTTGTGAGTGGGCAATTTATTTTATACCTATACATATTTATAGTTTCCCTAAATGCGTAATTACTTCACTTTTACGCTTATATTGCCAAGTATTCGTTATTGTGATATAAATTGTGATAAATGCTGCTATATGGTTGGGATATTACTGTCATGACATTCATACATATTTGTACATGCTCATCTTGCTGCATCGGTGTTAGTACTCGCCCCAGGGCCAGGGCTAGTCCTTCACGTGTATGTTCACATCGCAACGTTCGCTCGCCTTGGATCCAAGTTAGGTTCCAGTCCTGTCGGGCAGATTGCATTAGGCAATCCGACTTGTATGTGATCGTGCTTCTGCACCAGCCTTCACGTGATCGTAGTACTAGAGCGTATTGATTACACCAGTCTTGTTCATGTCAGAGATTATCTGTTCGAACTCGTGTGTCAACTTAGATGGATGAGTACTTAGTTATACTTGATTATCACATGATTTTATTACTGTGGTATTGATATATCACGACTTGGCATATTTTCTGGTTATATTGTTGTTATTGTTGTTTACATACCTATATGTTTTAAGGAAACTATACTTGTTTTACAGCGAGTGGTTACTATATTCAAAAATAAAGGTTTTCGTATAAGCATTGTTTTGTTGATCCACTCAACTTTGTTTTTCGCCCATCCAGGACCTAGATAGCTGATTTCTTCATGGCACTAGAGGAACCTTTGGCAGTTCTGACATTATCTTTGGTTTAGACGTACGAACTTATCACCGTTGTGTAATAAGTGTACTTTAGCTGCTTTGACTACTCTTTGGTAGTTGTAGTCTTTTAAGCTCTGAATAATTGTAATGGGTCATTCCCACGATTGCATACTCTTTCACTGTTTAGTATAATTAGTTCTAATTAGTTTTAAATTTATTCACTTTTTTCGCATCACTTACACTTATGGTTACGTCACCTCACCGTGATGGCCAGCATGCTTCGACTTTCCTAGGCCGGGGTGTGTCAGGGATTGTGAGATCCCACATCGACCAATGGAGAGGGGGTGATGTGCCTTATATGTACATGCTCCCCTCACTATAGCACGAGGCCTTTTGGGAACTCACTAGCTTCAGATTCCTTTGGAACTCCGAAGTTAAGCGAGTTTGGACGAGAGCATTCCTAGGATGGGTGACCCACTGGGAAGTTCTCGTGTGAGTTTCCAGAAACAAAACCGTGAGGGAATGGTAAGCCCAAAGTAGGCAATATCGTGCTACGGCAGAGCCGGACTGGGATGTGACATCTACACTAAAGAAGAGAGGATGAGCTCAGCCTCAAAATGGGCTAGCAATAATGTGATTTAAATTCGCATTTGGCGAGAATCGAATTTAAGACATCTCACTTACAAGTGAAGAGAAATATCACTAGACCGTAATACTAATTGGTCATTTGAATCCTTTAAAATTCTAAAACTTAATATGGATGAATGGAAATAGAAGGATATGTAAAAATGGTGGACATGGCCTATGTTTGACCCAATCAATTATGAAACTCTAAAATAGTCATTACGTATTTATTTATTAAAGTTAACGAGTGTTAGATTGCATTAATGTAAATTTCAAAATGACCAATGAATGAGGTCGGACACTACAACACTTCCAAAATCATGCATCTTGTTTCAACAGATGGGGCGAGCCAAATCATGTGTAGGTTCTCAAAAAGCATGTACAATTTACGTGTAAACATCAAATCGATTAATTCAAACCAAATTAAGCAGCTTTGTTTGATTTAAAACTAAAAGATAAGGAGCGTTGGAAGAGAAAAATGACGTAAGAAAATCCTTACTTTTCTTAATTAAATAGAGACGAAACTGATTCATGATCGCTGGAAGACAAGTGGTGATTTTGCTTCCTCTAAATTATCATGATTTACTAGTGAAAGTTGTTTCTGTACCTAAAGTTGAATAAATCAAATTTTGCATGATAGCGTGAACTTTTGAGCAAATTGGTTAGTTTACCATTTGGTTTTTGGTAGATGGACCCACCATGTTTTGCAATAGGCAACAGCAGTTACTAAAAGGAAAACTCTGGATTTGAGATTGAATTATTAAACTCTTTGCAAATAGTTACATTATACATGGAAATCAAACTAATCATATGTGAGATTCGAATTCAATAAATTTTATTTATAAGTGAAGAGAAATTATGTCGAGTGAATTGAATTTAATAATACATCTGTTGGCATCCCAGTCTTTCTTCTCCTTTCAAGACCTATCCGAAAGAGAATCCAATACTTCTTGGTCGCTTCGGAACAAAACAATTAGAATTAGTCGATCAACTGGGATGTGTATTATCCATCTAGGAAATCTTTGAATTGTTACAAGCAATATTTATATTCTATACCATCCTAAGGGATAAGAGAAAGTTTGCACCCGAAAACATAGTAAATTAAAGAAGAAAATTCTATCCACATAATTAAATAGTATTATTTGATGCCGTTGCAAATCCAAAGCCAAAAAAGAAAGCCTGAATTAGCAAAATGGACAAAGACCTTCTCATTGGTAAATAAAAAATAAAAATCATTGTCATTGATTCACTGAGTTATATAAAGTTTTGAAAATGAAGGCTTATGGAGGATTTAATATTCTTTTTTCCTAAATTACTAAAACTTTGCTGTGTTCTTGGAATAATTTTTGCCACATATGGTGTGCCAGAACAAGACGACATGCAAATTATCTTCCTTTAATACTAAAAATGATAGATACCAAAAACAACAAAAACCTAACACCTAAAACCGTCTTTAATTAAGCGTTATTATTATTATTATTATTATTTTTTACAAACAATAACGTTAAGTTAAATTGTTAAATCAAATATTAGGAGAGAAATAAATTGATAGGGATCAAACCCGTACTAAGATGCGCCAACGTTTGCTACTTTCCGCAATTGCGATAAAACACCATATACTAATTAAGGCTTAATCAACTTGGAATTTGTTTGTTAATTATAAGACAACACCAACTAAGTTGGAGCAAGGTATGGATTCAGTAATGCTTACATCAGAATGTGGATGACAGTTGGGCATGTGGCTATTGACTCATAGGAATTGACTACTTTGTCAACTTTATTGACAACCTCCCCAGTTGTTGTGATTAATACTTAATTAGCTTATAGCCAATTTTGTTTTTAATGGAAATTAATTATCAGTGATCCCATGCTCTATTTGGTTATTAGGACAATGCCCCCAAAGAGATTCCAAAAACTAGTGGGTTAAAGGTTGTATGGAGTCACTTAATACTACAGTTTAGTAATAATTTTTTTAACTGTAAGTGAAAAATCTATTATAGTTTGCGATTTTGGTATCGATTTCTTATTGCTAACTTATAATTGGTGCTGAATACAAATTTTTTAAAAAATATAAAATTTGAATTTGAATTTGAACTTGAGATTTTCTTTTGCAATAAAGCGTATAGATATAATAAAACCTATATAAATTTATGCCTTATGAATTTTTATGTGTGATCATTTGCTAAATTGATGACGTTTCAGGTGTTGGACCCACTTTTAAGTTGTGTAGAAACCACGCTTGCATTGCTCTTATTCAAAATTATATATGAGACTTTCATCTCGTAGAACTCCTAAGTGATAAAAGAAAAAAAATGCTTTCCTTTTTTTTTTTTTTTCTTTCTAATTTATATCCTCGCGTATCTGAGATCAATTTATGTGATTGGCTGTTGTTTTAAGAAGATTGATTGAAGAGAAAATGATCAATTTAGTGAATGCCCATGATGATTAATTTTGGTCCATGTGGTACAAGTGTAGCTACCACGCTCATCAGGTTACTAATTAAGCAATTGTTAAGACAATTAAACAACCAAAATGTACAAATTGGGCTATGAATGGGAGAGATTACTTTGAAAATCACTCCAAATTTGAAGTTAAAATCAGAATAATACTAAAACATATGATCCAAAGATGCAGTGTACATGACCCTATGGCAGGTTGGACAGGTTGTTAGACAGAAAATTCTCGCCACCCAATGCCATACCAAAAAGGGTAGTAAATGAAGGAAAAGTTGGGCTATGAATGGGAGAGATTTATTACTGTGCTTGGACGGTACGCTATATGATACTATACAAGTAAACGGAAGTTAATTTTTTTCAAGTGTTGTTTCAATTGGATAATGACATATAGGTACGTGATCGTGTCCCAAGAAAGATTGAAAAATCTCTCCATGAATGGCAATTACCTACCAACTCTGCTCTTAGTGGATTTTATAATTAAACGTATTATTTTGGTAAACAAAATAATAATATATTTTCTTTCACATGATTGAAATTGAAAAATGAAAAAATAGAGATTGATAAATTGAGGCCTCCATCTCCATGGACAGAAGGGCAGAGCGGAAGGGGGGTTTAGGTGAGCTTTTTAAAGGGGAAATTCTGTTTCCTTGTCCTGGTCAACGCTCCCCCACAGAAACTGGTTGGAATTCATTGAATTCCTAGGTTGCCCCTTTATGTCCCCATCCCCATCCTGAATGAAAACCACATGAACAACAAGTCACAAAAGAAAAACTCGAAATTAGCTGGTGGGGAAAAATAATGGTCCCCATTTTTTCATTTCAAAATTGAAAAGAATTACAATGGTAAATTTACGATAAGAAGCGAAAGATTTAGATTAGTCATAGAACGGGTCAGGTATGATAATTTTGTATTAAATTAGTCATTAATTTTCAATCGAGCTTGTCATTCACGTTGGGCAAACCTAAAGCCTTCAAGTGGCAAGAGCAAAAATTCAAATTAAAAGAACAGAAAAATGAAAAAAATGTTGTGTAAATTGTGGAAAGAAAAGAAAAAGAAAGAAACAGACAAAAGAAGCCCTTCCCCACCAAAGACCCACAAGCAAGACCCAACAACTCAAAAAAAGGTGTGAGTAGAAATTTTATTTTATTTTATTTGTTATTGTGTTTTTATAAAAGCAAAAACCACTTAAAAACCCTGACGGCACGTGCGTGTCACGCTCCAATGAGGACTGGGTGATGATTTCTTTTGATGCAAAGTGGGTGATGACCCATGTCAGCAACTGTTTCTGCTCGTGTGAGACTGTGAGTGTGGTATTATTAAAATTACCTCACGGTGACCGCACGGTCGTAGTTTTCAATTCCATCAGCTAACCAAGCCCGTGATCCAACACGCGCACCGTAGTGGCGCGTGGCAGCGCGTGCACACCAGGAATCACCTACATTTACATCTCTCTCACTTTGGGTTTTGTCTTCTTTTCTCTTTGGCCCTCCAGTGACTCGGAGTCAGAGACTGAACCACTCGAAGTACCCTAAAGAAAATAACAAGTGAAGTGAAGTGAAACACATCAGTCTACCCAGATCGCCGGGTCGGGTAATGGATACCCGCCCAAGCCAGCGGCTTTCTCCTTCTCCAGCCAAAGGCCACCACCAACGGAACACCGCCGTTTTCGTTTCAGCGACCATGGTCACAAGAGGCTACCCAGTTGCCTAAATTTGCAGTTCGACCCCTCAAAGTTTTGAGCTTTAGGAACGCGCCCCCAACTCCGTCCTGCTTTTTCCTCACTCGGGTCCTCGGTAATGGCGACTACCAACACCACCACGCAGGCCGTGGGAGTTGAGGGGGTGGACGCGTCAACATCGGCGGACGAGGCGGCGGCTAAAGCCGTGCACAAGAGGTACGAAGGGCTTGTGATGGTACGGACGAAGGCGATAAAGGGGAAAGGGGCTTGGTACTGGGCTCACTTGGAGCCTATGTTGGTCCACAACACCGACACTGGTCTGCCCAAAGCGGTGAAGCTCCGGTGCTCCTTTTGCGACGCCTTGTTCTCCGCCTCGAACCCGTCTCGCACAGCCTCCGAGCACTTAAAGCGCGGGACTTGCCCCAATTTCAACTCCGTCGCGAAACCCATTTCATCCCTCTCGCCGTCCTCCACCATCAACTTGCCTCCGTCGCCTGCCCCCGTCCACCATACCAGCCGCAAGCGGAGCTCGTCTTCCGTTTCCGTTTCGGCTTCAACGTCGTACCATGTTCCGCGGCTCGCGATAGTGGACCCGGCCCGGTTCTGCGGCGAGCTCACTTACTCTCCGGTGACCGCGACGGCGCATACGGCGGTGACCCACCAGCCGCATTTGGTGTTGTCGGGTGGGAAAGAGGACTTAGGAGCTCTGGCGATGCTGGAGGACAGCGTGAAGAAGCTCAAGAGCCCCAAAACTTCACCCGGTCCGACGCTGAGTAAGACGCAGGTGGACGTTGCGCTTGATTTTCTGGCCGATTGGGTGTTTGAGTCTTGTGGGTCGGTGTCGTTTTCGAGCCTCGAGCACCCAAAGTTCAGAGCTTTTCTCAATCAGGTGGGTCTGCGGGCGATTTCCCGGCGGGAGTTCACCGGGTCGAGACTCGACGCCAAGTTTGAGGAAGCGAAGGCCGAGTCCGAGGCCCGAATTCACGACGCCATGTTCTTTCAGATTGCTTCTGATGGGTGGAAGAGCAAGACTTTTGGCTCGTTTGGGGAAGATGGTCTTGTAAATTTGACAGTGAATCTTCCCAATGGGACTAGTGTGTACAGGAAGGCGGTGTTTGTCGGCGGCTCTGTACCTTCGAAGTATGCCGAGGATGTTTTGTGGGAGACAGTGACAAGCATTTGTGGGAATGTTGTGCAGCAGTGTGTAGGAATAGTAGCAGACAAGTTTAAGTCCAAGGCACTGAGGAATTTAGAGAATCAGAATCACTGGATGGTTAATCTTTCTTGTCAGTTTCAGGGTTTCAATAGTTTGATTAAGGATTTCAGTAAGGAACTTCCCTTGTTTAAGGATGTCGCCGAGAATTGTTTTAAGATTGCGAATTTCGTGAATAACAAGTCTCAGGTTAGGAGTAGCTTTCATAAGTATCAGTCCCAGGAGTATGGTCATGCCGGGCTGCTAAGAGTGCCGTTGCGTGAGTTCGAAATGGTTAACTTTGGAGCAGTGCATATATTGTTTGAGGATATTCTGAGCTCAGCCAGGGCACTTCACTTGGTCCTGCTAGACGAATCTTATAAAGTTGCATCCATGGAGGATCCAATGGCTAGAGAAGTCGCCGAGATGATTGGGGATGTGGAGTTTTGGAATGAATTGGAGGCGGTGCATTCGTTAGTTAAGTTGATCAAGGACATGGCTCAAGAGATTGAGACGGAGAGGCCGCTGGTTGGTAAATGCCTCCCACTTTGGGATGAACTAAGAACAAAAGTGAAGGATTGGTGTGCCAGTTTCCACATTCCAGAAGAACCGGTGGAGAAGGTGATTGAAAGGCGGTTCAGGAAGAATTATCATCCCGCTTGGGCGGCTGCGTTTATACTTGATCCGCTCTATTTAATTAGGGACACTAGTGGGAAGTATCTTCCACCATTCAAGTTGTTGACGCCAGAGCAGGAGAAGGATGTGGACAAGCTTATAACCCGGCTTGTGTCGAGGGAGGAAGCCCATATAGCACTAATGGAACTCATGAAATGGAGAACAGAGGGGCTTGATCAGGTATATGCGCGCGCTGTACAGATGAAGGAGAGGGACCCCAATACAGGGAAGATGAGAATTGCCAACCCACAGAGCAGTAGGCTTGTATGGGAGACACACCTCACCGAGTTTAAGTCACTAGGGAAAGTTGCAGTTAGGCTCATCTTCCTTCATGCAACGTCGTGTGGGTTCAAATGTAATTGGTCTCTATTGAGATGGGTGTCTGCCCATGGCCATTCAAGGGTGGGAATGGACAAGGCACAGAAGTTGATATTCATTGCAGCTCATTCCAAGCTCGAAAGGCGGGATTATTCCTGCGAAGAAGACAAGGATGCGGAGCTACTTGCCTTAGCAAACGGTGAGGATGATGTGTTGAATGAAGTTCTTGTTGATGCATCCTCAGTGTAACATTATTTTTTTCCCCAAGTAGAAATTGAAATTTGTAGGATTTATTGAATTCTTTCCACTATTTTTTTCGTATTGTACCTGTTTACTTACTCTCTAGAAAGATTTTTAGGGCAGTAAGGTCAGGGAAATAGGGACACTGTAGGGATTGAATCTGTATTTGTAGGGATTGAATCTGTATTTCTAGGACTGCACAGCCATGATTTGAGCCACTGTCCAGTTTTACTCTAGCATGATTTTGAAGTTTTCGGGTTTGCTGAAACGAAGTCTTCCTGTTTGTGAAGACGGAGGATGCTGCGCGAACAGGAAGAATGTTGTAAAATTTTTGTACCTCGAGTATTTTGAGATAAATAATATGTTTATAAAGGGGAAGGTTTTATTATTTCTCCTTTGATTTATCAAATTTGCAGTGTCCTCCATTTGCTTTTAAAATAAAGTTATAACTTTAAAATAAACAAATAAATTGATGAACTAGAATCTTTGAACATATTGATGCCTGCTATCATCTTTGTTAATTTGCTTAAATCAATTCTGCGATTTCTGTTCTTTCTGAATAGGGTATAATTCAATTGCTATAATAGCTTCTCCATGTTGCCTTGCATACACACAAAGTGAATCGACTTTCTGTCCGGAAAAGTTGTACAATTTCTCTACAAATTCATCTGAGTCCAACTGAAATTTTGGATTTAAATGTACAGTACAGTCCTTTTTCTTTGATCTGTAACTGAAGAATATTGACAAGGGTTTCACCAGAAAGCTTAGAACTCATCTTTTTCTTTGGCAGTCTAGCTCTTGCGGTCCTTATTCTCCTCTGTGCAGGTCTCACTCGACATCCTCGTACCAAGACGACAAAATGAGTGATTGATCTTGTTTCGTAGAAGTATCTCTATTTATCAGAAATCTCTGCACCAGAAGTTACAAAATGCAGTCTTCTGATTTCTGGTGTTGAATTTTGCTGTTTTTTGTTAGTTTCCTCAAGCACTCGAGTTTCAGTGTTGCTTGAGTTTATAAACAGGGAAGTTGTCTGTTTGGAATTATCAAATCTGCCAAAAGGCAGAAGTTTTGTCATGAGTTTTGACGACTTTTGTTTAGATGTGATATCACTAACTACACTTATTTCAAACTGCATAATTAGCTTTGCATAATTATATGCTAACTCTCTCTCTCTCTCTCTCTCTCTCTCTCTCGCAGAAGCATTCGACAAAGATATTGTTGGACTGGAGAGGCCACCCTAAGGCGGTTGGTGGTTAGCATAACCATTTGGACCATAGTAAAAGAGGAGTTTGCCTAAAAGGATCCAAGAAAGGATTTTTCACCTGAAATTTTCGGCAATGACGTGTCCTTCGCAGAGAGGGGGAAGCCGAGGGAGCTTTTGCAAAATTGCAGTGATGGGTTTTTTTGTGAATGGCAAGCCAGAGTTTCAAAATGTGTGGAGTGGGGGTCAACACCCCACAGAGAGAAAGCCTTGCAAAGACCAACCTGAAGCATAAAAAGCTTTACAGCTGGAG
Organism: Cotoneaster glaucophyllus; assembly: GCA_036320875.1. Taxonomy (NCBI): domain Eukaryota; kingdom Viridiplantae; phylum Streptophyta; class Magnoliopsida; order Rosales; family Rosaceae; genus Cotoneaster; species Cotoneaster glaucophyllus. The sequence goes on along the minus strand of CM070071.1, from coordinate 16,475,982 downwards.
AAGCACTTCTAACTGTATAGATAATCACTTTTCCTTTTGGTTCTGGTTTTTGTGTCTGAAAAAGTGGAGCCCCCACATCACAAAGAGGAGTGAGAAGTGGAAGTCGTTTTCCAAGCCATGGAGATTGGATCAGGGAGGTTTTTTTGTCATTAAATCAAATCACAGAGAGAGAGAGAGAGAGAGAGAGAGAGAGAGAGAGAGAGAGAGCGAGCTTTGTGTTTTTTAAGGGTAACTTATCTTTTAAACATTCCAAAGCTTGTTGAATGAGAGTTGATCATGCAGAATAGTTATGGGGTGGAAGCTGCCCATGGTTGCAAGAAAGGTGTTGAAAAAGAAGCGAATGCAAAAGAAGACTGTCGGCATGAAGCAACACAGAAGATGCTTGAGAAAGATGCCACAACCAAGTTAACCAAGTTTGCCACATTTTTGTGGTCCTTGTTTTAAGTCTTCTACGAGTTGAAAGCTACATTTTAACATGTTTTCCATTGAATCTGGATTCTATTCGGATCCTCTTTGTAATGATTCTGGAGATCTGAATCATATCATTTTATCGTACATAGTGCAGTCATAAATTATTTTAAATACTTTTATTTAAAAATAAATACAAACAGTACTTGATAAAAATTGACTGTATTATGTACGATAAACGAACACGATTTACAATTATCTAAAATCCTCACCAAAAGGATCCGGATCTTGTTGGTTTTCCACTATCACCCTCAAAAAATAAACCCTGCCTTACGTAAAGTTGTCTTGGAATTGGTGTATTTATCGGCGTAGTCTACGAGCTTTACAACCACATGGTTTAAAAATAATTATTTACTGCTTATGATTTAGCGAGGAAAGAAAAATGGCTAATTATATTTTACGTCGACGAGGTTCTAGTTTTTTTATGTTGTGCCATGAAGTATTGGAATTCTATTACTGTATGTTTTTTGGATGTTTGATTGTCTGGTTATTTGTTAAATTAATGACAAACTAGCCTCATGGGATTACCATCACATATTTTGGTACAAATCCCAAACTCTTTTTCATCAAACAAACTCCTTTCTTGTTCCGCCTTTACCGGGCAGTTTTCATTATGTGTTCTTTGTAAAAAACATTGAGTTATGCTTTCTTAACTTCCGAATTGAAATTCGTATAAAAGTCAATGGATGCGGCGTGGTTACCATAGTTCATGCATTTATTTGAATATCTGGAACATATAGGGACCAAGGTGGTCTCGAGATCCACCGGATGCTAGAAAAAATGTTGATGAAGGTCCTTTGGAGACCCCTTCGAATGTATGGTATGAGACATTTTTGTTCCTACCAAGTGTTGGATGAAATGATTGTTGGAAATATCTCAGCAACATTCAGCAAAATGGGTCAACATCCCTCAGTAGGATGCGTCGACATCATCTAGCAGGGGTTCTCAACAAAACTCTGCAAAGGCACTTGAAAGAACTTGACATGGCCTATCGACAACACTCAGCAGGTGCACAATGTGGCTCGATAGATGATGACAGTCACACAAAATGCTCGATAAAATGCCCCATTAAAAGGCTAAAAAGATCTTGGGCGTTAAACGCATTGTTTTTGTCTCAAAAAATTGAATCTTTATATTGGGACCCTCGAGGTTAGAATCTTGGATCTGCCACTGCTAGTGTAAGTGTGGTTTCAAAGCATCCATAGAATGGGTCCCACATATGCCACATCAACAATTTAACATGGAATCATACAATCAAATGGATAGAAGGCATAAATTTAAATGATTTCAAACCCTAAAGTTGAATTTTGAAACTCTGTCAGCCATTTTGAAAATCACCTAAAACGCAAAAAGTGTAAATTTAGTTAATAACTTTTTTTATGTGCCTATTACTAAAATAAGTTTGCAAACCTAAACGTAATTAAGTTGACTAGTATTTTGAGTCCACTCGATTTGTATATACATGTGTTTTTTTGTACAACATTAGTTTGCCCATTGTTCTAATCAAGATCAGTTTTTTACATTTGTGTATGCTTTTCCTAAAAAACAGTTACAGTTGGAATTGTGGGAGGATATTCTTAAACTAGACCCTAAGATTAAACCGTGGTGCTTAATGGGGGAATTCAATAATATAGTAGACATAACTGAGAAGCATGGACGGAGCTAATGAAGGCCCACTGGGGGCAGATGCCCCCACTCAAGTAATTCGTTGGTTAAGCTGCATACTAAATTATAGATATACACGTGTTATCCTTGAAGAAAAGATGTGTCTAATATCAAGCATAATTTCATACTACTTCTACTCTATATCAAATATAATATGAGCAAAAGTGGTCTTGTTCTGTCATTCAAACTGAAAAACCTCTCATTCGCCTCTCATGTGTTAATATTTTTCTCATCAATTTGCCACTTTCCACTACTACTGAAATTTTTGTAACATTGCAATTGTGAACATCATCATTTGAAATCATCCCCATTATCATTTGGTTATAAATCATACTGTAATAAGGTCTTCTTAGTGTTTTTCAGGTTGCCCCCACTAGAAGAAATTTCTAGCTCCGTCCCAGTGACAAGAAAGGAGGTTGCCAAGCTACAACTTCATATATGACCAGGTTCATCAATCTTTTAAACAGAGGAAACCTTTTATCTATAAATGCTTATGGTGTCCCTTTTACTTGGTGCAACAACAAGTTGATAACAACAGAATTTATGAGAGACTCGATAGGGCTATAGCTAATACATATTGGTTAAATGAGAACCCAAACTATAACCTGCATAATTACCCAATTTATTGGTATGACCATGGACCTATTCTCTTAACCTACAACTTAAAAAATTGTTATAAGAATAATTATCCCTTTAGATTTGAAGCTATGTGGCTTCTTCATCCTGATTTTAAGGATTTTGTTAAGAATGCCTGGCGATGCAATGGAGTGTTTGGTCCTATTGACACTTTTAGGGCATGTGCTGGGACTTTCAAATATATGGTTAAAGGTTGGAATAAAACAACTTTTGGTAATTTAAGGGAGCGTAAGAAAAAAAATCCTTGGGGAACTTGCTGAGGTACAAGAAACCATCATGAAAAACCAAAATGTTGATTCAGAGATTGATTTAGAAATAAAGCTTAATGAGGAACTTAATTCAATTCTAAGACAAGAAGAAGTCATGTGGGCGCAGAAAGCTAAAGTCAATTGGCTACAATTAGGTGATAAGAAAACAAGGTATTTCCAAACGGTGGCAACTTTTCGAAAAAAGAGAAATGAAATTAGAAAGATTAAGGATAGTTGTGGGTTTTGGTGGAATGAGGGTGAACGTCTAGAACATGTTTTTGTGCAGGACTTTAAACTGCGGTTTTCTTGTTATAGTCCTCTTGCTCTCGTGGATATCTCTTCTATTGCAGATATTATTGATCCTTATATTGACAACCATCACAATGAACTTTTACTCAAGCCTGTTGAAGATATAAAAATATGGGATGCAATTAAAAGAATTGGTGCGCTGAAAGCACCAGGTTTGGATAGAATTGGTGCAAGTTTTTATCATGAATGCTGGGATACAATTAAAGATTCGGTGAGTGCTATGGCTAAGGACTTCTTTGAAAATAGTACTAGCTTGAGACTTATTAATCATACCAACATTGCCCTCATCCCAAAAGTGGAAAATCCTGAGGTGGTAAGTAATTATAGACCAATTAGTCTTTGCAATGTGAGCTATAAAATAATCACGAAAATCATCATTAAAAGGTTAAAGCCACTTCTCGACCATTGCATATATGCAAACCAAGGGGCCTTTGCTCCGGGACGTTCTATTCATGATAATATTTTGATGGCGCATGAAATGTTTTCTAGTTTTAAAGGTAAAAAAGGAAGGATTGGAGCAATGGGAATAAAGTTGGATTTAGAAAAAGCGTATGATTATCTTAATTGGGAGTATATCAAGTATGTGCTTCTTAGATTTGGTTTTGCAGAAAGATGGGTGAGCTTAATTATGGAATGCATTACTTCAACTTCCTTCTCGATTTTGATTAATGGTTCTACTCATGGTTACTTTTACCCTAAGAAGGGAATTAGGCAAAGGGATCCTTTATCACGTTATATTTTCATTCTTTGCATGGAATCGTTGATTAGACACTTTAACAAAATGGTCACTACCCCTAAATCACATGTTGGTATTCTGTCCTCTCCTGGTGGATTTAGAATATCAAATCTAGTTTTTGCAGACGATTGTTTGTTATTTGCTAGGGCAACTACAAAAGGTGCTAGGAATGTACTTCATGTTCTTAATATGTTTGCCAAAGCTTCGGGTCAAAAGGTAAATTTCCACAAATCCTCGCTTTATTTTTCAGAAAATACTAATGCTCAAACTAGACATAAAACTACCATCGACAAATATCTGGGCATTCATAATATTGTGTTTTAGAAAGATCTAGTGAATGAATGTGAATTAATTGAAAGAGTTAAGCAAAAGCTTGCTGGGTGGAAGGCTAATACTCTTTCTAAGGCAGGAAGACTAACCCTCATTAAGTCTAACTTATCTGGTATGCTGAACCATATCATGTCTTCCTTTAAAATGTCACACTCGAGTAACTAAGAACTTAAACAATGAGTGTAGGGACTTCTTTTGGGGGAAAGATAGGAAGTTAAAACCTATGGCTTGGAAAAAAGTGTGTACTTCTAAGGATCATGGGGGGTTGGACATAAGAAGAGTGGATCATTTCAATAATGCATGTTTGGCTAAGTTAGGATGGAAAGTTCTAAGGGATGAAAAAATTGGTGGGTGCAAATTGTCAAAAGAAAGTACTTAAAGAAAGATGATTTTTTTAGTTGCAAAGTCAAGCAAAACCACTCCTTGGCCTGGAAAGGGATTTTGAATAGTAGACATTTTATTCACAGGGGAATTAGATGGATTGTGGGTAATGGTGAGGGTATCATTTTTTGGACCCATCATTGGGTTTTTCCTTATCCATTGTTCCAGCTAATTCCTGAAAATCAACGACAGAACATAAATTGGGTGAGTTTATTGATAATAAAAGTTGGGATAGAGTTCGTCTCACCCAAGTGTTGGACCTGGATGTTGTGAGGAAAATTTGTATGGTGCTTATTTCCCTTCAAAATAAAAGTGACAATTTTATGTGGGAACACTCCTCTACTGGTGAGTTCTCAATCAAGTTAGCGACTTGGATTCAGAGTAATAATAATCAAGAAGTTAAAAGGCAGAAGCTCCTTAAGAAGATATGGAAGTTAATGATACCTCCGAAGGTAAATTTTTTTGCATGGCCTCTCATGAAAAACTTCATACTAGGATGAGATTGAGTATATTTATTCAAAATATTGACAAATTGTGCCCTATGTGTGGCAATGAGGATGAGACTCAAAATCACCTTTTTCTTAATTGTGAGGATGCTAAAGAAATGTGGAACCTCTCTCTGGTAAGTCCTTGGAAGAATAATTTGACTCAGTTTAATAATGTGTTAGATTGAATGGAACTAATTGACAATGTTGAATGCAATGATTTGAGTGATCTTAGTAAAGCTATTTTGAATTGTTGGCAAATGTGGAATGATAGAAATAATAAAGTTTTTAGAAGTATGTTTCCTAATCCGACTAGGAGTATCTCTATTGCTGCAAGTGTAGGCTTATCTTTTTTTAAGGTTAATTGTAAGAAGATCTCTAGGGGTGATCCTTGCCACCAACACCCCATTTGCTGGCGTCTTCTTCCCCATGGCTATGTGAAATTAAACTTTGATGGGTCGGTTAGTTTGGATTTCTTCTGTAGCTGCTTTTGTTCTTAGAAATGAGGAGGGGTAACCTGTTGGTGCTGGGGTATTGAACCTTGATAGCGCCACCATTTCGGTCGCGGAGGCCGTTGCTTTAAAGGAAGGGCTTTTGTTTGCTAGGAGCAAAGGTGTGAAGAAGCTGATGGTGGAAGGGGATTCTAAGCTTGACATTCAGGTGGTGCCAGATGTTTGGATGCCCCCTTGGCATCTTAAACCTATCATAGAGGACATCAAATGGTTGGCTTATGAATTTCAGCATATCAGTTGGAAGCATATTTATAGGGAGGCTAATTTCGTGGCGGATGCATTACCTCATGTGGGCCTCAGTGTTGCCAACCCACATTTTTGGGATTTTTGTCTTTTGATTTCGGCTATGGAGGCTTTTAATTTTGATTGCATGAGAAATGGTTGTATTAGAGGTTTTAAGCTTTAATAAATTTCTTCTTCATAAAAAAAAAAAACAATTTTTAAACCAATTGCTGCATATAAGAACTCAATTTATATATGAGATTAATGGTTGTTTCGACAGAATACTAATTAATGTGATAGGACACTACAATAATTTTGTTTTTAAACAAGAGGATCATCGAAGAGGAGGAAAACAAACTCCAGACATGAGGGAGCAAAACTAAACCAATTTTGTTAAATACTCTTTTGCGGTACTGTTTTACTTGTTAGTCTTGGTGACTAGAGGGACTAAATTTATAAATAAAATTTACAAACTAAATGATGTGTCACCAATAAAAATGAGCACATTTATTAACGTTTAAGTAATAACCCAATCATCAACTTTCATGTCATTTAATTTACAAAATTTTGTCTACAAATTTAGTTCTCCTAGCATTACTCATTTACAAAAGAGTAATACCAGGTAAACTAAATTTACAAACTAAATGATGTGTCATCAATAAAAAATAAGCATCTTAATCAACACTTAAGTAATAATCTAATCATCAACTTACATAGCATTATGAAAAGCTATGTCACCTACTCTTTTAATCTTCTAAGCATCATCCTTTACAAAATAGCTAGGTCACCTACTCTTTTTATTTCACGTTTACCAATTATGGAAAGCTATAACAATTTTTTCTTTTGTTTGTTTTTCTTCTTCAGCTTGTTTTCCGTCCCTGTGGTAAACACGTACTGTCATAGCCCGTTCCGGATTTTATTTATTTACGGATGTGAAATGACAAAATTGCCCTGACCGTTGGGTTGATTTTAGACTTATGGAACTTAAATAATTCTAGGGTTTTGAGTTGGTAACCCTAGTTAAATTTTGAACCACTTTTGGTGTGGTTAGGTTAAGGGTTGGTGTGTTGGATGTGTGAGGACCACACAATCACCAATCACACTCTCTCCCTCTCTCACTCCCGTATGCTCTCTCTCTCTCTCTCTCTCTCTCTCTCTCTCTCTCTCTCTCTCTCTCTCTCTCTCTCTCTCTCTCTCTCTCGCACGGACTCTCTCTCTTCCTTCCCTTTCGTACGGACAAGCCCAAACCATCCTCAAACCTTGGAGATCGAAGGTACAAAGAGTACCATTGTGTTCGTGAAGACCAGACGAACACACTGGTACCCATTTCAGGTAAGAACTTGTTCGTTATCACGTTGAAAACTCAAGCTCCGAGTTGAGCACTATTCATGAACTTTTGAATGGTTATGTTTTAGGACAATCCAAGCTCACAGCGAGCTCTAGGAGGTTCTCACGAAGCTCGGAGTGCTTCGTTAACTCGGTTTTGACGTCGGGATCACGAGGTTCGAAAGTGGTCGGTTTTGGTAGAATTTTCCCGACGAGTTTTTGAGGGATTTGAAGCTCCAAAGAGGTATAAACTTCTTCCTCTTGTGATTTGTGGCATTTTGGTGAAAATTTCGTGGAAAATGGTGCAAAAACGAGCGAGAAAAAGGCAGTTGCAGGTCTGCCCAGAATCAGGCGCCGGTGACACTATTCTGGCGTCTGGAGGTTGAAGGTGATGCGCGTGGGGGGCGCGTGAGGCCGTGCCCTCCTCAGTGCGTGAGGGCGTGTGAGCCATAGAAAAATTATTTTAAAAATTTCACGATGATCCTGAGGTTGTGTAGATCATTTTAGTATATTCACACACCTCATTTGAGCAATGTATGAGAAGTTATTACCTAGTTTCGTTTATGTGCTTTAAAATGACGTATTTATAGTTGTTTCTCACATAGGCGAGACCCATCCGGAGGACGAGCGTAGCCAGGCTAGGCACGGGGGCTACGATCATTCTACTTACCAGTGAGTGGGCTTTTGTTTTCCGTATATACCTATATACTATGTGTTTTTCCCAGAAAGTGCATTTAAATGTTTTTATAAATGAAATGCCATGCCAATGCATACGTACCTTTGATTATGCATCATGAATGTTTATGCATTATGAATTGTATGCACATGGCTGTTGGTGCTGAGGGCGTTCAGGTAAGTCTCAGGTAAGATTCTGTGTGGTTATTACGAAGTTAAGCTATGAAAAGTGAGATGCGATGCATTGAGAGCTCATTAACCTGCACCCCGGTGTTAGTGCTCCCGCCCAGAGTTAGGGGCCAGTCTTTCATGTGATGTTCACCTCCCGCACTATACGCTCATCTTGGATCCAAGATAGGTGCACAGTCCTGTCGTATAGACCACTTTCAGTGGGTTCGACTCGTAGGTGACCTGCGATTATTCGCACAGTCTTCACGTGATTGTAGCACTAGAGCGTATTATTATACACCCAGTCCTGTCGTATAGACCACTATAAGTGGGTTCGACTCGTGTGCAGGCATGATTTATGAGCTAGAGATCAGTTGACGAGCTGTTACAGTGGTTATAGCATTTGATATACTTACCTGATGAGTTGATTATTATGGCATGGCATATCATGGCATATTCACGATTTATTGGCATATTAGCATGATGATGTTTTCAGATGAGTTTTAGTATATGTATATGCTATTTTCTGGGAAAGTATACATGTTTTACGGCGAGGGGTTATAAAGATTGTTTTGAGATGATTTTCGAAAAGACTTTGTTTTTGCCCACTCACGCTTTTGTTTTGCGCCCCTCCAGGTATTAGCTAGCGTTGTTGGTGGCACCCGAGGTAGCAGTAGTGATTCTGACAGACCTTCACTCATGTAGGATCCCCGTTGGGATGTTTTGTATAAATACTCTTTATGTTCGACTGCACCTAGACTTCATGCTCTGAATATGTGTTAACACTCCTTGAATTTGGTTTTTGTTTATTCATATTTCTCATTACTTTAATACTTCCGCACTGTGCACATGGCTACGTCACCTCACGTGATGGCCAGCATACCTTGATCTCGGTCGGGGTGTGTCAGTTTGGTATCAGAGTCTAGGTTTCGCAGTCTTACATACTTTGTGAGCAATCTAATCTTTGTGATGTCTTCTGTCAGAATTATGTTGCCTCGCAGGGATCCACGTTCTTCTTCTGAGCCTAGTTTCCCTGATATTTCTCAATTAGGGGAGGCTATAGCTAATGCTTTACAGTCTGTAATTCGCCCTCCTCAGAGGACTCCGTTGGAGGCAGTATATAATCTGAAGTTACCTACTTTCTATGGTAACGAGGGGTATGAAGGTTGCGAACGTTGGTTCGAACATGCAGAGAAAACCTTTCAGGTTATGCAGAGTCAGGGTAGCCTTGCTGCTGACAGATGGGTTGAGATTGTTTCTTGGTTTTTTCATAGAGAGCCTGCTGCTTGGTGGAAACAAGAAACTGATAGGTGGACAGATGAAGAGAAAAATGATTGGAGGAATTTTAAGCGGTCATTTTATAAGAGATTCGTTCCTCCAGCATACCTGGATCAGAAGAAGTAGGAGTTTACTAATCTTAAGCAGAAGAAGATGACTGTTATTCAGTATTATAGGAGGTTTACAGACTTGTCCCGTTACGATGCAGAGACAGTCGGTAATCCCGCCGAAATGCTTCGCCGCTTCAAACTGGGTGCTAAAAAGAAGTGGCGCACATTATCGACTATTCTGCCCTGTGAGACCTACCAGGAGTTTTATGAGAGCATGATGAGGATTGAAGACTCTGAAAACATGCCTAGTGATAGTGAAGAGGAGGAAGTTAGGGGCAGTAATCAGTTGAGGCATGATAAGGGCAAGGGCCTGTTGTCTCAGGGGCCTCGGCAGACACAGAGCTTCAAGAAGAGTGGAAACAGCTCTAGCTGTTCCAGTGGGGGTTTCAATACCACAGGTCAGAGGAGAGGAGGCAGACCCACTGGAAGACCCCGGTTCCAGAGGCCTAGGGAGTCAGCTGGTACAGGTGCACCGTTGTGCCGTAGGTGCAATGTGAGACATTTTGGAGAATGTCGCAGAGGCAGTACAAGATGCTACACTTGTGAACAGACAGGGCATCTGTCTAAGTATTGCCCACAGAGACTACAGCAGCCACAGCAGCCACAGCTGCCGCAGCGGTTTTCCTTGCCACCACCGGTTCCAATCCAGCAGTATTCAGGAACCAGTGGTTACGTTCAAGCAGGTCGTGGCAGTGCATATTACTATCAGGGAGATCCCGTCCCTTATCCCTCAGGACAGTATCAGTATCCCTATGACCCTTACGCTGGGAGGTTTTGGGCAGTACTTAGGAGGTTACACGCCATATCAGCCGAGTAGTGTGGGACAATTTTCAGCTGGTGGTTCTCAGTGGCAGTTAGGAGGATAGCCTCAGCAGGTTGATATTGCTGCTAGCAGTGCTGGATCTTCACGACAGCACAACCAGGCAGGTCAAGGCCGTAGTACTCAGGGTCGAGGTGTGCATGCCAGTCGAGGACGAGGATGACGTCAGCAGGCCCAGGGGCGTATTAATAATATCACTTTGCAGGATGCTCAGAGCCATCCAGACATAATCATGGGTACGTTAAATGTCCTTGGTCATTTTGCTAGAGTTTTGATTGACTGTGGAGCTACCCATTCTGTTATCTCTCATACATTTGCTCATTTGACTCAACCTCAATCTACACCTTTGGGTTATGAGTTAGAGTTTTCTATGCCTAGAGGGGAAAAATGCTCTGTTGATTACGTGTACCCAGGTTGTCCAGTATTGGTTGAGGAGGTAGTGATGCCAGCTAATCTTCTCCCAATGGATCTAGTGGACTTTGATGTAATTTTGGGAGCAGATTGGTTGCATTATAACATTGCTGACATTCACTGTCGTGAGAAAAAAGTAACCTTTCGTCGCCTAGGGTTATCTGGGATTACGTTCGTAGGAGAACGTAGTGGAATAAGACATGGTGTTATTTCTGCCATGAGGGCGAAGAAATTGTTGAATAAGGGATGTCAAGGGTACTTAGCTCACGTGGTGCTAAACGATACTACTCCAAGTAGTGTGGAAGAAGTTCGAGTGGTTAGGCATTTCCCAGATGTCTTTCCGGATGATTTGCCTGGATTACCGCCGAATAGAGATGTGGAGTTCACTATCGATTTGTTACCAGGTACGGACCCTATTTCTTTGACTCCTTATAGAATGACACCTGCTGAACTAAGAGAGTTAAAGATTCAGCTTCAGGAATTGGTTGAAAAAGGTTTCATTCAACCTAGCATTTCGCCGTGGGGAGCCCCAGTTCTGTTTGTTCAAAAGAAAGATGGAACTTTGAGACTATGCATTGACTACAGGCAATTGAATTGGGTAACGATTAAAAACCGTTATCCATTGCCGCGCATAGATGATCTTTTTGATCAACTTCGAGGTGCTCGGGTGTTCTCGAAGATTGATTTGAGGTCAGGGTATTATCAGTTGAAGATCAAGAGTGATGATGTCCCTAAAACGGCTTTTAGGACTCGTTATGGACATTATGAGTTCCTTGTGATGTTGTTTGGATTAACGAATGCACCAGCAGCTTTTATGGGCTTAATGAATAAGGTATTCCAGCAGTACTTGGATAGATTTGTCATTGTTTTTATTGATGACATTCTGGTGTATTCTAAGTCAAAGGAAGAGCATGGACGACATCTCACTTTGGTGTTAAGGAAGTTAAGAGAACATCGCCTTTATGCTAAGTTCAGTAAATGCCAATTTTGGCTAAAAGAAGTGGCATTTTTGGGTCATGTCATTTCAGCTCAGGGCATTCAGGTAGATTCTCAAAAGATAGCAGCGGTGGAGAATTGGGAGCAACCAAGAACCGTCACAGAGGTACGGAGTTTTCTTGGCTTAGCAGGCTACTACAGACGGTTTGTTCAGGATTTCTCGATCTTAGCATTGCCACTGACGAGGCTAACAACGAAGAATGTTAAGTTTGAGTGGGATGAGAATTGTGAGCGAAGTTTCCAGCAACTGAAGTATTGCCTCACTTATGCTCCAGTGTTAACACTTCCAGATAACATTGGAAATTTTGAGATTTACAGTGATGCTTCTCTGAATGGTTTGGGTTGTGTGTTGATGCAACATGGTAGGGTAATTGCTTATGCGTCGAGACAGTTGAAACCGTATGAAAAGAACTACCCTACACATGATTTGGAGTTAGCTGCTATCATCTTCGCTTTAAAGATTTGGAGGCACTATCTTTATGGAGAGAAGTGTAAGATCTTTACAGATCATAAGAGCCTTCAATATATTTTCACCCAGAGAGATCTTAATCTTCGTCAGCGTAGGTGGGTGGAATTGTTGAGTGACTATGACTGGACGATTGATTATCATCCAGGTCGTGCAAATGTAGTTGCAGATGCATTCAGCAGAAAAGCTCAGGGCCGAGTTAATGCCTTGTATGCTAGCAGAGTTCCTCTTCTTGGTGATTTAAGGACAACCGGAGTGAAATTGCAAATGGAAGACAAAAAGGAAGTTATACTTGCAAATTTCCAGGTTAGACCTATTCTAATTGACCGGATTCTTGCTGCTCAAATTGAAGATGAAGAAGTTCAGGAATTAATTCACGCTATAAGTGAAGGGAAAAAGAAAGATTTGAGAATTCGGGAATCTGATGGTATGTTGATGCAAGAAGATAGAATGTATGTGCCAAATAGTGCGGAGCTAAAGAAAGAGATTCTTGATGAGGCACACAGTTCAGCATATGCTATGCATCCAGGAGGTACTAAAATGTATCATACCATTAGACCGTTTTATTATTGGCCGGGCATGAAGAGAGAAATTGCAGAGTATGTTAGCAGGTGTGCCATTTGTCAGCAAGTTAAAGCCGAAAGGAAGAAACCATTTGGGTTGATGCAACCACTTCCCGTTCCAGAGTGGAAATGGGAAAATATCACGATGGACTTTGTGTACAAGCTACCTCGTACACGGAACGGGTATAATGGTATTTGGGTGAATGTTGATCGGCTTACTAAATCAGCACACTTCATTCCAGTGAGGGAGAAGTATTCTTTGAGTAAGCTAGCTGAGTTGTTTATAAGCAAGATTGTGAAGTACCACGGCACGCCAGTGAGTATTATCTCGGATCGAGATCCTAGATTTACTTCTAAATTTTGGAGAGCATTTCAGGAAGCTTTTGGTGCAGAACTACTTTATAGCACAACTTATCATCCTCAGACAGATGGTCAGTTAGAGAGAACCATACAGACTTTAGAGGATATGCTGAGAGCTTCAGTACTTCAGTTCAGTGATGATTGGCATGCTAAGTTGGATTTGATGGAGTTTGCTTATAACAACAGCTACCATTCTAGCATTGGGATGGCACCATTTGAGGCACTTTATGGCAAGGCTTGCCGTACACCCTTGTGTTGGTCAGAGGTTGGTGAAAGACCATTAGTGGGCCCTGAGATAGTAGAGGAGACTACTCAGAATGTGCAGGTGATTAAAGCTAATATGAAAGCGGCCCAGGATCGACAGAAGAGCCTTGCGGATAGACACGCCACTGACAGGGCGTATGACATAGGTGATTGGGTATTCTTGAAGTTATCGCCTTGGAAAGGTGTTGTAAGGTTCGGGAAGAAGGGTAAGTTGACCCCTAGGTACATCGGACCTTATCAGGTTATAAAGTGAGTTGGTGAGGTTGCTTACAGGCTTGAGTTGCCTTCGGAGTTGGCTAGAGTACATAATGTGTTTCATGTCTCTATGCTTCGCCATTATGTTTCAGACCCTTCACATGTGATCCCTCCTTAGCAGCTTGAGATTAGTCCAGATTTGTCCTATGAGGAAGAACCAGTGACGATACTAGATTGGAAGGACAAAGAATTGAGAAACAAGACAATTCGGTTGGTAAAGGTCTTGTGGAGAAATCACTCAGCGGAAGAAGCCACGTGAGAGACTGAGGATCGGATGAGAGAGTTGTACCCACGCTTATTTTATGGTTATTAGTACTTTATAGTTGTTGTAATTGAAATTTGGAGGACGAAATTCTCTAAGGTGGGTAGATTGTCACAGCCCGTTCCGAATTTTATTTATTTACGGATGTGAAATGACGAAATTGCCCTGAACGTTGGGTTGATTTTAGACTTATGGAACTTAAATAATTCTAGGGTTTTGAGTTGGTAACCCTAGTTAAATTTTGAACCACTTTTGGTGTGGTTAGGTTAAGGGTTGGTGTGTTGGATGTGTGAGGACCACACAATCACCAATCACACTCTCTCCCTCTCTCACTCCCGTATGCTCTCTCTCTCTCTCTCTCTCTCTCTCTCTCTCTCTCTCTCTCTCTCGCACGGACTCTCTCTCTCTTCCTTCCCTTTCGTACGGACAAGCCCAAACCATCCTCAAACCTTGGAGATCGAAGGTACAAAGAGTACCATTGTGTTCGTGAAGACCAGACGAACACACTGGTACCCATTTCAGGTAAGAACTTGTCCGTTATCACGTTGAAAACTCAAGCTCCGAGTTGAGCACTATTCATGAACTTTTGAATGGTTATGTTTTAGGACAATCCAAGCTCACAGCGAGCTCTAGGAGGTTCTCACGAAGCTCGGAGTGCTTCGTTAACTCGGTTTTGACGTCGGGATCACGAGGTTCGAAAGTGGTCGGTTTTGGTAGAATTTTCCCGACGAGTTTTCGAGGGATTTGAAGCTCCAAAGAGGTATAAACTTCTTCCTCTTGTGATTTGTGGCATTTTGGTGAAAATTTCGTGGAAAATGGTGCAAAAACGAGCGAGAAAAAGGCAGTTGCAGGTCTGCCCAGAATCCGGCGCCGGTGACACTATTTCGGCGTCTGGAGGTTGAAGGTGATGCCCGTGGGGGGCGCGTGAGGCCGTGCCCTCCTCGGCGCGTGAGGGCGCGTGAGCCATAGAAAAATTATTTTAAAAATTTCACGATGATCCTGAGGTTGTGTAGATCATTTTAGTATATTCACACACCTCATTTGAGCAATGTATGAGAAGTTATTACCTAGTTTTGTTTGTGCTTTAAAATGACGTATTTATAGTTGTTTCTCACATAGGCGAGACCCATCCGGAGGACGAGCGTAGCCAGGCTAGGCACGGGGGCTACGATCATTCTACTTACCAGTGAGTGGGCTTTAGTTTTTCGTATATACCTATATACTATGTGTTTTTCCCAGAAAGTGCATTTAACTATTTTTATAAATGAAATGCCATGCCAATGCATATGTACCTTTGATTATGCATCATGAAATGTTTATGCATTATGAATTGTATGCGCATGACTGTTGGTGCTGAGGGCGCTCAGGTAAGTCTCAGGTAAGATTCTGTGTGGTTATTACGAAGTTAAGCTATGAAAAGTGAGATGCGATGCATTGAGAGCTCATTAACCTGCACCCCGGTGTTAGTGCTCCCGCCCAGAGTTAGGGGCTAGTCTTTCACGTGATGTTCACCTCCCGCACCATACGCTCATCTTGGATCCAAGCTAGGTGCACAGTCCTGTCGTATAGACCGCTTTCAGTGGGTTCGACTCGTAGGTGACCCGCGATTTTTCGCACCGTCTTCACGTGATTGTAGCACTAGAGCGTATTATTATACACCCAATCATGTCGTATAGACCACTATAAGTGGGTTCGACTCGTGTGCAGGCATGATTTATGAGCTAGAGATCAGCTGACGAGCTGTTACAGTGGTTATAGCATTTGATATACTTACCTGACGAGTTGATTATTATGGCATGGCATATCATGGCATATTCACGATTTATTGGCATATTAGCATGATGATGTTTTCAGATGAGTTTTAGTATATGTATATGCTATTTTCTGGGAAAGTATACAGGTTTTACGGTGAGGGGTTATAAAGATTGTTTTGAGATGATTTTCGAAAAGACTTTGTTTTTGCCCACTCAAGCTTTTGTTTTGCGCCCCTCCAGGTATTAGCTAGCGTTGTTGGTGGCACCCGAGGTAGCAGCAGTGATTCTGACAGACCTTCACTCATGTAGGATCCCCGTTGGGATGTTTTGTATAAATACTCTTTATGTTCGACTGCACCTAGACTTCATGCTCTGAATATGTGTTAACACTCCTTGAATTTGGTTTTTGTTTATTCGTATTTCTCATTACTTTAATGCTTCCGCACTGTGCACATGGCTACGTCACCTCACATGATGGCCAGCATGCCTCGATCTCGGTCGGGGTGTGTCACGTAGACTGCAGAATTTTGAGGAAACTGCCCAGCTAGCTAGCTAACATCATTTGCTTACTTTCATTACACAAAACCCTAAAGCAGTTTTGAACTCTCTCTCTCTCTCTCTCTCTCTGAAAATATCTACTCACAGTAGACCTGGCATTCGTGTCGTGTTTCCCGTGTTCGTGTTGTTTTCGTGTCATACCCGATATCTTAACGGGTCGTGTCGTGTAACACCCGTTAAAATAAACGGGTAAAATGACCCGACCCGAAATCGACCCGATAATATTAACGGGTTACATGACTCGACCCGTTACCCGTTAAGGAAAATATATTTTAAACCAATAAATAATTAAATAAAAAACATAATACTTTTTTTGAGTGAAAACACATTTTTCTTTTTAAGTACTTTCACATCCAAAACATAAAAACGGATTTTTCTTTTAAGTGTACATTTACATATCCAAAATAAGAGCATAATAAAAAAACATTAGAACATTACAAAATATCAAATGTTCAAAAGATTTGTAAAATTAAGGACATTGGAACATTAGAATATCTTGCACATTTTCTTCCAATCAAACCCTTCAATGTAGAAGTATAAAAAATATAGAAAAAATATATAAACACTAGTAATAACAAACTTTACAACTTTCGTGAAGAGCTTAACTTCGAAATTCGTCACTATAATCATATAAATCATAGATCAAAATTTAACCGTTGATTATTGTTTACATTTGCGCTTCATTTTTCTCATCAAATTTTGTTTTTTCAGATTTTCTTTTTTGAAAACATGATCTATTAGAGGATGCAAGAAGATGAACGATTTGGATCGTTGATATTATGTTCAGAGTTTTACGATTAGTGAAAATATTGCTTGATGTTTATAAAGTTTCTACAAACTATATGACATTGACTCATATTTCAGTTAACCGTAAATATCAAAACGTGATATCAAAGATCTGAACCGTTTAGCTTCTTACATCAGGCAGATGATCATGTTTTCAAAAAAAGAAAATTTTAAAAATGAAATTCAGTAACAAGAATAAAGCGTAAATGACAATCGACGGTTAAATATAAATTTAAGATTTATGGATTATAGTGTTGGATTTCGAAGTTGACCCCTTCATAAAAGTTGTAAAGCTTGTCATTATGAGTGATTGATATTTTTTTTACATTTTTTACACTTCTATAATAATAATTATTAATTTTATTAATTTTGCCCTCAAATAAAAAACATTATTTATGAGGGTTTGAAGGATTTTAAAAATCTAAACAATAATGTAAGTGTAACCATTATCTACTCGTAGAGGAATAATGATGAATCACAAGTGTTTCTATATTCTTTCACATTTTCATACTTGTATGTATGTCTTCTTAGTTCTTGCATATACAAATACTATAATAGTTTATTTTAATTTTGGACAAGAACATGTTAAGTAAAATTTATTATCCTAGTAATGATAATAAAGAACTCTCACAATAAAAATAAATAATGTCTAAATTTTTATTTATTTTTAACTTATATAGAATAATAATACAAAACTATATATTTAATATAGAATATATTGTATATATTAATATGGCTATTGTAGTTTATAATAATTTTTTTAGTAATTAAAGTTTAAAATTATCAAAATAATTTTTTTCTTAACGGGTCGAAACGGGTCACCCAATTGTTACCCACGTGTATACCTGTTAAGAACCCGTTAACGGGTCACTCGATAATGACCCGATAAGTTATCGTGTTGACCCGAAACCCGTTATTTTCGTGTCGTTTTCGTGTCGTGTCATCGTGTCGTGTCAGAAACTGCCGGGTCTAACTCACAGCCCCACCTCACAATGAATCAAGTGGGGTTTTCACTTTTGGTTGAGTGAAGTGAGTAGAAATAAAAAAAGGTAGACTGAATTATGGTATTATCTATATATTACCACCTTGGGTCTCCTCTCTAATTACTCATTAGACGCGTTTACTAATCCGTAATCAAATTGAGAGGAATTGAATTGAGGAAGAATTGAAATGAGGAGGTATTGAAATGAGGTGAAATCAGAATCAGATTTCTGTTGAAGTTGTTTACTAAAACTGTCTGGAATCGGAGTAAGAATGATGTTGAGTCTATATAAGTTGTTTACTAATTCACTTCAATCGGAATGAAAACTAGGTTGGTTACTATATTGCCCTTACATAAATAAATTATTTTCATACTAATTAATTAAATTAAATTCTTAATTAAAATTAAGGAAAACTAATGAAATGTCCAAATAAACTTTCCTTTTAACGAAAAGCCATTTTTAAAGGTATAGTGAATAGTGTCAGGTAAAGGTAAAAATGTTGTTTTTCGTTAAAAGTGAACAGTACCGGGAGTGTTTCGTTAAAACTCCCTTAAATTTATATAATAAAATTAATCTATATAAACATATATAAATAGATTTTATTTATTTATTAAAAGATAGCAAGAATGATGTTGAGTCCATATAAGTTGTTTACTAATTCACTTCAATCGAAATGAAAACTAGGTTAATTACTAAATTGCCCTTACATAAATAAATTATTTTCATACTAATTAATTAAATTAAATTTATATAATAAAATTATTTATATAAAAATATAAAAATATGTTTTATTTATTTATTAAAAGATGGCATAATGAGTATCAAATGAAGGGCAATGTTGGGATAATAAGAAACACGTGAAGGCATAATAGGAATAAAAGATGCATCCCCGATTCCCTTACCCTCAGGGAATTCAAATACCTCACAAAATTAGGGAATCTCGTTCCTCCAATTTTAGGAATTGGATTCCTTGTTTCGTGTGGGCTCCACCACTTTTTTGATTCCCTAATATTTAGTAAACACCGGAATACTCCGTAATTGGAATTCAATTCCCTTTCTTTATTTCGATTACCCTTATGTAAACGTTAGTGGGAGAGACAGAAATTTTTGTCGGCAAAGGAAAGCTTATACTAACACTGACTGCTTAACAAGTATGTTCTCTCTCTCTCTCTCTCTCTCTGTGTGTCTCTCTCTTATGTTTAAGCTTTTCACCTGTCACACCAGGAAGAGGATTCTCTCCCCTCCTAATCTCTCTCTCCTTCCCTCCCCTTCTATTTAAATGGTTACAGTTTAGCCACGTCAACATCTTATATTGATTTTTTTTATAAAGACAATAAGACAAAAAACAATATGTGAGAGGAAGGGAGGGAAGGGGAGGAAACTAGGAGGGGAGAGAGTCCTACTCCATAGCACCGGTAGGTTAGTGTTATGCCTCTCACTCCACTCATGAATTATTCTGGTGTAAAAGGGAAAAGGAAAATATAATATAATGATTAGTGTAGAAAGACAATCTCTTCTTTGCCAAAAAAAAAAGAAGGAAAGACAATCTCTTTACAAGAATCTTCTCTCTCTCTCTCTCTCTCTCTCTCTCTCTCTCTCTCTCTCTCTCTCTCTATATATATATATCAATTTTTTGTTTTCCTATATTTACACCTGCAACTGTTTATTTCAGTTGCAACCTTCAACTTGTTTTGCGCTTCGTATCATTAATTGTGAAGATTTTGGAAGATTTCTAGCTGATGCCGTAATTATTAAGGGTGAACATAACACTCGTGATAATGATTACCGCAGTGGACTTGATGAGATTTATATAATAGGCTAAAAGACTTTTTAGCCAAAATGGTTCATGAGATTTGCATAACTCATAACTTTGGTCTCTGAGATTTGAAATCATTAAAAGTAGTCCCTGAGTTTGTCCATCATCAATCATTTTGGTCATTCCATGAAAATTATATTAAATAATGACCAAAATAACAAAAATACCCTCAATTTAATAAACAATGGGCCAAATAATTTGACAAATATTGAGGGTATTTTTGTCACTTGAGCCTTATTTAATGGAGATTTTTCATGGAAGGACAAAAATGATCGATGGTGGACAAACTCAGGGACCACTTCTATTGATTTCAAATCTCAGGTATCAAAGTGAGGAGTTATGCAAATCTCAAAGACTATTTTGTCCAAAAAGCCTAAATAATATGTCGTGTTATAATATGTGCAGACGAGAAAATTGATAGATCTATTTTTTTTTATTTTTTATTTTTATAAATATCCTTTTTAAGAAATGATGAGTTCATATTAATTTATATTTTTACACTAATCTTAGTTACGTTGTGGCTTATTTAATTTGATAAGGGAAAGACGGGATGAGCAGTGCCTTTATTTATAGTATAATAAGAGAGGGAAGAATCATTCTCTTCCAAGGAATATAGTCCTAATAGAGAAGAATAACTTGTATCAATTCTAATCAAGGATTTACACAATCACAATCTTAATGATAAGCTTTCCCATGGAACATGTTTGACATCCGATTTCCTGAATCAAATCTAAACTTCGGGCTAATGGATGTCCGTGTGAAGATTTGAGGATACAGGGCAATGCTGTTTGTCCATGGTGTCCCAAACGATAATGCCAAAGTGTAATTTCATGCGCAATCCTTGAGGTAGGGACATAGTGGCTCTCTATAGGGTGTATGGTTGTAGTATACAGACCACTCGGGATACGCTCCATCTACTTTAGAATACACTTCTGGCCATATTTATAGGAAGTGATGCACATAAATTCAACTCCATTTTCTACATGGGTTTCAATATGGTAATTATTGTCTCGAATGTCTTTAATGCTCAACAACGTGCTTTCGGAACATGGAGAATAAAATGCATCTTGAATGGTCAAAATAGTATGATTCGATCAGGTTGGATGGATCTGAAATGGTTGTCAGAGGTACATTCTTAGGTACAAAGTTAGTGAAATAGATGTGTTCATGCAAAACATGTGTGTGGTTGCACTATCTGGCAGACAACTAACTTTACCTCTAGTTATACCTAGAAAGTAAAATTAACTTGAATCGGTCACATGCATAAATTTTTTAAAAACATATATCCATTCAAAATAATTTAAGCATTCGAGGATGGTGATTTATAAACTTAATATCCAAAATTAAAACAAATCACCAACAAATAATCCAAACATAAAGGAAAATTGTTCAAACTTAAACCAAAAAACAAAGAAGGGTTCGGCCACTTAGTGGAATTCGGCCCCAAGGGTCTAAAATTCAACTAAAAAAATGGTCCATGTCTAAGATTCTAATCTTCCATAGGGGTAACAGCCTCTTAAAAATCAGAAACCTCCATCTTGGTATTCTCTGGTTCATCCACTTGCATAAAGTTTGATTCAAATTTCTTACGACGAGAATGATATTTAGCTACAACCTTCAGGGGAGCACGGCAAATGTGGGACCAATGGTCCTTTGAACCACAACCGTATCACATATCTGCATCCATGGTGTCAGGTGCTTTACCTTTATTCTTGAAGTTCGAGGCCTTGGGAGCGAGGTTAGAACGCTTCTGGGCTAGGTTTCCTCCCTTAGATGGGCCTTAGCTATGTTAACCTTGACGGGGTGGCTTTTGGCCACCCCTACCATGCCTAGAATGGCATTTTGGGCGTCGATTCTCGCTATGGTGTGCTTCAGGCACAACAATGGCCCTAGTAGAGCTTGATGATTCTTCATTAATAGCTGATTTTGCATTTCAACAAGAAGTAAAACAGAGATGAAATATGAAAACTTAGTGAACTTCTGAGCCCTATATTATTGTTGCAGGACAATATTGGTCTCATAAAAGGTCGAATAGGTCTTCTCCAGGAAATCCTCTTCGGTTAAGTCCTCGTTGTAGAACTTGAGAAGTGATCAGATTCGACAAACTTCATAATTATATTCATTCACAGACTTGAAGTCTTGGAAGTGCAGATGCTGCCAATCGTGTCTTGCTTCAGGCAAGAAGATGTCCTTTTGGTGATCGAAACGATCGACCAAATCAACCCAAAGTGCTCGTGGATCTTCCTCAGCAAGATACTCAGTTTGTAGTGCATCATGAATATTTCTTCAGATGAAGATCATGGCAGTGGCTTTCTTAGCTTCGCCGACGGGTTATCCGTCCAACTTTAATAGCTGGGCGCCAATTCTTTGCGGTGAGGTGGAGCTTCACATCTTGGACCCACTTGAGGTAGTTTCTTCCGGAGACCTCTAAAGCGGTAAAGTCGAGTTCGTTCAAATTCGACATGTCCCTGTCACAAAATAACTGGACGAGAATGTGGTTAGTGTAATGGTGACAATTCAATCCATTCACATAGGAGTAGAACGTTCACGTTCTAATAGACATTTATTTGTTTAAATTTACATGAAAAAGATTTAGGTTTTCATGGGTGATGTTTTAAGAAAAACTTCGGGTTTTCAAACAATGCATGTTTAAAAAAACTTCGGGGTTCGAAAGAATTATGAACTTCAGGTTCATAGGTTCCTGCAAGCAAACACAAATATATACACATAAAGATGTAGCAAAAAAAAATGCAAATAGGTCTACGGGGCTTATGA
This sequence comes from Cotoneaster glaucophyllus, assembly GCA_036320875.1. NCBI lineage: Eukaryota > Viridiplantae > Streptophyta > Magnoliopsida > Rosales > Rosaceae > Cotoneaster > Cotoneaster glaucophyllus. The sequence continues at coordinate 16,453,364 of CM070071.1, read as the reverse complement.
TTATAATTGAATTAATTATTTGGACTTCGGGCCAAAATTAAAGGTTGGGCGAAACATTATAAATCCAAAGGGTTTAAAAAAATAAGCGATTAAAACTCAGGGTCGAAAAATCTGGACCATAGCCCACAAGTGGGCTGAGTAATTTTGTCTCGTGAGACCCATGCCCAAAACTAGGCAAGTCAGGAGGTGGGCCGAGGCACAGAAGGCAGCAGGCCTACTGGGCTTTGCAGGAAGCAGGCCCAAACTGGGCCAGACGGTAGTAGGCTCACAAGGGGCTGATCCTGTGCTTTGCGGTGCATGTACACCGAGTCACCAGCTGTTGGCTGGGACCGGGTGCAGCGCGGTACAGGTAACACCGAGGGCCTAACCAGGGTTGGGTTTCGTTGCGGTGCGAGAAAAAGGAACACCCAAAACCTAACTGAGCTGGTGTTACGGGTCGAGAAGGGAGCTGCTGTGGGCTGCAGAATGCAAACCTAAAACCAATAATTGGTTTTAGCTGTGGGTCGAGAAGAACCAAACCCTAACTAGTTTCTGTTTGAACCAAAAGCACCTCAGCCATATGCTGGGTATGATCGCCGGGAGAGGAGACCGGCATCGCCGCGTCAAGCGGCTTTGTTTTGGGTCAAAAATCTCGGGGTGAGTTCGTGGTTCTTCGGTGACCACGATGGTGAATGGAGAAGGTTAATCTCGACGTTTAAGAACCAAAACCCTAGAAAATTCAAATCAGACTTCGAACAAATCTCGGTCCAAACTCCGTCGGGGACGACTTTTGGTCATCGATTACTGTGACCAAAGGCTCGGGGCGTTGGCTGTAGGGCGTGGACCTTCTGGATCCGTGGTTGGTTTCTCACTGCTCTGCTCGGGGAGCTCGGTGGCACGACTTCTAGCTGTCGCACGCTGGGTTCCCAACGAAACTTTAATTTAATTTTTTTTTTGATTTCCAGATTATAATCATGAATATTTAACAAATAAATTAATGCATGAACATATATTTGACATAATTCATGGCAATATCAATTCGCATAATTCAACAATTATGAATATAATGCATACACAATTTATGTAGAATCTGAAATTCGTAAAACGTAAAGTTAGGTCATGCATTATGGTGAATGTTTATGTTATCCGGGCTGCAAAAAAATTGTTGTTTTGGAAGAACCTGATTGCGAGATGATATTGATGAATTGGTTTGATGTAGAAAATTCCACGTTAGATTCCTTAGCGCAGTAAGAGCGTGCTGATAGCGTGTTGTGGCTTATTTAATCTACAAGGGAAAGAGAGATGAGTGACATGTGTTTCTCCATGCAATGCCTTTATTTATAGTATAGTAATAAGGGAGGGAAAAATCCTTCTCCTCAAAGGAATACAATTCTAATAGGGAATAATAACTAGTATCAAATCTAATCTAGGATTTACACAATCACGCTGATATAATATCTATAACAAGTTATAATTTATTGGTTATTTTTAGAGAATTTTTATACTTTACTTTATATTTCAATTGTAGGACACGTGAAGCTACTTTTTGCAAAAAACAACGAAACGAAGGAAATTTTAGAGTAATTCCAATTGAAGTGGATTCGTGAGCCTTTCAAAATGATTATGTCAAAATTTCAGAATTTAATTACAAGTCGTTTGTCCGTGGCAAATAAAAGAAGATTGACTGCGCAAAGCTGCCACTTTGACGTTTTGCGATAATTTTTGAGGAAAGTTCCTTTTGCAAAATTTAGTGGACGTTTTTATCTTTCCAGCGCCACCTCGTATGCCTGATTTGGTGCGGATTTGACTGGGAAATATGGGGACTCTTTGGCTGATCAAATTGTCGAATAGGATTGTGTTTCCTAGGTCATTATTTTAAGTGGATTTCTATATTTGTTGGGAGACCTATTTTAGGTAGGATTCAGATTTCTTGGTGTATTTATATGTTGATTTTGGAGCCTTAAAGGGCAAGAACATTTTTGACATTGGAGATATCAGCTTTTGAAAGTTGGGTTTCACACGTGGGACAACATGCTTGGAAACTATAAAGAAAGTTGAGGTTTCATTATAAAACCAATTAGTAATATGGGAAATAGCCCAACTTAGTTATAAGCCCATACTCTCATCAATATACGATTAATTTTTAACATCGTTAGTGTGTCTTCTGTGGCACGATTAGTGAGTTCGAAGACGGTATAATCAATCTAACAAAAGATATAATTAGATAAATGCTAAAAAATTGACGTGCAATGTGAAAAATAGAAACTCACGGTCAATTTTAAAACTAACCTCAAATCTCGATGGTATAGAATATAATTTGGGGAGCTTTAATAAAAAGGGCTTGAACTAAGTTTATTTTAACCAAAAACCATCCTATAACTTTTTTTAACCAAAAACCATCCCAGAACAAGGTAAAACCCACCAAAACAACAGACAGCTCGACCACCAGCCAGTCACTCATGGGCTCTCCTTTGGCCCTCATCCTCCTCTTCGTCTTGCTGAGTACTACAACTTTCCTTTTTGAATCACCCTATTTCGTTGAGTATTGAAGAAGTTATATCCATTTGAATCTTACCCAGTTTCCGGCAACCTCCGAGGCTTTCGAGGCATTTTCCGGCCAAACCACAACGAGTTAGCCATCGTGCAAGGCACCATTCTCTTCGTCTCTTCGAGAACTATGATTTTCGTTTTTGAATCACTCGATTTCGTTGAGTATTGACAAAGTTATGAGCGTTTAAAGTTTGTCCAACCTAGTTTCCGGCGACCTCCAAGGCTTTCGAGGCGTTTTCCGGCCAAACCACAACGAGTTAGCTATTGTGCAAGGTACCATTCTCTTCGTCTCTTCGAGAACTACGATTTTCGTTTTTGAATCACTTGATTCCGTTGAGTATTGACAAAGTTATGAGCGTTTAAAGTTTGTCCAACTTTCCGGCCGAAATCCGGCCTTCCCTTCCGTTTAGCTCTGGCGAGCAGCAACCACACCAAGCCCTTTGGGTCGTGCACAAACAAACACTGTATCTGGAACGAAAATGAACATTAACACTGTTGCTGGAAAAACATAACACTGTCTCTGCAAAAAACTAACACTGTCGCTGGAAAAACTAACACTGTCGCTGGAAAAAAACTAACACTGTCGTTGGAAAAATAACACTGTCGCTGGAAAAAAAAACTAACACTGTCGCTCGAAAAACTAACACTGTCGCTGGAAATAAACTAACAGTGCAGTGACTTAAATTCCAGAAACAGTGACTTAGATTCCAGAAACAGTGTTACTTAAAATCCAGAAACAGTGACTTAAATTCCAGAAACAGTGACTTAACTTATAACATGGTTTTTGATTAAACAAAACTTATAACATGGTTTTTTTATTAAAACTAAAACTTATAACATGGTTTTTTTATTAAACAAAACTTATAACATGGTTTTTTTATTAAAACTAAAACTTTTCAAACCCTTTTCATTAATTTTCATAATTTGCCCTCGTGCTTATTGGAGCAATGAGCACCATAGTACTATGATTAGCGGTATGCATGCCATGCCAGCCAGTATGGTTCACGAACCACCAACTTTTACCGCAGATCAGGTCAGCTCCTCGATCAGGACGCTTCAGTTTTGCACAAACAAACTAAATGATACGCTATGATCTAATTTGTTCACTGTTATTTCACATGGTAATTAGTATTTTTATGATGCTCACATGTTAAATAACTGGTTCCTAGAAGGTCCGAGAGCTGCAGGAGAAAATCTGATGACCCTAATTATATATACACTTTTTCTAGCACGTGGTCCTTATAATATGATCTGCTATTTTATTTTCTTGGCCAGACTGCTGGATGGGTATTCAATTGGAATGATTGTGGTTCATGGGTCGATTTGAATTGCTCCCCTCTCACTCGCCCTACAAATGACGCTGGTAGCTAGCTGGATTCTCCAGCCCTACGAAAACTTAGTTGGAAGTTAGGAACTGGTAAAGGCACCGGTTATTACGTGATGAGAAATACGAATACGTTAGTGCATGTTTATGCAAATTATTATCGATCTAAACATTTCACAGTTGCTCTCAAGTTTAACAAACGTTACCTAATATATTTGTTGGAATCCCTTCACAAGAGGGATCCCCATTTTTCTAAAAAAATGAGGACACCCTCTTGACCGTTGGATTTGACTTTAATGAAATTGTGTGGTTGAGATTGTGTGGCCTGTGTTTTAATCTCAACCACACAATTTCATTAAAGCCAATCAAACGGTCAAGAGGATGTCCCCATTTTTTTAGAAAAAATGGGATCCCTCTTGGTAAGGTTCCTGTATATTTGTTTCCCTCCTATTTTCTAATGATATAATACAAGTTATATTAAATAATTCAGTTTTGTCTATCAGCTTAACTATGCTATATAACTAGTCACTTTAAATGTAATAGAATCAAACATGAATATTGACTGCCTTGTCCTCCCCTGCCATGGCATGCAGAATAGATGAACTTGCTCTAACATAAGCATTTCGCCCACGCGTATGGGAATTTTCTATGAGTAAGCCTTGTTAATTCAAAACGTTGAACTCTAATGTATTCGACTTATTTATTCATTAGTTGCACATAATGCTTTTTGCTCTCCCACTGCAACACAACATTTGTATTTTCAATAGTGAAAATTAAACTAAGTCCCTTCGTCCTCACGGTACATAAGGGTTTCAAGTCTAGGGTTTTGTGGATGGCGGTTGCTACGATTAGGAGTGTGGCGGCGGTTTGTTCTCTGTTTAGTGACAGGATGGAGTGGTTTCTTCAGCTCTTCAACTCGAGATTGCAGTTGTCGGAGTTCGAGAATCTGGAGGTGGTGATCAACGATATGGCGACGAAGAGGCTTAGGGTTTCAAAAATTTTCTTGGTTGGTAAGGTAGAACCCACAAATATTTGAGGCTGAACATTGTTATGGGGGTTATTAAGGATCTCTGGCGTCCTAAGGGAAGTGTGGAGGCCATGGCGATTGGGGATAATCGCATTCTCTATAGTTTCAATTCTAAGGAGGAAGTACGCCTTGTTCTAAACGGCAGTCCGTGGTTCTTCGGGAAATCTTTGTTGTTACTGGCGGAAGTGAATAAGCTACAGGTTCCTATTGATGTCCCACTACGGGAGTAGTGCTTTTGGGTCCGTATTCATGGGCTCCCTCTGGCGTTATATGTCAAGATAGATGGGGGAGGTTATTGGAGTAGCCTTGGGTCGATGTGTGAATGTTGATTGTGACAATGATTTTTGTTTTGGAAAATACATGCGCATTAGGGTTGCCATTGATGTGTTCAAACCTCTCCGATGAGGTGTGCAGTTAAGGTTGCCTTCATTGGAGGGTGGGGATCTTATTGGAGTTTTGGTGCAATATGAACACCTCCCGACGTACTGTTTCCTTTGTGGGATGCTTGATTATAAGTGTAGTCAATGCCATCTTTTTAAAGGTGGAGTGGTGGATGATACCTGTGTACCGTATGGCAAATGGCTACAGGCAGGTTATCCCACGTTGGGATCGGCGCATGGTAAGCCTGGGGAATCGAGTGATAATGGAGAATGGAGGATAGAGGTGCCGAGGTTTTCCCTGGGGTTGGGTCACGACGCTGGCACTTATGTGGTTGAGGAGACTGGTGATCATTCAGAATTGGTAGAAGTCGGTGGGGAGGCAGGTATGGGGTTGGGTTCGAATGACATAGCGGGGGGTAGTGTAGGGTTGGGTCAGGACAGTGGGAGTGGGATACAACTTATGGAGTCGGACACACCATTGTTACTTGGGGAGATTAAAGAGGTCGAAAAGGGTGAGTGGTAGAGTGCGACATAGCAGGCAGGGGAGTAGCAAAGCTAACCTGAGTATGCCTGTTGGCTTAGTGTTAGATGGTTCTTTGGCAATGGGCTTGAAACGTAGGAGAGAGGTAGACTCCACTACTAGAACTATGGAGTTGGTACCTATGAAGAAAGTTTGTTCTAGTCCATCGGTGGTTGGTACCCGCCGTTCTCAATGAATGCTTTGTTTTGGAATTGCCAATGATTGGGGGATTCTCGTGCTGTTTAGGCCATGTTGGGGCTCGCCCAACATCATCGTCCCCTGGTTGTCTTCTTATGTGAGACAAAATGTAGTGAGAATGTGATTTTACAGAAGCAGCGTAGTTTGGGTTTCGACAAATCCTTTGCAGTATCGAGTAACGGGAGGTCGGGATGGGGGTTGGCAGTACTATGGATGGATGAGGTGGAGATTGTGATTTTATGTTCTTCGGTGAACCATATAAATATGGAATGTCGGTTAGAAGGGTTGGAGCAAAAGTGGAGGTTAACGGGTTTCTATGGAAATTCGGTCACAGTGAATAGGCATTTATCATGGTCCTTACTTGCTAATATGGGTCAACGAAGTTCTTTACCATGGATTTGGAAGCTATGATGTTGAAGTTGAGGTTTAATAGCCGATGAGTGTCGGTGGTGATGATGTGTGTGAAATCTGTGTCGTACTCCTTTTTGGTCAATGGGGAAACATGTGGGTATGTGCAACCTTCTCGTGGTCTCCTTCAGGGGGATCTGTTATCTCCTTATTTATTCATTCTTTGCATTAAGGGTCTATCGGCACTTATTGCGCACAAGGAGCAGATGAGAGTTCTTAGTGCGATTCAGATTTGTGAGGATGCGCCAAGTATCCATCACTTATTATTTGCTGACGACAGTTTCTTGTTTGGTAAAGCCAATTTGGAGGAATGTGTTGAGGCCCAACATATTTTGGATATTTTTTCCTAAGCGTCAGGGCAGGAAATAAACATGGGGAAGAGTAGTATCGCATTCAGTGCTAACGTGCATGGCCGAGAGCAACAAAGGCTTGCCAATTTTTTGGTGGTCCAATTGGTGGAACGGCATGAGCGGTATTTGGGCCTGCCTACATATATGGGTAAAAATAAACGCTAAACTTTTGCTTATATCAAAGAATGAGTCCACAAAAGGTTATGTGGGTGGAAAGGGAAATTCTTAAGTGGAGTGGGACGTGAATTGCTTGTGAAGGTAGTGGCTTAGGCATTGCCTACATATGCTATGACTTGTTTTCTGCTTCCAAAGACTTTTTGTGATGAGTTACATCAGTTAATGGCTCGATTTTGGTGGGGCAGTGATCCGGACTCGAGGAAGATTCATTGGAAATCATAGGATAAGTTGTGCATTGGTAAACCGGAAGGTGGTATGGGGTTCCGAAATCTTTATGCTTTTAATTTGGTGGTACTGGCAAAACAAGGTTGGCGAATTGTCCAACATCCAAAGTCCTTAATGGCAAGGTTATTTAAGGCCAAGTATTTCCCCAATACTTCATTTTGGGACGCCTTGGTGTCCTCGTCTTCTTTCTATTATTGGTCTAGCATACTCAAAGCTAGAGTGGTGTAGGAGAATGGGTCGAGATAGCTGATTGGGGATGGAGTTTCGGTGCGGGTTTAAAGGCATAGGTGGTTGCCACGACCCTCAACCTTTTTCCCCCTAACGATGCCGCCTCCATCTCAGGAGGATATGAAGGTTTTTGAGCTCATTGATGTGGAAAAGAAAGCGTGGTGTGACGCTAAGTTGATTGAGTTTTTCGAGGAAGAAGACAAAGAGCATATTCATGCTTTTCCCATTAGTTATCGGCTTCCACCTGATAAAAAAAACTGGCATTATAATGATCGGGGTATTTTCATTGTTAAGAGTGCTTATAGGGTTGCATGGGATTCCATTAAGCCATCGTCACTAAGTGCGTTTTCTTCAGCTTACCTCTGTTTAGTCCTTTATGGAAGGCTATATGGAAGGCCAAAGTCCCGCCGAAAGTACGGAATATGGTGTGAAGGACTTGTCAGAATATTCTCCCAACAAAAGAGAATTTATTTAAGAAAGGGGTACCATCAGATTTGACGTGTGTTTTCTGTAATGGAGCACCGGAGACGGTGGTGCATGTTGTAACAACTCATCCCGGAATTCACGAAACGGAAGGGTATTTGGGTAATTTCACTTTGTTGGGCTAGATATTTTGAAATGGTTTGCTTTTGGGTCTTATTTGATGTTCCCAAGGAGGGCCCACCCTTTGGCTTTGTCCCCCAGCCCAAATCCCTTATCTCTCTCTTCCTTTACAGCCCTCTTTCTCTTTCCCTCACTTTTCACTTTCTCACTTTCTCTCTAACTCTCTCCATTTTCCCCGAGCTCTCACCTCTCTACAAACCATCCCTCATCCACTCTGAGTTCACTCACACTTACAACCACCTCAACACCTGGGCGGAGAGGCTTCGAAAACCCTATACCAAACACCGATGAACTCCACAGTGTCATTGTCACTATTCATCATCTTCCTCGACGTGTTTCATGGTTTTTTGACGTTGGTAGGCTTCTAGAAACCCTAGGATGTGTTTTTAGGTTAGATCAATTTTTTTTTTAAAGTTATACATACATGTTAAACGCAGAAAATGGCTCGAAGTAGCTTTTCCCAGTTTTCCGACCAAACCAAAACTAGTTAGCCATCATGCAAGGTACCATTCTCTTCATCTTGTTGAGTATTAAACTTTTGCTTTTTGAATCACTCGATTTAGTTGAGAATCGAATAAGTCATGAGCGTTTGAAAACTTGCTTAGAAACCGGCCAACCTGTGGCCTGAAACCGGGTCGACTTGACCCAAACCCTTAACCCAGATACAAACCCACCCTAGAAACCGGCTCAAACCTTTTCGCAGGGATACCAAGCCTAAACCAAATTACCCAGCCCAATTGCCCAAGCCCAAACCCACTAGGCCCAAACCTAAACACAAACTGAATCGGCCCAAACCCAATTACCCAGCCCAATTGCCCAAGCCCAAACCCAAACCAAAACTGAACCGACCCAACCCAAACTAAACCGGCCCCAAACCTAGAACGCAGTCGGTGCGTGCGCCGCGTGTGGGCCTGCGCGTAGGTGCATGTCTTGGGCGGCGGCGACCACGACAGTCCCGACGACTTTTCCAGTGACCCAAATCTGCACGTGCTGCGGTGCATGGCCGTCCGGGCCGCCGCCCCATGACGGCGCGTGGTTGTACCCAAGGTCATTCGTTAGGTTTTTCGACGTCTTGAATCCGTTTATGACATCTGTTTCCCGAAATTCAACCGTTTTAGTATAGTTTTATTAATTGGTACCTTTATGTGCTTAGGTGCAATTGTGTATGGCATTTCCGTCCTTTCTAGTTTGCCCGACTCTTCGACGGTGAAGTATTTGTGAGTGGACCTCTTCTAAAATGCATATTTTACTATTAGAAATGCATACATGAAAAGCATGATTTGTTGGTTACATTTTATGAAACGTTTATGAGTAAATTGGATTTACACTTTATGATATATTATGCTTTATCGGATTTACGTTCTTTGAAGTATATATGATTTATGATTATATACTTTGAACGGGATTTACGATATGACGTTTTAGCTACTAAGCTCCGATTAAGATAGATACGTATATTAGAAATACTATGGTAATGTTTTATGTGCTTATTTAGTGGTTATTCATATGATACTGCCTATGGGCGAATGGTCCTACCTACAGGCGAATGATACTGCCTACGAGAGAATGATATCTATGTATGGCTTCGATCAGGTGTTGTAGGGGCCTACGGGCGATTGATGTCGGGTGATGTAGGGGCCTACGGGCGAATGAAGGCCTACGGGGGATTGCTACTTATATATGGCTTCGGTCGGGTGTTGTATGGGCCTAAGGGCGAATGAAGGCTTACGGGGGATTGATACTTATATATGGCTTCGATGGGGTGCTGTATGGGCCTACGGGTGAATGAAGTGTTCTATATGCCTTCAGGCGAGTGAAGAGTTCTATATACATCCGGATGATACTAATACCACTACTAAGCACACTATATATGATATATGTTTTATGAAGTTTTTTGCCATGTTAGGGTTTTCGGAAAACCTATTACATATTATACTATTGAGTTTTCATAAATGTTGGGGTTAGTACGCTGATGAATAACTGTTTTACTATTACTTATATATCAACTTGGTCAACTCATGTTTTGTTTTGTGCCCTCTCATGACTTAGAATCGAGGTGTACAATCTCGGCGCCAAGACACTCCCGCATCGGCATCTTCGAGTCCTTTCTGTGTAGGACCCATCTCCTTGTTTAGTCAATTCTATATTATTCCTTTTTAATGTCTCAGATTAGTTGTATGCTGTGAACACGTTCCACAATTGCATATTCATTATAATTAAATTTACAAGTTTTATTCATGTTAGTTATTTCTTTCTAGTTCTCATGCATTTTAATATGGCATCGTTATCTTCGGGTGTCGAACAGCATGTGCCTACCTTGGTATTTGGAGGATATCAGGGTCGAGCGTGTTAATTTGGTATCAGAGCGTGGTTTTTTCAGAGCATACTTAGGATCTTATGTTACTGTAGTAGTGTGTCGGTCATGACGTCATTTAGATGTCACGACTTTCGAATTTGGTGCCATTCGGCACAGTTGTGCAAACGTTTCTTTGTTTGAATTGTCACCTTCTAGTTGAAATACAAGAATTTGTGTCGGGATTATGCCTCATAGGTGACGAAATGGATTGTTGGATGACTTTCAACATCGGACCGATACTCTGCAACATGCGTTCCCTAGGAATTGCAGACATAGTCTGTTTTACATTGAAATGACCTGGATTTAGAAATCGTAGTAAGAGGAAGTTTGGTTAAGACTAGCTGAAAATCCAAGATGGTGTTGCCACTCTGCAACATGAGTTCCCTATGAATGGCTGGCATAGTCGTATCTACATAGGAGAGTGGTGAAACGAAAAATCTAAGTGGTTTGAGTTTGGAGATCTAAAAACGGTGATGTTACTCTGCGACATGCGTTCCCTAGGAATGGCGGGCAGAGTTATATCTTTATGGAAATTATTCAAAACATGTGAAGTGCATGTTGGAGAAGGTGAGTAAGCTATAGTCATCGTGAAGTTTAGTAAGTGTTAGTTAGTGGGATCGAATCAATGTCCTTGGACTCGCTGCCGCTGAGGAAATTCGTGTGGATTTTTAGAAAAACTCTCAGCGAATGTTTTATCGATAACCTTCTTGCTTACTCCAACCACTAGGTTAATTTCACTAAATATCGACTGTCAGCTGTACGTCAAATTCTTCGAGCGTTGTTTTTATTTTAGAATAGATACTTTTCCTGGGATTTTCTTTAGTAGCAGACGTTATTCTCATCAATTTCCAAAAGGGGTTACAACCGTTGGAAATTGAAAATCCTCGCAAGATGTTGTGAAATACAAAATGTCTTTGGTCTTCTGAAGTCCTATAAGCAATTCTTAAATATTCTTTTTTGAGCTTAGACCTATTTCCTTTTTGGTAAGAAACCAGTCAACTTTATTACGATGCTTACAGTGAACGAAGTTCTGGCAATGAGGTATTGTGAACGTAGTTCTTACACTTTTTTGAATTCTGCGGTGGTATATTATTATTAAATGTTTGGCTGTACGTTGATGTAGCATGATCGAGTAACGCGTGTGTCTCTTGATGACTGGAACCGCATGATGTGAACCATCCTATCTTTGACCTAAAGCTGATAACGATCTTCCTTGCTGTGAAATCTGGTGACGTTTTCTCTATAGAGAGAAATGTTGCATTCTTTTTTACCAAACAAGTTATAGCGTGTTTCACACGAAAATGGTTGAGTTATGACTGAAGAGGAGTATAGAACTCATCGGTGAGTTGATTGCACCTTTCCATCATGGTCAGGCAACTGTCGTAGCTAATGCTCTTAGTCAGAAATCCCATGGACAACTTACCTTCATCGAACCATCCATATCCCACTATTGTTTTCTTTTCGAAGAATTAGCTTTACTTTGGCGTTCGACCCACGATGAGTATTGTTGGCTCATATTTCAGCATATGCCATGCATGCTTGCAGTACTAAATGGGACCACTGTGTTCGTCCCCTTTATTACTGGTTTTGTATGTGTGGTATATTGTTGAATATGTGAGGGAACATCTAATTTAATGATAGGTGAAAGTAATGAGATGGAAGCCATCGAGCTTAACTCAATCTTCTTCTATTCCTATTTAAGAGGTGGGAAGAAATTTTCATGGTTAACCTTTTTGGGTTATCGGGGACCCATTAGGGATGCAAACGGAGACGGGTGAGTTCTTCCTTCTACCAGTCCGCGACGACTATTCTTTTGATCACTTGGCAGAATTCTTCCTTCTAAACTTTGTTTAACTGACGTCTTGACTAACATCAGTTTCGATTGAAATCCCTGTTTCACCTTCTAGTACTAGAAAGCAGATACTTCGTATCATTCCTAAAGCAGACATACTATTTTGGAAGACCACTCAGATCTGAAAGTTTATGCCGGAACCATTAGTCATTTAATCACCCTTTAACACCGTATCGAGCGAGTCATTACTACTGGTGATTGAATATCCTTGAGATTATCGCTCCCTGAGTTTATCATTGTAATAAGTTATTATGAAGGTTGGAATGGGGAAAAAATTTGAGTTCCTGTCTATTAGATTACTTTAGACTACCACCCGAGTTTAGTCCGCACTCAACCATCTCGACTTGCCACCACAAAAATCAAGGTAGGTACTTACACGTATTTTTGCTTCAAGGCTACGCTTTCACTCCAGTTATTAAGTACTTTAGATTTGTTGGACTTGATTTGACCCTTAAATTCGTGAGTGTTCACTTAGCCCTCTCGGCATAGCTATCCGCTAAATCCGAGATAAATTTTCAATGAATCAATTTGCGTAGGCTTTGTGAATCACATTGTTCTAGTTCTCGGTGTATCATCACTTTTGTACCTCATCGTGATGTGCGTTCCACTTCTAATTTTGTGAAGTTTTCATAAAGGCCTTGAGTATTAAGTTGTTTGTCTTGTATCGCATTTTTATTCGTAGACTGTTGGATAACCTAAACGAACTATCTAGACCTTGGAAGATGTGTTGTGTTATTTTGATGTGTGGTTTCTAAATGATTAGAATTTGCATTGATCATTTTGGAGTAGTTACGACGATACTTTTTTTTTTCTTTTTTTTTTTCCAGTTTGAGTGTGGCACTATTTGAGACTTGGTATGATAGATTCTATTAGGAGCACTGGTTAGATAGTAGAGTTTTGCGAATTGGTTTTCGGATGTTCGAATTTAATATATGAGAAACTGTGTGCTTCTGTTGTTGTTGACTTGGTGTTGGACAAATTGGTATGTTTGCACCCTTAGGAAATTACTACTTGCTTATCAAGACAACAATGTGTTGTCGATATCACGGGCGGTCGATTGTGATATCGATGGCTTATTCGTTGGGTTCGTTAAGCATGTGGACAGGTAGACCCGTCTACGATAGTTGTTACTGTTTAGTTATTGTTGGGGCTCGACCCAATGACACTCACTTGTTCTTGGAGTATGTGACGTTATGAATCCTTGGGCGAGACCTACATTCATTTACGGTTTTATTTCTCAATGCAAGTATTTTAACTTACATAATATATTTATTTTGGTATTTTTGACGTTACAAATGTTTGGTTGAGTCTTTTCCTTTTCAGTGTTAAGTTCAGTACTAGTTTTCGACCTTTGTGTTAGTACGTACCTATTTTGACGTTATTGTATTATACTTATCTATTCTTGACCTTACGTTATTATACAATTTCGACGTTATATCTTTATAAAGTATATTTCTACTATTATACTGATGTGGGAAAAAAGTAGGAGCTTGGAGGCATGAAAGAGGATTTTGCAACCCACTCGCGACGGTGTGGCATATTCTCTTAATACAACAACTATGATTTGATTTCTTCTCTATACATATATCATTTCCTATCTTCGAGTATTTATGTATAGTACGTTATTTCAAAGTTCGGGACAAAATTTACTTAACGGTGGTAGATTGTAACAACCCGTCCCGGAATTTACGGAACAGAAGGGTATTTTGGTAATTTCACTTTGTTGGGCTAGATATTTTGAAGTGGTTTGCTTTTGCGTTTTATTTGGTGTGCCCAAGGGGGCCCACCTTTTGGTTTTTTCCCCTAGGCCAAATCCCTCATCTCTCTTTTCCCTCACAGCCCTCTCTCTCTCCATCACTTCTCACTTTCTCTCTTTCTCCCTAACTCTCTCCTATATCCCCGGGCTCTCACCTTTCTGCAAACCCTCCCTCCTCTCTCTACGTTCACTCACACTCATAACCACCTCAACACTTGGATGGAGAGGCTTCGAAAACGCCGCACCAAACACCGAGGAACTCCACAGTGATGTTGTCACTATTCATCATCTTCCCATACGTGTTTCATGATTTTCCGACATTGGTAAGCTTCTAGAAACCCTTGGGATGTGTTTTAAGGTTAGATCAAAGCCTTTTTTAAGTTATACATAAGTGTTAAACGCAGAAAATAGCTCGGAGTAGCTTTTCCCAGTTTTTCGACGAACACTGCCACTTTCGAGGTGTTTTTCGGCCAAACTACAGCTAGTTAGCTATCATGAAGGTACTATTCTTTTCATCTTGTTGAGTACTACAACTTTCATTTTTGAATCACTCGATTTGGTTGAGTATCGAAGAAGTTATGAGCATTTGAAAACTTGCTTAGAAATCGGCTAACCTGTGGCCTGAAACCGGGTTGACACGACCCAAACCCTTAACACGGGTACAAACCGATCCTAGAAACAGGAATAAACCTTTGGGCAGGGCTACCAAGCCCAAACCCAATTACCCAGCCTAATTGCCCAAGCCCAAACCTAAACTCAAACTAAACCGGCCCAACCCAAACCGAACTGGCCCCAAACCCAAAAACCAGTGGGGGCATGTCTTGGCCAACGGGTGGAGCACACGTGCTACCACATGAGGTACTTTCCTACGTCGCCGTCCATGGTGGTGACCGCGACGGCGCTGGTGACTTTTCTGGCCAACTTTGGGGGTTAATACTTTGATGAATGTTTCAGGATTACTTATACACCAGCTTGGTCTACTCATGTTTTATTTTGCGCCCCCTCAAGACTTAGAATCGAGGTGTACAATCCCAGCGTCAAGGTACTCCTGCATCGGCATCTTCGAGTCCTTCGGTGTAGGACCCATGTCCTTGTTTATTCAATTTTATATCATTCATTTTTAGTGTCTCAGATTTGTTGTATGTTTTGAACACGTTCCATAATTGCATATTCATTATAATTAAATTTACAAGTTTTATTTATGTTAGTTATTTCTTTTTAGTTCTCATGCATTCTAATATGACTTCGTCATTTTCGAGTGTCGGCCAGCACGTGCTTACCTTGGTATTTGGAGGATAACAGGGCCGGGCGTGTCACATGTTCTCTAGGAGTGTCATTTTGCGACCTCATGTAGCTTTCTGGTTGATTCCGTCCCTTGTTGTTAGAAACTAATGAACATGCTTTCGACTTCATTTGTATGGTGGTCTGGCATACTTGGCAGGCAAGGAATGATCGAATTTGGAACGGGTAGCAAAAGGCCCCTGAGGTTGTGGTGCAACGCGCCGTGGCATGGCTGCAGGAATTCCAAGCTGCGGCAGATCTTGCACTTGTTGCTCAGCAGCATACGTCTCATTCTCAGCAAAGGGAAAATAGTGGTTCGATGCCTAGGGTGGTGGCGGAGGATTGGGTGAGAGTGAATGTGGACGGAGCTACTAAATTGCAAGCTCAGGTGGGTGGGGCTGGTGTGGTGATCCGTGACGCGCATTAAGCTTTTGTGGCTGCAACGACATGCTTTCTTCCTATTGTTTCCTTGACTTTTCAAGCTGAATTGCTAGCTAAGCATGGAGTAGAGTTGGCTCAACAACTTGGTTATCAAAAGGTTCAAGTCGAAAGTGACTCTTCCCAAGAAATTTCCATTATCAATTCTTGTGTGGATCGTGCTTCGTTATGGATTTGCTAGCGGGGGATGTTTTACATAATGCAATTTCGTTTACTGCTTCGAAGTTTATTTCTATTCCTAGGAATAATAATGGTATTGCCCATTGTTTGGCAAAGGTAGCAGTGTTAAGTGGCACTAGATTAGTTTGGATTGAGGAGCCTCCGAGTGTTATTCTGGATCTCCTCATCCAAGAAACAATGTAAATTTTCCAAGTTAATGATATCGTCTTTCCTTCAAAAAATAGAGAAAATTAAACTAAAGAATGAGAAACTGATGGCCAAATTTGAAGAGAGAAAAAAAAAAAAACTGTCAATAATTCAGCATGGTATATTTGACCCAATGGGCCATGGGAGCTTCTTATTGTTGCAGTGCAGTGATAACAATGTCATTATTTGTTATAATTATCTCTTACTATTATTATGTAGTACTAGATTGTAAATTTCGTCGATTATAATGTAACCTTACATTTCTTGTAATTCAGACGTTAATGTGGTTTGTTAACGCTCATAATTGGAACGTCAACAAGGAATCAATATGGTCAACCTTTGGTGGGTTTGATGATAGGACAAGTATGAAAACAAGAAGATTAAGTGGTTTACCCGAAGAAATAGGCTACCTTCACTAAGGAATATGCAATATATTTGCTAAGAGATACAAGGGTGCTCGTTACAAAGTAAAAAAATCCTCCCTTTCTAGGATCCAATCCCTTTTTTGGGGGTTTTGTTTGTTAGAGTATGAGTATGAAATTAACAATGTATCCGGTTATAGTGTATGAATTGATAAGGAAAAGTTTGATTAATAAGCTTTGAGTAATCCTAATTCTGGTACGATTGAAAGTACTTATATTGGTTCGAGTTTTGAGGACTTGAACATGAACTAGGATTGTGTTTATTCGCATGTTGAATGGATGGTTGAGTCATATACTGATTCTAATAGGAGAACATTAAGGATTATGTTGAGTATATAAACACTAGCCATTGCTTTTGCAATACACGGCTCATATCGAATCAGAGATATATTCTTTGAGAGTAATTGGTTATTGTTAAAGAGGAGAAGGTTAATTGTTTAATAGGCTGTATCGTCTTCGTTAGGTGTTGCAGGTATGACTCTTGTACTTTGTCTTTATAATTCTAAACGTTGTTCTTGTGTTCGTGGTTTAATGGCATGTATGTGATCTTTGGTTTATGGCGTTTACATATTTCTAACATTGTTCTCTTTATATAGCCCGGGGTAGCTTAAAAAAGTATTGGGCTTTAAGTCTCGAACCGTCCTACTCGGTAGATAGGTTGTAAGAGTGGACCTCGATGTCGGCTAACTCTATGCTATGTGACTAACCTGTGGGGTGGAAGTGACGGTTGAGCTTGTCTACTACTTGGTTTCAAAGTCAGAAACCTATTGAGCGCATCGCTCGTTCGTGGGTGTTGGATAGTAACTCTACCGAGCACTAGGTCTGAGAGTCCTTAAATTCCTTTACAGGCTTTCTTCCATGTTGATGATCGACGCGTGGCATGGAGGTAACATTTGGACAAACCGGTCTCTTGGAACTTCGTGCTAAAAAGTTGTCAAGTCCGGCAACTGGTTAAAGTGGTCGAAAAGCACTTTAAGTTGGGTGCTCGTTCCTTCTGGTCAGTGACAAGGATTGATTTGTGGTGGTGTGAGTAGCTATTTTCCTTAAGATTCTTCAGGTCAGTTCTTGTATCTGTATGTTTTTGGTTTTCCTGTCGATTCAAGTTACTTTCATGTTATTAATTTGTGGTGGTGTGAGTAGCTATGACAATTGATCGGGATAGGTATAAAGTTTTTCGGAAGAAAATTTGGTGTGTCAGAAAAATAGCCAGCGAGAGGAGGCGATCCTAGATCTATACACTATCATGGAGTAGAATGGTATTAACATTATTGGTATGTGAACTTTGATTTATATGGAACACTTCACTGTGTTTAGGATAAGGAACACTTTTAGATCTCAAGCACCAAGACATGTTGAGCACAATCGATCCTCAAAATGACGATCGGGAAGCGCAAATTACGACCAAGGGCTCGACAATCTCATTTACTGGGTGAACTTTGAGGATGCTATAGATGCAATACATGATGAGCTGCTGGGTTGAGCTTGGTGGTACCTTTGTTTACCAACCAAGAAATGCCTCTCTTGTCATAAACTTAGGGGACTCTTCTGCCGAAACGACCGCTTGAGACAAAGAGTCTAGATTTGGGAGATCCTATATTTTCAAAATGTATGTTTACTATTATTCTTTTAAAAGAGCTATTTTACCCCCTTCAGGTGGTTTGGGGTCGATTGCAACCTCATACAACATTTTTAAAACATTTCAATTTGATACATTTACTGATCATTTTATTTTAATTTCATACATCCGTTAGAAAATCCATTAAGTAAACCGTTAAGTGATGACGTGGCAAATATATGATCCACATTTCTGTTGACGTGGCTGCCAAATTTGTGGTACGTGGCAAAAAAAAAAAAATCTACCAAAAATTCATATGTACCAAGAAGCCAAATGGAACAAAAATTCAAAAGTACCAAGTAACTAAATGTACCATTATAATCAAACGTACCTAACAACGAGTTTTGTTACATTCTATTTAATTTACTAAAATAAATATTTTAATAAAAAAATAAAAAATCTTAAATCATCATAATAAGAGATGCATAAAAAATAGGAGGAAAAAGCGGAATGCTAAAGTGAATAAACTTCTAATGAAATAAATTTAAAAGACCAAAATTGTAGGGAAAATGTTTAATCAAATTTGCAAAAGGAATAGATGTTTAGTCTATGACATTTAAAAACTAGGCGTCTAATTCAAAAAGTCCCTAATTGTTACTTTGTATTTATCACTGTTCTAAAAATCCCCGCCTAGCGCCGCCTAGGCCCCGCCTAGGCGCTAGGCGGCTGGTCACCGCCCCGATTAATGCCTAGGCATTTGAAAATTAGGAAAGGGCGCCTAGACCAGTTGAGGCACCCGCCTAGACCGCCTAGGCACCCGCCTAGCCCGCCCAAACCCGCCTAGACACCTGCCTAGGTTGCGACTCACTTAGATAACTTTCAATTTGCATTTTATTTTTTTAATAAATTGTAAGGGACTTGTTGAATACTTAAATGAGCACATACTATATGTTTGTTCCCCATGTTTTCATTATGTTCCAATACTTCATAATATATATGTCATTCTATTTTGTAGTTTATGATGAAATTATATATATTTTAAGTATAAACAGACACTTATTTACACGAAATATAATGGATTTAGTTAAATCCGCCTAGTCCGCCTAGGCGCCCGCCTAGACCCCGCCTAGCCTCCTAGGCGCTAGGCCCCAGCCCGCCGCCCGACTAGCGCCTAGCGTCTTTTAGAACCTTGGTATTTATAGTAAAGTTTATGGGTTAGCATGAGGGGAAATTGGTACGTGTCATGACTTAGTTCATAGACATCTTTTGTATTTACTATAAGGTGCTTGCAAGCACTATCTGTCAATGGAGGTAGCAAGTGGTCTTGCTATTGCATGCCATCATTTGCATGCATTTACTTGGACCTTACGTATTAGATTCAATGATCATCTCGGTTGAATAAATCGGACCGAAAATCGAACCGCAACCCCAAAAGCTTAATCAAATGTTTTGAAAGTTTAATCAAAAACTCAAAAAGCATAAATGTTTAGTCTACAAAAGTCTAAAATGAGGTATCTAATTCTAATTTTCTCAAATTTTTTTAATTATTATATAGAATGGGTATTTATTTCCAAACTAATTTCAAACCCAAACTTCAAACCCTTTAAGCCCAAATAGAATGTTAGGCCTCCTATTAGAAAGTTAGAAAGAAACCCTAGCATACTAATTATTCATTCTTTTCTTCTCCCTAGCCGTGTTCCTTCTCTCCATTTTTTTTCTTCTTTTTTTCCTATCATGCAGCCACCTTCCTCGCTCCCATTTCTCTCTTGTTTTTTTTTTCTTCTTTTGTTCTCTCATCTCCCTCTCACCCATTTCTTTCCCTTTCTTTTTTTTTTCTCCCTGCTACATCTCTCTTTATCCCACTGTCCAACTCATACCTCCGCCGAAGTTAGCCATGGCTTCCGCCATTGTCGACAACAAGGTGGTTCTCGCTCGCCATTGTTGATATGCACTAGATGCAGCCACCTTTCACTGCAACTGTTCTGATGGACTTGTTCTCTTCGGTCACTGAGCTTTGATTTGGAAGATTCGACTAAGTGTGGTGCAAATTGTATATAATTCTTGTCGATTTTATTCTTTGATTTGGCTTAATTTTGATAGATATGAGTGACTTGGGTCTGCAATTTGATTGATCTGGAATTTGGTCTTTTTGATTTTAAAAATTATGTTAGATTTGAATGGATTTGAAGTGTTATATTTTTGGCTAAAAATTTATTTTTCTTCCAATTTCTTCAACTTTCATTGTATTCGGCATTATTTGTATTATTTAAAAAAAAACCAAACCGAACCGAAAAAAAAAAATTAAACCGAACCGAACTGAACTGAAATGTTGGTTCGGTTTTGGCAAAAAATGGAACCGTTTTGAACCGAGCCTAGCCCTAATGTCAAGCACTATCGATTCTCAAAATGACAATCGGGAAATGCAAAATTATGACCAAGGGCTTGACAATCTCATTTACTGGGTGAACTTTGAGGATGCTATAGATGCGATTCGTGATGAGCTGTTGGGTCGGGCTTGGTGGTACCTTTGTTTACCAACCAAGAAATGCCTCTCTTGTCATAAACTTAGGTGACTCTTCTACCAAAACGACCGCTCGAGACAAAGAGTCTAGCTTTGTGAGATCTCGTATTTTCAAAATGTATGTTTACTATTATTGTTTAAAAAGAGATATTTTAGATTTATTATATATATATATATATATACACACACACACACATACATGCCCTTTACCAAGAGGGATCCCCATTTTTCTAAAAAAATGGGGACACCCTCTTGACCGTTGGATTGACTTTAATGAAATTGTGTGGTTGAGATTAAAACACAAGCCACACAACCTCAACCACACAATTTCATTAAAGTCAAATCCAACGGTCAAGAGGGTGTCCCTATTTTTTTAGAAAAATGGGGATCCCTCTTGTGAAAGGATTCCTATACATATATGTATGTATATTTGTTACTTTGTATTTATAGTAAATGTCACATCCCGGCCCTGGCCCCCACCACATCCCGGGCTCGACTCCACCGTAGCAAGATATTGTCCTCTTTGGGCCCCAACCATGCCCTCACGGTTTTGTTTCTGGGAACTCACGCGAGCAGAACTTTCTAGTGAGTCACCCATCCTAGGAATGCTCTGGCCCATTCTCACTTAACTTCTGAGTTCCTACAGAACCCGAAGCCAGTGAGCTCCCAAAATCCATCAATTATAGCCTTTGGTAGCCGCCTCATATCCCTATAAATAGAAGCTAAGCTCCATTTAGTTTTCCAACATGAGCTAGCATGCTCTCTGGAGCTCACGTAGTATATGTGTGTGTGAGTGTGTTATGTCTGTGTGTGTGTGTATATATATATAGTTTATATATGTATAGAGAGTGAAATTATACATGGCTTTAGGAGTGATCAAGGAGCTTACTCAAGTACGTGGAGCTTAGCTATTGCAGTAGTGATATAGATCTTCGTGTTAGCTTTGGAATCGAGGTAGGGGTTTCTTGGGGAACTTATCGTCATTGGGGTATTTGTCTTGTTTAAGCTTTGTGAAATATGTGTTATACTTGATCTATCTCTATAATTGATATAACTGTGTATTTTGGAATATGATATTCATGTTACTAATCGTGATAATGTTGATTATATGCATATGTCATTGCATATTGGAGTGGAAGGATTTTATTGGTTTATTCGAGACTGGGATATGGAAATAGAATTTTCTTTTGTCTGGTTGAGTTTGACTCTCATAGGGACCAGCAGGGATGGCAAAAGTGAAATTCTAGGAATGGTAAGAAGTAGTGGAGACTAGCGACCGAGAGGAGAACAAGATGACTAACAAAAGGGGAAATATGGGTTGATTGAGTTACGGGGGTTACTTTATATAATAGAGCATTTGGACCACCGCTGCAGTGGTAAAATGCATGGTATGGGACATGCAAGTCCGCATGTTTTATTATATAGATTAACGGGTTGGATAATTGAAGTTAAGATGCATTCATGATAAATAATTTATGTTTGATAACATGTTATAATTGAGTTATGCGAGCATGACACTTGGTTTAACCTTGACAATTATCCTTGATAAGATTTATGTCCCTACTGAGCTATGGTTTTGCTCACCCTACACATATTAGACTTTGCAGGTTCCTACAAGTTTAAAGAAGGGTAGGTGAGTTGAGTTTGTTTTAGACGAGGGACTTTAAGAGTTTTTATTTATCTTGTACACTTGTAAGAATTTTGGAGTTATTTTTACAAGAGAAGTTTAGTTTTTCGTTTTTATTTCCACTTTTACTCACGCACCGGGCACGGGGTTAAATTTTTTCGCCGACCCCGGCTCCGGGGCATGATGTCACATCCCGGCTTGAGCCCCCACCACATCCCGGGCTCGACTCCGCCGTAGCACGATATTGTCCGCTTTGGGCCCTGGCCACACCCTCATGGTTTTGTTTCTGGGAACTCACGCAAGCAAAACTTCCCAGTGGGTCACCTATCCTGGGAATACTCTCGCGCGAACTCGCTTAACTTCGGAGTTCCGATGGAACCCGAAGCCAATGAGCTCCCAAAAGGCCTCGTGCTAGGTAGAGATGGGAATATACATATAAGGCTTACAGGATCCACACCCCTGGGCGATGTGGGATCTTACAATCCACCCCCCTAAGGGGCCCGACGTCCTTGTCGACACACTTCTGGCCAGGGAGTGGCTCTGATACCAAATTGTCACATCCTGGCCCGGGCCCCCACCACATCCTGGGCTCGACTCCGCCGTAGCACGATATTGTCCGCTTTGGGCCTAGACCATGCCCTCACGGTTTTGTTTCTGGGAACTCACGCAAGCAGAACTTCCCAGTGGGTCACCCGTCCTGGGAATGCTCTCGCGCGAACTCGTTTAACTTTGGAGTTCCGATGGAACCCGATGCCAATGAGCTCCCAAAAGGCCTCGTGCTAGGTAGAGATGAGAATATACATATAAGACTTACAGGATCCACACCCTTGGGCTATATGGGATCTTACACATGACATAACTTAGAGCCAGCTTTTAAGGGGTGTGACCGGTTCCATTGCACAGGGCCCCAAAATTTTGGGGGCCCCCAAAAATAGTTTTTTTTTATTGAATATAATAATCTATAAAAAAATATTATATCAAAATAATATATAAAAATATTAATCAAATAAAAAACTATATATATAAAAATATGATGGGGCCAAAACCATCAGATTCGTGCCCCCCCCCCCAAAATAATATTTTACTGAATATAATAATATATAAAATAATATTATATAAAAATAATGTATAAGTATACCAATCAAATCAAGAAATATATATATATATATATATATATATATATATAAATCTGATGGCTGACTCCCAATTTCCCATCAGCCACTGAGTCCCATCACTGCTGCTGATTCCTACTTTTCTTCTTTCACGCCAAATCCCATCACTACTCCCACTTTTCTTCTTTCACAATACGCACCACAGTTCCAGCGCAGAATTTCTATCACTGCCGCTGCAATCTACTTTACTTCTCTCTTCCCATTGTTCTTTTTCCCATAAATTATTAAACCCTAATTTATAAGTTCATGAAATTGAAGAGAAACTTCCGAATTATGAAGACAATTCAACTTATCAGAATGATGTAGACTTCAATTAAAGTAAGATATTTACTAATTTAAGTATATTGACTTGGAATTTGAAGATTTGGGTATTTCTCATTTATAATATTTTTTTTTCTTCTGTACTTTTCAGGGCAAAATCAAGAGGAGAGCAGTCACAAGAAATCACTAGACCCACATGTATTGCAGACTATCAGGTTTCATTGTTCATACTTACTATAATTTTATTGTGATCTTATTTGAGATATAAAAGATGGCACCTACTAGAAAATATCCATCTGGCTACTTAAAGCGTTAAAGAAAAAGAAAAGTTGAACAATTGACTCAGTCTTAAAAAGGAGCTATTGATAGGTTTTTTCTGAAAGAAAAAGAACCACAAAATTCAGTGGATGATTTAATTATGGAACAACAAGATGACAATGAGAAACTAGCTGATGATTTGGGCAATGAAGAATTTGATGATGACCTTGATGAGAATGATAATCATGATAATGCTCCTATTGTCAGTGGTCAACCGAGTGAGTTCATTCCCTCAAACATTTATGATCCTCAAATTTGGGATAGTCTTGATCCTAAATGGATTGATTTGTTGGCAGAAAAATGTCTTGCAAGAGATCTATCAATTGAGAAAGGTCCTAAAGATCAGTTTAATAAGCGTTTTAATGCAGCCTTTTACACTCGATATTTATCCAATGGAGAGTAACATGATAGAGATTGGCTAGTCTATTCAAAGGATGTTGATAAAGTGTTCTGTTTTTGTTGCAAATTGTTCAAGAAAGGACCTAGGTCAATTAGCAAATGAAGGCTGCAAAGATTGAACACATCTCAATGTGAGGCTTAAAGAGCATGAAACCAGTTTTGATCACATCTCGAACATGACCACTTGGATTGATTTGGGTCTTAGATTGCAGAAAAATGAAACAATTGACAAAGTTGTGCAAGACCAGATCAAGAAAGAAAAAGAGCATTGAAGGGAGTTACTGCGAAGGTTGATTTCCATTGTGAAATATCTAGCTAAATACACACTGGCTTTTCGTGGAAATAATGATAAGCTTTATCAAGAAAGTAATGGAAATTTTATGGGCCTAGTTCAAATGATAGCTTAATCTGGTCCATTGATAATGAATCATCTTCAACGCTTCCAAAATAATGAGATTCGTTATCATTATCTTAGTCATACCATCCACAATGAGTTGATATTGTTGATATCTTGTGAAATCAAAGCTGCAATCATTCAAAAAGTCAAAGAAGCTAAATATTTTACCGTGATACTTGATTGTACTCCTGATTTTAGCCACCAAGAACAGATGACCTTGATCATAAGATGTGTGGATGTGAACAGTACTCCAGTAAAAGTAGAAGAATATTTTTTTGCAATATCTGATTGTGAATAACACATCAGGAGAATGACTGTTTGAAGAGTTGCATAATGTATTAAAAGTTCTTGATCTTGACATTGATGTTGTGAGAGGGCAAGGTTATGATAATGAATCAAATATGAGAGGGAGACACCAAGGTGTACAAAAGAGGCTTTTGGATATAAATTCTAGGGCAATGTACACTCCATGTGGTTGTCATAGTCTTAACTTAACACTTTGTGATATGGCAAACTCTAGTGGCAAAGCGAAAGACTCCTTTGGAACAGTACAACGTATTTACAGCTTGTTCGCAAATTCTACAAAACGCTGGCTGATTCTAAAAGAAAATATAAAAAGACTGATTCTCAAATCATTGTCGACTACATGATGGGAGAGCCGTGCTGCGAGTGTTAAAGCAATTCAATCTCAACCTCTACAAATAAAAAAAGCTCTACTCCAATTAGCAGAAAGTGACAATGACTTAGTAACAAGAAGTGCAGCTAAATCTTTGGCAACATACGACATTGGAAATTTTGATTTTTTATTGGCATGACTATTTGGTATGAAATATTGGCTGCTGTTAATGAGGTTAACAAAGATTTGCAATCTAAAGACATGCTTATTGATGTTCCTATAGAACAAGTACAAGGATTGATCGCTTATTTTGAAAATACAGAGAAACTGGGTTTGTGAAGGTTATGATTAATGCTAAAAAACTTGCTATTGAAATGGAAATTGATCCCGTGTTTCCAGAAAAGTGTCAAGTTCGTATAAAAAGACATTTTGATGAGAATGAAGATGAATCATCCCAACCAACTGAACAATCAGAGGAGAAATCTTTTAGGGTTCATTACTTCTTGTATATAATAGATCAAGCTATTGGTTCACTGAATAGAAGGTTTGAAGAATATCAAGCATATGATGATATATTTGGGTTTTTGTTCACTTCAGAATGGTTGAATTAGATGGACAATGATAAATTGAAAGATTGTTGTGATCGGCTTCAAAACTTTCTCAAGAAAGATGAGCTCTTTGATGTTGATGGAGATGCATTATTAGTAGAGTTGAAGCTTTTACGAGAGCTTTTGCCAAAAGAAATAAAGACATCCATTGACATTGAACTACTTGAAGAGGATGCATTGTTTCCCGACTGCAAGCATTGCATACATAATTGTATTGACTGTACCTATTACCGTTGCATCTGCAGAAAGGAGTTTCTCGAAGTTAAAGTTATTGAAATCATACTTGCGGTCAACTATGTTGCAGGAAAGGTTAAATGGACTTGCTTTGATATCAATTGAAAGTGATTTTTTAGACAAAATTGACTATGAAGGTTTAATTGATGATTTTGCAGCAAAGAATGCACGAAGAGCCATCTTTAAGTGAAACTTTAGTGCTAGACTTTTTTAAGTTATCTTTATTTGCTTTCTTTAGATTGAACTTATTGTTAATAAGCTTTTTGTACATTCAATAGTATTTAGAAATAGATGGTTAGTGAGTTTTAAAGTTTATTTCGATATTATTTTTTAGCATCAATACATTGTTCAATTTTTTTTTTTTAAAACGTCTTATAAAAAGGGCCACTTTTATGAATTTCGCACAGGGCCCCCGAAATCTCAGAGACGGCTCTGACTCTTATTAACACTAGCAGGACCTAGAGGAAGATGTGTGTTCGGGCAGGAAATCCCGGGTGGCGGAGGTTCTTGCTCGGGCACACAGCTCCCCGAGGGATTGGCACTTTGGTTGGTCGTTGGACTCCAGCTTGTAAGAGGCTTCAATAATAGCTTATAATTAGTCCTGAAAGGTGCCTTTGTGGGGCCTTAGGTATAGGCCTTGAGGCTCACACTCAAAACTAACTATATGCGGAGGCGTGCCACCGCCATCTCTTATATGACAGATGTAGAACAAGTTGGTTTAAGTTGATTACTTGCGTCCCAAGTTATCTTAACTTCTTGTTTATCAAAGGATTGTCGTAGATGGGTTAAGTCTACATTAAGTTATTTTCTATGCCTTGAGATCAAGGACTTTTATCTAACTTGTATGCTCGAAGAATGATAGTCAAATCTGATCAAATCATGAGTTATAGTCCGTTTTTATCTTCTTACGATAATGATGACGTTAGATCTAAGATCCTATGATGCTTTGAATAGATAAGGGTTTAGAAATGACTTGCATATATGCTGAGGAATACATTATAAAGCTAAATCTACTGATTAAAAGACAACACAAAGAGAGTCGGGCAAGATTTAACCTTGTCGGGCAAGGTTGAATCTTGTGCAGCTTCTCTTCTTTATGATTACAAAGGTTTATAGGCGCTAAAGGGAACGAAGGTAAACTAATCTATACGAGGAAATCGATACTACAACAGTTGGAGAAAGGTAGCAGAGCTTTTACACATGAAAAGGTTATTATATTCTGGGAATTCTAAGGCTACAAGGGAGGCAGAGTCTGAGCAAGGCATAGCTTTCTGGGTAGTTTGGCTTGACTGAGAGAGACAAGTTGTATGTTTGTTTGATTAGTTGAGTGTCCTTGTCTCTGGGCCATTTTCCTCATTTTATAGACAAATGAGTCTGTCTGCTTGGGGTTTGAATCTTGCCCGAAAGCCACTAGGGTAGCAAGCCGCTTGATTATTTACTAGGATTGCCACTGTAAAGTACTTTTTGGCTAATAGCTGGCGGGTCTCCATCACTTGTCCTATCTGATGGTAGGCATGTGGTCTATGTATTAATGAGGAGCCGTCAACTTGCCTTGAGAATCTGGTCTGGGCTTGCTACTGGGCTTCGGGCAAAACTCTTCTTATTTCCCTCTTGGGCCTTTCTTCTTAAGTTTAGATTTCAGCCCAAACAGTGCCCCCTTCAATCGTTGTTAAGCCTGCAAACCAAGGCACTAATAATAATTGAACAGCCGTCATTCATTAATTACCGTTACATGTCTATCTCAGAACTTGCACCGCCCAAAAGCAACTATTGGTCAGCCGAGGCTCTTTGCCTAACCCACGACTCCTGCCTTTAATTAACTGTTCTTCATTTGATCTCAGGTTAATTTCCTTAAACCATTCTAGTCCCTTAAACCCTGGATTTTCTTAAACTCCTTAGGAATTCTTCAGAAACCTTACCTCTTTTGATATTCTCCATGTACTTTCAACCTTTTGTCCTAAGCTAGAATAATGGCCCCAAATCTTTCTCAATCTCAACTCTCTTATGAATCTAGCGAGGGTATTACTACCCTGCGCCGTTTGCTCAATGCCCTTCATCGTCATCGGGCAGGTTTGCATACAGAACTTTTCTTTGAGGAAGACGGGGTGCATTTACTAGAACCTGCATGGATTTCTCCAATCCCAGACGCAGTAGAAGCTAACATGCCCAAAACCAACTGGTTCACTCCCAACCCTTTCTTGGCCGAATCAGGTATTTCTTCATCCAAGTGGTCAAACTATCATCGCGGTTTTCCTCTAATGAATGACGAAGCCTGGGTTAGGTGGATAGATGATCTCGAACCCTTCTTTAAGACGAAATGGATGAACAATGGCATTTATGAACTCATAATGCTTTCCAAGACCACCATAGTAGCTACGCCCGAATTATTGGCCACTGCTCTTCTATTCTGGAATTCGGGCACAAACACTTTTGACTTAAGGATGGGCCCTATGTCTCCGATTATCTTGGATATGGCACAAGTTTTTTGTTTAAGACCGTCAGGCAGGATTATGGACGTGACTCATGACTGGGCTCCCCCTTCTCACCCCATTGCTGAGAGTTCGGGCACTAGTTTGGGTACTTCAGCCACTCTTCTTCGGTTAGAGTACAACTCTGCAACTTTCAAGAGTTATGGTACATCATTCAAGGGTTTGATCCCTTTTGTGAAAGACAACTTCGGCTCGGGCTCCCCTAATGCTGGCCTAGAATACGAGCACATGTACTTCCTCCTATACTGGCTGAACAAGTTCGTCTTTCCCAATAAATCCAAAGGGGTGAAGGTTGAGTGGATTCCACTTGTTGAGGTTGTTCATAATTTTGATGACATTGCTACGGGTCCAATTTTGATAAGTTCGTCTTTCTCATTTCTATCATCTTATTTTCAAGATGACTCAAGACACCCCTTTTGAGACTAACCTTAATGGACCAGTTTGGATGATCCAATTGTGGTTGCAATGGTACTTCCCAGAATTTCGGGCAACTAACCTGGAGTTCCCAAAGGGTGTAGCTCATGCCCGAATTCTAGCCGAGGCTTCCCCAACAGATCATCCCACCTTTGCTTGCTTTTATTTCTTCATAGTTTCCAAGACTCGTATAGATTTGGAGTGGGGGCGTCTACTTTGAGAAGGTACCCCTGGTTCCTTGATCAAGCTTTTCAAGATGCTTTCAGAGAAGACATTGCCCCCTTTTATAAAGAGAATTTTATTAGTTGTATCCAATTGCGAGATTTGGCCTGGGGGGTCTGCAGCGATCGTTATGAGCGCGGGTTAGAGGTTTATCACCCCAACTTTTGTGGTAGACAACTAGGCTTTAGGCAGGCCATCTCAGTCCCTTTTTTGACTCTATTCACTGTGGTACCTCTTACCGCATTCACTCTCCTAATGAGGTTACTTTCCGAGCTGCCCGACGCAGCCTTGAGGTCATGAGCCAGGTTGCCCAAAAGTCCTTAATTCTTAACTTTGAATGTACTTCGACTTTTTCTACTTGGTGGGAAGCCAAGTGGATTAGGAAATACGGAGGAGATTTGCGGGAGGCACATGATCTTCTTTTCAACAAGCTTTCTCTTAGGTCCTATCTTAGTTCGGGTGGGCTTGAGAACTGGAAGGAGATGATTTCCTACAAGAACTAGCTTCTCCTAATTGGTAATTCCTGCCCCTCCAATTCTTACTTCATGGAACTTCTGTAAATCTGCCTTTTTAACTTTTTCTACAATCTTCAGCTCCAGGGACTACTGAGTTGGCGGAGGCTGGGTCAGATGAGGATTCTGCGGATGCCCGGATTCTTCATGATGTTGTAGCTGAGGCCCAAAGGCGAGAGGCTATGGATAGCGGGGATGTTTCATAGCTCTTTGGAGATTCAGAAATTGAAAAGGAGACCAGGGTGCGCACTCGGGCACTTAAACGAGCACGTGCTGCTGTTGTAGAGACTTCTGACTTCGAGCCTGAGAAACAACCTAAAGCCAAGCAGGTAGCTCCTATTCGGAAAAACAAAAGGGCTCAGACCTCCAAATCTTCCCCAGCTGCTTCAAAGACTTCTCCCGTGGTTGCTCCAGTAGAGGGCAGGCAGAAACAGAGAGCTTCCAGTAAGTATCCCTTGTCTTAATCTTCTGTTTACAATTTGAGACTTTAACAGCTTTGTTTTATCTGTATTTCAGGACCCACGACCTCTAAAAACTCTCTTTTGTTTTGAAGGATGAACCGTTGGGTGCGGAAATGCAGAGGAATGGTCAAGAATTTCGAGATGCTGCTCTCAAAGAGATTGAGGTATAGGCTGTTATTTCCTCAACTCTTTACTTTCACCTAAATAACTCTTCTGCCCGACTGTTTGTAACAAGCGATTCAAAGAGAAGTTGTTTCATCTGATGAAACTTCTTCTCCCCTAGCCTGATAAAAGAAAGCTCATCTCTCTCGGTCTAAATCTGTCCCTATGGTGGTGACTCCTATTTCTCAGTTCGATCTTTCTTCTGGGAAAATGACGCACTTTGTGGACGATGATATTGGATCAGTAAGTACTTACTTTTATTGTTTTTATCAAGAATCTTCGTCCTTTACGTTTATCATCTCCTACCTTTTCCAACCTCTTTGGGCACATGCGTTCCATCAAACACCACCCTCTGCTTTTGGAGAACCAATAGTTCCAGAGATTCCTGTAGCTTCGGAAATAACAAGTTCGTCGACTCCTCAGGCGGTTTCTACTGATGTGCCCAAAAATCCTTCTGAAGCGCCTGTTCCCCAATGTCAGGTTTCTTCCCAGGTCTATCATTATTCAAACTTTCTGCATTGTTGGTTTCCTTCATGGGTTGAACATTGACTCACACCTCCATATATAGGTTTTTGTTAAAGGATCGGGAACTGTCTCCCTTCCCTTAATAAGTCATGACAGGGAGTCTCAATTATCAGGGGAAGCAACTCTTCTTCCATCTTTCCCTCAAGCGCCGGGCTCCACTCGGGCAAGTCTAACTTGCCTTCTTTTGACTTGTATAATTCCCCTTTTAACTGGTCAATTTTTTTTGTAACAGGGTTCCAGAGATACCTCGGGCAACTCTCATCCGCCCATGGTGCACGAAAGAGATCTCTATCGCCCATTTTCGGTCCTTGATATCCAGGAGCCTCCAATCTTGAGCTTGTGACCAAGCGAGCTACAACTCCCATAGCAACTAATTTACTCCAGCTCCTGTTCCTGATGTTCCTTCCACTCCCCAGATTGGAGCTGCTCCTACTGTTGTGGCCTGAAAGTACTCAAAGCACATCCTCATCACTCTCAGCGCCGAATTTGCCCGATCTGGTGAAGAAGTTCGGACAAATAAAAAGCAAACTTCAATCTCCTTCAGTATCTTCTAAGTTCCCCTCATTTCAACATGCTCGTCAGGTTTTCAAAGACTTGATGAAAAAGGACTTTACTGCCTCTTTCAGCCTCAAGGCTCTCTTCGATGCAGAAAATGCCTTCACGAACCTTCACCAAGCCCAGTCCTTTCTGAACTTCTTTGAGAATCTGCAGGCTTTGAGGGATCAACATCACAAAGAGGAGTGTTCATACAACAGGCTGCTTTCATAAAAGACATGCAAAGAGCACTGCCATTCTGCAGCAACTGGTGGAATAAGGGACTGTGATGGAGCAGAGGATCTCCATAGTTGATGCCGAGATCCAACGTTTGGAGGAGCAATTATCTTCTTTGAAAACTGAGAAGGCAGTCCTCGCCAATCATCTTTCTCAAAAGGTTGCGGAAATGGAAAAGACTTCTCTTAAGATCGAAGATTCTAAGGCCCAAATGTTGAACAGCCATATGTGCTCAGGAGAGTCGAATCGTATTTTCACCATTATGCAAACTTATTTTTCTATAGTAGTTGCTCTGGCTGAAGACGTGAAGTTGCTGGATTAGAATCTTCTGTACTTTTCCCATGTAATGACATTTATTTGACCACTTTTTCATTCTTTTGATTGTTTTACAGCCCAGGGTGGCTCTTCAACTTTTGGTTCTCTTTTTATGTCATTACTTCATTTACTAAGGTGGTTTTTGGATTTCTCGGGCAGTCCTAGAGTCTCATCTATAGGTTTTTCTATTCTGTTTGTACCCCCTACGCGGTTTCTCTTTCCCTCATTTTGGCCCATGTTAAGTTGACCATGTTTGTAGGGGTTTCGGGGAAGGGATCTGTGTCGATCATCATGTTGGCTTGAGGTTTCTCTAGTAACAACTTCCATTTTACGATGAGATCGTGTACCCAATCCCTAAATTGGACATAATTGGTGATGGAGTGGTTGAAAGTGTCGTGTAGCTTGCAATACTTCTTTCCTCTTAACTCATCAGGTTTAGGCAGCTTTTTAGTGTTATCGGGCACAATCACTCTTGCTCGCACTGACTCTTCGTAAATTTCTGCAGCCTTGGTTAAGTCGAAGGAGTAACTTTGATATTTTGGAGGCCTCATGGGGACAAACTCTTTCACCACTTTTTGGTCTTTAACTACTTTTTGGTCTTTAACTGGTTGGACTAACCCCTTCACCATCAAGGGTTTAAAGGGAGTATTCATTTCTGCTGCACACATATCTATCGCTTCTCTCCCATGGTGATCGTCTTCTTCCAGCTCTCCTCCAAATCCCACTTGATAAATGGCGACTTTATTTTTGTAGAAGGGTGGTGTTTTGGAGGAGTGTTGTAATTGCTGTTCCTCAAGTAACAACTTCTCATACTTGGTGGCAGCAATTACCAACTTTTGCAACTCATTAAACTGTGTGTCATAAAACTTCTTCCTCAAACGCAGTCTCAAGGCTTTCTGAGCAATAGCTATGAGTTAGACCTGATTGATAGGAAACTGGCATCTTATCCTCGTCCTTCTAAATCTCATAATGAAACCTTCAGTAGATTCATGCTCGTACTGTTTTACCTCCACTAGGTCGTTGATGGTCATCTCTGGTTCCATCCTATAAAATTGCTCGTGGAAAGCCATTTTCATCTGCCCCCAGTTAACAATGGAATTTGGAGGTAACATGGAGTACCATTAAGATGCCAAGCCCACCAGCGAATTCCCAAATAACCTCATTTTATAGTTGGGATTATCTTCAAAGGCCACACAGTGGTTGGAGAATTTGAAGATATGATCCCTGGAAGATACATTGTTGTCTTCCCCATTGAATGTCGGGAATGCGGGTAAGGCTTTTGATAGGCAATCCTGAACAGCGAGCGAGCTTGTTGCCGAACATTGCTTGCCATCATTCTTCTTAACTCAGCTACCTCATCTCTGAGTTGCTGGTTGGCTATATTGTCATGCGGGGGTGTAAGGAGTTTCCCATCTTGGGCTACGATCGTTGCCCAATAAGGCTTCCCCTCATTTTTTGGCCAACGATGGGGGGCCTATACGAAAGGGGCATGTCTGTTCTGACAGGCTCACCTTTGCCACTGGTTTCTCCAACTAGAAGGGGCATCCCATACTTAGTCTTTTCTTGCTCGTTCTGCCCGCTATTATTAAGTGAAAACAGTGGGTATTGTAATTTTGCTTCTAAGGTTTCTTCCAACACCGGCTGATCAGCTCTGGGCCCCAGCTTATTTTTTCCTTTTTCCCTTCTTTCCTCAAGTAGAGGAAAAATATGAACAACTGGCTCTTTCTCAGGACTAGGTTCGTTCGTCTTTTCTATAGCATGATCTTTTTCTGGGGTAGAGTACTCCAGGTCTACCCTTCTTTGCAAGTTTCCAGTTATGGAATAGAGTCTACTTATATCCTTTTTGCCTCCCGAGAGTTTTTCTCTATACTCTGAGATTTTTTTTTCCATATTCTGAGAGCTTTTCTCTATGCTTCTCAAAACAGCCATCATGGTAGCTTGCACGTCTTCATATGTGACCTTTCCTTATGGCTTTTTAGAGAAGTTTGAACTTTTTGTCAAAACAGATCCCTGCAACTCTTTAGGAAGATCCGCCATGTTGTTTCTTGGTGTGTACTGGGTTGTTTTTGTTTTGCCCCCTGGCTGAAGGTTTGTTCTCTCCTTCGTCTTCTTGGCATACAATATTGAGTCCCACCGAGCATGCCAAAACTATGTTCGGGCGGGAAATCCAGGGTGGCGGAGGTTTCTGGCTCGGGCACACAGTTCCCTGAGGGATTGGCACTTTGGTTGGTCGTCGGGCTCCTGCTTGTAAGAGGCTTCAATAAGAGCTTATAGTTAGTCTTGAAAAGGTGCCTTTATGAGGCCTTAGGTATAGGCCTTGAGGCTCACAGTAAAAACTAACTATATGCGGAGGCGTGCCACTGCCATCTCTTATATGGCAGATGTAGAACAAGTTGGTTTAAGTCGATTACTTGCGCCCCAAGTTATCTTAACTTCTTGTTTATCAAAGGATTGTCGTAGATGGGTTAAGTCTACATTAAGTTTTTTTCTATGCCTTGAGATCAAGAACTTTTATCTAACTTGTATGCTCGAAGGATGATAGTCAGATCTGATCAAATCATGAGTTATAGTCCGTTTTTATCTTCTTACGATAATGATGACGTTAAATCCGAGATCCTATGATGCTTTGAATAGATAAGGGTTTAGAAATAACTTGCATATGTGTTGAGGAATACATTATAAAGCTAAATCTACTGATTAAAAGACAACACAAAGAGAGTCGGGCAAGATTTAACCTTGTCGGGCAAGGTTGAATCTTGTGCAGCTTCTCTTCTTTATGATTACAAAGGTTTATAGGCGCTAAAGGGAACGAAAGTAAACTAATCTATACGAGAAAATCGATACTACAGCAGTTAGAGAAAGGTAGCAGAGCTTTTACACGTGAAGAGGTTATTCTATTCTGGGAATTATAAGGCTACAAGGGAGGCAGAGTCTGAGCAAGGCACATCTTTCTGGGTAGTTTGGCTTGACTGAGGGAGACAAGTTGTATGTTTGTTTGATTGGTTGAGTGTCCTTGTCTCTGGGCCATTTTCCTCATTTTATAGACAAATGAGTCTGTCTGCTTGGGGTTTGCATCTTGCCCGAAAGCCACTGGGGTAGCAAGCCGCTTGATTATTTACTGGGACTGCCATTGTAAAGTACTTTTTGGCTGATAGCTGGCGGGTCTGCATCACTTGTCCTATCTGATGGTAGGCATGTGGTCTATGTATTAATGAGGAGCTGTCAACTTACCTTGAGAATCTGGTCTGGGCTTGCCACTAGGCTTCAGGCAAAACTCTTCTTATTTCCCTTTTGGGCCTTTCTTCCTAAGTTTAGATTTCAGCCCAAACAATGTGGATCAAGTTGGAGCAGATGAGATGAGAGATAAGGATCTTTTTGATGTGGTGGACTACTTCGAGCCGTTAGTATCGCAGGTTAACTCAGTAGATCTGGATGAGCAAGAGAACCCAATCGCAGCGAGTTTTAAAAGGGGGTCAGACATCCCACCATGCCTGTATAAGTGCGGGGTACCGATCGATCTTTACTACTACGGCCCCTTTGACTAGTTCGTTGATCATGTCAAGAGTGTCATGATTCAGCCTAAATTTGAGATAATAAGAAGACGATATAATACTCGGACCGAAATGGTTCTGCGAGTGCTT
The DNA here is from genome assembly GCA_036320875.1 of Cotoneaster glaucophyllus. Lineage (NCBI taxonomy): Eukaryota > Viridiplantae > Streptophyta > Magnoliopsida > Rosales > Rosaceae > Cotoneaster > Cotoneaster glaucophyllus. Next base: position 16,417,704 of record CM070071.1, on the reverse strand, counting down.
GTGAAGAAGGATAAACAAAGTTGATCGCTTCATGGTTGGGTGACGTTTTACGTTGACTTTTTGAAGAGTGAAGTTAGTTTGCCACTACATCCTTAATTTCATGCAGCGCGAGTATTTACTCTTAAGCCAAGACGATAAGTCATGTTCGACCGTCCCGTGACGAAGAGGAAGTTTAAGAACTTTTAATCTAGGACAGAGAGTCGACCCAAGCGGTTCGTAGGTTCAACTCATATATTACCATAAGTATATCCTAAGGGGAGATGTTTCCCTTTGTAGAACTGTAACTTCCTAGAATAAGACAATCCAAACCCGTGTTCGAGGGAAAGAGAAATGAGACCAAGTATTGCCGATACCATCGAGATCATGGCCACCTCACAAATGACTGCATGGATATCATGGATGACATAGAGACGCTCATTTGACAAGGGCGACTCAAGGAATATTTGGCTAGTCAGTCTCCTACTCAACTAAGCAATTCTTAGAGATCGAACGCCTCTCTGAGTCATGGCTCAGTGGAGCGAAAAGTTATTTACACTCTTTCTGAAGGATAGATGCTAGTATGGGATTCCAACCGAGTAGGAAAGGCCCATACTTGTGTTTCTCGTCAGGCCGAGGCACACTCTCTCTCAGTCAGGTCTTAGACCGATAACTAAAGGCAGGAAAACTATCAAAAGCACCCATTACGTGTTAAGAAGAACCCAAACAACCAGGTTTACGATTGTTGATTGTTGCGTATAATGTGATCTCAATGTTGGAAATGTGCCCTAAATCCAATCATATGATGACACTTTATGGACATTTCACATATTAAGTCCGAGGAATATGTATACACTTATACATATATAAGTCATCTCATACAAATGTTATATACACTTATACAAATGTTGGAAAGGGCAAAGGTTATTATTTAAAGTTGTCTCATACAAATGTTATATACACTTATACAATAAGTCCGAGGAATATGTAATTAGGAGAATGTGAACTAAAAAAGTTAGATTCATAAAACCATTCTCTTTCATACACATATCCTAAATGTTCCTAATCATAGGATTGCCAATTGGGCATTGACAATCCGTTAAGATCAATAAATGACATGTCTTCTAGCCTAGAGAGTGACTTGTCTCGAGTGATTGGTGTGATTAACAACAAGACAAGTATGTAGATGCTCAATAGAGAATGAGTCCCTTGTACACGATTAACAAGGAGTTCTCATACTCATGTCACATTACAACTCATGGTTGGGATAATGCAAAGTAGTCATTTGACCTGAGACACCATAGTTGTCTTATGGTTAGGTCCTTAATCTTTGATTATGTTAAAGGCATTCCGTTGAGGGTGTCCACGACATCGTTGGGGTTAAGCTACCAAATCGTAGAGGCATGTGAACGTGCAACAAGGGATCTCAAACCTTCAAACCGTTGAAGGAGAATACCCTATGAGATGATTAAAAGTCTATGGCCATAGCATATGAATACGATTTAGGAAGTATGTTCTAAATCACATTCAAGGTAATCATATAACGAGAAGAAAGAGTCACAAAGTTGTTGAGATTAATTCACTGAGATGTTAGTGGATTTGTCCACAACATAATACTACTCATGTTGTATGACATTCAGCGAAGATCACTCTCAGTTGGACTATCGTGTATTTTGAATAAATACAAGTCTGAATACTTTGCAAAAGTTTTCAAAGAATTCAAGAATGTAAGTTGATGAGTAAGACATCTAAAGTATTTACCTCTTTAGATTTGATTGAAGGAAAAAGAACACTTTAGAAGAGTTTCCTTGAAAGGTATCAAGGAAAATAGCATAATAAGATAATGGATTTTTCCATTGGGAGAAGAACGAACTCTAGTAAGATGTGGTTCATCACATATTATCAAATTACCCATATATAGGATATACACTTCTAAGGTAATATGATTGTCAATAAGAATGTCTTCCAAAATGTTTCATAACTCCATAGGATGTAGTAGAAAAGAAAGACAAGTCTTAATCGAGTTAAGATTTAGGGTTGTGTGCGAATAAGCAATGTTTGTTTGGGAACAATCTTGTGAGATATCCTTAAATTAACCTTTGGATTTCACTTCTATAAACCAACTAACAAAGGTTGCATGTTGGGTTGTTCATTGTAATCCTACAATAGGATTTGCCTAAGATAGAGCAAATGAACGAGAGATACAACTCAAGGAGTGGGTTCTTTGAGACATAAGATGATACTTAACAAACTTAGCAGCCGAGTTTCTACACCACGAGCTCCAAGATAGTCGAGAAGGATCTGCAAACCGTCTCAGTTGAATGGTTTAAACTTTATGATTATGTCATAGAGTTGCACCTCTTAATTCTAAAGAAATAAGGATGAAGATCCTTATGACTATATTGAGTGTGTGTATGGCATATACTCAAGGAAATGGTATAATACCAAAAATAGTGAAACCTTCAAAGCTAATTGGTATCTTAAGGTGACTACAATCAAAGAGATTGGTTGACTTGGAAAAAACCATCTTTGACGTAATCTTGGTTTCAATTAATTCAAAGATTGCTTGCTACAACTAAATGGTGATTCAACATTTCGACATAATATGGGTTTCTGAAACCATTATCAAGATAGTCTTGATGATATATGTCTAAGACTAGGAATCACAAGGTGTGTAAGTTGTAGAGACCCATCCACCATGAATCTAAGCAAGCTAATGTGAGCTATAAGCGTCTTATGAGAAAAGATCAAATTGTTTGATTTCCATGGTTCTAAAAAACACTAGGCGGTAGTCAGGCGGTTGGCTGAGGCCTAGCGCCTAAGCACCTAGGCAGGGTCTAGGCGAACGCCTAGGCAGATTTGTAAATTTTATTTATTTAATTAAATTTATTATAACAAAAACTAGTTATACTTAATAAGGTGAGTTGTTTTCTTAACCCCAATTCAAAAGTTAAAAAGATAATAAGCATATAAAATGGCCTAGCCCAACCCACCCCACCCTTTATTTTCTTTTTTTTCTTCTCCTCTCTCTGTTCTGAAGCATCGTAAGCCTCTCTCTTTTATTATAAGAATGCCTCGTTTCAATCAACTAATTAAAATAATCAAATCATCCAGATACCTCTCCCTTTATTTCTTTTTGGTAAACACCTCTCTCTCTTTTATTAAAAGCACCCTCGTTTCTGATTCCTCATTTCAACCCCTCGTTTCTATCGCCTTCACTTTTTCTTCGACAAAGAGATGCTGCTTGTTTTCCTCTCTATTTTAGATTAAGAGGCCTTTCTCCCATCATCAGACCTCTTCCCTGCTTTCACAAGCTACTCCAAACCCTCAACTTTCATCGCAAAACTCGAACGATCAAACAACATCGTTGGCTTGCTAGTCAAGTAGCAATTTGTGAAGAAATCTGAGGTGGATTCTTGAACGATCAATGGGATTTGTATGTATCGCCAAAATTTCTGGTGCCCTCTCTCTCTTCTCGTCAGATCGAATTGAGATGGAGAACCATTGAGGTTTTTACGAGGCCGCCTAGACCGCCTAAACTGCCTAGGTAGCACCTAGGTGACCGACTAACTCCCACCCGATTTGATGAACGCTTTGGTATAAATCCCGGCAGCACTCCACTGCCTAACGCCTAGGCGCCGCCTAGGCCGATTTTTAGAACGCTGTTGATTTCTCATAAAGATGTTAATGAATCTTTTGTTTACTAGTTTTACAAAAAGATTAGTGGGAGCTAATCATATTCCTAAATTCGAACGTATATATGATATATTAATTTTGGAAATGAAAGGAATTCTTCTTCGATAAAGTTATGACTTTAGACGTTCTATAATGATAGAACGTATATGGGAGACATAGTATATATACATGGGATGGAAATCTATAATGATAGGTTTTAAGATATAATTGGATTATCTTAATCCCTATTAATAGACAAAAGATGCTAGGAAGTTTCTCAAATGATAAATTTCGAATGGAAGAACAATTCCAGTGAGACTAGGAAGTTACTCTTCTTAAAGGGAATATCCCTTTGGCTCCCAAAGAAACAATGCGTAAATAGAATCATGTATGCATGCGAATAAAGGTGATTTACGTATTTCATATTATATGAAAAACATTGATATGTGTTGTACGAAGATTGATACAAGAGGATATCAATGCAAGCCTATGATCAGAACCATGACAACTGTCAAGTGAGTCCTTACGTATTTGAGAAATACTAAAGGATAGGTTCCTCAAAATTGAGGAAGAATCAGAGTAACGAATGAAAGCGCAAACATATTAGATTGTATCCATCATTGGATATCTCTTCATTATGACTGAAGAGATAATTGGATATCTCTTTATTATGACTAAAGAGCTATTTGGGTGGAAACACTAAAAGTAATAACTTTAATGTGTTCTATCACACATGCAAAATATATTGCCATATAGAAGTTTACAACAATGTTATTTGGATGGGAAAGTTCATTTACGAACTTTCCATTTGGTTCCAACTAAAAAGTGTCACTAGTGTACCCACACTACGACGCTAATGGGGCAATAGCTCAAGCCAAGGAACCAAGGTCTCATCAAGATCCGAACACAAATGAAAGACTGAACCGCATGATTGAGAATCATGTATAATAGTGACGTCGTTAATCTCAAGGTTGCTTCTATGGATAACATATAGATATCCATTGTCTATGCCTACTACTCATCTATTTTTTAAATGAATTTAGAAGAGGTATCATTATTGATGACACAGTTAATTGGCTCTAGTGCAAGCGAGAGATTGTTGGAAATGTACCATAAATCCAATCATATGATGATATTTTATGGATATTTCACATGTTAAACTAAACTAGTTTAATATAAGGGCAAAAATTATCATTTAAAGCCGTCTCATATAAAGGTTATACGCTTAAACAATAAGTCTGAGGAATATGTAATTAGGACAATGTGATCTAAAGAAGTTAGATTCATGAGACTATTCTTTTTCATACACATATCATAAACGTTCATGATCATAGGATTGCCAATTAGGGCATTGGCGATTCATTAAGTTCAGTACATGCTATGTCTTCTCACCGAGAGAGTGATTGGTCTCGAGTCATTGGGCTGATTGACACCAAGACAAGTATCTATGTGCTCATTAGAGAATAAGTCCACTAAACACGATCAACGAGGAGTTCTCATACTCATGTCACATGAGAATTCATGGTTGAGATAATGCAAAGTAGTCATTTGACCTGAGACACCATAGTTATCTTATGGTTAGGTCATTAATATTTGATTATATTAAAGACATTATGTAGAGAGTGTCCACGACATCGTTGGGGTTAAGCTACCTAATCATAGAGGTATATGAGTGTGCAACAAGGGATCTCTAACCTTCAAACTGCTGAAGGGGAATGCTCTATGATATGATTAAGAGTTTATGGCCATAGCATATGAATACGATTTATGAAGTACGTTCCAAATCACATTCAAGGTAATCATATAAGATAGGATCACATTGAATAGTAGACATGAATAAACTATCATCCAAACAATGTGATCAAGAGTATTGGTTTAGAAAATGACCGTATTGCATTTTAATCCCAGACTGAATAAGTTCTCCACCTTTTCTGTTTAGCTTGGGTAGCCATGAAATACTACTAGGTGTCACTCATTGTTTGTGGAAGCCCTGAAGATTAGCAATCATTAATCGTCGTTAAAGGGATAATTGAAAGTAAGTTTCAATTCACAATCAATTAGTAAGAGTTCTAATCGCACACTGCCTCGCTAATTAGAACCTAATGGATCGTACACCGTGTAGGGTAGAGATTGAAGAAACAACGGAGATGAGTAAGGACAATTAAATAGTTTAATTGTTTATGGCTAGGATGAATTAATATGCTAATTAATCAAACAAGTAAGTTCATTTTAGACCTCAGGTTAGTTTTGGGCCTCAAGGCCCAATGGGCTTCAAATGTCAAGTCCAATAACTTAGGTTGTATGACAACTTGAAAACACAAAAGGCATGAAAGCCCAATGAATCCACTTGGCTGGCCATAGAGAGTGTGAGAGAGAGTTGATTTTAATTTCAACTATGCCACTCAATGTAAGTGGCTATAGAAATGAAATTATTACCCATTCCTTCATTAGGGTTTTCAAGAGTGGAAAGAGAAACACAAAAGGTTCTCTCTCTTATCTAGGTGGCCGGCCCTTAGGGACGATTTCACTAGCATCAAGTCCTCCCCAAGTAACTCATCTCTTCCTTATTGTTCTCCTTGGTGTGGTGATGTTCGAGGTTCCCTTTCTTAGGAACTTGAAGAATCTATTCATCCATCTTTTTCAAGAAATCCATGGAGCCAAGAAGGAAGGAATGAATGCCCTCTCTCTTGGGTGATTAACCTTTGCTTATTCAAATAGGATTCAACAAAGGTATAAGAAATCTCAACTCCTTTCTCTTTGATTTGAGTTGAGTCTTTGTTCACAACTAGTTGAGTCTTTGTTCACAACTACTAGGCTTTGAATTTTAATGGGCAAAGTTTTGTCTGTAATTGTTAATTGCATGTGTAGATGTTGCTCAAATGAACTTAGTAAAATAAAATTTATCCTTCACTGAGAACGACCTTTCTTAACCGAATTGCACATAACAATCAACCAGATGATGCTTGTGCTGAATTTTCGAATCTTAAAGGTGTAGGGTCAGTCAAAAGCAACCAGACGTCAATAAGGGAATGTTACGTGTCCGCCGTGAAAGTGAAGACCAAGGTGACACACGAGCACTTTGTGAGATCGCTCAAGGAGTTGCAGTAGTAGACACCCAAGCATGTTGAACGATCCGACTGCTTTCGCAAGTGGAACGATTGCCCCGGATATACTACCCGGGCGATGGATTCATGACAACTCGCATTTAGCAGTGAATCAAATTCGAAATCATTAATACCGAGTAACCACATACACTATCATTAACAACAACTTATGAAAGAGGGTTCTCAATACATTATCTACGGTGCATAACAGCCGAGAAAGGAGAAGAGTCCTTAAAAAAATTCCTGAAAGAGTTTGTAGTGACCATTTAGTGGCCTGAACACTCGGGATGAAACTGTCAGATTAGAGTATTTCTGACTGACTGTACAAGCAGACACTAGAAGACTAGTACAGAGGTGCCAACTAAGCTGGTATGATATGGAGTCCAAGAATCAACCGCTTAAAAAATACAAGTGATTTAGAATAGTCATGTTTTCCACGAGGGAGAAGGCAACGAGTATCTTTGCTTCTTGATACGAAGGACCTCACAAGGTAGTTGAAGTAGTGTGACCATGAATTTATCGTCTGACCGGCCGTGAGGGTCGACCATTGACCTACCCATGAAATGTCGAGTACATGAATATTTTCCATAGAAGTAGGCTAAGCGTCGTGCGAGTACGGGTGAATAGGGGAACATTGAGCTTGCTGATGAAGTGTATAGATTCTGCATCAATATAGGAATATGGAAAAGTGGTATGAACATCTGACCACTATTTGTAAAAGAAGGACTTGCAAGTGATAATACACTCCTGCATGGAGGCCTTTACCCTTTGAAAAAGGAACTTTGTTGAAAAACAAAGTTAACCAGATTAGTCTTTGATACACTAAAGCTTGTACATACATACATTCCACAGACCACTAAATACTTGCAAATTCAAATCAAACGTCACTGTCATGCTAAAAATAATCCATGTCTCATCAAACAACCAAACAACTATAAAGGGTAAAAAAAAAAAAAAAATCATAAATATTTAAAACTACCCTAAGGCCTTGTCCAAACAAAAAGAAAAATATTATCACAACCTAATGTTATTTGTAAAAATTAAAGAAAAAGAAAGCATTGGAAAGATAAGAAAAACTGGGGACTAGTTTGGATGGTTCTAAGTTGTTGGTGTGTGGTGTGAATAATTAGATCATTAACAAATAATAAATCTAAACACAAATTTAAATCCCGCAAGTATACGAATCGAACAAGATATATAGTATAATGACAAGCAATGATCGATTCCACAGAGACGAGATTAATTTAAGCAAAAGTAATAACTATCAACTCAAAAGTACAAACAATGACTCTTTTATATTATTTTCATATTATGACTCAACTAAACACTAAAGCATTAAAATACAATTTGGTTGATTGATAAGCAAACAAGAAAACCGACGAAACAAGATAGTAAAAGAAAGAAATAAAACATGACAATGAATGAATGATTGTAATGTCTATGGATGGTGAGCCTAAGGTTTTAGAATCCACACTCAATCATACACTTCTCAAGTCAATGCTCCGTTCGTACAATTCCAAATTTAATTCTTGAAGTTTACCTACAAAAAGGTCTTGGTCCAACTCAATTTGCAATTGTTTCCCTTAAATATGGTTTCTTCCAATGGTCATGGTAAGAGTCAAGTAGTTTCGTATGCAATTAGCCACACAATCAGTTAAGTATTTTTGTATTTTCGTAAGGTCAAGGTCTAATTTAACATCCAACAATCCGTTAAGCTCTTTGGAAACGATAAACATACACACCACACAAGTCAAGGTCTAGCTCATATGCATATGCAATCTCTAAATCATTGTGCTTTTATGTAAGGCAAGATGATCACTCAATACAAACAAACACAATTATATCTATGGAATAATGGTAGCTAAGCATCAAACCATAAATAATCAATAATAAATTACATTTAGAGATTCAAGAACACAAATATGAAAATTGCATCAAGTTTGCATTGAAATTGAGAAACTAAATCAAGTGTTTCATCCTAACCTTAGGATGAGAGGTTTAGCCAGACATGAAAATAAAATACAAAGGAAAATTGTTCAACAACATAAGCAAAACACTAAGTAATACAAGCATAGGCAGGAGATGATGATTTATAGGACATGACAAAAAGGAATGTTGTGAAGATGAAGATATGCATGATACTTGATGAAGAACAAATGTCTCGAACATGAATGGAATAAAGGGTAGCCTTCCCAACCTATCTCCTGCAAGTCATGCAGCTTTTCCCACCGTTTTGAATTGTAGTCGTCAATCTCTCTCCTTTTGTTGCCAAAACAGCCACCCCAAAATTAGGGTTAAATCCCCTTTTCTTCCCTGCCTTATTTGGACTCCAAATCACTTAAGTAAACCCAATTTAAATTAGGAAATATCTTTTAAGCCCACATTGATCAGCATATGTGTAATATTTTTCAATAGCATCGACTCTTAACTCGAAAGCGTTGCCGTCGTACAAATTAGTCACTTCTTATACCATAGTATCAGTATAAACCATCATGAAATCTCTGACTGAGTAACAGTAACTAAAAATTCAATAATGTTTTTTAAAGACCTCGAAATCACAAACCGTAAAATTCTACGAAAACTAGACACTTAGAGCTTTCCATCCATATATGCTCACCACCTGGTTTGTTCTGTGCTGTTCTCAACAAATTATTCTAGTTGATGTATCTGCAAAGCCATATTCCAGCACTTGACCAAACTTGCATTCATTTTCTTAAAAAATTCTTCCTTTTATCTCCTTTGTACTAATTGGCCTACAAAATACAAAAATAACGTAAATGACTCAAAAAAAAAGAAACCAAGCAATAAAGATTGGGAAAAACTTGTAAAAATAAAGACCAATTAAGCAATTAAGCACTTATCAAATTCCCCCAAACTTAGATTTTGCTAGTCCTCAAGCAAAACAACACAAAGAAAGAGTCACATACTCAAGTGAATTAAGTATTTTGTCAAAAAGAATTAACCAAACACTGCACAACATTCTCAAGTGTAGTGGGTGAAATAACCAATATCAGTACAACTTACTCAACCCAGATAGGTATATGTAAAACAAAGCTTCCACTTCACATCCTCCACCAAGAATGTCACTCACAAAGAAATCACACATGAGAGGGTAAAGTGTTTCACTCAAAACATGATAAGCAATATAAAACTCCTTAAGCTTGCAGTTCATATCATCTCTCCACTAATGTAAATCAATGCAACACCAAAGACCAATTGGTCTTTACAGGGGCTGTAACGTTAGGCTAAGTTATGCGCTACAAAAGAAAGCATAAGAAGAACTAGAACTTCGAAATGCCAGGATATCTTCATTATGTAAATCGGTCAACCCTCTTTTGAAACTTGATCTTCGATTCTTTAAATCGGTCAGCCCTCATGTATAGAATGGAACATTTCAAACTTTTTATTTCCTTAATCTTTTTGACACTTTTTCTTTTCTTCCATTTTTTTCTATACAATGACTGAAAAAAATGAAAAATAAAAGATATAATACGACACATGATACCTTGGTACACGCCACTTCAATGTTGTAGAACTCAACCTTTATCTCAGTTGTTATCATCTTGGCATCTCTCAAGCAATAAGGTAAGGCTACTATAGGTTAAATGGGTAAGGATGAATGTGGGTGATGAAAGAAAAGGCTAAATGTTTGGCTTCAAAGGGGTAATTAGGGAATATAATGAACAGGTTGGTTAGAAAGGCTCAAATGACACAAAGATTGCCAAAATCGTTTCTCTGATATTGCATGACTTAGGATTTTTCCTCGAGAGATATTGAAGCAAGTTCTAGCGAATGACAATGCAATCACAAAACTCTCAGTAAAGAATATACATGAAGCTCAAAATCTCACAATGGTTCAATAAGTTTTCACTTAAAATCGACATATAATTCTAAGTTAAGTGTAAATCACACTACCATTAGTTATATGCATAAACTAAACTTGAGAATGTTCATGCAAGAAGTATGAATAAAGAATTGAATCACCACCAATTCAAATAAGCATGTGACCCCAAAAGAAAAGCAAGTATATATTATCATATACTTATGGATGGTTTAACTAAAAATGACTCAACAAAAATATTTTATTTTTATTTTTATGAACTTAGGACTCAAAAAAAAAAAAAAAAAAACACACACACACACACACAGATTCTTACCATACAATTCAATTTGGACACTGCTTCTGACGTATGCTCGAGTTTCCTCTCTATCTTAAAAACCACATGGTGAAATTCCAAGGTTTTTAGATATTCAGAAACTAGGCGAAAAGATGAAGAAAACTACCAAGTGAAACTTTGAACAATAGGTCTGCAAAAATTTTAAAAATGGCCCAAAGAAACAAAATATATGCAGTGATGCTGACAGTATCGACCTTTCGCCAAATATTCAGTCACAACTTTCGAAACACATCCAAATTCAGCATTCTTTATATGGTTAGAAAGATAACAAAATTCTAAAGAAGGCAACATGGGCCAAATCGTCAAATTTCTTACCAAATGAAACAATTTTCAGCAAATATAAGCAACGTGGACGAAAATCGACAACGAAAACAAGAAAAACAAAACTATCAAAAAGTCTAAATATCCCCCCCCCCCCCCCACGCCCAAACTCAAATCGAACATTGTCCTCAATGTTAGAATAACTCAAGCATACAATGCACAGGTAAACACTAAGATTTCAAAACAACAAAGATAAATCGAATAAAAAATTAGAAACTGATGAGAAAAACTTCCCTGGGGTGTAAAGATGTTTCTCTCTGCTAGGTTGCCTCCTAGTAGCGCTAACTTTTGGAGGTCTTCAGTTGGGCTTTCTCACAAACATTTAAGCTTGAGTTGGAGGAAACCCTTCACAAATCCATCAAAGTGAGTCTCCATAAATGGCTTGAGTCTATGTCCATTCACCTTGAAACTGGTCCCATTCTTTTCATGCTAGATCTCAATTGCACCATGAGGAAACATTTGCTTGACCACAAAAGACCATACCATCTTGATCTAAGCTTACCTGGAAAAAGTTTCATGCATGAGTTAAACAAAAGCACTTTCATACTTGGTTCAAATGCTTTCCGAATGATAGAACGATCATGGAATGCCTTAGTACTCTCCTTGTAGATCAATGCGTGCATTTTCATAGGCTTTCAAGATCATTAAGCTGCAATTTGTACAAAGAATTAGTCTCTTGTAGATCAAAATTCAGCTTCTTTATAGCTCACATGGCTCTATGCTCAAGCTCAACTGGAAGATGACAAGGTTTCACATAAACAAAACAAAAATGAGACATGCCGATAAGAGTCTTGTATGCTTTCCAATATGCCCAAAATGCATTACTAAGTCGCACACTCAAACCTTTACGATTAGCATTAACTGTTTTCTCCAAGATATGCTCAATCTGACGGTTAGCATTGATTGTTTTCTCCACTAGCTTGCGGGTGATATGGAGTGACAATCTTATGAGTGATCTTGTACTTCTTTATTAAAGCTTCAAATAACTTGTTGCAAAAGAGAGAACCACTGTCACTTACTATGGTGCGTGGAGTGCCAACGCGTGAAAACAAGGTGTTCTTCAAGAAGGTCGTGACAACTTTACCATCATTAGTCCTTGACTGAATGGCTTCAACCCATTTTGATACATAGTCAATGGCAACAAATATGTAGAGATAACCATGAGAAGATGGAAAAAGTCCCATGAAGTCTATGCCCCAAACATAGAACATCTCCACCACTAGAATGCTTTGCAATGGCATCTGATCTCGAGTACCAATGTTGCCCATTCTTTGACAACGATCACAACTATTACAAAATAAGAGTGCATCCCAAAACAAAGTAGGCTAATAAAATCCACATTGAAGTATCTTAGCCGCTGTTTTCTTTGCTCCAAAGTGACCCTCACAAGCATATAAATGACAATGGGAGAGAATGCTTTAATATTCTGATTTTGGAACACATCGTTGAATGTTTAAGTCTGGAAAATTCTTGAATAGATAAGGCTCATCCCATTCAAATTGCTTAACCTAAGAAATAAACTTCTTCTCATAGTACTTCAAATCGGGTCTTAGAATCCCTCTGGCTTTGTAGTTAACAACGTCAGCAAACTATGGTTCTTCCTTTTTCAAAAAGAAAGAGCTGGTAATCTGGAAAAGATTCATTAAGAGGCAGCCCCTCATCCCTCACAAACATCATCATCAACCAATAAGCAAGATACGTGGTCTACAATTACATTTTCACTCTCTTTCTTAAGCCAGAACTCTATGTCAAACTCTTGCAAAAGCAACACCCATCTAATCAATCCTGGTTTAGCATCCTTCTTGGAGAGTACATACTTAAATTCATAATGATGTTGTGTGGATCCTAGTCAACTCCAGTGACTGTTGTGTGGAAAGCTTTGTAGTGCACTTCTGTAACTGCTGTAAGGAAGGCTCAGTGACGACAAACTCCTCTTCAACGACAAGTTCCTCATCAACGGCCTGCTCCTTGGGCCTCTTCTCATCGCTCTTGACATCTAAGTCGTACCCAAGATAGATTATCTTGACCTTCTTGCAGAAGTCTATCACCTTTCAAGATGAAGCTTAGCGGAAAAGTCATCACCCTCGAGAGTTTGCAAAAAATAATCCATGTTAAGATTGCTGTTGAAGACGGTATCATTCAAGGCCTTTTAAAGGCGCTCATTCTCTTCTCACAGGGCTTGAGTGAAGTCATTTACCATACCTAGCTCAAGGATGGTTTGGAGCTTGCTCGAGGCAACCTTACTCAGTTCATTCTCCAAAGCTCGACCTTTTGTTGCAGCCGAGCGTTTTCCTTCTTGGAGAGCTTAACTGCCTTGGTGTACGACTTGAGTTCAATCTTATTTGCCTTCAAAGCCCCCTTCAGCTGTTGCATAGCCTGCTCGTGACGAGCTTTCTACTTCTTCTAGTTAAAAAACCGTTTGAGGCCCCTGTAATAGGGAAACAGAGCATGCAAAAGAAATGACAATGAATATCTTCGCAAATAAGAAATCAATCATTTGTGAAGAAGAAAATAGCACAAAACGTATGGAAAGTACTTACTCCAACTTGAAGGTTGAATGCCAAAGCCACCTGCTTGTTAGCGGTCTTGTCTTCTGCAAAGATTAAGGTTGACATGCCTTGACCTTTCGGTACCCCCTATAGACAAACATGAGGCCTCTATCTCTTTGGAATGTCTTCTTAGGCTGTACGAGATTAAGGCTGACATACCTTAACCACCGCGCCTGCTAAATGGCCCCAACTGCAAGAAAAATGAGCATTCGATCCAACCCTACTAGAGCCCCAATCAGTAGGCAGCTTTCGAGTGCCTGTAGAAGCATTTTTCTTCCCCATCACTCGGCGAGCCATTTGCTCGACCTCAGCATCTATATCAGCCAGTTCCCCTTCTATAAGACATAGAGAGTAATCGTATGAGCAATTAAAGATGATCAACATGAAAATGAAACATATGTAAAAGAGCTTGTTAAAGTATACCTCTCATAAGATCAACAACTTTTCCCTCATACTCGGAAAGGATGACATTGGTCGAAAGTTCTTCTGAGCATAAACTGAATACCACCAACTAGAGCTTCTATTCCTCCGAAAATGAAATCTTTTTTGCCCAATCGATTGTAATGACAAATAGTTTTTGAGATAGTTATGACTCATCCATAAAAGAAAAAGTACAAAGTTAAGAACAATTGTCACAACCTTTCTCTTTAAAACACCTAGTGACCCTAGTGTCGGTGGCCTCAACCTTAGACAAGCTCTCCTAATTACCCCCTACAAAGAACCAATTATCCTTGTAAGGCCTCTAGTTGGAAGGATTTTCGGGAACAGTAGACACGACTGGAGTACATGGTAGAACTTAACTTGACCAGGGCTGTTTCTCAACTTATAACAATGCTTAATCAGGTTGAGGTGTGCTCCATCAAGTGGTGCTTTATCCAAAACACATACATGCTAAGGAAAAAGTAAATTATGTTGGGATTAAGTTGGTGGAGAGCCATACCAACTTGGGCGAAGACCCGATGAAGTAAAAGGTGTAGGAACAGCCTCATACTCGACTTGAAGAGCTCGACGAAAAAGCCGGCCCACCTGCGTGACAGTCAACTTCGCCTGTCTTCTAGAACTAATGCTCAGATAATGATATCACTAGGGATACGATATGGCCTCTTCATTTCATCTAGTCTCGGCTAGGTCATAGCCTTGATAGTATGGCCAACACTATGATTCCAGTGTCATAGTAGTAAGGGTCGTACAGAGGCATGTCCGGTCCTAGATTCCATTTTAGAACTCACAAGGATAAGGTTTCCTTTGTCGCCCAAGTCCAGTATGTCGACCTAAGGAATCGACGACCTCAGGTAGTCAAAAGTGACGAATTCTCTAGGTCTATTATTGGTGGTCGGGTGGTGGGACAATGAATTATGTCCCCACCCAAATCGATCGGCAGCCCATCACCAAGCGCCTCAACTGAGTCGGTCAGATCCTTGTAGTAAATGTTGTTACTACCGATTAATTTCTCATAATTTTACGCTTCTCGACCATCATTCTCGGAGTCTTAAGCGCTTGACATATTGGATGCTTGGCATCTACAAATATTTTTTGGGTCTCCGAAACACAAAGCGAATGAATTGTACAGAATTAGGACATGTTTACTAAGGTCGGCTAAATGCTCGCTCAATTGGGTTTTTAGCATGCTTGGTCTACCAAATCTACAAAGAAATTTGTGGGACCATGATTTTCCAAAGCCAAAGTAAGGCGGTTTGGAATACAAATATTTCAGAAGTCTGGTCATGAACTCAACAGTCTCAATTGCGGAGCTGAATAAACAGAGCAACGACGCCACCAACTGTTCCAGAACCGGTAGGCTAAGTCCAAGGACTTCGCTGAGATTGACCATTCTTATTTCACAAGATACATAAACCTAATCCAATATGGAATCAGTATGTTTCCTATAATATTAGAGTCCTTACAACCTAAGAATTGGCGTGCGCCATAAGTAATCATCTCTGGTAACGCAATTCTCACATACTTATTCTCTTGCCCACTACTTGAGTCTTATATTACTTACTTACCCGTCGGAGACCCTTTGACCAGCACACCCATTTTGGTCTTTGGCTGACTCACGATTGTTTGTTCTTTTACTGATTACTCAGATTTGTGGATCTCCACCTCCTACAATAGTGCACAAATTTGGTTCCAACAACTAATGCTTTCACTCAAAGTGAACTCATATTCGTCTTAACCAGATCATTCTTCCTTAAACATGAATGTAAAAGAAAGCTTTGTTAACCTCAATGTTAACATGGCGGCAGAAGACTATTTAACCTTGGGTGCCTCTAGTGCACCCGTTGGGAATAACCCTATTCCAGACGCAACCACCACTCTAGGGGCAAGCAACCAAACCCTGATACTACAACCACCCCAAGGAACGGCGAGATTCCAATTACTGGATCCTCTCCTACTATGGAACAAGTTTGGGAAACTTGTTAAATATCATGTTTCTATTGATGAGTTGCAGAAAGCGTACATTGCTTCTTGGCAGAGAGTCATGCAAACTTCGTGGACATCGAGAAACGAATGAAGGCTTTGGAAAACTCCAGCAAGACTACTCGACAAAATCATATTCCTATCTCCAGTGGTTATGGTAACATAAGTATCATAACCCTAGAAGGACATCCTATCGTGTCAACTATATATTGAAAAATCATCAATGAAGAAAACAATGTAAGAATTTCCATATATAGTTCTGGTTGGAAATGGTCTACACACATTAGTGTGGATGATCTCTAAGAGCTCACTGTAGATGCAAATTTTCTCCTCTTCGGTCTTGGACGATTTTGCACCTACAAAATAATAAACACCTTAGGTTAAGGCCAAAAGCCTCACGCGCCCACGATGAATGGGGGGGGGGCTTTGGCCGAAGAACCTCCGATGCCAAAGTTAGAATTAGAGAGAAAAAGTGTTTAGAGCGTTTTTGCCAAAGGATTGGCATTGGGTTTTGTGAGAAAAGGGGGTCGTATTTATAGGAGATGGCCGGTCCCCTTTGGAGAGAAGGTGGCCGGCCCTTAGAGGGATTTTTGGGTGTGAGATCTAGGTTTAATTAGCCTATTTATTGGCTAATTAATCAAATAGGGAAAGGATTTATATTTATGAAGAAAGATAATAAGAAGTAATTGAATTGTTGGCTAAAAAAGGAGGAAAAAGGGAAGGAAATATGGAAATAAAAAGGGAAGTGGCCGGCCACTCTTTGGAGAGAGAGGGCCGGCCCTTTGTGGTATATTTTGGGTCTTCAAGGCTCATTTAATTGACAAATTAATGGGAAATATCCCCATTAATTTGCCAATTATCTCCATTTATGTGGGATAATGGGTAGATTTATGAGATAATTGCCTTAAATGCGGATGGATGAAATAATTCGGATTTGTTTACCTTTTATGGGCGCTTTTGACTTGACCGACGATAATTACCGGCTGCTCGCGCGTAGGATTTCTGATACCCCTCAAGGGCATTCTTGTCTTCTTAATCCGAAAGTCCATGTGTCGCCTTGTGATTATTTTTGGCTCCACAAATGCCCCCACACCTGTTGGGCTGCTCGCAGGAAAGGGCAGCAGGTGTAGAGATCTTCTTGCTTTAGGAACTATAGGATTGCTTCCTATCTCGATGTTGATCCTCTCTTTAATTGGAAATTAGGTCCTTCTAGGAAAGGGAAATAAACTTCTCTCAAAGCCTATTTAAGTCCACCTTAAGTGGGTTATTAAATCAACTTTAGAGAGCAATTTACTCTACCCTACAAGAGAGAGAAAACTAGAGGATATTTGTTCCCCCTCCTCTAGCAATCTTCTACATCTTGCCCGTGAAAATGACCGTCTTTCGTTGATTTTTTCGTCTTCTCCGTGCCGCACTGATGTAAGAAAAAATTTAATTTTTCTTGCCTTCTTCTTGGATAGTGCTATTACGGGGCAGACGTCGGGGTGGTGCGGCACGTCGGCTGGCAGGGGCCAGGAGCTGGCTCAGCAGGGGCCGAGGAGATATCGTGGCAAGGACCACTGCTTGGGCAGCTCGGCTTGCCTAGAGCCAAGGGCAGCTTGAGCGGCTGGGGCCGCGGATTGTGGCGCTGGGGCGCAGTGCTAGGGTAGTCGCGCGGCTCACATCCTTTAGGACCTGACGCGCGCCAAGCTGGCGATCGAGAGAAATGAGAAGGTTTCGGGCTTCATAGGCTGCTGGAGTGTTGGGCGTGTAGGCCTCATGCCTGCTAGAATGTTGGGTTGAGCTTCTCTGCCGGGTACCATGAATGGTGTTAGCTGCCTAGTCTTCTTTGTCGGGAGAAAGGTAGGCTGCTCAAGAGATGCCGGTTGGGCAAAATTGAAGACTTTATCCACTGCTTGTGAGGGTCCGCCTGCTGCCGAGAGGTCTGTGATTGGCACGAATTCTTCCAATGGGAAGAGAAATGAGGCTGCTAGATGTGCCCCCAATGCCGAAATCTGCTGGGATGGAAGAGACTGCTTACGTGGGCAGCTGCGAGAGTTCCACTAAGCCTGCTTCTGGGGAGGCTAATAAGATCTGCGTGCTCTTAAGACCAGACCTTCTTTATTTCTCCAGAAGATTTCCTCGCCTTTACTTTCGAGTCTTCCATCGGTGAAATAGTTGGAGATGGGAGTGTCCACGACGGGGCAGCCGGGAGTGAAGCGCCGAATGGTACCACTGCTAGGGTTGTCGTGGCTGCCGAAGGTGTGACAATGGAGCAGTCGTCGGGTGGCCAGGCTGCCGAAGAGTAGTCTTCTAGGTAGCCTTTAGGATTTGTTTCTCCTTATTGCTTTTGCTTTGCTTGAACTCCTCCAGTCTTTGTCAGTTGCTTATCAATTTTGCTAGAAAATTTAATAAACTTGTCTCCTTCGCTTTTCTCCATCTTCGCTTCCTTTGTTCATGCCTTAACCTTTAGACTTTATAGGCCAGTAGCAGGCGCGCCACTTTTTTATAAGCAGACGGGCCGTGTAGCCTATATAGTCGTCGGTGTTGGTGTAGAACTTTTCCTTGCAAAGTTGCTAGCCGTAGGGTTGGCAGCCGGACGCCTTACTTACAGAAGCAGGCGGATCCGCGTAACCACTAGGCCATTAACCTTGGCTTTCTCCAATTCCGTAGGTTGTGCAGCAATTGTCACAACACTTTAGGACTTGGCGCAAGTTGCCGCAAAGTTGTTAGCTGCGGGATCGACAGCCGGACGCCTTACTTATTTGCAGCAGCCGCATCCGTGCGATCCTTAGGCTGTTGCCTTGCGAAGTTGTCAGCCATAGGGTTGGCAGCCGGACGCCTTACTTACAGAAGCAGGCTAATCCGCGTAACCACTAGGCTTTCAACCTTGGTTCTTCCCAATTCCGTAGGTTGCGCAGCTAGTGTCACAACACTTTAGGATTTGGTTCAAGTGAAGCTCATCGACTACGTAGCATGTCGGTAGTGGATAAAACTTCACATATGCCTGCTAGCTTGTTTAACCTTTCACAAGAATGTGCGGTTGTATAAGTCTAGCATGGCTTTACTGCCAGGGCAAGCCGTAGGCAGTCTGCCGGGATCCGTAGGCTACCTTAGCATGTCCGGTAGCAGCTTTAGGGTTTCCCGGGATAGTGTGCCCCCCCCCCCGTCTCTAGGGCCCGGTTCCTGCGGATTAGGCCAAGAGACCCAAAATCCTTCAGTTAGCTAAGCCGTGAAAAAGACCATCGTGGCTACTTGGGAATTCCGGAGCAAGCCATCGTGCAGCTAGTGACACTGGTTAGTTACACTAGGGCAGCCAGGCTCATCCACGTCTGGATATTCGGAGTCAAGAGTTTATCCTCCCGCGTTAGAGAGTAGATTGGCCCCTCGGGAGCCGTTGTTCCTGCAATGAGTCCCTAAGAAGGGGCGCGAGCTTCTTTGAAGCGCAGGAGTTGTCAGTTGCCGCAATGTAATCAAGTTGTAAAAGCGTTCCTTGTTGAAAAACAAGTGAACAAACAACTTAATTGTAAAGATTGCGGAACAACTGGTAGTCCTCAGCTTGCGAGGGTTGTGCCCGTCTGAGCTGCTTGAGCCTTTGGGCGTAGTTGGAGATCACGCGTGGTACTTCCTAAATAGGGTCCATCTTCTTCGATCTCTCCCTTTGAGCAGCGATGAAAGCTTTCCTCGGAACTAGATCTCCGGGCTGAAACTGCCGGATTTTGGACCTTTTGTTGTAACTAGAGAGGAGTTGCTGCTGGTTGGATGCGATGCGGGCCATGGTCTGCCCGCACCTTTCCTCCGCTAGGTCTAGGTTCGTGGCCATCTCTTCACTGTTCTGCTCGACATCTAGCAGTAGGGTGGTGATGCTTGGCACGATGATGTTGGGAGGAAGGATTGTTTCTGAGCCAAACGCCAAAGAGAAAGGGGTTTCTCCGGTTGCTCGCTCTTGGTGGTGCGATATGCTTATAGACATCCGGGGAGTTCTTCTGGCTATTTTCCCTTCTTGTTGGCGAGGGATTTCTTGAGGCAGTCGAGGATCGTCTTGTTGGATGCTTCGACCTGCCCGTTGCTTTGAGGATGTCTTGGCATGGACATGTGCTGCTTGGTGTTTTACTTTTGGAGGAACTTCGTCAAATCTTCGCCCGCAAATTACGGGCCGTCGTTGGTGGCGATGAACTGAGGGATGACAATCAGCAAATGATGTTCCTCCATACGAAGCACTCTATGTTCGTCTGAGTCGTGGTTGTCGTGGGCTATGCTTCTACCCATTTGGTGAAGTAGTCGGTTGCCACGATCATCATGCCTCTGCCCCTAGTAGTAGGCGGCATAGGTCCTACTAGTTCGATTGCCCACTGCATGAATCGGCCAGGGACTTGCTCGTGGATGTAGCTCGCTGGCGGGCAGGGCTGGTACATGCTTGTAACGTTGGCAGCGGTCGCACTTTTGCACTAACTCCTGGGCATCTTGATGCGTAGTTGGCCAGTAGCCTGCGTTGAAAGCCTTTTGCGCCAGAGATCGTCTTCCAGAACGGTTCCCACAAACGCCTTCATGGATTGAACTTAGGACCTTCAAATCATCGGGAGGTGCCAAACATCGGAGGTGCACTCCGACGTAGGGTCTTTGAACTAAAATGTCCTTCCACATGTAGTAGTGCGCTGCTCGGGTTTGAAGTTTCCTTGACTCCAACCTTTCTGTGGGGAGCGTGCCATTGACAAAGTAATCTATGATAGGGCTTTGCCAATTCGGAGTTGCACTAACCTGTGTCACCTTGGCTACTGGCTCGAACTCTATGCTCGGCTTATCTAGGTACTCCACCGGAATTAAACGCTTGAGCTGGTGATCGAAGGCAGAACCCAGGCCGGCTAGCGCATCTGCATGGGCATTTTTCGTCCGTGGAACTCGAGTGAGCGTGTAAGTCTGAAATATCTCCAGCTGCTCGTGTACCTTCTTTAGATATTGCGCCATCCTTAGATGCTTTGCCATGTATTCCCTTGCAGTTTGGCTAGTAATCAGCTGAGAATCAGAATAAATCGCCAGCTTTTTCACTGCTAAGTCTTTCGCCATGCGGAGGCCTGCCAGTAGGGCCTTGTACTCTGCTTCATTGTTAGATGCCTTGAAGCCTAGAGTGGTCGTCTGCTCGAGCATTGAACAGTCTGGGGTGGTAAGGACCATGTCTGCTCCCGAACCTTTGTAGTTGGATGTGTCGTCAACATGCAAATGCTGGAAATCTCCATTGAGGGAGCAGGTGCGGCTAAGGTGTGCTCGGCTGCTTCCGGGGCGAGCAAGGTGCGGCTAAGGTGTGCTCGGCTGCTTCCGGGGCGAGCAGGTGCGGCTAAGGTGTGCTCGGATGCTTCCGGGGCGTCGCTGGACAGTTCTGTTGCTCTGCCTAGGCTAGGCGTGAAGGAGCGGTAGGGAGCTATAGAGCTGGCGCCATGTTACACGTAGCAGGAAGTGCTCAACTGCCGGTATTGGGCCACTCTAGAGTTGAATTATGGAGCAAAGGTCGGCTGGGGCCGTGTGACACATAGCAGGAGGTAGTGCTCAACTGCTGGTACATGATGCTCCTATGTAGAATCTTTTGGGGCGACGAGGACAAAGCTTGCTTCCGAGTGCGTCCTTCTAGTGTTCGTCTGCCCTTGGCACACCTTTTGGGCTGAGTTGTTACGTTCGTCAGGAAACTTTGCATTGCCAGTGTCTGCGCCTTTATCGTCGCACGTCTAGATTGGGCAGAATAGCGCGTCATGAAGATGACTGCGTGCGTCTTTGAGCTTCCAGGTTGCAACAACTATCGCCAAAGTTCGTTTTTTGAATTTCTGGTAGCATCGAGGAGAGCTTTTGAACCTTTTGAACTGTGGAATACAGGTAGTCGGGCCCCCAGCTCTTCTCGTATGATGGTAGAGCTTATTGTTGCCTTAGATACCGTCAAACATGCGAATAGGTCCTCCGTTGCTTCCGGTTTGGATAGTAATGGAGGCGATGTGAGATACTTCTTCAGGTCTTGGAAGGCTTGTTCGCATTCTTCATCCCACTCATCACGTTGCGCCCTCTTGATGGCTTTGAAGAAAGGCTTGCATCTATCAGTAGACCGCTAGAGGAAACGGTTGAGGGCGGCTGCTCGTCCAGACAAGCTTTGGATCTCTTTCAAGGTTGTGGGAGACTTCATTTCCAGAATTTCTCGGATCTGCTTGAGTGCCATCTTCTTGATCATGGTATCAGAGCGACGTTATCTTTCGTGTGAAGCCGATGATGGGCCCTGGTAGTGCGTCGGCTGCCTGGACTTGAGGGATCAATGGGGCCTGCTGGATCCTCTTCTTCAGCATTCATTCTTGGATGTGCTGCTGGCTTGTCTAAATATTCGTCGACTTTGCCTTCCTTCACGAGCTTTTTCAGATAATTCTTCCAAGTGTAGCAGCTGTCAGTGGTGTGACCTGGTCCTCGGTGAAATGCGCAATATTTGGTAGCTTGAACCACGGCTCATTCTTCACGTCGCGGAGAATTTGATGGATCGGAATTGAAAACTTCGAGTAATTCCTGGTCGTGGAGCCTTCTTTGGTCATGGGCTTGTCCCTCCGCTTGGCCTTCTGTCTGCTCTTGCTAGGCCGCTTTCCATCTTCCTTTCTTTGAGCCACCACCGATTCTTTTTTAGGCTGCTCGGGCGCCCTTTCTGCTCGTCGGGCTTCGTCCCAAAGTGCATGCTTCTCTGCTAGGGTGAAGGAATCTGCTAGAGTCACGTCTTCTTTCATGATCATCTCTCCAAATAGGGGTGATCTGCGGGGAGGCCCTTTTGAAAGGATGCACTGGCTATTGAGTCGTCGCATCCAATGATCTTCGTAGTCTCGGAGTGATTCCTTCGGGTTCTTGAACAGGTGATCGGATTTTTTCTTGATTGAGCGGTAAGATGAGTATTCTTTGGTGAAGACCAAGGAAAGATCGTCAAAGCTCCGGATGGATTGTGGCGGCAGGGTGTAGAACCAATCTTGTGTCTTGCCTTGTAGAGTAGTCGCGAATATCTTGCACATAAGACCGTCATTGTTTTGATAGAGGATCATCGTGCTTCGGTAGTGCTTTAAGTGTCTCTCCGGGTCTCCATCTCCTTTGAAGGATATGAAATGTGGCATGCTAAACTTGTGTGGACGCTCCGTCTGCTCGATCTTATCTGTGAAGGGTGATCGGCTTGTGTTGGTCATCTCCCGCCGTAGTGCCTCGTCGGTGACCTCGTTGCGTTGGAATTTGCTCAATTGCTTGGTCAAGATTCTCTTTACTTCTTCCTTAGTCGAGGTAATGGAGCTCTCGGCTGCCCCCAGTTTTGACCTGTTGGTCTAGGCTGCTCTTCTATGTGCTTGGCTCGTCTACGCCGCAGGTAGCGGTGCATGTGGTTGATTCCTAGCAGGCGAAGGATTTCGCAAGCTGCTGGTTGAACTTGAGCCGGATTGAGTGACTGCTTCTGTCCGTCCGTCATGCTGCCTACTCCGATGTGATGTGGAGGATGCTCCTTGCAGACTTAGCTGCGAATGAACACTTCGCTTGGAAGACTGCTCATGTTGATTATCGGAGTGTGACCCCAACCATGAGTGCATACTCGTCCGTGGGCCTAGTCGAGAGTGCACGCTCCTCCGCGCGCTAAGACAGGAGTGTACGCTATCTCGAGGGCCCAATTGGGAGTGTGCTCTGCCCAAACGCTTGGTTAGAGGCTGGTCGGGTGGCTGCTGGAGAGGTTCTTCATCTGCCCTTGTCCTTCTTCGAGACACGTCGTTTGGGACACGTTGCATCTTGGTGCGCTGCAAGAGCTGGTTCACCAAGGTCGTCCGTTGTGTTAGGGCGCTCGTCAACTCCATGACTTGTCGAGACAAGTGTTGTTCGCCATTTGGATTGGAAGAGCTTGTAAGGAATGTGCCTCCTTGAGTAGTGGGAATGTGGTAGACTTCGTCGCGGGTGGTCACCGCGGTGGTTCCTATAGTGTAGCAGGCTTGGGCTGCTTGAAAGATCACGAGGGTATGACGGGCCACGAGAGCAGGCTAGGCCACGGGAGTGGGCTGCTCGGCAGGAACATGATGGATCACGGGAGTGGGCTGCTCGGCGGGAGCAGGCTGGGCCATGAGAGTGGGCTGCACGGCGGGAGCAGGCTGGACCACGAGAGTGGACTGCTCGGCCGGAGCAGGCTGGACCATGGGAGTTGACCACTTAGCGTGTGGCACACGTGGGTGCGAGGCTTGGGCTCGGCTAAGCAACGTATTGGGCTCGCGTCGGGCTTGGAATAACATGGCTTGGGCCGGGACCTTGGATGGCACGTCTCGGGCCGTGGTGATGGCGCCACGGACCTCGCCGCGGTGGGCTACCGTGGTGGTTCCCGCGGTGGAAACTCGTGGTGGCGGTGTCGCTCCACTTAGGATTCTCTTTCGGAAAGGCTTGCTACCATGAAGAATGGCAAGACATCCTCGTCTGCTAAAGTGGCGCCAAAACTTGTCATTTCCGCTGCTGAGGCCAAGTCGTCTTCTGAGAAGAGAGAGACTGATTGCGCTAGTGGTCCTGATAAATCTGCCAAGTCTAACTCCAAGTAAGCTGCTGAGATTTGTGCGCTCTTGAGGCCGGACCTTCTTGAGGATATGGACGCCTGCGCTGAGTTTGTTGACGGCGTCAAAGGGATTATTGGTCCAGGCTCCTTCGTGAAGCATACGCCTGAGTACAGAAGGGCTGCTCCGCTGACCATGATGCAAAAATGGCGGTTTTGGCTGCCGAGTCCATGGTCTTTGATCAAGAGAATACCACGGCTGCCCAGGGGGTGACGAGGTCTATGGCTGCTGAAGCTTACTCCTTGGCCGAGAAAGTTAAAAGTTCTGAACTTCCTGCTTTGAAGGGGTCTAACGTCTCTGCTCCCACTTCTCTGCAACTTGAGACCGCTCGCCAAGAGATCGCGAACTTGAGGACTAGGCTTGACACGAATTTGTCTTCGTTGGGGCGGTGGAGTCCTGGTCTTCTTAGCTGGCGAAGGTTCTCTTCATGGGCTGCCTGTTGGACTTGAAACAGACCGATTGGCTGCTTCCCTTCGTGCACTCGCGCTGCATTATCCGAAGCGACATGGAAAATGCTCATTGAGGGCCTAAGCGCGAATGAATGCTCTGCCTGGATGGCTGCTCATGTGGTTCTTCAAAACGTGGCCCCAGCCTTGATTGTATGCTCGCTCATGGGCCTAACCGAGAATGCACGCTCCTCCTCGCGCTAAGACGGGAGTCCACGCTATCTCGGGGGCCCAGTCGAGATTGCACACCGTCCGACTGCTCTGCTTGATTAATTGATTGCTTGGGACACCACTGAGGCAGGCCGGGCTGCATGAGCAGGCTGGGCTGCAGGGGCAGGCTAGGTTGCGTGGGCAGGCTGTGCTGCGTGGGCAGGCTTGGCTGCGTGGGCAGGCTGAGTTGCGTGGGCAGGCTAGGCTGCGTGGGCAGGCTGGGCTGTAGGGGCAGGCTGGGCTGCGTGGGCAGGCTGGGCTGCGTGGGCAGGCTGCGCTACAGGAGCAGGATTGGTTGCAGGAGCAGGCTGCTCAACATGAGGTGCGCGCGAATGCGGGGCTTGGACTGCAACGGTGGTACCATGGACCTCGCCGCGGGTGGTCACCGCGGTGGTTCCCATGGTGGAGCCTCGTGGTAGTGGCGCCATCTCCCCTAAAGCCATATTCAATCTCGTAGATCGCCGCGGTCACACGTCTTGAATGTTTGAATTGTTGCTCATCGAATTTTCTAGATCTCTAACCATTATGTATTTTTCTTCTCTTTTTTTTTTTTATACGCTTTACCAAAGAACTTTTTACGAGTAAAAAATTCTAATAATAAAGACGTACGAAATAATACAAACGGATTAGAGATTGAAGAAAAAACCTTTGTGTGCGAGAGTCTTTTTCGAGCGTAAACTTCTCCTCTCAACGAGAGCACCAATTTGTGGATGCAAATTTTCTCCTCTTCGGTCTTGGACGATTTTGCACCTACAAAATAATAAACACCTTAGGTTAAGGCCAAAAGCCTCACGCGCCCACGATGAATGGGGGGGGGGGGGCTTTGGCCGAAGAACCTCCAATGCCAAAGTTAGAATTAGAGAGAAAAAGTGTTTAGAGCGTTTTTGCCAAAGGATTGGCATTGGGTTTTGTGAGAAAAGGGGGTCGTATTTATAGGAGATGGCCGGTCCCCTTTGGAGAGAAGGTGGCCGGCCCTTAGAGGGATTTTTGGGTGTGAGATCTAGGTTTAATTAGCCTATTTATTGGCTAATTAATCAAATAGGGAAAGGATTTATATTTATGAAGAAAGATAATAAGAAGTAATTGAATTGTTGGCTAAAAAAGGAGGAAAAAGGGAAGGAAATATGGAAATAAAAAGGGAAGTGGCCGGCCACTCTTTGGAGAGAGAGGGCCGGCCCTTTGTGGTATATTTTGGGTCTTCAAGGCTCATTTAATTGACAAATTAATGGGAAATATCCCCATTAATTTGCCAATTATCTCCATTTATGTGGGATAATGGGTAGATTTATGAGATAATTGCCTTAAATGCGGATGGATGAAATAATTCGGATTTGTTTACCTTTTATGGGCGCTTTTGACTTGACCGACGATAATTACCGGCTGCTCGCGCGTAGGATTTCTGATACCCCTCAAGGGCATTCTTGTCTTCTTAATCCGAAAGTCCACGTGTCGCCTTGTGATTATTTTTGGCTCCACACTCACTACTTCTGTTAGCTTTCGACTTCTTAGTTAAATTGATCGTTTTACCTTTATAACAATCAACACAATTCTCAAGTTCATTAAGTTCAAGTTTTGGCAAAACACCATCCTTCATTAATCTTAGCATTCTTTCTTTTGAAATGTGCTTAAGTCTTCTATGCCAAAGCATGAAAAGATTTTCATTATTGAGCAACCATTTTGATGCAGAATGTTCATCATTAAGACATTCAAGAAAGTAAGTGCATTGAATTTGCCAAAGATCACCATTGAGAAATGCATAGCCAAGAAGATTGTCAAACTGATTTTTAAATAAAAACTGAATTTGACTGTCATAGCAACATAAGAAAAACCATCTTTAACAAACTGAGTGACTGAAAATAAATTACTTCTCATGGAAGGTACATAAAGAATATTGTTTAAAACTAAAACATAACTAGTAAACAATCTCAACATAACACGACCAATGGATTCAACCACCACTTTATTTCCATTTCCAACATAAACATTGTAGATTTCCTCACTTATTTCCTTCAGACTTTGAAATCCTTGCAAAGAATTTGTAATATGGACAGAACATCCAGTGTCAAACCACCAAAAATTTTGAGAAACAAAACCCATATTAAACTCGACATTGACAAAAACATTGGTGATTTTGTTACTTTTCTTAATGAGCCATACTTTAAAACCTGGACAACTCTTTCTTAAGTGCTCAGTAAATTGACAATGATGACATTTCTTGAAGTTGAACTTATTTGTTTTAAGACCAGTATTGGAGGTTCCTTCATTTTTTTACAAAAGCATTGTAAGGTTTAACAATTTTCTTTGTAGGAAAAGAAAAACCTGATTTATGTGTAGTTGGCTTGGAGTTTTTGTAGTTGGAACTGTTGTAGTTTGCAGTCATTTTTCCTTTCCCTTTCCCAACATCCACAAGATTAACAACATCATGCGTAGCCTTCTTCATCATTTCTTCACCTTAGTAGCAAATGACAATCAATTCATTTATACCCCATGTCGCCTTTTGGATGTTGTAACTCACTTTGATCTGCCCATAATCATTCAACAGTGAGAACAATGTCATGAGAGCTAAGAATTGATCATTGATTCCTATGTCCATGACATTAATAAGCTTGTTGGAAAGATTAACAAGCTTAAGCAGGTACTCCCTTACGCTTCCAACTCCATCATACTTGGCATTGATGAGTTCTGAGAGATACACTCCAGTTTCAACCTTGTCAGACCTCTTGAACTTTTCTTCGACCTTTGCCATGTATTCTTTAGCAATAGAAATCCCTCCCCTTATGTGATGTTCCAGGGCATTTAGATTATTAAGAATGGACATTTGATTAGCTCTTTCCCACTTTGCAAAATATCCTTTTGTAGTGGTGTGCTTTCTTCAATGAGTGAAGTTGATTGATGCAACTTGAAAGCAATGTCAAACTTCAACATCCCTAAATGCATTTCAATCTTTTGTTTCCAAGCTTTGAAATTGTTTCCTTTTAGTTTCTCTATGTTGATAAGACTCAACGCATTGAATTTTGCATTATTGATTCAAAATGGTTAGAAATTCATAAGTTAGTGACATTGTGCCATTCAAAAACTATAGAACCAATTATACCTTTAGGCAAGAAATTGTCTATATAGTAACATTAGTTTTCAAATCTTGTATACCTTTAGGCAAGAAGATTCACATGCACTACATGTTTTTATAACTCACAATGCAATGGTTTAAACGGACCCGGTAGATTGATTCTTTGGAAACTGATCATCTTTATTGAAATCATATGAGCAAAAGAACAAATAAAACACTTTGGTGATTCATTTAAACATCTTATGAATTGAATATCAGTGTGCACAACAAACAATATTACAAAATAATAGGAATATTATTAAACAAACTGAGAATGCCGAAACGGCTACAAAACCCTAAGGTACCGTTTGCTACGTGGATGGGACGGGACGAGACGGGACAGGACGGAACTGATGATGTAAATATTGAAAAAGATAAGGGGAAATTTTGTCTTAAAATGTTATAAATTTGTGTTCCACGGATGTGGAACGGGTCGTTCCAGGGGGGAGAGGTGGAACGAAAAATCAGCCAAATTTTGTCCCATAGGACAACCCGTTCCACGGTTTTTAGGCGCACCAAACGTGGGACGGAACGCCTCGTCCCACTGCGTTCCGTCCCGTCCCACGTACCAAACAGTACCTAAGAGACTACATTGTGAATAACTTATTCTCAAACTAAATTAGAAGCTCTATTTATAGAGCAATAAGCCTAAGAAACCATAATGCGTAAATGCCAAAAATACCCTACTACAAAATCAAATCAAGTCTCTAATTAATTTCCTAAATAAACCTAATAAATTCCAACATTATGATTGCATGGAATCAACAGAAATCAATGAAGAAATGACCCAGCGGTAATTGGACAGATTGTTCGAGCTCCGATTTTGGTCCATTATACCTTTCCGAAAAGAGAATGACGATGCGATTCACACACATGGCAAAACGATGGATTTTGGCCATCCGAGACTGTTTAGGCCTGTAAAACCACAATTTCTGTAAAACCACAATTTAAATTATGAAGTTCGAAATTTGACTTTGCATGTTGCAGTTACCGATTCCACTATATGCCCATTCATTCATGCACGTTATTGAAGCAAACTAATGAGGAGAACAAGGGCATATTTACAACCCAAGACTCCCAGAACAGAAGCATATTAAAACATATAAATACCAGTAGATAAGTATATTTTAAATAAAAATATGAACAAAGCTGGATGCAGCGGAAATGCTTATAGAACTCCAATAAATTTCAGACGAGTTTAATACTTAATTTGGTGGGCTCTAATACCACATGTAGAACCTTTATTAACATCATCCAGAGATCATAATCAATCAAGCAATTAAACTACGTATGAACGAATTAATGTATATTGCTTTCGCGATTCTCTTGGAAGGTGTGTAGAGCTCTAGTTCGGGTGTTGGCACCAACTCTTTCAATCAGTGTGCCCCCGTTGGCACTGTTGCTTCTATAGTTTGGTCCTTGGATTGGTGGGTGGAATTTCTAAGGGTGATCTTTGGAGGATGATCGAGTGTTGTGTGTTCTTCCACTGCTGGGGCTGTGCTCTGCTTGATTTCAGGCGGTCGTTGGGGTCGTGGTTTGCAGTGTCTCGGCTGCAGGCTCTTTATGTAAATATATCTTTATGTTTGTTGGGAAGGAAATTTACCTTTGTTAAAAATAAAAAATACAAAAATAATCAGCTCTGCCGAAAGTTGTACGTAAAACGCCACGTGCTCTCTCCTCCCTCGTGTTCCGTCCGTCTCTGCGACTTGTCCCTCCCACTCCTCCATCGCTACTCTCCAGTCTCCACATTTCTTTGATTTCGATAAATAAATTGGGGATTGATTTCGATAAATAAATTAGGGATTTGCTGAAAATTTTGTATTATTTCCGGAGTTTGAGATTGATTGATGCAAAGAAGGTGAGAATTGATGCGTAATTCGAGAGCAGCACTTGGTCTCCTTCTCAAGTCAGTCTCCAGCAATAACCCTTGTTGTTGTTTTCCTTCTTCCCGGAACACAAACGGTCGCTGCCGCACTCTGCTTCTTCTACTCCAACCCCACTCGTCTTCTTCAATTTCCGACGGCGGAGCCGGATTCCTCATTTCAAAGCGCGCCTTTTGCGGGTACGCCGCCGAGCAGTTCTCCGACGATGAGTACGCGTGCGAATTCCAAGGCCAACAGGTTGCTTTCTTCTGAATTTCAATTTTTTCTTTTCTTCTTTTTATTTTCATTATCCTCTGTTTGGCTGCCGAGAAAATGTGTGGAAAGTCTGGGATTGCATAGTTTAGCTACATTTAGAAATGAAGAACGTGTGGCTGACACTTGAGTGTAGGCATCGTCTTCGGTGGCGAACATTGACGAGTGGAAATGGAAAATGAGCTTGCTATTACGCAGCGAAAAGGACCAAGAGATTGTATCCAGAGATAAGAGAGATAGGAGAGACTATGAGCAGATATCTAACCTTGCCAAAAGGATGGGACTTTATTGGTAAGACTAACAAAGGGACCATCTTTGCCTTTGTTATTCGCTATTCATTCACTGATACATCAAATTGCTCATTCAACTCTTCCTACTCTTAGTGAAATATATGGGAAAGCGGTGGTGGCCAGCAAGGTCCCTCTTCCAAACTACAGGCCTGATTTGGATGATAAGCGGCCACAAAGAGAGGTAATGTCATCTTCTTGTCTCGCCAATTCTTTTCCAACCATGAAAGATTTGTATACATGTTGAGAGTGGTTTTATGGGGAGAGTTTGAGGATGTCATCATTCATCTGGGCAGGTGGTTATCCCTCTTGGCTTGCAAAGGAGGGTAGAGGGTTTGCTGCAAGAGCACCTTGATCGACTCCAGTTAAACTCTGGGAAGTTCACTGGAAATAGAGGGGACTCTGAGCAACTAGGTCAGGTCGAAAATGCAAACCTGGATGAGAATGCAGATTCTCTTCTAGATGGGTCTGTAATGGAGAAGGTTCTTCAAAGGAGGAGTTTGCGAATGCGTAATATGCAAAGAGCTTGGCAGGTATGATACATTTGGCTTTCATCTTTACCATGTGTTTCTAATGCACACTAATTGGGGCATCATATCCTAATAAATTGCCTGCAATACCATGCTAAGGGTTTTGGTCTCTTTTCCAATGTTTCTTTTTTTATTTAAAGGAATCACCCGAAGGCAAGAAGATGCTAGACTTCCGCAAATCACTACCGGCTTTCAAGGAGAATGAAAGGTTGCTGCAAGCAATTGCACAGAATCAGGTTTAGTTATAGGACATATCGCTTCATTTCTTCTATCCATGTGTTGCTGTGTTCTTGCTTCTTTATTTCTTTAACTCGTTGAAGCTCAAAAGAAACAAAAATTTATAAACAAAGTGTTTTTTCTACTAAACTCCACTCTCATCTGAGTTCAGCCTGTAATTAATTAAACTATAATTTTCTTTTTGGAATTCTTTCCTAGCATGAAAACACAATAAATGATACATAATACTTTGAATAAGGTTTTATCTGTCTTTCACGGCCTTGGAAAAGGCTCTCTCTTTAGAAACCACAAACGTGTATTCTGTGTTGGGGACGTAGCCATGACCAAGGTTCTAAAACCACACAAGCAGCTGGGATTGCTCCAATCCCATTTAAATTCATTCTAGAAACTCAATTGGAGGACGACTCATGGACGTGACCCCAATGCTCAAATCCGGTTACAACTTTTGGGAGGTAGCCATGAACGACGACTCAGATGTTCAAATCGCTGAGCACAAAAATATGAATTGGAGCAATAAGCTTGGAATTGGCAGTCTGTGCATGTGTTTGTATTAGGAAGAAAGTTGATGGCAATGAAAGAAAGAGAGTTGATGGGTACTTGATGGAAATGAAAGAGAGAGATGGTGATGTGGTTGAGAATGTGGTGAAGAAGTTGAATAGAATCGGGGGTGATAGTGTTAGCTTTGTTCTATTAAATTTGTCTAGTGTCGGTGGTTATGGTGGTAGATGATTAAGGGTAAAGTGTGGGTGTTCTTTAGAGTGAGTGAGAGTTTAATTTAACGATGCGGTGTAGATAAAAATGTGTGTGAACGAAGATATGAATGCTGTTTAGATAGAAAAACTCTAAACAAAATAACACTTAACATTTCTTCTTTATGTTGTTTGCAAAGAGTGGTAACTGTTTTCAGGGCCTAAAAACTTACATGGTAGACAGCAAAACAAACAAATCAACGTGTCTATCAACCCGTTGGTTTTCCAGACTCTGTATTTAGTGCACGGCATAGATATTATGTTTCCAATTGATATCATTTTCTACATGAATCTGCTTCTGTTTCTACTTGATGTAAGTGGGACAGATAAAAAAAGGATAAACCCTTTTTTTGGTGGGGGGTGGGGAGCATGTAGGAGTTTGTGCTTTTATTGGGTACAGTAGATTATACTCTGAATCTTGTGATCAGCAATACTTTGGCTGTAAAAAGTAGTTGCTTCTTTGATATCTTCCTAACAACTGATGAAATTACTTCTTCTGTACTGTGTTTTACATTTTACCTCCAGCAGAATTCTAAATAAGCTGTTTTGATGATAGGTAATAGTGATATCTGGGGAGACTGGATGTGGTAAGACCACTCAACTTCCTCAATATATCCTAGAGTCAGAAATAGAATCTGGCCGTGGAGCATTCTGTAGCATCATTTGCACACAGCCTCGAAGAATATCTGCTATGGCTGTTGCAGAAAGAGTGTCGGCAGAGAGGGGAGAACCTCTTGGTGAAACAGTGAGTCTTGTCTCCCTCAAGCCATAGATATAGATCATAGATTTCCACGCACATACCTTGTGAATTAATTTACTTTGAAGAAAGAAAAAGATGTAGATTTTAGATTGAAAGCTTCATTATTCTGCGGCTATACCACAACAGAGTTTTTTGGTAGGTTGGCTATAAAGTTCGATTGGAGGGAATGAAGGGAAAAAATACCCATCTGCTTTTTTGTACAAGTGGTATTTTACTTCGCCGTCTGTTGAGTGATCGTAACTTGAATGGTATAACCCATGTTTTTGTTGATGAAATTCATGAGCGAGGCATGAATGAAGGTACACTTCCATAAATATCCATTTTAATGTCTTATAGTGCAGAAAAAGCAGCCTAGCTGAATTCCCCCCACCCCTTTCTCTTTCTCTTCTATAACTGTTTTTTGCAGATTTCTTATTGATTGTGCTGAAGGATCTGCTTCCACGCCGTCAGGATTTGAGATTGGTTTTAATGAGTGCTACTCTGAATGCTGAGCTGTTTTCAAGTTATTTTGGAGGAGCTCCTACAATTCATATTCCGGTTAGCTAAATACTGAGTTTGTTCAGGGTACATATTGATTTGTAGTATCTTAATTGCGTTGTTTATATAGATAGTGTTGGCTGTATAGAGAGAGCTGTTGTTCATGTACTGCACTGGTGATTGTAAACATAAGTATGCTTAGTAACCGGAAATGTGTGATAAACCGCTTCAGAAAAATCTCATGAATTTTCCAGGTTCTGCTGCAAGTGAACAAAAATAGAGATTACTAAATGTGGACTGTTGCTGATGCAGCATTAATGTATTAACAAATGCATATTTATTTCAGTGCATTTTTATGTACCACAGGCTGCCCTTGTAATTCTATTCCGTACTCTAATCAAGCATTGTCAAGAACCTCTAGTGTTAGTCTTTCTCCCATATGAATTTTAATGCATTTTTATGTTATGCAGGGCTTTACATATCCAGTAAGAGCACACTTTTTAGAAGATGTACTGGAAATGACTGGGTATAAGTTGACTTCCTTCAACCAAATTGATGATTATGGCCAAGACAAACTATGGAAAACACAGAAGCAGTTAGTGCCTCGGAAAAGGAAAAACCAGATTACTGCTCTGGTTGAGGTATTATGTTAGTTTGAAATGGATTTCATGAAATTGAAACAAAGTTTTCGTAGGGTGATTCCCATTGGGATTATTAGAAGCTCTTGTAAAATCTCTTGTCTTCATTGCCCAAAAATGACAGATTTACATCCTTTATATAAAGGTCTAACAATGGCCACACACTACCCAACGACATTCCAAGGTGCAGGGTGGGGATAAACCTATATGTTTTTTCTTTCTTGTCATTTGTCTATCTCTCCATGGGAAGAATGGGACTGTATGTTAGGGATAATGCATTCTTGATATTCATTGTTGGCCCATTCCTGACAGCTTAAGTTTTTGGATTTTATGGTTATCTAACAAAAAATTTCGCACCTAGTTCGAAAGGAAGTAGGGATACTGCCAATCGTAGCATAGAGTTCAGAAAACATTTCACTCCCTTGTCCCTTCCATCCTAGTATTTTTCGAACTTGTGGTTCCTAGAGAAGACATCACGTATCTAATCTTTTAGCATTGCCAATCACTTCTCAAATTTTAGGCTTAGGATGCAGCAAATGTTTGGCTTCATTATGTCCTTTTTGTCTAGATGGAGAGGGACAAAATATTTGAAAAATGGGTTTTCTAAGGGAGAAGAGCAGTTTTTTGGCGTTAATACAGGGCATTTTGTGTAAGCATTTCAGGGACATTCTCTTTAGTTTATTTCATTGATATTAGGGGAACTATGACTTGAGTTGAGCGTATTGTTTTCTTTAAATATTTGGGTCTCTGTAGTTCTCTTGTAACATTTAATGCATTTTGGTCTCTGTAGTTCTCTTGTGCCTATATATATATATATATATATATATATATAGACACACATTTTTTAATTATGACTCTGATTCTCTCTTAATCCTATTAACTTTCCATTTTTTTCCTTTTTCTTTTCTCTTCATCTTCACCAACAACCTGTTTTGTTCTCTATTTTCCTTATTGAAAGTTGACCCCAGCTTTAAGTTCACACTTCATTCAGTGCTGACGAAAAAAAAACCCATCTCTCTTCTCCTTTGCCTCACCATCTTGGTTTCTTATGTTTTATGTGAGATAATTTTTTGCTTCTGCTAAACAATGTCAAATATGAATTCTTATGCAAACCATTGCAGAACTCTTTGAAATTCCCACCATATGAGGCTTGTATGATTACTGTGCATTTAATTGTTATTTTCTATATAAGTTAAAAAGTAATATTAATTTCTTATGGAAATTAATAATAATAATTAAATAGCTATCAGAGTAAATCTTAACCATTGATTGTGGGCCAATCTAATGGTTTAAAACTTGTGTCTAAAGTACAGTGTAGTGCCATGGATCCTTCCCTATATATATATGCATTTATTAATTTTAAATATTATATGTTTAGTATCAGATAAAACACGTATTCTCATATGATTGCTAAGAAAGTGGGTTTTTGTGGAGGTGTAGGGATTCCATCAGAGGACTGCATATTATTGAAAGTAGCCATTAATAATGAAATAGTGTTATTTATCTTCATAATCTATTTTAACATGGTTCCTGATTATGCTTGCTAGAAAAAAACGGCACACACTGCTCATTCATTAAGGATAATTTTCTAAAACTTTCATTATCTACTAAATCTTCTATTTTAAGCTGTTCTATAAATTGGCTAACATAAAATGAAAACAAACTAAATTGCTTCCATTATTTCTATCCATTGTATGGCTTTGTAATATAATGAGTTATTAATGAGGAAACAAAGAGCTGCATGTGTAATTTGAAGTTATGTATGAAACTGGTGTGGACTTACCTATCGTGCTACCTTTACACAGGATGCTCTTAATAAATCAAGCTTTGAGAGTTACAGTGCAAGGGCACGTGATTCACTATCATGTTGGACACCTGATTGCATTGGATTTAATTTAATCGAGGCAGTTTTATGCCATATATGTCGGAAGGAACGACAAGGTGCTGTTTTAGTATTCATGACTGGGTGGGAGGATATAAGCTCTTTGAGGGATCAACTTAAAGCACATCCACTTTTAGGTGATCCTAACAGGGTTTTGCTTCTAACATGCCATGGGTCAATGGGAACGTCGGAACAGGTTAGTTTATTTCTATATCTACTCTTCCGCATTAGGAGTTGCATCAGCATAACTCATGAAGCATTTGATATTGCGTTTGAAGGCTATTATTGTCCCTAAGTAAGGCAACCATATTCTATATATCGTCTAACAGGATTGCTTCACTTGAAAATTCTAAGTCTTTACTCGGTGTAAAGGACCACGCAAATCTGGAGTCTTGGGCATATGAACATCTTTTGATATTCTTCAAAATATTTGGTGGATTTGACTTTTGTGTTATGATTTCTTTTTTCTCCTTGTTATTAAATTTGCCGCTCGATGGAATCAATCAAAATGGAAGTATCTTCTCACATGGTTGCATATCAATTGCGGATATTATGGGTTGTTAAGTGTACATGTATGCTCATGAGTTAGTGTAGAAGGCTATAGCTTTTAGTCACTATGAAGAATTCCCCCATTCAAAATTTAGTCACGATAAGGTACATAGTACTGGTTACTTGTAGTAGGCACTAGCAAAGAGGTTTGCCATGATGATTGTTTGATTGTTGGGTGGGAAGTGTGTTGTTTGTTTGTTTTAGGATAAGAAGGTTATAAAATTATTGTAACACATATCCTAAATATTATGGTAAAGTACGCGCTAGCAATTTATTCTCACTTCAGGCCCTATTTGGCGACGCCTGCTTGACGTAACCCAATATTGTTAAATGTGGGGGTTTAGCTGAATTTAGCCACACATGAGGCAGTCTTTTGAGGATTTAAATATCTCATATAGGATGTTCTCAGTACATAAGATCATGGTTATCGCCGCCTATAATCAAGTGGTTTTGTGTTGGAAACTGCAACGTTATGATGATGTTAAAATTTGAGATCTTAAGTTTGAATTCTTGAAATTGAAAACCCCCCTTATGAATCAAAATCCATGTGTTGGTCTCTAGTGGCGAAGAGCGAGGCCCATATGCAGAATGTTAGAATGTAAAATAATGATTGG
Organism: Cotoneaster glaucophyllus; assembly: GCA_036320875.1. Lineage (NCBI taxonomy): Eukaryota > Viridiplantae > Streptophyta > Magnoliopsida > Rosales > Rosaceae > Cotoneaster > Cotoneaster glaucophyllus. Next base: position 16,380,311 of record CM070071.1, on the reverse strand, counting down.
CCCACATTCTAGTGGGTTTTACAATAGTGGTAAACCAACAAACTTGAATAATTTGTCTAGTAGGCTATTGTTTCGCTTGCCAGCTATTCAGTTAGTTAGTATAAGGTCTTTTTAATTTATATAGTCTGCTATAAACATGGCCTCGTAACTTTCGGATATTGCCTAAAATATGTCATCTCTATTATTTACCTTAACTTCTTTGAAATTTTATTCCATTATTTATATTAACTAACCTCCCCACTTAGTGGGATAAGGCTTTGTTGTCTTGTTGTTGTATTTATTTTAACTAACCTTATATATTTACTGCTTATCACCTCCTCCCCAGAAACTCATATTTGGAAGAGCACCACCTAACATTCGTAAAATAGTCCTTGCAACAAATATGGCAGAAGCAAGTATTACAATCAATGATGTAGTTTTTGTGGTGGATTGTGGAAAAGCAAAAGAGACCTCGTATGATGCTTTGAATAATACACCTTGTCTGCTACCTTCTTGGATATCGCAAGCATCTGCTCGGCAAGTAAGTCTTTTTGGACCTTATTCACTTCACTAAGCAGCTTCTCTATGCATTTGGAACTAGATTCTGTTGCTTCATAATTCAATGAGTTTTTCCCACTTTATTCCTCTATTTGGTGCTGCTGGCTCATTAAAGTCAGAGCTGCTAACATAAAAGTTTAAAATTGAATTTGGTCATTGCCTGTGCACACGTATGAAGTGTGTATGAAGCCAATTGACATGCTTATTCATTTAGGAGGAGGTGGTGTTTGCTTGCAAGTATTGCACTTATATCTTTGTTTCAGGATGCCTTTGGCATCTTGTATTGCTTTCTCTTTCATCTTTCTTTGTAAATAATTTTCTTGTTGATATCTGTGCATCTAATATGTAAAGGGATTCTTGTGCCTTGTTGGATTATACTTGGTTGCAGAGAAGGGGTAGGGCTGGCCGGGTGCTGCCAGGCGAATGTTACCACCTTTACCCCAAATGTATTTATCACGCTTTTGCTGAATATCAACTTCCAGAACTGCTCAGAACTCCTTTGAACTCTCTTTGCTTGCAAATTAAAAGTTTGCAGGTTGCTAGTATAGGGGAATTCTTGTCAGCTGCCTTGCAGCCACCGGAACCCCTAGCTGTAAGTGTTGCTGCTCAATGAATATTCTATACTGTTTGATATCTATCCTATAATTCTGTATTCATCAGTTGGAACTTGGATCTCGATAAGCAGCTCAGAACTTCACCTTTCCCAAATTTAATCAGTTTTTATTTCTCTTTCACACCTTCCTCACATTACATAGCTTCGATCGAGTTAAAGAAAAGGAGTTTTGTATTTTTAAAGATCATATTGGCCTGCTCATTTTCATTTTGTTACTTGTGTCTGAATTTAGTAGCTTTCTTATTTTATTTCATAATTTACTTTTGTTAATTACACAAGTTGACAATGTCAATATATGACAGGTCCAAAATGCCATTGGTTTTCTTACTTCAATTGGGGCATTAGATGAGAATGAAAATTTGACAAGTCTCGGTTAGTTTGTTTCCTGAATGAAACTTGCACTACTTTAAGTTGTAACTGAATTCCCTTATTTACTGAGACTTCTTTGCTTTCTTCTTTCTTTTTTGTCCTTTGATCAGGAAAATATTTGTCAATACTTCCAGTGGATCCCAAACTAGGGAAAATGCTGATTATGGGTGCTGTGTTTCATTGCTTTGATCCTGTTCTTACAATAGTGTCTGGTCTAAGTGTCAGGGATCCTTTCCTTTTGCCTCAAGACAAAAAAGATGTAAGTACAAAATTCAGTAAGTAGTCTGTTAGTGCATCAAAATTGATTCTCAGCTCTGCAGACATCTTATATTATGTACCTCTGATACTGTCAACCTTTTTTTATGTACCTCTCATTCAATCAGTCTTGTATCATGCACTTCTGATGCAATCAATCTTATATTATGTGCTTCTGATACAACCTAATGGACTTGTTAGCTGCAAGTTAAAAAAACGAATTGCGTGGGGATTCTTACATTCATCCGAAAGCACATCCTAACAGCACGAGGAAAATATGTCCTTATGTTTGTTTCTCACCCCACACTAACATTAGTCTAAAGCCAATAGAACTTGGGTAAGGGTGAAGCAAATATTCAATCAAATCTGTATTTGTTCTGGTTCTGTGACCCATAGAACATTGTTTGAAGTAAAAATTCTTGCGACCGAAGCATAAAGGACCATTTTCAAAAAGTTCAATAACCATGTTCTGTATACTTAAGTCTGAAAATCTACCATCTACTAATGTTATTCATGTATTTTAGATTCTCACTCAATTTAAAAACTGGGGTCTAAGAAAGCAAAAACCCAAAACACGTTTAGGACCAAATTTGAGTTACCAAACTTCCACAAAAATTTGGTATCTATTCTGTTCAAATCCACACTTCCTCATATGGACCGATGTAAATTTAACACAGTTACAATAGTTTAGTACATACCCATACGACGAGAGGAGTGTTCAAACCAGATACGGTGACCTAAAATTGTAGTTGTATAAAATACTTCCATACAAAGTAGTGTGATGCATGTTAAATTTTAACCAAAATTCGTAAATAAATGCACACAGATGCTTAAAAAAAAGATGGTTGAATTAACTGGTAAAGGAATGTAATATTCTAATTCAGTCCATGTTGAAAACAAATGAAAATGTAATTCTTATTTTGGCCAATCCGCTCGGTAACACTGTAAAAAAAAGGGCAAATAAGGTCTAGCTTACGGAGCTATTTATCGCAAATATTATTAGTCTATCGCAGTCAATGAACTCCCATTTGAATATGCTAGTTTGCTGGTCTGTTACTCTCCCTTTCACATTGTACCTAAATGACTCCATACTGTGTCTATCTTTCTCTCTTTCACGTTGTTTCATACAGTTAGCAGGGACAGCAAAATCTAGATTCTCTGCAAAAGATTACAGTGATCATATGGCTCTTGTTCGTGCATATGAAGGATGGAAAGATGCTGAAAGAGAAGGATCAGCATATGAATATTGCTGGAGAAATTTCCTTTCTGCTCAAACACTTCAGGCTATCCATTCTCTTCGGAAGCAGTTTAACTACATTTTAAGAGATGCTGGATTGGTGGATGCGGATGCAAGCATTAACAACAAGCTAAGTCACAACCAGTCCTTGGTTCGTGCAATCATATGTTCTGGACTTTTCCCTGGAATAGCATCTGTGGTGGTATGTTATCTGTAGTTGAAATTATTCTTTTGCTGGCTAATCTTTAAATCTCAGTGTCTTTTTTACATTTGTATCTTTTAACATATCTGCAGCACCGAGAGACGTCCATGTCATTCAAAACGATGGATGATGGCCAGGTTCTACTATTTGCTGTAAGTTCCAATTCCTAATCAAAATTAAGATCTTGATAGTTTGCTAAATATATTGGAACTGTTGGGTAAGTTGTTGAATTAAATCTAGGCCAGTTAATGAAATCCTATTGTATATAATTAATTCTTTTATGAGAAAAACAACTTTTTATCGATAATTAATATTTCAGACATTCCTTTAGAAAGGCTTGAATCTTTCCCGGAATGATTTTTTTTTTCCATTCACAAATTTTGATGCCTGCAACAAGGTATGGCATCGAAGTGTACAATTCGGCCACATGTAAGAATATAGGTCATACTCGGGTATGTCAAGCATACACCGCAATATACGATAATCTAGTCTTCTCCAGTGCCCAATTGGTTGTGAGTCTGAGGATTAACTCTTAACAATATATAAAAGAATTTGCACAGTTGGTATGTGAGTACTAGGGTTTTAGCTTAAACATGGTCATAGGTATACTGGATACTTTGTACTTACCTACATATAATACAGAAATTGTGCACTTTTTACTTTTATCTGGAAATTTGATAACAGAATTTATAGAACTTCACCTAAACCCTAAACCTTTTTTACTTTTATCTGAAAAGTTGAGTTTCCCCGTAATTAATCAGTTTGTGTTACTTTCAGAATTCTGTGAATGCGCGTTACCAAACAATTCCTTACCCCTGGTTGGTCTTTGGTGAGAAAGTAAGGGTCAATACTGTATTCATACGTGATTCCACTGGCGTATCTGATTCAATCCTGATCCTTTTTGGTGGTGCGTTGAACCATGGGGTCCAGGTGATTATTCAATTTTCCCAACGCTGAGTTTATACAAATATATGAATTGACTTTTGTGATCTTGTATTCTGTACTTTCCTCATTTTATTTTTCTCTGTTTTTATTCCACCCTTAGGCTGGGCATTTGAGAATGTTGGACGGTTATATCGACTTCTTCATGGATCCTAGTTTGGTGGACTGCTATTTGAAGCTTAAGGAAGAACTTAATGAGCTTATTCAAAAGAAGGTGATCTATTGGCCATTTATTTTTTTAATAGCCGATTATGCTTGTTTAATATTCTACTTTCTTCTTGTGGTCTTTAGTACTGGGGTCGAAATCCTGGTTTATTAGGAAGGAAAGGGGAACTTTTGACTTGGTTGCCAGTCTCGTACGCTGTATTGTAACGTTACGTTTGTCTACCTTGCAATGATGCAGCTTGAAGATCCTAGCCTTGATATCCACAAGGAAGGGAAGTACCTAATGCTTGCTGTTCAAGAGCTGGTTTCCGGAGATCAATGTGAAGGGAGATTTGTATTTGGTCGTGACAGCAGAAAGCCGAAGGAATCTGGTGATAACAGTAGATTCACTAAAGACGGAACCAATCCTAAGAGTTTGCTTCAAACTCTGTTGATGAGAGCAGGACATTCTCCTCCAAAATACAAAACAAAGCACCTTAAGACGAACGAGTTCAGAGCACTGGTGGAGTTCAAGGGCATGCAATTTGTTGGGAAACCTAAGAAAAATAAGCAGCTTGCCGAAAGGGATGCTGCTATAGAAGCACTGGCCTGGTTGACTCACACCTCAGAAAACCATCGTGATGAAGAAGACAACTCCCCCCCTGACGTCACTGACAACATGCTCAAACTTCTCGGGAAACGTAGACGATCAAAACGGCAGTCTGGCTGATTGTGATTGCTGCTGTAGAAGATTTATCTGCTTCCGTCTGGTGGTTCAGGATGACTGATGAGTACCGATCTAGAAGATCAAATGCAGGATTTGATGCTCTAAGCCTTTCTCCTTGGGATCATCAGTAATATCAAAGCCCGGTAAAGTCATGGATTTCGAGAGGTCTGGGAGATCATCACTAGCATATGACTGACTATTGGGTGCAGTTTTGGGTGAAAGAATAACAGTATCTCGTTGAGATTGTGTCGCATAACTTAGACATGGGGCGCATACATAACCATGGTAGAGTGGGATAGTACATACAAACACAAATCTTTTCGTGGCGTTTGTGGAGGTGTTGTAGTCTCGTAGACGGTCAAAGCCGTCTTGATTGTATCTTGGCAGCCGGTGACGCACTGTTAAGAGATAAAATTGTAGTTCTAATAATTTTGTCTATGATTCTTCTCCCGTGGGGAACTCCAATCCTTGTGAAACAAGGAATATTAAATGATTTACAATCAAAGTAGGAAACACGCCTACATTCCTAATTCTCCTAGGATATTACCTATATTCTTAATCCTCTTAGGATGTTGACTCACGCCAACACTTCCCCTCAAGTTGGTGCATAGATATCACCTAGATCCAACTTGTCAAGTGAGTCTTGAAACCTTCTTGCAGAAACTACATAGGTTAGAATATCTGCCAACTGTTCTTCTGTGTTCACGAACGGAATGGCAACTAACTTAACATCCAACTTTTCTTTGATAAAATGTCTATTCACCTCAACATGTTTGGTCCTATCATGCTGCACCGGATTGTTAGCTATCTCCCGTGTTGCTTGATTATCATAGTACAACAACATAGAACCTTTTGGTTTAAACCCTATCTCAGTGAGTAGAATCAGAAGCCATAGAAGCTCACATTTTACTTCTTACTTCTCCATGTCACAAGATTACCATCTACAAATGTGAAGTATCCCGACGTAGATCGTCGATCAGTGATATGTCTAGCCCAATCTGCATCGGTATACCCTTTCACCGCATTACTGCTGCCATATGATCTTCACTAAGAGCATGCATAAATTGACTCACCACACTTACTGCGTAAGCAATATATGGCCTTGTAAGCGACAAATAAATCAACCGCCTTACCAATCTTTGATACCTTTCCCTATTCACTGGGACTTGATCTTGATAAATTGCTAGATGATGATTCTGCATTATAGGTGTATCCAATGGTTTACACCCTAACGTACCAGTTTCAGACAAAAGATCCAATACATACTTTCTCTGAGATAAGTATACTCCTTCCTGAGACCTAACCACTTCAATTCCCAAGAAGTATTTAAGTCCTCCAAGATCTTTCATCTCAAACTCAGAAGACAAATGTCATTGCAAACATTCGATTTCCATTGTATCATCACCTGTGACAATCATATCATCTACATATATGATAAGCAGAGTTACCTTGCCATCCTTGCGTTTCATGAACAACGTATGGTCTGCGTTTCCCTGTCGACACCCATACTTCTTCATTGCCTGGGTGAACCGCCCAAACCACGCTCTGGGTGACTGTTTAAGGCCATACAGTGTCTTCTGAAGTCTACACACTTTCCCACTGGAGTTCGCAGCACCATAACCTGGTGGAATATCCATTTATACCTTTTCCTCTAAATCACCATGTAGAAAGGTATTTTTAACATCAAACTGTCTCAGAGGCCAATCATGGTTCGCAACAAGAGATAATAAAACTCTAATGGTATTCATCTTTGCAACAGGAGCAAAAGTCTCCTGATAATCAATCCCAAAGGTTTGGGTTAAACCTTTGGCCACTAGCCTCGCCTTATATCTGTCAATTGTTCCATCTGCCTGATGTTTAATAGTGAACACCCACTTGCACCCCGCTGATTCCTTTCCTTTGGAAAGTGGGATCACATTCCATGTATTATTCTTTTGTAGTGCTTCCATTTCAACTTGCATTGCTTCTGCCCATTTCGAATCTTTCAAAGCTTCCTCCACTCTGGTGGGTATTTTGATGGTTTCCATTTGCTGAACAAATGCACAGTATTTTGGTGAGAGTCGATGAGTAGAGACATAGTTTGAAATGTAATATCGCGCCTTTCCTTCTGGAGAGTACCTGTCTGGTGGTTTTCCTCGATTTTGTCGAGGAGGCAACATATAAGAAGGTTTAATAATTTCCGAGTGAGTACTTACCTCGGGAATATCCTTTGGAGTATGAGGGAGTTTGTTACTGTTTTCTAACTCACTAGAACTATTGCTCGAATTTGGGGCAGTTATCATCCTTGAAGGCCCACTCGGACCAACACCACTTGGGCTAGCAGCTGCAGATGGGCAGACAGCAGCAGCATCGTTATAATTTAGGCTGCAGACAGCAGCGTCAGCATGCGACCAATCATTACTGGCTGGATACAACATGCAGCCCACTTGGGCAAGCATCACACAGTCATGGCCCATTCCCTCTGTCATGGTCAGTGCAGTCACGGTTAACTTCATCTGGACCAGTTTGGTCAGTAGTATCTTGGCCAATTTGGTCTAAAAGCTCGTTTGGGCTATTTACAGAAACAGTAGGCATAATATCAAACCAACCATAATCTTCACCTAAGGTTGTCTCCCCCTGAGGAGTATGGCTGGGTGGAAAAAATAATTTGTCTTCAGAGAAGGTAACATCCATGGTGACGTACGTATGTCGAGTGGATGGATGATAACATCTACAGCCTTTTTGTTAAGGATTAAAGCCAAGGAACACACACCGCACCGCACATGGATCAAGCTTGCTTCTTTGATTTTTGTGAAGATGAACATATGCCACACAACCAAAAACCCGGGTTTCAAGATAAAGAGTGGAATGGAGCAAGACATGATCAACAAGCATGGCTAAGGGGGTTCTAAAAGAGAGAACACACGATGGCTTTTGGTTCATGATATAAATAGCATAAGTGACAGCATCAGCCCAATATGTGTTGGGTGCACAGCTACCAATAAGAAAGGCACGGGTAATCTCAAATCGTTCGGCAACTCCATTTTGTTGTGGGGTATGAGGACACGTAGTTTCATGAAGAATGCCCTTTTCTGTAAAAAACTAAGAAAGATCCAGATTAAGATACTCACCACCGTTGTCTGATCGAAGCACTTTAACGGGGAGTGAATACTGAGTATAGACCATGCGATAAAATGATTTGAAGATATCACCCACATCACTTTTATTTTTCATGAGGTACAACCAAGTCATTGATAGGAGCATATTTATGCGACTTAGTTAGCTTGTTTTCGTGCATTCATGTTGTTAGTTCCTAGTTAATTTAGTATTTTAAGCTATTTTCGCGTGTTTGTAGGTCCCAAGGGTTAAAGTAGCAAGAAAGTGCATTTTGGTGTCTTTTGGAGCAGTTTTGGGCATGGAATGGATAGCATATGCTTGAAGCAATGTGGATGGACGAAATTGAAGACCAAAGCAAGCTAGGGATCTGCCAAAGAGAGGAAGAAAATAAATTCAAGTCAAGGAAGGAAAAGGAATCCAAGAAGAAGAAAGATTGACTAAGTCAAAGTTTCCTTATTTTGACCTTTGACTTTCCTAATCCAAAACCACAAAGGATTCAGCCACAAGAAGGGTTCCTAAACACTGTAGGACACTTAAATATTGCTTCTAGAAGATCAAATCCTTGCCTAAGGAGGGTGCCGCACATCCCCTTGCACTTTTCTTTCCTTGCCGCATAAGTAAACCCCTTTCCCTTTATTTTCAGGCCATGCCGCATATCCCCTTACCTTTTCTCTTGGGATTCTGATTTGTTACCCATTTCTTGGAGGATTTGGAGTCATAAAACATTGCCTAATTTAATTCCAAACCGTGCCTTACCTTCCCCTATATATTTCAGCCCTTGCCGCAACCTTAGATACATCCATTCACTGCCACACACAATTCCAGCCACTCTCCCATACAATTCACCTCTCAAACACTTACTCCAACGTTGTGACACAGCAAAGGAGAAGAATGAAGGCCCTTGGACGTGCTTGCCATTCAAGTTGGATTGCTGGAACGTTTCTAGGTGTAATCCATCCTTTGTTTTCAATGTTTAAATTTAATTATCTTTGTTTTGTGAACATGAGGAGCTAAACTCGTTTTAGCTAGGGGGAATTTCAAAGCCATGAACATATTTGCAATATGAATTGATTACTTCCAGTTGTGATTTCATAAATCGTGAATTCAATTTACTTAACTGTTTGATTGATAACTTATTCTTGTATGTTGATTAAGGATGCATACTTAGTTTGCATGCTTGGATTTGATGCTAGAATATAAGGGAGTTTCACCTAATCATTATGAACTTATATTCATAAGTAGTGGAGGTTGCTAGTCACAATCGCGTTAAGTGAATTCCTGGCATAAGTATCATGTTGTTCATAGTTACGAATGCCTTGTCAATGCTTATGATTTTCATAGAACGTAATGATCTTTAATTGTATCTCTATTATGTTGTTCATGTAGAGGACTTTTGAAGAATAATTTGGTTGCCGATGCGTTATCCATCAAATTCAATGACTTAATGAAAATCTGAGGGTTAATTAGTACAGTTCACGGTTAATCTGGGGCATTGAGGTTTATGGTTTATTGAAAGAACAACTGGAGATCGATTTATGTGCAAGTGTGTCATGTGTGGAGAAAGGCCCTCTAGCTAGCCCATCAACCATCCAAAACAACCAATTTCGTGCCAAAATCTGTTTAGTTTTACAATATGTCTGTTTTATTTCAAATTCGTCCAAAACCAATCCCCCTTTACTTTGTTTTGTCAAATTAGTTAAAATTTGTCCAAACTTGTGTTTTTAAGTGTTTTGAGTCAAGTTAAAATCAATTTTCATCCAAAATCATTCCTAGTGTCCAGTTTGAGTCTTTTTGGTTGTTTCAAGCTGTTTTGAGTCTTTTAAACCTGTTTTGAGTCCTTTGAGTTTATTTAAACGTTTTTAAGTTTGTTTTTGTGTTTTTAAGTCAGTTTAGAGTTGATTAGCAATCCCTCCTAATCCTCGGTCCAGAACGATCCCTACTTGCATCTATACTACAATTGTCAAAAAGAGGGTTTAATTTGTGTGCTTAACTTTTATCACCTCAAAATTTTGGCGCCGTTGCTGGGGATTAGCAACTTTGCTAATCCCCCGTTCTTTCTTTTTTGTTTATTTTTCGTGTATTTTTATTTTAGTTTCTAACTTCGTTTTATTTCTTGTTTTCAGGTACTAGTTTATGACTCGAAGTTCTCACCCTGTTCGTGAGCACATCTTTGACTTTGACGACGATTTTGAACGAACTTTGAGAAGGAGAAGGAATTAGCAAGAGTCTAATCCACCTAGCCCTGAACCTGAACTTGAAGAACAAGAAGTAGGAGAGGAAGAAGAGCCCACGGCTCAGGTTTTGGAGGAAGCATAAGACATGGCAGTGGACAATCGAACAATCAAGGAACTTTCCGCCTCGGGAGTGGACAATGTCGTGCCCCTATGCATCCAATACCCCACGGCAGCTCAAGGGAAGACCGAGGAGTTCGAGTTGAAGTCCACTTTGTTGCACCACATTCCGAAGTACCATGGGCTGTCCATGGAGGATCCAAACAAGCACTTGAAGGAATTCGAAGTTGTTTGTTCAAGCATGACCCCAGCCAATGTCGATGGAAGCATATTGAAGATGAAAGCTTTTCCATTCTCTCTCTTGGAAAAAGCTAAAGATTGGTTGTACGAATTGGCACCTAGGGACCGTCACTTCTTGGGAGAGCATGAAACGAGCATTCTTAGAGAAGTTTTTTCCAACGTCAAGAGTCATTCTTTTGAGGAAGCGGATCAGTGGCATTGAACAAAATCAAGGAGAATCCTTTCCGGCATGCTATGAACGGTTTAAGACTCTCGTTGCATCATGTCCTCAACACCAAATGAAAGAAGAGCTTCTCATTCAATACTTCTACGAAGGACTTCTTCCCATTGAACGCCAAATGCTAGATGCCTCAGCGGGTGGTGCGTTGGTTGACAAGACTCCGATGGCTGTCAAGACTCTCATTACGAACCGAGCCTTAAACGCACAACAATATGAAGGAGTTGGGCAAAGAGAGGCCCCACGGCATCAAGTAAATGAGGTAAGTTCAATCTCTAAATTGCAATCTCAAATTGCTAACCTCACTGTTATGTTATCACAGTTTGTTGAAAAACCCAAAGTGCAAGAAAATACAATCTGTGGAGTGTGTTCCATGCAAGGGCACCAATCTGAAAAGTGCCCTCAATTGATTGAGAATGGAGGATGGGAGAGTGCTAACGCAATTGGATTTCAAGGCCAAAATCAGCCCAACTACGATCCATATGCAAACACGTACAATCCGGGCTGGAGAAATCACCCAAATATGAAGTAGAGGGAGCCTCAACAACCTCAACAACAAGGCGGATTTAGACAGCCACCTCCCGGGATATTCCAAAGGCCATTCGTACCAACACAACCTCAACCACAATCTGCCCAACCAAATTCAGGTACGTCATTGGATAGTGATACAATTCTTCAAATACTACCCACTTTGACGCAGCAAAATCAAGCCAAAGAGATGGGTGAATTGAAGAAACAAATGGGGAAAATGGCGGAATTCATGGGACAGTTTAGAGAGCAAGGCAAACTGCCTAGCTCAACCGTTATCAATCCAAAGGGAAGTTTTGAAACCGCCAACGCTATCTCGTTGAGAAATGGCAAGGAGGTGGGAACCAGCCCTAGAACGTCCAAACCAAGCCATGAAGAGGACGATAAGCTGCTGCAGCAAGAAGAAGGAGCCATGGCAAGGGTAGAACAACCCTTGCCGCGGCCACCTAAGCCATCTATGCCATCCAACTCCACTAAGGTAAGCCCAAATTCAATTCCTTCTAACGTCATTCCACCCAATGTTCCTTTCCCTCGCAGATTTATGCAAGCTAGGAACGAAGAAGATGAAAAAGACATCCTAGAGACGTTTAGGAAGGTACACGTCAATATCCCACTCCTTGATGTTATAAAGCAAATCCCGAAGTATGCTAAGTTCTTGAAGAAGCTTTGTACGACAAGGAAACGAATTCGGGAGAAAGAGGTGGTACATGTAAGTGAAAATGTCTCTGCAATGTTGCAAAGAAAGCTGCCACCTAAATGCAAAGATCCAGGTAGTTTCACCATCCCTTGTGTAATTGGTAATACAAGGTTTGAACATGCTATGCTAGATTTAGGTGCATCAATTAATGTCATGCCATATTCTGTTTATGCATCTATGAATCTAGGTTAGCTTAAAAATGATGGTGTTATTATTCAATTAGCCGATCAATCTAATGCATATCCGAAAGGAGTTTTGGAAGATGTTTTGGTGCAGGTAATTTGATTTTTCCTGCAGATTTTTATGTGCTTGACATGGAGGATTCAGCCCACTCTCCACCATCGCCAATCTTACTTGGACGACCTTTCATGAAAACAGCCCACACCAAGATTGACGTGGCCAAGGGAGCGTTAACTATGGAATTTGGTGGTGATATGATTAACTTCAAAGTTTCTGAATCCATTGAGAATAATAGGTTGTTACCTTCTTTGGTGCAGGTACCTAATCAAATTCAAGGTGGTGGGAGAGTTCACATTGACTTAAAGAAGCGAAACACCAAAAATAGGAAGGATCACTATCCCCTTCAATTCATGGATCCAATGCATGAGTGAGGAGCATGTTGTGGAGGAAGACTCACTTCATGCTGTGGGCCCCTTTCAAACTTAAATGGCAAATTCGTCCGGCTGGAAGACGTTAAAGCAAGCGCTTCTTAGGAGGCAACCCATGCAAATAAAGAAGACCGAGGAATCGCTTCACAACCAGATTTGCGTTCCTAAACCCTTCTCTTTACTGCATTTATCTTGCCATGTTTATGATGTTTGTTAGTTGTGTTGTTTGCTTGCTTGCTGTGAGTCTATGTTTAAAACATTGAGGACAATGTTTGATTTAAGTGTGGGGGGGTAAACAAGTTGCTTTTACATGATTTTCGTGGGATTTTATCACCTATCACTTCTAATGTTGTTTCTCACTGTTTTTAAGTGTTTTTAGTGTGTTTTGAAGTCCTTTGGTGTGTTTTGAAAGAAAAATCCGAAAATTTGATAAAAATTCAAAAAATTATTTTGAAAAACCCAAAAAGAGTTGTTTTTGTGTGTTTGTTTGTGTCTTAGGGTACCTTCCAACACACTGATGAGGATTTGGTTTTTAATTGCATGACTGTTAAAGAAATTTACAAACATGGATGGAAGTTTGATATGCCTTTGGTTTATGCTTGGTTGTCGTTGTCGTTTACGAATTCACATTTAATTATAAAGAAAAAAATCAGTTTTTTGTAACATGCTTGAAGGAAGGAACTCAAACTAACGCTACAACCCTGAGAGACTTGACCCTAAAACGTTATTTGGAGAGTTATTAAATCTGTGATTTCTTGTTTTCTAAAGTCGTTGCATGATCTCATTATTCTTTGCTTGGTTGCTACTTAGAAGGCGTTTCATCATTTAGTTCCAAATACTAGAACTCATGCCTGTTTCATTCAAAGCATGACATTGATTTGCATAACACACAAACAAGATGAAGTTGCTTAGTGAACCAGAGCCAAAAAGCCATCCCCGTGCATATGTGTTTAAGTTTAACCCCGTTGAGCCTTGTTTAGCCTATGTTCTTTGTTAACCCACATCATCCCCACCTAGCCTAGAATAGGACCATCCATACCATTGTTCTTGAAGCATAGTAGAGCATAACTTAGAGCGAATTCCTTTTGAGTGACATTATGCAGAAAACAAGTGTGGGGGAAGGGATTCGTATGTGCGTGTGTGTGCCAAAGTTAAAAAGAGGCACAGGTAGAAAAGAAAAAGAAAAGAAATTTCGTGGAAAAGAAAAGAAAAAAAGAAAATTTGTGATAGGAGCATATTTATGCGACTTAGTTAGCTTGTTTTCGTGCATTCATGTTGTTAGTTCCTAGTTAATTTAGTACTTTAAGCTATTTTCGTGTGTTTGTAGGTCCCAAGGGTTAAAGTAGCAAGAAAGTGCATTTTGGTGCCTTTTGGAGCAGTTTTGGGCATGGAATGGATAGCATATGCTTGGAGCAATGTGGATGGACGAAATTGAAGACCAAAGCAAGCTAGGGATCTGCCAAAGAGAGGAAGAAAATAAATTCAAGTCAAGGAAGGAAAAGGAATCCAAGAAGAAGAATGATTGACTAAGTCAAAGTTTCCTTATTTTGACCTTTGACTTTCCTAATCCAAAACCACAAAGGATTCAGCCACAAGAAAGGTTCCTAAACACTTTAGGACACTTAAATATTGCTTCTAGAAGATCAAATCCTTGCCTAAGGAGGGTCCCGCACATCCCCTTGCACTTTCCTTTCCTTGCCGCATAAGTAAACCCCTTTCCCTTTATTTTCAGGCCATGCCGCATATCCCCTTACCTTTTCTCTTGGGATTCTGATTTGTTACCCTTTTCTTGGAGGATTAGGAGTCATAAAACCTTGCCTAATTTAATTCCAAACCGTGCCCTACCTTCCCCTATATATTTCAGCCCTTGCCGCAGCCTTAGATACATCCATTCACTGCCATACACAATTCTAGCCACTCTCCCATACAATTCACCTCTCAAACACTTACTCCAACCTTGTGCCGCAGCAAAGGAGAAGAAGGAAGGCCCTTGGACGTGCTTGCCATTCAAGTTGGATTGCTAGAACGTTTCTAGGTGTAATCCATCCTTTGTTTTCAATGTTTAAATTTAATTATCTTTGTTTTGCGAACATGATGAGCTAAACTCGTTTTAGCTAGGGGGGATTTCAAAGCCATGAACATATTTGCAATATGAATTGATTACTTCCAGTTGTGATTTCATAAATCGTGAATTCAATTTACTTAACTGTTTGATTGATAACTTATTCTTGTATGTTGATTAAGGATGCATACTTAGTTTGCATGCTTGGATTTGATGCTAGAAATTAAGGGAGTTTCACCTAATCGTTATGAACTTATATTCATAAGTAGTGGAGGTTGCTAGTCACAATCGCGTTAAGTGAATTCCTGGCATAAGTATCATGTTGTTCATAGTTACGAATGCCTTGTCAATGCTTATGATTTTCATAGAACGTAATGATCTTTAATTGTATCTCTATTATGCTGTTCATGTAGGGGACTTTTGAAGAATAATTTGGTTGCCGATGCGTTATCCATCAAATTCAATGACTTAAGGAAAATCTGAGGGTTAATTAGTGCTGTTCACGGTTAATCTGGGGCATTAAGGTTTATGGTTTATTGAAAGAACAGCTGGAGATCGATTTATGTGCAAGTGTGTCATGTGTGGAGAAAGGCCCTCTAGCTAGCCCATCAACCATCCAAAACAACCAATTTCGTGCCAAAATCTGTTTAGTTTTACAATCTGTCTGTTTTATTTCAAATTCGTCCAAAACCAATCCCCCCTTTACTTTGTTTTGTCAAATTAGTTAAAATCTGTCCAAACTTGTGTTTTTAAGTGTTTTGAGTCAAGTTAAAATCAATTTTCGTCCAAAATCATTCCTAGTGTCCAGTTTGAGTCTTTTTGGTTGTTTCAAGTTGTTTTGAGTCTTTTAAACCTGTTTTGAGTCCTTTGAGTTTATTTAAACGTTTTTAAGTTTGTTTTTGTGTTTTTAAGTCAGTTTAGAGTTGATTAGCAATCCCTCCTAATCCCCGGTCCAGAACGATCCCTACTTGCATCTATACTACAATTGTCAAAAAGAGGGTTTAATTTGTGTGCTTAACTTTTATCACTTCAGTCATCCTAGTGCAATCATCAACAAATGTTACAAACCAACGCACACCATGCTAAGTAGTAACCGGAGATTGTCCCCACACATCAGAATAAATTAACTCAAACGGAATTGTTCTTTTATGCAAACATGGAGAATAAGAAGCTCGATGACTTTTAGCTAATGTGCAAACATCACATTTTAACGAGGACTCTGGAATATTATTAAATAATGATGGAAGTAATTTTCGCAAATAACAAAATGAGGCATGACCTAGCCGACGATGCCACAACTGAACAGTCTTCTATTTTTCATTTTCACGACTTTGAACTTGATGAACACGCCCCTGTGCAACATCATCAACATAATACAACCCTCTCCTCTTAGTACCACGCCCAATGATTTCTTGAGTTTGAATATCTTGAAGTAAACAGAAAGACAGAAACATTTGCACAACATAATTTAATTGCTCAGTAACTTGTCCCACAGACAATAAGTGGCTAGAAAGTGAGGGAACAAGTAAGCAGTTGTGTACGGAGAGAGTATGAGAGAGTGCTATCGAACCCACCCCTGTAACCTGGGCAACACCTCCATTAGCAGTGACAATACTATCCCATAGTGGTGGTGTTATGGAGCTAAATAAAGTACGATCATAAGTCATATGATCAATGGCTCCAGAGTCAATAATCCAACCTGTATCAAAATCAACAGATGCCATTAAAATAGTGCATGTGTTACCTGGGTCCTCGGATTGCTTATTGGAGGCTATCAAATTGAGTAATAAAAGTTGCGGGCCCAAGCCCTTTGGATCTTCTTGGTTTTTTTTTTTTTGTTGGTGGGCTGCAGAGTGAGCCCATGAACACTAGGCTTGCATGGTCATCATCAACACCTTTCCCAAGTTTGTTGTGGGCTCTAATCTTGGCAGGTTTGGCAGGCCCATTGTCTGATTCGATCGCACATGATGTTGGTGCCACGATGTGAACCACCTCTGTCGTGAGCCATAGCAGCAGGGACTTTGTTGTTGTTTTCTTTTTTTTCTTTTCTTTTTTCTTCTGGGTTGAGACTACACGTGAAGGTTTCTTACTTCGAAACCTTTGAACTTGGTTATTGATTTCTGGATTAGGATTGAGGGAAGGTTTCTTGCTTCGAAACCTTGGGCTTAAATGTAGTTGTTGGTTGTAGATGGCATTAGGCAGCCAACAATTAAATCCCAAGTCGACAGTGAATGAATCTGAGGGTTTAGAGGAAGAGACAGGTCGAAACCTGCTTTGATACCAAGATAAAATTGTAGTTCTAATAATTTTGTCTATGATTCTTCTCCCGTGGGGAGGTAATATTTATATAACTCCAATCCTTGTGAAACAAGGAATATTAAATGATTTACAATCAAAGTAGGAAACACGCCTGCATTCCTAATTCTCCTAGGATATTACCTATATTCCTAATCCTCTTAGGATGTTGACTCACGCCAACATTAAGTTGTGCAAAGTGGTGCCACTGACGGATCTTGAAAGCCGGTTGCTGATTCATTGGCCTCGAGTAATGCAAAAGGTTTTGTTCTTGTAAACTCGTTACATGAATAATTGTAATTTGCACTAATTTTATGAAACGTATTCTCTATTCCAGTTCAATCATGTATATGAAAAACGAGTGGGGCCGTAGATTGATTTTTCAAATGTCGATTATGTTATGCAATGCAAGCATGTGTTTTAGTTTCTACTCGGCTCATAACATGAAGAAAATCAAACGGAATTACACGACAATTCGGCTACGAATCTAGAAAACATTTATGTTCTTTCTTTTCTTTTTTTTAACGAAGAAAACATATATTCAAGTTCGTAAATTTGGACTTGGCTACGTTACATGCATTTACTTTAACAAATCAAGCTACAATCTTGACAACAAACAGGGTTAAAACAAAGTCTTAAGCCTCCAAGTTCAAGGGTTAAAACATCGTCCAAGAACACATTAATAAGAAGCGTGCAGTCAGTCTCAACTTGAAAATGGAATAAACCAATCCGCCTAGCATGAAGAAAACCAAATTCGAGGAATCTCTAAGCTTGTTACTTGTTTTTTTTTTTGTCAAAAGATGAACTTTATTAATTCTAATAACAATGTTTACATCTTCAGCAAGAATAGTAAAAAGAAAATCAGGACCAATAACGTCCCATAAATAAGACCCACCATGCAGAGCAACAAATGAAGATTACCACTCCGCGATACAAACAAGAACTTCACCTCGTCAATTTGCGAAGCAATTAGATTAATATAAAAAATAATACCTTCCAAATTCACATTAACATTACCCTCTTTTTTTCTTTTTTTGAGGACATCGATATTTTACATTAAGGAGAGGGGGGAGCTCGACTAAGCCACACAATGGGCAACCTGATTTGGTATCGAATTTGCCATCCATGAGATTTGAACCTAAGACCTCTCACTTTCAAGTGAAAAGGAATACCACCAGACTGTAGTACTAAGTGGCTTACCCTCCTTTTTAATCATTCTAATTAGAGTTTGGGCATCCGACACAATCTCCACCCTTACCCGGCCACTATCTCTAAAAAGAGCATGTTACTTGGTTTTTTTTTTTTTGGGTCAATACTGTTACTTTTGTTGTAGGCATAATTTACTGAACAATTATGGAGGCCATAGAGAGAGAGAGAGAGAGAGAGAGAAAGGTGCGGCATAGAGAGAAAGAGAGAGATGTGTAATTGTGAGGTGTGTTCTACTCCACCCCATTGTGCCTTAATTATAGTAGTAGGGAAGGTTAATTCCTTACCCTTTAGGATTACAACATTTAAAAGGTAATCTACTCCTAATAAGAATATAAGATACATTCTCATATCTATTAGGATTTACACAATCACATTCCTAATCTAATAGGACTGCAACACTCCCCCTTGAGTGTGTAAATACTCAAGTAAATGGCGCATTAGGTCTTCAGCGATGAAGTAAGTACATTTGATGAAGTCGTCGGCACAATGAGCAAATGCGAGTCTCAAAACAACGAAAGAATGCACACACACACAAACAAAAAAAAAACAAAAAAAACAAAAAAGAGTAAAACTCACAAAACCTCGCTATGGTAAAACCCAAGGTGGGAGAAAAACCCATAGACTAAGGAGAAAAGTGAGAAGTAGCATTAAGTCAAAACTATACATCTTTTGGACGCAAGTAGAATAGCTCACAAGGGTATGATCAGCCCAGGATGGGTGCCTCGTTAAAACCTAGTTAGGTAGCAAAAACCCAGTGGGAAAAATGCTCCTAATCGTAGGGAAAAAGAGTACATTAAGATCAAGTGAGTATACTTCTGGATACTCCCCCTAGTTTGATATAACTTCCAAATGAGAACTACAAGAATTGCATATGATAGTTAGGCATACCAATTCCTCGGACAAGCTTCTGGAAGGTTGACTTCAGCAGGGACGTTGTGTAAAGGTCGGCAAGGTTGTCTGGGATCGGCTTGCATGACTTCAATCTCCTGATGCTTTGCTGATGTAAATGTAGACGCAATATGTCTTGGCGTTGACTTCGTTGATGTATCATGGTTTGGCTGGGTGGATACATGCGGCATAATCTTCATGGATCGTCGGTAGGACTCAATGATGGATGAAAATAGCAAGTATTTCGAATATGCTCAACAAGAACTCCTAACCATGTCTCACTTGTGGCGTAGTGAAGTGAGGTGAGTCTTGGAACGTTTCGAAGATTTCACAACTAAGGTCATGTCATGGACCTCCAAGACATTGCGATATCCCTAACGGTAAAGACATAACCATTCTAGGATTTTGCCTTGTGTGATTTTGATAAGTTATTAGCGTCAGCATAACAAACAAGGCAAGCATCAGTTCGAGGATCAGGGGGTAGGATCCGCTCGAGATGCGTTGGGATTTACCCTCGTAGTACCTTTAGGGTACGTCTTTAATACCAATTCAGTGGTTACGTGTAGGCGCGGTGCTGCATCTCAACAGTGAATAAGATGTCATGTCTTAATACAATGAGCTAAGTACAACGAAGTGCAAAGTTGAACTTAGATATGGAATTTGGGATTCCATAACCTCTTCAAGGGTCTCATTTGCATATAACGTATGGACAAAGGTGACACCTTCAGGGTGTAGTTCGACTGGTAGACCAAAATACCATCAGAACAACGCTTGAACTTCAGGTTAAGGCATAAACGAGTTTTCCCAAGATCCTTCATCTCAAATTCCATCTTCAGGTGCGAGGCAATTTTCTCAAGCTTTTCTGGAGTCTTAGTGAGATTCGTGTCAACGACATAAACTGTAACTCTAGCAATTTGGAATAAGACTTCATAGTTTAACACGCAAGGGCATAATTCATCCCTAACTGATCAAATAATCACTTAGACGAGCATACCACATCCGTCGGATTGTAAGTGAACGCCTCAAGAAAGTTAAGAGGGTGTTCCGTGGTTTGGAACTATTTGAACCAATCCATGTAATTCTTCTGGAACTTACATGTAAATCTCTGTATCTATTTCCCCATGGAGAAATACTAACCACATTTCATAATGTTGTAGTCAATCACATGACGTTTTTGAGAGAAACTGATAAGCACAAATTGTACTACTTACGTTATCCATAAAAACGACATTTTGTAGTGATATCTTTGCTTTTAGTTGAAGTCATGACATGTTTATTTATTTTATTTTTATTTTTATATATAGCTAGATTAATATGACAGAGAATTATATTACAAGTCATTGGTTTCCATGGCTAGTCAAATAGGTCTGGGAATTGTTTCAAATATCATTGACCTATATTTGCGTATGTTATTGGGCTTCAATAGTTTACATTGGTATTATTTAACTTTTGTGAAGGGTGAAGGAAAAGGCACGTGACCACTTCAACAACAAGTTTGTATTTATCTTTTCATTTTCACGAAAAAGAGAGAAGAAAGCTCTGCTTTCTCTTCGGATATACACACCACGCCGACAACTCGGTTCAGGAATGAGAATGATTCAGAAAGATGGGCACCCAAATTTCAGTTTGTGGGTTCTTAGCAGGAGCATGGGTTTTGGTTATTGGTCCATTACTTACTGGTGTCTTCTGATTTGGTGATTTAGCCACTTTCAGATTTATTGGGAGTCAATTGATTTGGGAGAATGAAATTTCAGTTACTAAGCAACTGGAGAGTCGAAGAAACTGATTGGGAGGCTATGACTGCAATGAGTAAACCCAGGCGCTACAAGGTAATAATTTGGCTTAAAACCTCTGTCAGTTACGAGAGAAAATAAATGCCACGGCGAGAAGAGGGAAGACAAAGAAGAAAAACAGAAACGGCTGGGCATTAATCTAGTCGATTGAGGCTAATCATAAATGATGCAGAAGAAGAGAAAAAAAAAGAGGATTATCATTGAAGAAGGAAACAGCAGAGCAAGGGGATTTTCAGGCTTTTTCTGAACTTATTTTTCTTTTAATTTTCTTATGAATTCAATCATATTTCCAGTTATGTTTTGGAACTAATTTTCCTTAGCTAGGGCTACGATGTAGCCATGACTATGAATGTTTAAATTCTGAATTGAATTATTTTTCAAGTTTTCAATTTTCATTGAGTATCGTTTGATGTGCTTATATGCTTGGTTTTAGTCTTGGTGATTAGCTACCATCTTGACTTTTACTTAGTAAATGTGATGCAAGTTGTGCAGATGCCATGTTTTCAACTTGAGTGATAGATTCTTGCAAATAGATACCATAAATTACCTAGTAGTAGATGCCATACTCTAGGATTTGTGTAGTCTTTAAATAAATTTCCAATGATTGTAATGAGTTTCATTATGTTAAACTATTCCAGATGCCATGGATGGTTGCATATTGGGATATACGTAATAGTCTAGATGCCATAGATATTACATGTGTTAGGGAGATTTGACTATCAATGAGGTTGAATACTTGTTAATAATTCACTGCAGAAAATAAGTTGGATTGGTTATGGTGAGTCGGATGCTCTAGCGTTTTACTTGACTGAATTACAATTTGTGTTCTTGACTGTCATCTTTTTGCATTGTGATCAAACTGTCTTGTTTTCATTTGTTTCTATTATTAGTTTCAATTCTCAAATCCATTTTTCATCAATCTTTGCTAATTTTACTTCGTTGCAATTGAATTTAAGTTAATTGATAAGAATTAAATCATTTTCTGAGGGACGAAATTAAGTGCTTGCTTTCTATACTATCAAACGATTCGTACGCTTGCGAGCATAAAATTTGGAACTAAGTTGGACTAATTTCGGTTAGTTTAAATTTTGCAACAGAAACCTTGCACCGTAAGACATGCATCATATCGCATTATTTCATTCATCTCATAACGCTTCCTTTCCCACTTGTAACACAATAAGGTTACCTTGGGCAGTGTAGGAACTACATGTCTAAACACACTTTGGTAAGGAATTTAACCTAGATTGTTATTTCAGTTGTCCAATCAGTTATACGATGTCACTTAATCAACGACACACGGTTCGATATCATCGCTTTTCATTTATGTCGGTAGCTACCATATAAGTGAAAACATCATCGATGGTAATCTCATTTCAATTCCATTTAGCTCATCCAAACTAGTATACTGGACCAAGAACTTCAAGTCTTGGGAGTAATCCGGATTAATCTCATGAGATGGAAATGATTTAAGACAGCGATCGAGTCTAGATTCATTGTTGTCTCGTGTCTTCCTCTATTAGGGAAGTGAATCCTACAAACCGAATGATATGTCGTGCTCCAGGCTAAGACAGATTGATTGGCTATCCGTCGGTGTACCGGACTGTCTAATAAGGGCGGCACACCCTCCAGGGATGTTGACTCGAAGTCCGTTAAGTACGTATATCCTTGCAAGCATGTTTGCAGCTGGTATATGATCTCGTCACTTTAGCTAGATCAGAGGAATGCATCTGGAGAACCATTCTGAAAGCTAGAATTCATCGCACTTGCTTATCGCACTTGTGCAGTATGGGGATCGAGATGAGATATAGTGGGAAACGTCACGCCGTTCTACAGGAACGTTGACATTCTTATCTCCCCCTCATGGCGGGAAGACTGCCTCATTAAAGTGACAACCCGCAAATGAGCGATAAAGAGAACGCATGCAAGGGCTCAAAGAGAGCTAGTGTGAAGGAGAATCATAATCGACAAAGATTCACATCTTTCTTTGAGGACCCATGTTGGTACATTGCGGCGGCGCAACTTGGCACATGGAATGCAAACCCAAATGCGTAAATACGAAAATCGTCAGGTTTGTACCCAGTAACCAACTATAACGTCATATAGGTTGGGTGGCAATGGGCCTCAAGACGGACCAACATAATTGCGTACAAGATTGCATAGCCCTAGGCAGAAACCGAAAACTTGGTACGTTTACCAAAATCCGGGCGATCATTTAAATTGCGCTTTATGATCACTAGGAGAGGCTATTTAGGGTGAACATGGGAATTCGAAGTTCAATAATAAACCCAAAATACATGCAATACTTTATCGAAAACCGTCGATATAAACTCTCCGGCATTATCCAGTCTCCCGAACCTTAAGGAATAAGTAGGGTGGTGAGCCCTTTAATCGGCCATGAGGTTTAGCAGCAATGTGTGTGGACAAACATGTGACCAGTTTGTCGATTCATCAACCAAAACCATAAGTATTTATATGGTCCGCTTTTTTGTTGGATTAGTCCACATATATTCCCTTGAATCCACTGTGAAAAGATAGTCATTTCGTATCTTTGCGAGGAATGATATAGAAATCAAATTTCTCAACGAGCGGGCTTTGGCAAAGTGTGCTTGTAGGCACAAGATCCTTACTTGGGTAAGGAGATGCGTCGTAGCATCATTGTTTGACCTAGGTGTCCCAAAAGGTCGTGCCAAAATAAGTAAATTGCTCAATAACCAGGCTCCAGGCTGGCCACATATGGTGTATTCCCAGTTGGGAGACAACCCATTGGCCCCAAATCAAAGCTTCAGATTCATTTTTTGAGGTAGTGCAAAGATATTTCACTCTATTTTCTTCAGTGGTTTCATTTATGATCATTGTTCTCTCGAATATCCTTAAAAAAATCAACGACAGGGAGAATTTAAGGTCCCTTAAATGGTAATTCAGTACCATTCATACAACGAGGAACGTGCCAAATGCTTTCAATCAGGTTGGATAGACCTGAAGTCGTTGTTAGATATGCGATTTAGGTGTAAAGTTAGTGTGTGTAATACGCATTCATCCAGACAACTAACTTTCCCACATTCCTACCTAATCACGTGTTTAATCGAATCGGTCCCATGTATTAAGAAATATAATTCAATTAACTCATATTCGAGGACAATATCAATAAGATTATCCATAAGTAAAACAATCACCAAACATGAATCCAAGAACATGGAAAAATGTTCACAAAGTAAATGGTTTACTAAAGAGATTCGGCCACAAGGCTATCCATGTCAAAATTCTGCTCTTCGAACGATGTTTGGTGGAGCAAAATTAGTTTCACATATTGACTACTAGAATGGTACTCCTTAACAACATTGGTAGGGGCACGAACGGGTGCATAACCAATGATCTATTCTATCGACACAAAAGTAGATTCTGCAAGGTTAAGGTTTTGGAATATTATCCCTTATTCTTGAAGTTTTAGGTCTTAGGTGCCAAGGATCATGCTTCGGGCATGATGCCACACCTTGGCAAGCCCTAATTCTACCATATGTTTGTGGTAGTAATCAGATCCAAGAATTTGGTAAAATTTTGTTCTACACTGCCGTTTTAGGGGCGAGTTAAAAACATGGAAGGACGAGAAAAGTATTCTCCAGTCAAAATTCGATCAGATTTATAAACTTCATAATTGTACTCATTCATGGACGTAATCATGGTGTGCTTCAGGCAATGTCTTTCATGATTAAACGGTCCGTATGAGCGAGCCAAAGAGCCATGGAATCCTCGTTCAGGAGGTACTTCCATTTATAATGCTTTGGGCATAAGTCTTCGAATGAAGATCACGGCAGAGGCTTATTCAGCTCTTCCATACCCTTGTTGTCTACAATGGTTTCTTAGCTTCTTAATAGTCAAGTGAAGATTCACGTCTTTTACCCCACATAAAGTGGTCTCTATTATAAAAGTCCAAATCAGGAAAATCGAACTTATGACGGTTCGACAATCCATTGATTTGGAGGGAACAAGATTGTGATTGGTGCTATGGGAATGAATCATCCATAAGCATCAAAGTTAGAACATTCGAGTTCTAAGACATGGTTTTCATGAAAAATGTCGGGTTTTCATGGGTGTATTGTTTTATGAAAACTTCGGATTTCAAAGGCACTAAATTTGAAACTACAGATTCAATTTAGTTTATGAACGTTTAGTTCATAAAAGAGAGATTCATGCAAGAACACATAATACAATATACAACTAAGTGTAGTGGATTTAAGTTGTTTTAGTAAGTCAAGTGTGAGCCCTTTGGGACTACGAAAGTGAGTCAACGGTTCAAAGTATAAAAATAAATTATTGAATCATTAATGTCCAAAAGTGGGTTTCAGACCAATAATTTTGGATTTCTTGTCAAATTAATGGATTGTTGGTCATTTTTAATTAATTCAATAGATCGGGACCATTCGGGGTCGATCGTAGAAGCAAAATAATGACATGCGGGTCTTATTAGCTTTAATTGGCGGCGGGCCAAGTAACAAGTAAAATTTAGCTTATTAAATGTTAACCAAAAAAAATATTTGGGTATGGTTAAGAAGCAGAGATGCCAAAATATGGCATCGGGTCGAAAAAAAAAAAAAAAAAAAAAAAAAAAACTTAAAATTGGCATAGCCCATCACGTGTGGGCAGGTTGTGTAAGGCACAGCCCTGCAGCAAAAAAGCCAGGCCTTTAGGCTCAGGTCAGGCTGCGTTAGGTAGCCCATATATGCATACACGCTGCAGGCTTTGCAGCAATGGATTACAAGCCCATGCAGGGCAGTGGGCAAGGGGGAAGGGACGGGCCCAGCAACACAGAAGGCTGTTAGGGGCAGGCTGAAACGTGGGAGCAGAGCCTAAAAGCTAGGAGGTTGTTGGTTGGTGGGCTGATGCTCGGGATAAGCCCTGAAAGACTCAGGCAATCAGGCCTGGTCCAATACAAGCGCAGCAAACCCAAACAGGGGCTGCTGATGCAGGAATAAAGTCGTCCGTGTCACTGGCTCAAGTTGCAGGCTTGGCGTGGTGGGAGCCTGCGGCTCAATCTCAACTTTCCCAAAAATAATTTTCTGTCTTCTTTTTTTCGACATTAGAGTTTGAAAAACCCTAATTGACTTTTCAAAAAAAAAAAAAAAAAAACCCTAATTGCTTCTAATTATTTTGATTCTTTGACTCACAAATTCCATATAGCAAGAATTGCGTATTGCATGAGCAAATATATATATCGTAAGGAAAATATAAAGATGGGGGGTTCATGCATCATGAGGAATGTTTTCATGCTTCAAGATCGCTTCAAATAGCTTCCTTTATTTTAAGCGTACCTGATTGGCAGAAAACAACAAAAGCCTTTGAATTTGTTGAAGATCTTTCTCGGAAAGCCGGAATTGCATCTTCAATGCGTTGTATCTCATTTAACACTAAAAATTAAATTGAATCTATAACATGTAGATCAATTCAATAAAATAGAATACTAATCAATTCAATGCGTTGTATCCTCAAATCACATCCGTTTATCGTGCGGTCAGAAATCATTGTAAATATTTTTATTTAAAATTGAATATAAGCAGTACTTGACAAAAACTGACCACAAAAACTGGCGAGAATCCTCTCTCTGAAAGAAAATATCTGACCGCTAAATAACAATTACAATAAGTCGAAGCCCAAGCTGAAGTTTGACTTTGGGCCAACAAATGATTGGTTATTATTTGGCCACGTATCGGCTTTCAAAACCACACCTCTAACCGTTTGGTTTCCCTCCTTTTTTTCCCCTCTCTCATTTCGGTGACCTTCACAATCTCCGCCGTCGCCTTCTTAACCTGAGCCGATCCGTATACATCCCGCGCACGTTAGCAAGCAACCTCTTCTTCCCTTCCTCTTCACCGTCCTCTCATCCATGGCCGCCAACTCCGCCACCGCCACAGTGCAACCGTGTCGGATTCGGATTCTGAAGGAAGGCTCCAAGCTGGCCGATCAAATTTCCGGTCCCGTGGTTTACTGGATGTTCAGAGACCAAAGGGTTAGAGACAATTGGGCGTTGATCCACGCCATTGAGCATGCCCACAAGGCCAGTGTCCCCGTGGCGGTTGCGTTCAATCTGTTCGATCAGTTTCTTGGCGCCAAAGCCCGCCAATTAGGGTTTATGCTGAGGGGCTTGCAGCAATTGCAGAGTGATCTTGAAGAAACGCATCAAATTCCATTTTTCCTCTTCCAGGTACGTTAAAAGATCACATTTTTCAAATACCCATTTGATCTTTTCTGCGTTTGTAATCTGTTTTGTTTTTGGTTTCCGAGAAAATTTTGTAAATCAATGTTACCCGGAAAATATTGTCCTCTTTCTAGCTTTCTAGAATCTCATGACAATCCATAACTGAAGTTCGGAAATTTTCGGTGTCCCTCAAATTTTGGAACTTGTTTGTATGTTATGTTGGAAAAATTGAAGTTATTTATGTTTGAAGCGCATTTTACATACAGGGAAAAGCTGAGGAGACAATTCCCAATTTTGTGGGTGAATGTGGGGCTTCACTTTTAGTAACAGACTTTTCGCCGTTGCGGGAAGTCCAGAAATGTAAACAGGAAATTTGCAAGGCAGTTAGTGACTTTGTGACGATACATGAAGTTGATGCCCACAATGTAGTGCCAATTTGGGCAGCATCAGAGAAGTTGGAGTATAGTGCTAGGACTATAAGGAGTAAGATAAATATAAAGCTTCCTGAGTACCTTGTTGAATTTCCTAAGCTGCAGCCACCGCTTACAAAATGGGTGGGTGTAAATCGGTTGATTGACTGGGATGGCCTTATTGACGAAGTTTTGAGGTTAGATGTCATTTTAATTTGGTTGGCATTAGTTGAGATTGTTGGGGATTCTGTTGTTGATTTTTTTTCCTTTGTTTATGACTAGGAAAGGAGCAGAAGTTCCTGAAATTGATTGGTGTGAATCGGGAGAAAAGGCGGCAATGGAAGTTTTGATGGGCAGCAGAAATGGGTTCTTGACAAAAAGGTTGAAGGGTTATTCGTTGGATCGAAATAACCCTTTGAAACCAGGAGGACTTTCTGGTCTTTCTCCTTATTTGCATTTTGGGCAATTATCTGCACAGCGGTGTGCCTTAGAGGCACGTAGCAGACGGAAACTCTGCCCCGAGGTTAGTGATGCGAAATTACGGTTATGGTGTAACTATTTTGAATTAAGCTGAAGGACCATATGACTTCTTTTGTTATGCATGGTTTATTTGTCTAATCAACTGTGTCTACATGCTATTTAAAGGCAGTCGATGCATTTTTAGAGGAGTTGATTGTGCGCAGAGAACTTGCCGATAACTTCTGCTTCTACCAGCCTCATTATGATTCATTACAAGGGGCATGGGAATGGGCTCGCAAGACGTTGGCGGACCATGCTTCTGATAAGAGAGAGCATATTTACACGTCAGTAATTCGGTTTTCCTTTGTTGGTCAGTACTGGTTTGTGAAGTTATGGTTATGAATGTCTAAACAAAGTGTTGAAATTGCAGGAAGGAACAATTGGAGAATGCACAAACAGTTGATCCTGTAAGTCGATTTTCTAGGCTCTTTTATTTATTTATTTTTTTTCTCTTAAGTGGGATGTTGGGATTATCTGAACTTTCATATGTTTTCCTTCCTCTTCTCGTCAACCTTTATATAACTAAGATCTATGCTTTATGAAATTATGTATTTGTGTGTGTCAGCTCAGTTGCATAACTTTGGCTCGTCTGCCGTATCAGTCTCTACTAACCTCCTAGTTCTTGTGTTCCTGAATTTCAGCTTTGGAATGCCTCCCAATTGGAGATGGTTTATTATGGGAAGATGCATGGGTTTATGCGGTAAGTCCCCTTTTGGTCGACCATCTGTTCATGGTTTAATGGTTTACTGTTCTGCCTGGGGTTCTTAAACCTTTCTGATATTTGGAAACTCCGCGAATTAGCATTGAATTAATATGGTTTAATCTTTTAAACAAATTTGGATTATCTCGTCCCATTTATAAACTGAGGAATCTCGTCCTTTTTAAGTAGTGCTGCTATTTGCCGAGTATGGTGTCACTTTATGCTTGCTTTGTTTGCTTGTATTACAATGGCAACACGATAACTAGGGTTTTACGTGCTAATAGGTTTCTTATTCATTTTATCATTTCAATTACCAATGATGTATTGTTGGTTAGGGTTTCTGTAACAAGAGCAACATTTGTTAGTTATATATTATGAATTTTTTTTAGGTGAAATTTAATTTTGTTATCCACCAAATAAGCTTATAATCATCTGCAGGATGTATTGGGCAAAAAAGATCCTTGAGTGGACAAGAGGACCTGAAGAAGCCCTTGAAATATCCATATACCTAAATAACAAGGTATTATACTAGTAAATTTTGATTTTGGTTGCGGTTGCGGTGGTGGTTACAAAATTTTCACTTTGGTTCATTGGCTGACAGTATGAAATAGATGGAAGGGATCCAAATGGATACGTTGGTTGCATGTGGTCAATCTGTGGTGTTCACGACCAGGTTTGTTTCAAAAATTTCTCTTGTTCCTTTGTGTGAAATGAATATTTTGTTGGCACAGATCACCTCTACTTTCTGTATAACTTTATTTCATCTCGAATTTTCCATCATTCAACACCACAGTGCTAATAGAGTCGTCATAGAAATCTGGATGTAATACGAATATTGAAATATTAGGTTAGATGTGATCCTACATTCCAAGAGTATATAAACCACAATGAAACTAGAATGGCTTGCATTTCCAGTGAGGTTCTCTTGTCACATCCTTTGATATGGCATTTCAGGGTTGGAAGGAACGACCAATTTTTGGGAAAATACGGTACATGAACTATGCAGGCTGCAAAAGGAAATTCGATGTCGATGGGTACATTTCCTATGTCAAGAAGATGCTTGTTGAAACCAAGAAGAGAAAAGCGGACACCCCACTCAGTAGAAAGGCCAAAGAACATTGCACTTAGTGCTTCGATCTCTTGAAGTGAATGTGAAGAAATAATAGTTTCGAAAGACAGATAGTTGAGTTGCAGATCTTTCCGTAGACCCGCAACCTTGTTGAAAGTCCAAAGGCAGTTCAAATACAAGCATAGTCCAAAAGAAAATACAACATAGGGGTCCAAAAAGAGCAACCCCACAACAACAAAAACTCTAGATCTGGAAGACTGCTCCCTCCACCATAACAGTTGTGCCGCCATCACTGATCTGCCACCACCACCAAGAGGATGAAACCACGAACAAGCTGGATAAACGGAAAATAGGGAGCAAAAAGTGATCTCATAATCCTACCAAATATTTACGTTGGACTTGTATGCAAGTCCATTAAATCTCTTGACTCACATCACATCAAATGATATCTCAGTGAATTTGATGTTTACTTTTCTAATTACTTACGCGTCAATAAATATAGAAATTTTTTTTGTAGAAATGAACTAACTCTCATTTATGTGAACGCATGAAACTCAAGAATCAAAATAATTTCAATTTCCGTTTTCTTGTAAGTAAACATGCCCTAAATATATATATATATATATTATTTTAAGTACTTAACTCAGATCGCCCGCAATTGTTGCCCCTAACCACCCTCAAGCTCATGTGTCACCTCGGACTAGCTGATCGTTGGAATGGGAAATTCTATGAAGAACGGGTCTAGAGGGCGGCCTTTAGGCTCTCCACCACAACCACCCAAACTCCCTATTGTGCAACCTCGCACCTACGGCCTCATGTTCGGCTGCTTGTATGACCTGGCCCAACTTCTCCACCATGTCCTTGCACGAGGCCAAGAAAGCGTGGCGGGGGCGAAGGTGAACAAGGTTGCAGTGCTCGAGCGTTACGAGCTTGACTCGGACTGTATGTTGCTACATGTTACAATAATCAACGATTTCCTACCAAACTGGATTGTCTGATATCCATGAATCAAGGAAGAAATTTACTTACCTATTGTATATTTGATTTGATAGCTCAATTAGAGGAGTGATTGTTTAAATATAAACCCCTGTATAATTTTCTTTTCAATATGAAGACATTATTATACACTTAATGGTACTACACTGTTTATGAAATTTAACGGTGCTATACTATTTATGAAAGTTAACGGTACTACACTGTTTATGAATCTTTACGGTACTAATCCACTTCTTGAATTTTCTTGGCACATTCTCACCTTCCAAACACATTTTTTTCTTCTAATTTTCTTCGATACTCATCAAACTTTCTCTGTATCTCTTCAATTTCTTAACTTTCTACACCAAATACTTAATTTTCTTCTATTGTCTGCCCATTTTCGGCTTCCACTTCTCCTCTACCTACAATCTTAACTTTCTACTCTATGTGTTATTATGTAAGTGGTGGAAAATTTTATTTTTTAATACAATAATCTCACCACTTGTATAGAGACGTGGTGTATCACACCGTGTTCTGGGCACATTGAAAAATCTTTCATCATCTTGACTACTATTGGGAAACAACACCACAAAAATAAAACTTGGAAAATGTAATTCACTTTGAAGTCTTTCTCTTATTCTAAGCAAAAATAATAATAATAATAATAATAATAATAATAATAATAATTTTAGCCAAAATGGTCTCTGAGATTTGCATAACACATCACTTTGGTCCATGAGATTGAAAATCAATAGAAATGGTCCTTGAGATTGTCCACCATCCATTATTTTGGTCATTTCGTTAAAAACTCTGTTAAGTGTCCCGGAGCTCTTGCTCGGAAGTTTGGGCAATTTTCAAAGCTTCGTAACTCAATCGTTTCTTAACCAAATTTGACCCATAATATATCAAAATGAAGATAGGAAAGTGTAGAACAAAATTATACTAATTTAGAAGTCCAATGGTTGCCGGAGATGGCCGAAATATAGCCTGAAAGGTGACTGGTCCACGAAAAAACTAGAAAACTCGCCGGAAACTGGGTAAATTTTAAATGTTCATAACTTCTTCAATACTCAACGAAATCGAGTGATTCACGAACCAAAATCATACTTCTGAATGAGAAAAAGAGAATGGTACCTTTTTCGATGAATAATTCACCGTGGTTTGACCGGAAAATGGCTCGAAAGTGGCTAACTAGAGACTAAGACAACCACCTTCGAGCCATTTTCCAGCTAAACCACTGCGATTTAGCCGTCGAGAAATGTACCATTCTCTTTGTCTCGTTGAGAAGTATGATTTTTGTTTTGAATCACTCGATTTCGTTGAGTATTGAATAAGTTATGAACGTTTAAAGTTTACCTAGTTTCCGACGAGTTTTCCAATTTTCCAGCGAATTAGTCACCTTTCAGGCTATTTACTAGCCATCTCCGACAACCATTAGGCTTCCAAATAGGTATAATCTTTTTCAACACTTTCCTATCTTCATTTTGATATATTATGGGTCGAATTTGGTTATGAAGTTTTGAAAATTACCCAAACTTTCGGCCAAGAGCTTCGGGACACTTAACGGAATTTTTAACGGAATGACCTAAATAATGGATGGTGGACAATCTCATGGACCATTTCTATTGATTTTCAATCTCAGGGACCAAAGTGATGTGTTATGCAAATCTCAGGGACCATTTTTGGCTAAAAAACCTAATAATAATAATGGCTTAATGTTAGCTGACAATAGGGAGAAAACAGAGTGGAAATGGTGGGT
This sequence comes from Cotoneaster glaucophyllus, assembly GCA_036320875.1. NCBI lineage: Eukaryota > Viridiplantae > Streptophyta > Magnoliopsida > Rosales > Rosaceae > Cotoneaster > Cotoneaster glaucophyllus. The sequence goes on along the minus strand of CM070071.1, from coordinate 16,347,739 downwards.
GGGGTGGGGTGTATGCGCACTAGCGCATGTGGTGTTTTTTATGTTTTTTTCTTTTGTTTTGTCTCTTATCATTAAATAAAGTTAGTTGATGGTTTTTGATTAAAATGTAAAGATTTGAAGCCCTTTTCATTAGTTTTCTTTACAATATATAGGCTCACTTGCCTTATTCCACAAGGGTAAGAACATCTGTCAGTTGCTCCTTTGAATTCACAAACGGTATATAGACATAATCTTCTTTTCGAGATTCTCCTTGACAAAGTGTCTATCGACCTCCACATTTTTTTGTTCTATCATGTTGTACCAGATTATCTGTTATTCCCCTTGCATACTTATTGTCACATTATAATTTCATAGCTTCTTTTGGTTTGAAACCCAGACATCCCAACAGTTTATGTAACCAAAGAAGCTTACATATTCCTTGTGTCATACCTCTACATTTTGCTTCTACACATGACCTTAACACCATTTTTGTTTCTTGCTATGCCACGTAACCAAGTTACCTCCAATAGATGTAAAATACCTAGGTGAAGGGCGTCTGTCATTAATATTTCCAGCACAGTCTGCATCTATAAAACCTTCAACTCTTAGGTGTCCAAGTCTCCCTTATATTATCCTTTTACCTGGTGCAGACTTCAAGTATGCCAAAATAGGCATTACGGCAGTCATATGATCCTCACTAGGTGAGTACATAAACTGATTCACAACACTTACAACATATACAATATCAGGACGAATGCAAGCAAGATAGATTAGTCTCCTCACAAGTCTTTGATACCTACCATTATTAATAGGAACCTAATCATAATAAATACCTAAGTGATTCTTTTCTACAATAAGAGTATCCATAGGTTTACACCCTAACATGCCAGTTGCTTTCAGCAAATCCAACACATATTTTCGTTGAAACAAGAATATACCTCTAGTAGAGCGGGCAACCTCAACTTCGAGAAAGTACTTCAACTCACACAAATCTTTCATCTCAAATTCAGATGTAGGATTTTACTATAACCTCTGAATCTCTCTGAATCATCTACAGTAATAATCATATCATCCACAAAAATACTTAAAGCTGTTATTTTACCACTTCTAAATTTCACGAATAAAACGTGATCTGAATGACTCTGGCAATACCCATATTTCTTCATTAGTTGAGTAAACCTATCAAACCACACATGGTGTGATTTCTTAAATCCATAGAAAGACTTGCGCAATCTGCACACCCCAAACTTGCTCAATCTGCACAGCCCAGTATTACCACTCACACCGTAACCTGATAGGAACACCATACACACTTCCTCCTCCAAGTTCCCGTTAAGGAATACATTTTTCTTATCAAAATGTTTAAGAGGCCAATCCATATTCACAATTAAAGAAATCAAAGCGCGTACCGTATTCATTTTCGCTGCCGGAGAAGATGTCTCTTGGTAATCTCTACCATACGTTTGAGTATACCCTTTGGCCACCAACCTTGTTTTGTGTCTATCAATAAATCTATTATCCTTATATTTAATTGTAGGGTAAATTACACAAAACTACCTCAACTATTGGGCCAACCATAATTTCATACCCATCTTTAAAACATTTCAATATCATACATTATCTTATGAATTTGTTGCAATGTCATACATCCGTCAGTTTGTCTGTCAATTCCTCCATTAAATGCTGACGTGGCTTAAGGCGGGGCCCACTCCCTGGCCCAACTGGATTAAAAAATTAATTAAATATTAAAAAATTAAAAAATAAAATCATTTAAATATTTTTATTTTTAAAAAGGTGGGACCCATCACCCTCACCCTTATTTCCAATTCACCCTAGACATCGACCTCACTCATCTCCAGTCACCCCAACCTCTCATCTGCCACCTCTTTGACTCCCCCTCCCTCCGTTCCACTCCTCCCCTTCCTTGCCAAACTATCCATAACGGTCATTTGAACATGAAAAATATAATTTTACATAAACTTCCAACTCTCTCTCTTTATCGCCCTCTTCCTTTCCACCTTCATTACTGTTGCTAGATTACTTGCAGGTTAGAGAAATGGAGGTGAGAGAGAAATGGAGGTGAGAGTTTAAACCTATCAACTCCCTCCCTCCTTCCATTTTCTCCCTCTCCAATCTCGTCATGCTGGACCCCTCTTCCAACCTAGTCTGTGGCAAAATTCCACCAGATCTCTGCCTCTCACGAGCACGAACCTGACCCAATCCCCCTTGTCTTCCCCAATTTCTGGCTCAAGATCCAAACGAAGCCAAAGTCTGGAAAATTTATGGGTCATGAGCGGAGGTGTTATACCATTGGCAGTGGTAGGTGCGGAGGTGTTGGACCAGCTTGAGAGAGAATTTCGGGGGTCTTTAATTTGGGGCTTTTCCTGGTAGGTCGTGAGCTTTAGGGTCGGATCTTCTTGTTGAAGAACAATTCATCGGTAGAGCTCATCTTCCTATTTAAGAACAACTCTGTGATATAGAATCACAATGATTTTGAGGTTCTAAGTGTACTGGGCGAGTTGGAGAATATTTTTGGTTTTTGATCTGGGACTCGATGACAAGGAGAGTGTAAGGAAGAGGAAGATAGCAACATAGGAAGGGGAGGAGAATAAGTGGTGGTGGAGGTTTACACAATGAGATCAGCTTTACAATTTTCAACTAAAATGTGATTAATTTGGTAATATTTGTGTAAAATGGTTGTGATTGTGGCATATAGGGCTTTGGATGAAGTCCAGGTGAGCGAGGAAAGGGTGAGGTTGATGTCCTCAGGTGGGCTGGGGAAGAAGGGTAAGGGTGATGGGTTTGTAGGGGTGGGTCCCACTTTTTTAACAAAAACATTTAAATGATTTATTTTTTAATATTTAATTAATTTTTAATCCAGTTAGGCTAGGAAGTGGGTCCTGCCTCAAGCCACGTCAGCATTTGACGGAGGAATTGACAAACAAACTGACGAAGGTATGACATTACAACAAATTCGTAAGATAAGATATGACATTAAAATGGGATATGAAATTGTGGTTGACCCAATAGTTGAGGTAGTTTTGTGTAATTTACCCTTAATTGTAAATACCCACCGCAACCAACAGTTTCTTCCCTTGAAGTAATGGTATTATCTCCCAGGTTTTATTTTTTTTGTAACACAGACATTTCTTCATCCATAGCTTGTATCTGCTTATTGCGTCGTAGAGCTTCTTCCACCTAAGTTGGAATATTGATGGCCTCCATATGATTTACCAATGCTTTCCGTTCAGGTAGAATGCGCTCACAAGATACATTATTGCCAATTGGATATCTCACCTTTCCTTATGGAGAGAACCTATCATGTGGAACACCTCAATTCTGTCTCAAAGGTAACTTATATGTACTTACAACAATATTAAGATAAGTTGAGTTATCATTTAAAATACTTACCTCTGAGATATTCAGTGGAGACGAAACAGGCACTAAAATAACAGAAAGTGAGGGGCTACTATAGAAGACGAATCGGGACTTGCCTCTACTGCAGCCTAGTTATTCTGCTAGAAAAGCTAGGCTATTCGGTATAGTCCTGTTGGACTGGGCTAGGTTGTTTGGTACAATCATGCTAAAATGTGCTAGTACTTTTGGTAAAGTCTTGTCGAGTTGGGTTGGTACTCTCGGTACACTCCTGTTGAACTAGAATGGTATTTTTGGTAGTCCTGTCGAACTGGGCCGTGCTGTTTGTTGAGTTGTTAGACTATTATGTCCTCCATTTCTCACCCCTAAAGTACAATCTAACCAACGTAGATCTTTCAAATCATCACTCTCCCTCTGGTGATCAGAGTTGGATAAAGAAAAAGCATAAAACCATTCAGACTCGGAAAACGTAACATCTATTGTAACATACATACGTCGAGCGGCAGGTTGATAACATTTGAGTCCCTTCTGTTGAGTTGTGAAACCAAAAAAAATAAATATAACCAAATTGTACACTGATCAGGTTTGCTACAATGAACTTTTGGATCAGAACATAAACCACACAAACAAAAATCCAAGGTGACAGTATTTGTAGAAACCACTGGAAAATGTTAAGTATGCTCCTAAAGTGGTGTTCGAAAATTCAAGACCCGAGTAGGCATACTATTCATAACATAAACTGCATATACAACTGCTTCACGCCAAAAGTGTTTGGCAGCAGATGCACCAATAAGAAAAGCACGGGCTATCTCTAGTATATGAAAATTCTTCCTTTCCACTATCCCATTTTGTTGTGGGGCATGAGGACAAATAGTTTCATGAACAATATCATAATCTTGTAGGAACCGGGATAACTCAGAACTCATGTACTCTTTACCATTGTCGGAACACAAAACTTTAATATCAAAAGAATACTGAGTTTTAGTCATCTGATGAAAGATGCAAAACACATCATAAACATCAATTTTATTTTTCAATACATACAACCATGCCGCACGGTTGCAATCATCCATGAAAGTAATAGACCACTTAACTCCATAAGTAGTATTAATAGGGAAGGCCTTCACACATCAGTGTATAATAGTGCAAACAGAAATACCCTTTTATTCATACTTGAAGAAAATAAGCACAATGACTCTAAATTAAAATACATACTTCACATTGCAATTCGGAGTCTTTCATACCACTAAATAAACTAGGCAACATATGCTTCAAATAGCCAAAAGATACATGCCGCAAACGACGATGCATTAACCATAAATTCTGTAGATTACTACCACACAACGCAAAAATCAAATTAGCTCTTTCAGGAACCATGTCATCCACATAATATAGCCCCTCTCATAGCGTCACACCAAATGATCTCTTTGTCTGAATAGCATGAATGCAAGTAAAATAAAAGATAAATCAATACAACACAGTTCAATTGTTCAATGGCTTTTGTTATAGACAATAAGTAAAGGGACAATGATGGAACTAATAAACAATGGCGTAAGAAAAGAGATGGTGTAAGACATATTGTTCCCGCTCCAACAACAAAAGCAGTAGTATCCTTGGCAATTGCCACACACTTTTTATGAGGACGTGTCATAGATTGAACAAGGTTTTATCATAGGTCATATAATACATTGCACCATAATCCATAATCCAACCTATATTCGCCATTGTAATAACACACAAAACAATAAGGTACGGCAACAACAAATGTTACAGTGCTGGGCAAGAGATACAACCGCATCACAAATGATTTTTAGGGAACTACGTTCTTGACGCCAAATAGAAATGTACTAGAATTTGTACCCGCGCGTTGCTGCGGGATTGAAAACTATATGAAAGAAATGATTACAGAATGGAAATAAAATGTTGAAGTTAACATTAAACAATTTAAAGATTAAAGCGGTTGAATATAGATTGGGTAATCAAATATATGCAATGAAAGATTAGAAACTGAGGATTATGGGTTGCATAAAAGTCAAATAAAAATGGATGAAAAACGATAAAATAGAATGAAAAAGGTAGGCAGTAAGAAAACTAACAGAATATAGATATTGCAAAATGGTTAATATATTAAAAACTAAATGTTTCAATAGATTATGTACCGTGAAGAAAAGACGAAATTGAAATGCTGGTAGTTGCTAAAAGCGAAGAAGAATGAGATGAGACAGTGACATGTAGCATCTGATTGCAGAGACAAAATCTGCTGTCAAAAAAAGAAAATTTAAACATAAAGTTTATCTATAAATCAAACACTAAAATAAGAAAAAGAATAAATAAAGAAATGGACCACACAGAGAAAAAAAGGCTTACCAAAACTTGGTTGTATGCCAATCGAAAAAGATTGTAGGTCTCAACTCAAAGTATACTCAGCAGCATGTCCAGAAGACGTAAAAATAACATCACAAAATATAAACACCATTGAAAACACACAGGTTGCAATAGGCTTACAAACGAAATCTTTAATTGCAATAGGTTGCCCACAACGTTACTGTTAGTTCCTCTTTTCTGTAGATAAAGAAACGACAAATAAATTTTTGACCTTTTTATACCAGCAAAAACATTATCCAATGAGTTAATAGTCATTGATTTGAGCTTTGGGTAAAATAATTAGACAGTTATTTCTCACCGTTTCGTCAACTAATATACAGTGCAAGTTTGTGTACTTTTGAACAGTCCCTGGAATCGTCGATTTCCAAATCCTGCATATCTGAATTCTGATTTTGTCCTCCTTTGTGTATGCTCTTAATTGATTAAGAGGAGTTGGGCGTATGCTTTCCATTTATCCTATCAAAAGGGAATTTCAATGACACATAAGAAACTCCCACAAAAAGAAAAAAATGACAAAAACTATAAACGATCCACAATTTATTCACTCATGGTCTGAAGGGAAGACATGGAGACTTTAACACCAAGAAGTCAAAAAGATAGCACACATTAGTGCCAAACATTATTTACACAAAGAAAAACAAAATGTTTCCAACAGCAATTTAATACGACTTCAGATGTTTCTGGCATTTTAGGAAACCAGCAAATGGCTGCTACTGTCCATGAACATTATATTTGTTCCTAAAAATTAAACCTGAATCAGAATTAAGCTTTTTCTCCGTGATACCAAATGGATATAGAACGAAAAAGAAAAGTAACACCACATAATTTTTTTAAATCCATTACCTTATCAGCTAGATTCCCTCATGACTGAAAGCATATTGAATACACTGGCCCTGCATCACACACAAACACATATGACTTTAATAATGACGATTACAAAGCAAGAAGAAAACATATTCACATAAGAAATGAAACAAACAAAAAATTCAAAGCAGAAATCATAAACAACAAAAAAGGAACAAATGGAAAAGCAGGGAAAGAACAAACTAATGGACCAAAAAATAGGTTCAAATTGAGGTGCCTCTCCCAGACACCCTCAACCTAACTCTCTGCTTAAAAGGCCTCTCTGTTCTTCAAAAAAAACCCAGGTCCTTCTCCCACAACCAAAAGCCAAACTCTATCTCATTCAATCCCTCACAAAAACCCATAACAACAGGAAAAGTAAAAATTTGAAAAAACTCACACAGTTTGATATCTTATGAGGAAGCTAAATTTTCATAACAACATGAGACGATGGCAGACAGCGACAAAACACAGATTCGTCAACAACGAAAGCAAAAAACAGAGAGTGAAAGAAGAAAAGGTTTGAGAAGGACAGAGAAGACCAAACGGAAACTGAAAGAAAAATGGGTTTGAGAGGGACATAGAAGACCAAACGGGAATATGAAAGATGAAAAGAAAGGATGAAAAATAGAGCATGCATAGACGCGTGGCAAAAAGATCCACGGATGATGGACGCGTGGAATCAAAAACATCCAACAGAAATTAAACAAATCAAGCAGGGACTGCAATGCCATGGAGCAAAGTTGAAATAACAACAAAGAAGCAGGGGTGAAAATGGAAGAACACTGTTCTAGAACAGTACCAGGGGAGTTTGAGTTTTAGTATATATAAATATGGCTGAATGTTTGAATCAATACTATTAAATCCTCTATGGTTTACAATGTATAGCACACATGCCTTTTTCCATAAGTAAACTAATTACAAAGGGTTTTTATCACAAATGGTCCCTGAAATTGACCCACCCAATCAAGATGGTCCCTGAAACTGAAAATCCATCAATGTAGTCCCTGAAATTTGGTGTCGCAAATCAATGTAGTCCTTCCGTCACAACTCCGTTAAAAATTCTGTTTTGTGCTGATGTGGCACATAATTGGGTTCCACAATATAATAAAATATTGCCATGTGGATTAAAAGTATTTAAATAATAATTAAAAAACTATTTTATATAATTAAAAACAAAAAAAAAAGAGAAAAAGAAGAAGAAGATGACTGTTCATCATCTTCTTCTCCTCCTACCCAGCGACCCACCATTCTCCTCCCCATTCTCCCCATGTCTACCTACTGCCCAGATCCTTCAACTCGTAGTGCTCTATACATAGAGCAACTTCATTGAAAGCTTACAAAACTACACTATTAGGCATATGGATGAAGGAGACGGAAAGGAAGATGTAGGCGGAGTTGGAGAACCAGAGGGAGAGGGCGTAGAGGGCGCCGATGGGGACGACGGACTTGAGGTAGAGGTCGCGGGAGATGGAGACGGCGTCGACGAGGCGGAGGACGCGGAAGAGGAGGAATGCGAGGGAGGAGCAGAAGGCCATGTGGATCATGGTGAGGGAGATGGGAAACGGCCAGTTGTACATTTTCCGGTCGAGGATGTACTTGTTGTAGACGATGACGGTGAAGGAGAGGAAGATCCAGACGGAGACGTAAGCGTATAAAAGCAGGACCTTCTTCACCACCCCCTCTGAAAGCGCCATTTTTTTTTAAATCTGAAAACCCTAGCCCTAATCTGAAAACAGTGTTGAAGGGAGGGTGGTGGAGGAGGAGGAGGAGGAGTTACAGTCGGAGGAGAAGAGGATGATGAACAGTCATCTTCTTCTTCTTTTTCTCTTTTTTTTTTTTGTTTTTAATTATATAAAATAGTTTTTTAATTATTATTTAAATACTTTTAATCCACATGGCAATATTTTATTATATTATGGAATCCAATTATGTGCCACATCAGCACATAACAGAATTTTTAACGGAGTTGTGACGGAAGGACTACATTGATTTGCGACACCAAATTTCAGGAACTACATTGATGGATTTTCAGTTTCAGGGACCATCTTGATTGGGTGGGTCAATTTCAGGGACCATTTGTGATAAAAACCCAATTACAAAAGATTACAATCAATTACAAATCCTAGTCCTACCAAATATAACTCTTAGAATATTTACAATAAAGACTCTCGTCAACAGGTTATAGCCATTGGCAAGCACCTGATTGTCGCAGATGCTTTGCTTCCCGACGTGATCATAGGTTATGTGCACCATTAAAACTTTGGCCGAGTGGCTGAACTTCAATGGAAGACAATGACGGAGAAACCTACTTAAAGAAAGGCAAGTTGAGAAACTGCTTGCCTATGTGCGATGTCAACCTGCGGTACCTGAGTAGGGCGTCTATCGAGATGTAGGTTGGTCTGGGACTTCTAGTGTCTGAATTGAGTGAGGAGATGTGGAAAGAAAAGGTGGTCAAGTTCGATAGAAAGCCTAAGTTACAGTTGATACAAGTAATTGACTTTGAGGGGTGTTTGATTTGGTGCTCCCGAGGCGATGAACGCGAACTTGAAGCCGAAGCAGATGATCGACAAGGTACTTATGTTGATCATGTGGCCCAAGGCAGTTGGGAGGCTGATTATGAGGCAATACATAGCAAGTATAAGGAGAGAGGGTACGGGGATGCGGTGCCGCATAGGGTTTATATCATAAGTAGTCCCTGAAATTGATCCACATCATAACGATGGTCCATCAAATTGAAAATCAATCAATGTAGTTCCTGAAAATAGGTGTCACAAATCAATGTGGTCCTTCCGTTACAATCATGACAAATTTTGTCATGTGTTGGTGTAGCACATAAATGGTCGCACATAAGTGTGTCCCACAAGTCATTTTTGTATCAGAAATGGTCCTAAAATTGACCCACGCTATCAAGATGGTCCTTGAAATTGAAATCAATCAATGTCGTCCTAAAATAGATGTTTCAAATCATTGAGGTCTTTCATCTTAATTCTGTAAAAAAAAATTGTTATTGTTGTTGTGACACATAAATGGACCCACAAGTCTAACTACATAAAAAAAAAAGAATTAGAAATAGGTATAATAAATCTAATAATTAATTAAAAAAGTTGTCAACCTAGATACTCGATCCCGCAAACACCTCTGATCCCAACCCATACTCCTCTACCTCCCTTTATGGTAGCCTTTGTCGTCTTGTCTCTGAAAAAGAAAATTCTTAATACACCCATCTTTACACCATTCGCACCCTTCATCGAAATGGACCAGGATCGAGACCATCTTTGGTGATGGCTTGGATTGGTGGCGACTTTTGTGACTCCACCGTGAACATTTGGGTGAGACAGCCTCACGACCTTATCTTGGAGAGTTTGTTGGGCGCTCCCCCGGTGATCTTGGTGACGCAGAGAACGGCAAGATCACCGGGGTGTCGATATAAACTCTGCCGCCACAGATGGTGTGTTTTGAACTGTCAGATTACAATCCGGCCAGGGGTGTCGATATTGAGTGGCTTCTCCGACGGTTTGGCTAAGTTGTTGGACAAGGAAGGAGAAATCGGCCCAAACCATGTCCTGGAACAAGCCTGCAGCCATCTCTGGCAAAGAGAGTATCAAACGCTGGCCGTGGTAGATTGATTGATATACGAGCGCACTGATGTTACATTATTTGATGTTTTTCGCTTGTTTTGTTTTGTTTATGTTGTGTTTTAATGAATTAGACAGTTTACTATTGTCTGGTTTCAATTCATCTGTCCTAGAAGTAGTGCTTGTAACTTGGATTCAACTCAGCATGTAAATTATCATACATATTCACAGAACCAACATGGAGCCGGCGGCAGAAGCCCGAAATAGCTCCTTCTAGAATACCTAGAGAGCCCCTACCGGTATCAAATGGTAACGTTTTTCACTTGAATGTTGAGAAAGGGTCAAATGAAAAGAATATGGATACAACCAGCGCACGCATCTATGAATACAGCTTGAACTGGTAACGGTCTGAATGTCATTCCCAGCCTTTCCTGTGGATTCTACGCTCATATCTGCAGATCATCCAACGAGAGCTCATGTGCCGTCATCCTCTTTAGTTTCTGCAACATTTTCGAAAGAAAGAAAAGAAAAAAACAGTTTGTTAGGGGAGATAGAAGGAGAGTTCGTCTCAGATTCAAGCATGTTACAGATTAAAACTAAAATGGATTACCGCAATAAAAGGAGCAGGATCCTCGAGACATGAGGAGCCTAGAACAACTTCCCTCTTCAGTTTAGCTGTGAGCTTGTGGCAAACCCTAAGCTGAAATGAAACAACTTATAAGCTCACTAAGCAAGAAAAGGCGAGAATCATAACTTCATTTAGGGACAAGTGGAACATGTTCATACCTCCGACCTAGTAGCCCCACCTACTATAACTACAAATATGCGCTGGCCCATCTTTTTGAAATCACTCGATGCATGCCGTAATACTGGATCACTATGGGTGCAGAAGGAGAGAATAGTTAAAATAAATCATTCAAGCAGCACTCAGAGTTGCTACTTATGGAAGATTTCCATAATGCAACAGTCCAAAAGGTAGCTCTTAATTATAAGGGACGCTATAATTATGAGGAACTCTTGACCATGAAGTAGAGTGACAAGATACCTTGAATACCCATCATCAGAATTTTGAGGCCGGGCCCATGTTGGTGTCCGTCTTGATCTCATTGAATGAGCAACTGGAGGATGATTTATTGCCGTGACATGTGACCTCCCATGAAAAGTTGGACTTGGGTCATTCAAACATGGATAATCTTCCTTTGACAGTTCACCTTTACTAAGGTTTTCTACAAGTTCCTGAACAAAGAGATGATTGGTAATTGATTACTTGTACAATCATTGAAACTAAGTTTCATGATATGTTATGAAGATTATAAGACGGAGCCCTTAATTGTTCTTTCTATAGCAGTTGCTAGGTAGCATGCTGTGCATATTCAATGGGATGAGTATTTACATACAACATATCTCCATGCAAGTTTCACCAGAAAATGTCACGTGAATGCCCCACTAAAATACCAAGAGAACATTACAAAGAAAAGAGACGGAATGCAGCAGCCCAGATTACAGACACACTCCAATTTGCTAGAAGCTACACCCTCAAGAAGATAACAGCTTCTACTTAGAATAATTCAATAATTTCGAACCACATAATAATTCAACAATTAGATGCCTTCTCATTACCGTTAGCAATTAAATATATACCATTACTACCAGTACTAATATTTTTTGTGATAGAAATCAAAAAGCTTCAAGAACATGGCCATCAATTTAACTAAGAGGCAACTCAGTTACATTTTATTTTGGCTGTCCCAAAAACAGGAATCGAGATATTTGACAGGCAAATTGGAAGAGTTACCATATACCAACATAGCTCTATATAGCTGTTCTAATCACGACATTTAGCAATACCCAGACCATTCACCCATATAGACTAAGTAGGCTACAAAATAACCAAAAAGGGAGGAGTACCTCTATTATTGGATAAAAACGTGCAAGCTGCCATGTTTCTCCTTCACTTGGACGTTCTTTCCTAGCTCCACGTTTCTTCTGAAAATTGAATAGCCCCTTGTTAGATATTGATTGAATGATTGAAAGATCTCTCAAAGATTCTGTAAACATTCACCTTATGAATGTCAAACTTCAGAGAAAAAGCCCCTGTGCTTTTTTGGGTATCTGGTGCTCCCCCAAGCAGTCTCATATTATTCACAGCATTCATATCACTGGGTGATAATTTTGCTAACTGAAAACAAAAACAGCACCACAGTAAACACTTGAATGAGATTAGACACATTGATTGACCTCAGGTGGTACCAACCTTCATCAAATTGAGACCCTTCTCGCCTTCAAATTTCTCAGGATAAATGGCTGCAAGAATCATCAACAATCGCAACTTATTTTCACCAGTTGTATCCTGCATAAAAATGGTATGTATAGTTTACAGAACGTAATGACAATTTTTCTTGCACACTCATATATACTTATATAGTTTCTTACCTCTTTTGTCGTCAAAAAATTGATCACATCTTTCATGCCCGCATCTCCAAATACAAGATCCTGCTCCAGCTGCCCAACTTCTCGAAGCCCAAGCTCCTGGATAATTCTGTTAACTTTTCCTGCAATCTGGAGAAATAAAATAATATTTGCCTACACTCATGATTTCCATGTCCAAAGCCGACAGCTCAAATTTTCTTTCAGTTATTCAATATGCTATCACTTCTGGTGTGAATCTTACTCCATCCATTAAATTTTTAATTGTATTTGCTGTGAAACAAGAAATTGAGTTACTTTATTGCTTCCCTTGGTTTGCTTAAAAATGAAGCCTCATCCAAAGACAAATCTTTTACAATGGGACATTGGAAACATTAAGGTGGAAAAAGAGCAAAAAGAGGAAAATAAATATGAGATTTGGACGACATTTATTCAAGAGGCAAAAGGGTGGCCACATGAATATGTCTCCATGTATAAAAGTCGTTGATTTAACAGGTTTTTTCTGTTTAAGAATTTTCGTAACTAATTGAAATACAAATAAACTACAGCAATGGTCACACCATTTATGAGTTGTCTTCATAAATTCCTTTAACCAAAATTTTGAATTTTGACTTCTTGGAATTTTGCGCATCAAACAGATAATTCAAATGAACTAACCTCTACGTGAAGGGAGAGCTTGTCGATTTGTTCACTATATTGTGGCAATGCTTGAACCATCTTTTGCAAATCCCTCGTAGATAGTTCACGAGCATCTCTATATAACACATGAACATTTAGGTGAGAAATAGAACACAACACGAACTGGCATACCAAATAGACTTGCATAAGCTTCGAAAATTTAAACAAAAAAAATGATGTTGATTAAGTTAATATCTATAAGAAAAAAAAAAAAAAAACAGGTACGAAAATAATAAATGTTTCCTAAAAGAGCAAGTCTCATATCCTTTTTCTTGGATACAGAAAGTAACATTATGAATAATTTTAGGGATGCAAGTAATCCAAGATTTTTGAGCAAGGCCCAAATAACATTTTTATTACTCTTCATACAATAACCCCACCGCATGCAGCTCATTCAACCTTACAATAGTAACTTTATATGACGCATATATTGTTAGGAATTGGCTCGTCAAGGTTAAAGTCCTATTTTGTTTAGGATTGTATTAGGAAAGCTGAGGTGCATAGATTCTTATTCTATAAGGACTAGGAAAGAATTAAGTTAGAATTTAGATTAGGAATTCTAGATGCCTAATTGGAATAGGAAATAAAGTGTACTTTCCTATCCCATATAGAATATGAAAGCTAATCAGAAAATAGGCATGTAAACCACACCCTATACTTATAAATAGGGTACGGCAAGGATGAAAAGCAGTGGATAAAACAGACAGCCAAGAGAAAAGAGGGGTTAGTTCTAGGGTTGCAAAAGTATTGTATACTCCATTATTAATCAAAGAAGCCATGGTTTCTCTACCTAGAAATCACAACTGGACGTAGGCAAAAGTTCTACCGAACCAGTATAAATCTTGTGTGTTTCAAGTTATTCTCTATTTGCTAAGTTTAGTCTACTGCCGGATACATCAAAGAACAAGATCCAGGGGGAAGTTCAGAATTGTAACATATATGGGCTTCACTACATATAGTTTACGCATATTATGAGTTTTCTACTTAAAAAATCAAAATGCTCAGCACCAGAGTTTAGCTGTATTAACCATGAGTCTGTTACGAAAAAAAGTCAGGTTGGCGGATCCTACGAGGAGAAATTCCTTGCATCAATGAAATACATATGATATGACGCACACATATCTTCATCACGTAACAATGATTTGCACAAATCAAGGATGTATGGACATCAAATTTCTTGAGCTGGTCCTTGTTTCACGAGAACTTAGTACTTGACTATTCCAGAAGAAAAAACAAACTATTTTTAACCAAAAGCACTCCTACCTAGTTAAGAAATCCATTATGAACAAAAGAACAGGCAAATTTTTGCGAGCCACTACACGGTTAGGCTCTGTTTGTTTGACCAGAATGATAGAATGATTGAATCGGAAGAGAAGTTACACAGTTGGCCCTATTCCCGTATTTCTATCAGCCCATTGAACAGGGTGCATAAATTCCTTATGTTTCCTTTCAAACTAGTCAAAGTTTGTGTATTAATGGAAAAGCAAAACATATTCCATTCATGATCTAAATTCCAGCAAAACAACAGGGTTAAACAGCCATTCATTACTCAAAAGAAAGTTAGAAAACAAGTACTTTATAGAATTTATAAAAAATACAAAAAGAACAGTTAACAAATAAATACACGCGAACCTTGAACCGTGGATCTGTGCAGCCTTATTCCTTGATACGAAGTTGGTCATTTTATCATGCAGTCGTTCGCTAGCCTGACAAAGGTCATTGTGATGGAAAAAAAATTAATTAATTTATGCCTGTGTAACCCTGAAAAATACAAATAGACACAGGACATACATCTGCTATATGTGTGTGGCGAAGCTCAAGCCAGACAGGATCATGATCTTCTAAAAGAACCACTTTTTCCTCAGGTGGACCACCAGTTTTGCTTGGAACCTATAAGTATTGCCTTTATAAAGCATCCAAAAGAGACAAAAACACAGAATTTGAAAGCACATCTATGTAAATGGACATTTCAACTTACCTCATGCACGTACTTATTCCCATCCATATTTAGCAAGTCATGACACATGGCGTCATATGTCCATTCGTGTATGATAGGTGCAATCTGAAAATTCAGATGAGAATATTCATTATAATAATAATGCCAATACCACTACGCATAACCAACACATGCACCTAAAAACCTGATCTACAGATCTGTCAAGGATAAGCAACTCGCATGTTTCTGTCTCAGGGAAGTTCTTAATTGTAGTTTTATATTTCATGAGACAATCCCAGATCCCAGCCGCAAGCTTTGTAGGAATTAAATCACGAAAAGTGGTCATTGTGGTGGCATCAAGTGACTTTGCAGCTCGATAACGCACAAAAGGAAATTCCTAGAAAATAAAAAACAAATAGATGTTTCAGAAAACCTGTACTAAAACTTCAATCAAAATTTAACATCATTATAACATGTACCCTTAACGAAGCAAAAACTGTGGCAACACGAGCAGCCATCACATTCAAACATGCAACACCTTTGCGTGAATCCTCATCATCCCCATAAAGTTCTTCTAAAGCCCTCTCATTGTTGGTAACAAAAGCCTGTGCTAAGAAATTACAAAAGAGAAAAGCCATGAACATTTTTTTTTTCCAACAAATTGCTGTAAATTTTTACGAAGGTTGAAGCTTAATATCACATGAACCCCGAATTTAAATATAAAATAAAATAAAAATTCTTTTGAAAAGGATATAATATAAAATGATGACTAAAAATAAACCAAAACTTTCACCACATACCTGACTGTCTATTGCACAATATTCCAAATTCATCTGCAAATTTGCCAAATCAGCATCTACTTACTTTTAACCAACAACAAAGAAGACAACTGACTGATACATAAAGTTCTGCAAACTTATCAATCTAGGATATGTTTGAAAAAGAGCTATAACCTCGATCAATTTAGCTATCCGAGTTAACACAGTTCCATCCTTCTTGATGTGACTAACTAATTCTCTTGAAATAGGTGAACTGAAGAAAACAAATGCCCTGTAAAGACAAAAAAAGAACCATTAGAACCTTCAAACCTAAATATGATAAAAATCACACAATCAACTAGAACAAGGCGCCGCTTGGTACTTCGGTCTAGGGGTATTCGTCTTCACTTCTAAGTGAGAGATCTTAGGTTCGATTCTCGCCAAAGGTGAATTTGAATCACATTATTGCTAGCCCATTGTGAGCCTAAGCCCACCCACTCCCCCTTAGTGTAGATAATATCGTTTGTTCAAAAATAAAAAAAAAAAATAAAAAGAACTAGAACAAGGCAAGTGATATCTCTGCACATACTTCCTGTACAATGGTGACCTTCCCGACATGTCTGACAAGAACATGATAACACTGCAAATTAACACCAGAGAGAGAAAGTTAGAGAGGCTGCCATCTATACGGCTGAAGTTTAAAAACCAACAGGGAGTGGGTAATTATTCAAACAATAACTTCGCCATTATATTAAGCAGGGAAAAAAAAATTATTTCACATTTTACTCATGAGAAATGCTTGATTTCAGTGAGATGAGAAAGAAACAAGGAAAATTTTAGGTAAATATTCCTTCCACAAACGGGGAAACAGATGGAGTAAGAACAGAGGATAGCTGGATAACCCTAAAGTTAATAATATAGTTAACAATTCAATCAAACTTTAAGTCTCAAACTTGTGACTTGTCAAGTTTTGTTCAGGTCACTATTCCCGAACCCTTAAGGTCGTAAAATGTGTTACACTAATTGTTCTACATTCTAACATCCCTTCATGTGTGGGCCTCTCTCCAGCCTTCAAGAGCCCAAAACATATATAAATTGGTAGAGTTGTAGGATCTCACTCTAATGTCATGGTACATTTGTTAGTTACCAATGTTCCCAAAAGCTAAGTGTTTGGATGTTCTCTGGAAATAGTTTCGTATTCTAACAAGATTCATTAAGAAACCATACTGCTATTATGCTACAAAAATAAAAACATTCAACCGATAGTTCTCTCTCCCTTTCTCTCCAACAAAAATTTTAAAAATATTACTTCTCTTTGTTAGGCTGCATGAAGTATATAGCATCCCTGGAGGGCATTGGCTGCCTTCGCTTAACTATGTCTTCAACCACTGCAAGAAAATATGAATTGTAGTAACAAATGAAAAACAAAGCCCATCTACCAATACAACATGTTAAATGACTGGCTTCAGAAAATAAGTGGGAGACAAAAAACAGGGCAACCAGTTATCAGCTTCAAATGGCAACAACATATTATTCACAATTCTATAAACACATGATACGTAAAGTTCAAAAACATGTTCATTGACCACACACCACACACCGAGAACAAAATTGCATCAATTCCATGTCCTCAACACTACACAACAGATCTAACTTAGTAACTTGTCAAATAAAAAATAATCAAATACCATGCAGTGACCAGTCAGCAGCTTCCAATTAGGGCTTCTACAGTAGCACTGACAATTTCATAGTGTGGAATATTGTACCAGACATTTAGTAAATGCTACCAGATTGGGAGGTGCAATGCCTTTTGATATATAGCCAAAAAAATGCAGCACCTTGTTATATGGTTAGGTAAATGTGACTGACAAATAACTACTAACAATTATCGAATACCATGACGATGCAGCATCCTCTTATGCAGCTGGCAACAAAATAGATTGGCCAGAAAGCAGATACCAAGACAACACCCAAAAATAAAAAGTATAATTTCTCAGGGAGAGTCCTTTTGATTCTTACCTGAAACACCTTCATCTGTCGTGTCAGACATTTTGCACGCATGAGATATTATGTTAAGAGTAAGTTTGTCCACGATAAGTACCTACAGGGATAGCAATCAAATAAAAATTGCAAGTAAACAAAGAAAAATATCATCACATTGAAAATTATCATGAGTTTATAAGAGAGACAATGGGTTCACACCAAATAAAAAGAGAGATAATATTCCTTTACCCTAGAGATACACCTGTTATATTTCCCAACTATTAGAGAGTACATTCAGTGCTTGATCAAATCATTCACTTACAAGCTCTATTCCACAGTACATAATGATAAAAATAGTGTATTTTATCAATTATAGACGAGAAAAATCCCAACAAGTACTAGACACTTAATAAGCACATACAACATGTGTTTCCCGTTGAGGTTCAAAAACTTTCCGAGTTCAGTATTATGTCTATGACTACGAGTGTTACAAAACGAATACTTTCATAATAGATGTAGCCCATTCCTAGATCCTATAATCCCTAGAACATATGTAAGCACTTCTTATTATCCGAACAAAAACATAATCACAAAAAATTACGTATATCAAATTTGTACCACAAGTGACATCATAATACCAGTTGCATTTACCTTCCAGGTTGCTGTTGAGTCCCCCGTTTTGCAAGACCGAAGCATTTCAATTAACAATCCTAAACACAAAATTTCGGAAAATCAGTCACAAAATGGCAATGCAACAACAAATCACCATCAATTATAAACAATAGTAACAGAGTGATCTTGGTCCATATCTAGAACAAGCTGGTCAACCCCGCCCAAAAAATAAACATTTTGAACTACTATATCTCCACCGATACAAAAACCAGCCTAGTTGCTGCACATTGCACCACAGAGGATTAGTGCTCCTCCCACATTGCACACACAATATTGGTTTTTCCCGGCCTACCGAAATCCCAATAAGCTTAGCTACCTCATTCTCACCGTACAGTTTATCCATCTGAGTCTTTGCGATTACTAATTGTAGTCCCAGATGTTGAGAATCAATCCTACATTGAAGGGAGAAGGGGACCTTTTATGGGTAAATTGGGTTACTCTCCATATTGCCGACTAGTTTTAGGGTGGAAGCTCAACTTTCATCATGGTATTAGAGCAGATTGTCCCACGTATGACGCTCAACGGCCACACGCGTTCTACATCACCCCGTTTGTGTTGTCCATTTGCTGGGCTTGAAAATTCACCTCATGTAAGGGAGCGTGTTGACAATAAATCCTACGATGTGGGACCTTGCATGGGCTTATAGGTAAGTTGGGCTACTCCCCATATTGACAATTGGTTTTACGGTGGAGGCTCGACTTTCTTCAACAGATTATTACTTAACTCCAAAAAATCATTGAAGTTGTAGCTTCTACTGCCAATTACTTAATCATAATTAAACCAATAATCAGAAAAACTGAAGTGGAATTGAAACGAAAGCGAGTGAGGAGAGAGGGAGGGAACTCACGGTCGCGGGTGATTTGCTTGAAATTCTTGTAGTCGCCGCCGTAGGACGACGAGGAGTCGGTGTCAGAGAACGACATGGTCCGCGCTTTTTCTCCTTCCCTTCCTTTCCAGGCCGATCGATTCGCTGGCAGAAATAGTCGGAGACGGGGAGGAGAGAGAGATATCGCGAAGTGGCGGAGAAAGGGGAAATGTTTTACTTTGGTTTCTTAAAGTGGAAGTTAGACGGGGAAAGGGAATGGGATTTTGATTCCGGGAGATTTGGGGGCGGGGATGACGTGTTGGCTGAATGGAGGGGGGAGAGAGAGAGAGAGAGAGAGAGAGAGAGGGACAGAAGCAGGAGAGAGAATGAGAAACGAAAAGACTTGATCTATTCTTCACTGCTTGTTTTCTTTCTAGACTGATTTGTTTTTTTCCGAGGAAAAAGGAAAATTCTATGTTTCTATTTTACCCGGAACTTGTTGTATTATTTTATTTTCAACAAAAGATATTTATTTATAATAAAGGGTGGAGAATTGATTAAGTCTTACAATTAATTAGTAATAATGTAGTTCAAAATCGTATTTAACGAAAATCGAACAAAGACCTTTACATATAAATGAAGAGAAATAATTAGTTCAGTTTTTTTTTAGCTGTTTTTTGGATATTTCAATTTTGCTCAACTGGTGATTTTGTAATATAATTGAATGAATGGATGAAGTTGGTATTCTGAATGAATGAATGTAGGCTTGGGCATTTTTTTTTAAAAAAAACTGACTGAACTGTCCGAATCTCACCGACGGTTTGGTTTGGTTTGGTTTATTTTTTTGTTTTTTAATGTTAGGTGGTTAAACCGAACCTAACCGACCTAAATAGGTTTGGCAATCGGTTTCCAAAATTCTTAGGATGCGGTTAACCGAACAGACTAGCATATAGTTAATTTTATTTTTTAATCATAATTAATGCGTGCGGTAATATAAATAGTTAGTTATTTACGAGTTACCCGGTTTTCACTACATGAAAACAAAACCTGATTAGTTTTAAAAGTCCCTTTGTGCTTTCCTTTTAACAAACACTCATATTGGTGCTACGTTTCTGTAGCTTTTGGCAGAGAAAATTGTTATGTATTTTTGTCTTCACACAAATCGAGAACCGAACCAAACCAACCAGTCATTGTCGATTAACCGACCTAATCGATTTCAGCCCCAACTTGATCGGTTTCGGTTTGTCATTTTAGCCCAACCGACTAGGTTGATTTGGTTTCAATTTTGGCTCAAACCAACCCAAACCACCCACGCCCACCCCTAAATGAATGAATGAATGAATTTGGTATTCTGAACCCTGCAAATATGGACTAGTCTGTAGTTCTTACAAAATGACTTGTCATTTGTCACCTGTTGCTTTCTTCTTGAACCAGCTCTTTCCAATTATTGAACAAATGAAGGATTGGGGAGGGGCAATAAATGGAAACTTTTATGTGTCCGGAACACAATTAAGTACAATAAGTGTCATAATACAAGTAAATAGACACTTTGGAAGAAAAAACCTCTCTTCACTTGTATTTTAACACTTGATGTACGGATCGTGTTACCACTACATTGAAAATTTCTTTAATAAATAAAAAGAACTTAAAATGTGAGCCCTTGATTGGTGGAGAAACTTCCATAGAATCCTCCTCTCAATCAAGCAGACACGCCTGGTGGTGACTTTTTAGGAGAGGAAATGGACCTCTCTATATTTGTAGCATTTGCCTTCCCCACTAAGTAACAAAATTTGATATTAATAGTGCAAAGCACTTAAGCAATGTCTTCAGTTGAGAGATCAGGTGCAAAGGTTCAAATCAAGGGATAGCTATAGCAATACGCAAAGGGCAAAAGTGTCTTGTCACAATAGCGATTAACTTGATAATTTGATAGGTTTTAAAAGGATCGAGTCGCCTTTTACTACTATGATAGAGGTCTTAGGTTCGAATTTCGTAGATAGTGAATTCGATACCAAATTAGGTTACACATTGTGTGGCTTAACCATACTCCCCCCTCTCTTAGTATAAAATATATCGTCGTACTAAAAAAAAGTATGCAGTTGGCTGTCACAAAACCAACGACAAACCTCAAAAATCAACAAGCTGTTTCTATCACGAGCGTCCATTCAATAAAAAAGAATCACTAACGTCCATTCTTTCACCACGCAAGAGTTCAGGGGTGTATTCAATTAGGATTTTGAAGGACTTTTATAGATTTATGAATCCATACATTTTTATGGAGTTTAATTGATTTGTAGAGATTCCATGTAAATTTTTAATTCAATTCCCTCGAAACCTTAGGGGTGAGATGAGATTTGTGAGTGCTTAAACTACACTATGAAATCTCTCAAATTCCGTCGAATTCCTTATCCTTTTAAAAATCTTTAAAATTAATTCTAAAATTGAATACATTTCAAATGTTATAAACTTCTTTAAATCATCATTGAATACACTCAAGTTTCTAAAGATTATAATAAACTATCATAACTGATTGAATACACTCTGAATTTTAAAGAATTAAATACAACCCCCGGTTCTCATTTCTCCTACGGATGAGAGAGGATCCTTGCCAGATCCTCTTTGTGAGGATCCCAAGATCCTCCAATTACATCCGTTCATCATACATCATTCATTCAGTTTTCGTCATGTACTGTTTATATTCAATTTAAAATAAAAAATTTACAATAATTTCTAGTCACATGGTGTATGATGAACGGATATGATTGAGGATCTCTGGAATCCTCACAAAGAGGATCCTCATTCCTTGCGGATAATCTCACGTGAGCTCCACCTCCATCCACCAATTTAAAACATTTCAAATCACCATGAAAGAAACTAGCAAAAAGAAGCTAAAAACAAAAAAAAATATCACCATAAGAAGAAAGGGTCCAAATTAAGAAAAAAAAATTGAAAATTTTGAACAGGTTAAAACTAAATCGCACCATACTCTATTCTCTCTCTCTCTCTCTCTCTCTCTCTCTCTCTCTCTCTCCAATTCAAACATTTTCAACTTCACTAGAAATGTCCTTGTATGTTATAACAGGACAACATTGTGGCAGTGAACGAAAACAAAAATGGTTGACCCATAATAAGGAGGACACCAATAATGCTTTATTCCAAGTCGAGATCTTTGCTCCGAGCCGAGATCTTTGCATACGACCATTTTCAATATGATATTGCTTAAGGCCTTGATGTGAAATAACAACAATAGTCTTCAAATTTTCTTGTTTTTTGGGCTGCAAAGTAATCCGAATTATTATGCCCCCCTAATTTAACCGAAAAGAATTTTTCCACATCAGCTTTAACAACCCTCACATTCAACCGTCCAGAACACCATTCATCCAACAACCTTGATTTTATAGACCGATGGTGTAATATTGGGTACAAACTGCAACATTCAAACTTTCTTATTAGCAATTGTCGTTTATAAAATTATACACACATAAATGGTTCCTGTAAATATACACATGAATTGTTCCTATTTAATGTAGGCACTTCTTGGCATTTAGCAATTGGCCTTATATTCACAATTTCACATAAAACCAATCGGCCGAACTGAGAAATGTAACGATGAGGTAAATCCGAAGAATTCCAAAAGGAAACTGTTATTAGCACTTCAAAAATTTCATTCTACACTTCTCACAAGTGTATTTTTTTGTCTAATTATTAAAAATTTGAAATGCTACATGAGATTTTTAGAATGCGAATAACAATTTTCATTGTCATATATATCTACAGCCTGTAAAGAGGAGGTGTTGTATGGCCTCAGAGGGACAATTGCACGGTGGGGCCAAAAACACCATATGAAATCATGTGTCTGTCTACTCGATTCTTGCTTGTTGGTGATCAACCTTCCCTTAATAATCATTAGCTGGTAAAATCTTAGTGGCATCATGTCACAACTTTAGAAAACCATTCTTTGTTCTCTTTTAATATCACCAACCACGAATGCCGATGGCAAAGATAGTGATTAGGTTGAAGTCGTAAGAAGGTAATCGTATCGGAAAGAGCCGGCTGAATTGCCTTTTTTCACCGATAGCTAGTACTTGTTGGGTATTTGGTTTCGCATTGCTTCACACTCAAAACATAAGCCAGCTACGTTTGAATTAAATACGGAGAGCTAATACTTGTGATTGGAGTTTCTCTCGCTTTTGAGATAATGAACTTCGTTGTGTATAGGAGAATTCTAACGCAGGTGCATAGAAAAAACACATATACTCTAACCAATGTCGTTTCGAGATTTCATTGAGATGGAGATAACTTGCAAGAAAACAAAGATACTATTATTTAAATACTATAATTCATTATATAGTTGACCCCAAAATAGACGAATCATAAAAAGTTAAAGAAAGGTTTTAGGCCCAAGATTAGCCTTATTGCCAACCAAATGAAAATTTTCTCCTCCCCCAACCCCAAGTGCCTCCGCAGTGTCCTCACCCAATCAAATAGGAAAAGAAGAAAGAAAAAGGAAACATCAAACATCTCTCTCAACTCTAAAATCCAAAAATGAAGTTGCAGGCATGCTTCAACACTCTCCGGTTTTGATTATAAAGCGTGAGCAATGAACAAAACAAACACCATTTCAATCTAGCCGTTTAAATACCGGTGCGAGCTGTATGCATTATGAGAACACTCAGAAATCTTTGGTTTCACCTATACGTACATATTGAGTAGTGGCTTTCAGCTTTAACCATAGGGTACTGTGCTTGCAATGCACAGAAAAAACGAGCTTGTATTATTATTTCATGAGACAAATTGATACAACACACCTCAACTGATTTGCAGAAGATCCAAAAATAATTCACAGGATAAAGCATCCAGTCTTTAATATCCTAAAGTACCAACAGGACTGTAACTGTAACAAACAATGAATAAAACAAAATCAACAAACTTAATCATTATTTTATCTTGTGACACTTGTAAGTTTTTGAAACAAGTTTTAAGTACATACATGTATCGTAGCCAAGTAATCCAATTACCCATCGTTTGGTCTAATCTCATTTTTGCTTTTAAACCAATCAAATCAAGCCATTTGTCATTAGAGGGACCCACCGATATCTGAAATAGAATAAAAAATATCTGAAAAAGACAAGTGTCACTTTTTCATTAGGGGTTAGTGTATATTGGGTCCTCCCCGGTGAGGACCCAAGTATTGTCCTTTCCAAAATGTAAACCAAACCTAGCAAGTCAACATTTGGTCTAATTAAACCAAAATTGTGAATAATTAAAGAAAACATAACAAACAAAATGGCCACTTTATCATTTGACCCCAAAATGTCAAAATTAACATATCCCATGCAAACACCAAATTACACAACACAACAAGTACACAACCATTAACACATAATTAGATCATAAAGCAGCAGATCAAGTATAACAATAAACTAATTAAATTTGATTAACCTCTAATTAAGTTGGGGACTGAGTCAAACCCTTGCTGGTGTTGTACCTGCATATCACCTTGCACTTGACTACACTCCCGTACACATAGAACCCCGGCGCCACCATGATCCTCACCACCGCCGGAACCAACTTCCTGGCCTTGTCCCCGCCCATGTCCTCCATGTAAACCGGATCGAACCCAGCCCCTTTATCGACCCGAAACACCGGCAACCCCGGGTGAACCGAATTCGCCAAAAGGTGAACCAACCACACACTCTTTGAAGCCCCGAAAAATGCCTGCAGCAGCTGTTCGGGCCACGCCCGATTCCAACCCAACATAGCCACAATCTCACTCATTTTCCGATCACAAAACCCACTAAACTCCTCACTAAAATGCTTAGTCCCCTTAATCAAAACCTCGTCCCACGTTAATCCCCTGAGCACGTTAAACGACGTGTAGTTCGCCTCGGACCGCTCGACCGGGTTCAGAACTTGGACAACCGAGTGTTTCTGAAACCCGGGGGATTCGAACTCGTCGAAGAACGCCCGGTTCAGCAGAGCCTCCAGGTAAAACAGCAAGCTTTTCGGGTTTTTCGAAATCGAGAGCTTCACGTCGTACGGTTGGAGAAGCCCGGAGATTTTCTCGTTCACCTTTCCGAAACCCATGTGGCGGAGCTGCATCGTGAGCGACCGGCTCAGCCCCCTGATCGAATTCCGAGCCTCCGAGACGGAAACCAGGAAATTCTCGACAACCATTTTCTCGACGACGTCGTTTGACCCCAACCCGCCGAAGCTCCGCCGCCGGTTGATGTGGGTTTTGGTCAACTGGTACGGAGATGAATTGCTGCTGCTGCATTCGTCGAGCCCGGATTTCAAACCATGGCAGTAGATTTCCAGCTTGTTGAGCTTTTTCTCCAGCTCGGCCATGGAGTATTTGAGCCTCGAGGCTTCCAATTGCGCTTCTTCTCTCTTCCTCGTAGCGTGAACCAGCTTGTGCGAAAGCTCCGCCACCGCTATCTTCCACTGCTCCTCCCTCGCCGCCGCAGGGTAGTCCATCGCCGTCGTCGGCGTTTTCGGACTCTTCCGAGTAAACGACGACAAAATCGACCTGAGAAGGCCGTTGGGGCTCGCCGTCGACGACGACAGGGACGTCCTGTTTTCGAGCGGAACGACAGAGATCTTTTCGCGAGCATGTGGTCGGCACTTGTTGCAGGACACCGACCCGTCGGCCGCTTCCTCGGTTTTAGCCGACTCCGCAGACTCCGACCGTTTTCTTCTGTGGGGTCTGCCGTTTTTGTGATCGGAAGGCGTCGGCTTTGGAGTGGTAGCAGTACTGGTTGCTCCTCTGTCCGTTGACTCCGTACAGAGATCATCTTCCTGTTCCTCTTTATCACACTCTTGAATCTGCAAAAACCAACGACAAACAAAAACAAACAAAACATTAAAAACTAATTAATGGGTTGTTTTAGTTTGACATAAAAGATCAAAACTTTATTGTTTTCCCGAGAAACAAACAGATGATAGAATGGAGGGAGGACTTACGGGGGTGAAATGGGAGGGTTTAGGAGGAGGGGGAGGTGGGGACTTGGAGGAGGACGGCGGAGGAGGAGGAGCCATGGAGTTTGTTTTGCAACTTTGCTTTGGTATGGGATTTTGGGGTCACGAACACATCTATATACGTGGGATTTTTCTTTATCTTGAATCCTGAGTGTTTTTGTTTTGTTTCATTTTGTTTATGATCAAATTTTCGTCGGGCAGCGATGGTGGGGCGGAGGTAAAGCTTGGTTCCCACGCGCGGTCAAACAACAAGGATACTTAGTTCCAACCATTTATTTTCGCTCTCTTTTTATTAACGGCACAATCGCTATCGGATGTGACACTAATTTTAAATTTTAAGCTGATTAATTGTTGCTTAAGAAACCGGGCCATGATGGAATTGCTCCCAATTCATGCTTCCCACACTGAAATTGACGGTTCAATGAAAACATATAACAAGTGCTTAACATTTTGAAGCGATTTTCCAATGATTAAATGCAATATCATCATAGGAGTTCGATCACGATGCTACGTGTTATTTAGTTGTATAAGCTGTTAACGCTCAAAATTGTAAGGCTACAAACTTAATTAAATTATGCTAAATGAGTTTACAAGATTGGCTAGTATTAAATGCACTCAAAAATGTAAGTAGTTCATTCCTCAAAATTGAGCTACATCCACGGTGTTGCTCTCAATATATTGATTTCAAGGCTAAATAGCGCTCAACAAGTACATTCATTATATTCTCTTCAATTCGCCAACCCCCTTAATGGAGGTCTCTTAGCTTGCTTACTTTGTCAACAAAGTGACATTCTAGCAGTCAACACGTCTTTTAAGGCTCAAAGGTCCAACCTTCCGACCTCGGTTACTCTACCTTGCCTTGCTAAGCATTGCCCCAACTGCCTTTATATTATATCATAGGCCTCTGCTATTGTCTGCACGTTGTTGAATGGTCTAAGTAGCACTTGAGTGATTATGTTCATGGAGACTTGTGCTAGAAAGTTGTCAGAGCATCCACGTGTTTTGCGCGGTCGGTAGTCCTTCTTTCATCTCAATCGGCCTGAGCACTCAATCGCCCCTTTCTGAACTCCTTGGGCCTTGGGCTTTTCTGGCCTTTCCTTAAGCTTGTGTCCTTGAGTGGGCCTAAATAGGTCCAACGCTACCTAAGTTTTATACAAAATTTAACTGTTGTAAAGATTTATAAGTAATATGTAAAATCTAACCGTTGATTATTTTGAAAGGAGATAGAGTAATTAAGAAGCTGGTGGATGGTTCCTGAAAAATCTCGCAGCCGAAAGCCTGAAAACCTTATACTAATTAGTGCTCAGTTTCACATTCCAAATACTCTGTAGAATTCTTGATACATTAATTTTTGTTGGTCTACCTGATGTGATGGGTTTTCGAGTGTAAACAAATGTGTAGTAACAAAGGCTAATTGGTGTGTCTTTTGAATTTTGAATCATTCAATGCAATTAAAACCCTAGCTAGGTTAGGTATATATCAATTCATCCGTTCGCATATCATACGTATTTCCAAAACATGGAAAACATTGATTAGAATTTGGAGAGTTTGCAACTTTGCATTATGAATATGTCGTGGCATCTCATTCACATGAACTAGCAAGTTTTATTGATGTATTATGTTTGATAAGCACATCATTTTTATCCTCTGATGTGCTTTTGTTTATTCATATTCGTTGTTTTCATTTGATTTATTGAATTTGATAGGAAAGAGTAGTGTTGTTTAGGCCCAAAATGACAAAATGGGAGGAGGCTCCCGGTTTAGAGATTTTTCGAGCCGGCTAGGACACCAAGAGTTATTTGGTCGGTTTCGGTCAAGTCCTTTTGTGAGAATGATTGATTTGGATAAAGGCGAAGGTTGAATCTTGATACCACAATGGGTCTTAAAGCTGAAGGCGTTGAGAATCAGGGAATGAATCTGGTTCATTATAGAGTTTAGTTCAGAAACCCATTGGAACTAGAAATGGCCGAATCATAATCAGATTAGGATAAGGAGTTCTAGTCTGAATACATCTCTGGTTTGGTCAGGAGTAGGTTCACTGCTATAAATAAAGGAGGCAGTGGCAACACAAAGCTTCTTGAATTCAAAATACAAACTGCCCTGCTCAAACTCTTGCTCTACGCCAAACTTCTCAACAACCTTGAGATTTTTATTATCTTTTTCCGCCAACACATCTTCAGTTTGGATAAACAGCACTGTGAAGGCAACTGGTGACATCTTCAGTTTGGATAAACAACAGTGTTGTCGAAGAATCAGCCGACCGCGGAGCACCTTTAGTTTAGATAAACAGCACTGCGTCGATGTCGATTGGTTATCTATCCAAGTCTCGATCGAGAAGGATTTTCGAGTCCTTATTGGTAGAGGTCATCTCATTAGCCTTCTCGGCGAAGTGAGGTGTTACAGGTTATTACATTCAGCACATTGAAAGCCGAATTTGCTATTGAACTTCGTAAAACTAGCAGCCTTGTCTTCGGGCTCTAGAACCCGAAGGCCGAGGCGTGTTCCTTCCTCGGCTGCAGTTGCAAGATCAAGAAGTCGTCAGCGCGCCCAACGCACATCAACACATTTTACTTCTCGGTCGAGCTCGACCGACGAGTTGGCACTCCCCGCACATAACCGAATGACGTAGTTAGCTCATTAGTTATCATTATTTACTCGCCCTGAGCGCCACGTAGGCTTAATAGTTTTTAGGGTCAACATTTTGGCACACCCGGTGGGACACAGTGCTAGAACTACGAAGTTTATAACCATTGAGACACGATCAATTAAAAAGAAAACAATCATAGGAAATTCCACGACCAACCCAGGGCAAGATGATTCGTCACAGGCACAGAACCCTCATGTTGCCGTGACATCTAAGACCACAGGCGCGACACACTGAGAAAAAGAAGTTTGTCTCGGCGGTTGGCCTCACAGCGCAGAAACCCCTAACAAAACCAAGGGCGTTTGAATTGAAGAGATAGTTGAGGATTGCAATGACGATGGTGGTGGCGGTTCTGATCCACCAACTAGATCGTTTCTCCGAAGAAGATTGGAAGAGCAATCTCAGATTTTCAGCCGAGAGGTAAAAAAACATACTTGAGGTAATACGTAGTAATGGTGATGCACACAACAGATTGCTTGAACTATTGGTTAGTAAAGCCTATGACGGAGGACCCGCCGATCGTTCCCGACAACTTCCACCTAAGAATAATCCGTTATCAACGATACAGGCTGAAACAGGATCTGTTCGGCCCAAAACGATCGACTTGGAAATAATAGGAGGATCAAGCAGTAGATCAGACGGATCCGACTAGAGAGCAGAAACAACATCTGTCGATATAATCGAGATCCAAAAAATGATTGATTCGGCTTTAAAAAAGGGGCCGAAGTTCCCAAAATTCATCCATCCATAACCAGCTTATGTAGAAAAGTTCGAATATCCTAAAGGCTTTAAGATCCCAGATTTCAGCCTTTTTGCTGGAGAATCGTCCCTATCCTTATTAGAACATGTAGCTCGGTTCACTACGCAATGCGGAGATGTTAATAGTGACCTCCATAAACTGCGACTATTCAAATTCTCATTGACATGCTCGGTGTTCGCGTGGTACATCAACCTCTCACCTAACTCCATCCAAAATTGGGATGAACTACTCGAAAAATTCCATGAGCAATTCTATCGCCCGGGAATGGAAATGTCAGTTTCTTCATGGGCCAGGATGGCTCAAGCATCTGATGAGTCAACAATGGATTATCTTACAAGGTTTAAATCGGCCAAAAACTGGGGCCAAGTACCTCTCCCTGAAGTCAAATTTGTTCGGCTCGCTTTGA
Organism: Cotoneaster glaucophyllus; assembly: GCA_036320875.1. NCBI lineage: Eukaryota > Viridiplantae > Streptophyta > Magnoliopsida > Rosales > Rosaceae > Cotoneaster > Cotoneaster glaucophyllus. The sequence continues at coordinate 16,317,532 of CM070071.1, read as the reverse complement.
ATGGGCTAGACGTGGAATACAAAAAGAAATTCCTGGGGGCAAACTTCTGTGACATGTACGAACTAACTCAGCATGTCGAGCAATATGACTATTTACTCTGAGAAGAAAATGCCTCGAAGTCCCCGTCCCGAGGAACAATCTACAAAAACCCCACGGTCAGTTATGCATCGCCCGAAGCTGAAGAATATGCCAGTATAGACGCAGCCAAGATAGTAATTGACAAGCCATATATATGCAAGGCGTTGGCTCATGCCAATCCCAAAGATGCCAAAACTGGCTCGGCACCTGAAGAGTGTACCGCCAAAACATTGAAAGTTTATACTTTCGACATTATTAAGGGCGACACCATCTTCGATCAACTGTTACTTGCCAAAACTATCAAACTTCGGCCTCGGCATAATATCCCCAAGGCCGAAGAATTGAAAGGAAAAACATATTGCAAGTACTATAACTCGAATAAGCACACGACAAACAACTGCGTCGTGTTTCGAGATGCCATACAAAGCTGGATTGACAACGATAAACTCAAGTTTCCAGAAAAGAAAATGGGCGTCGACACCGACCCATTTCCTACGGCGACAATAAACATGGTGGATGCTCGAATCGCCTATATGGAGCGTGCCCGTAAGGTGTCGTAGGAACAAGACCCGTCTCTAACGACGAGCGAGCTCGGGGATAGCAATTAGAATGAAACAGGTCCGGTGGATGTACCACATGATCAAATACTTGAAAAGAAAAATAATTAGGTTAAAGACACTAAAAAACAGGATACTTTGCTCGACGGTTGGGAAAACTACGACCATGACTCAATGGGCCCTTCGGTTTTCGAAAACATAGAAATTAATGTGGTTCACGTTCTATCGACTGAATTTCAGCCAACCACGTCCCAAGAAAACTTCTTGGATGGTGACATGGTTGTCGAAGAAGCAACGCAAGTCGACTTCGTCATCATGGAGGAAGACGAGCAAGTAAGCAAAGAAGACAAACTCAAAGCAGCCGTTACCGAGCTGTTTCCCTACTCTTCCTCGACCAATCTCCATCATTTGAAGTCGTTGTATGTTATAGCTACATCGAAGGATATCTAGTTTCCAAAATCTTTGTCGACTGTGGAGCAACGGTCAATATCATGCCGTCTCCATCATGAAAACACTACGTCGCTCTAACGACGAACTTATTCCGTCAGGGGTCACCATGAGTAGCTTCGTCGGAGACAAATCCCAGAATAAAGGGATACTTCCGTTAGAAGTACATATCACAAGCCGCAATCACATGACTGCATTCTTCATAATCGACTCAAATACCAAATATAATGCATTGCTCGGTCGGGATTGGATCCATCAAACAGGTTGTATCTCTTCATCGTTATATCAAGTCCTCATCTTCTGGGATAGTAAATCGATCGTGGTTCATCCGGCCGACAATCAGCCGTTCGAAGTTAACATAATCCAGGCGCGTTACTACGACGACCACGTCGGCTACATCACTTAGCAAGGTCTTAACAATGAAGGACAGCCAACTCAGATTTCAGTTCAGAAAGCAATCGAGGTTGGCGCCGAGACTACTCACCAGGATTCGACGAGACTCGGGTTAGCTGACCTCATTACCGATCTCGATGTCTAATACCAAACTGGTATACTATTTCCAAACAACCGAATTCAGGAGTATACCTTGTGGAGTTTCTCGCCAAAGGAGATAATGGTCCCGTCCTTTCCCTTGACAAAGTCCAAGCCATCCCAGTTGAGCTTGAAAATAGTCGGCCCCAAGTCAAAGACCTATTAGAGGAAATAAATGTTGGAACGACCGATGACCCTCGACCATTATTTATTAGTGCTTTGTTACCCCAACCCACGAAATCTGAACCTTGTAAGTTACTCAACGAATTTACAGATTGTTTTGCTTGGAGTTACCATTGTTTTGCTTGGAGTTACCACGATATGCCTGTTCTAGATCGAAATCTCATCGAGCATGAATTACGTATCAAAGCTGGTTGTAAACCGTTTCGCCAACCCCCTCAGTGATTCTCGACCGAAGTACAACTCCGCATAAAAGATGAACTGGTTCGACTTTTAAAAGTCGGGTTTATTCGAATTGCTCGATACGTCGAATGGTTGGCGAATATTGTACCAGTGCTAAAGAAAAATGGCGCTCTACGTATTTGCATCGATTTTTGTAATTTGAATTTAGCAACCCCCAAAGATGAATATCCAATACCGATTTCAGATTTGTTAATTGACGCCGTGACCAATCATGAAATGTTGTCCTTCATGGACGGCCATGATGGCTATAACCAGATCTTCATCGCCGAAGCTGATGTTCATAAAACTGCCTTTCATTGCCTAGAGGCACTCGGGACTTACGAATGGGTAGTCATGCCATTCGGTTTTAAAAACGCTGGTGCCACGTACCAACATGCCATGAATACCATCTTCCGTGACTTGATTAGTACAGTCATAGAGGTATATATCGACAACGTAGTCATCAAATCGAAACACCGCCGAACCCATTTAGATGACCTTCGGTAAGCTTTCCTTCTTATGTGCCAGCATAGTCTTAAAATGAACCCAGCCGAATGCGTCTTTGGCTTATCAGCTTGCAATTTCTTGGGTTTCCTTGTACATCATTATGGCATCGAGGAGGACGAAAATAAGGCACAAGCGATCATCGACGCTCCACCCCTGATAACCAAGAAGCAACTACAGTCCTTACTCGGCAATATTAATTTCCTTCGTCGCTTTATTGCTAATTCATCGGGAAGGTGTTCTCCACGCTTTTGAAACTCAGGGATTCTGACAAATTCGAATGGCGCGAAGAGCACCAAGACGCTTTTACGCAAATCAAGGTTTCCCTCACAACCCCACCCGTACTTGTGCCTCCTCAGTGCAGCAAGCCTTTCAAGTTGTACATTTCGACGGCCGAGGAATCCATTGGTTGTCTTCTCGCACAAGACAACGAGGCCGAGCCTGAGCAGGTTATCTTTTATCTCAGCCGGAATCTTAATTCACATGAGATCAATTATTCACCCTTCGAGAAGCTCTGCTTGGCTTTGTTTTTCGTCGCGTCAAAACTCTGGCATTACATGCTACCATCGGTTACTCATGTCATTGCCTAGACAAATGTCATTCGTTACATGCTCACTCGACCCACATTAAAATGCCAAATTGGGAAATGGACAATGGCATTGTCCGAGTTCAGTTTGCAATACGTGCCCCAAAAAGCCGTCAAAAGCCAAGCACTAGCCGATTTTTTGGCCCAACACCCCTCTCCATATGGTTTCGGAGGCAATAAAGTCGAAATTGGCATGGTATAAACACGTGATAATTATTGGACGATGTACTTTGATGGCTCTAGCACCTCGGCCTCGGCTGGTGTTGGCATCGTCATTCAATCTCCAAATCACTATCGCTGGTATTTTTCTCTCAAACTGGATTTCGATTGTACGAATAATCAGGCCGAGTATGAAGCTATTGTCATCGGTCTTAACGTCATTCACGACTTAAGAGCACCCTGCGTCTCGTCCTCGGTGATTCAGAACTCGTGATTAACCAACTCAATGACACTTTTCGTTGCTTGAGTTGTGCTTTGGTGCCTTATCACGTGGTTGCCAACTATTTGGCCGAATCGTTTAAGGGAATCACATTTGAGCACATCTCACGTGTTCGAAACACTGATGCGGATGAACTGGCACAAATAGCCTCCGGAGCATAACTCCTGGGGAGCAAATTAGGCCGGGCAATACAAGTAGTACGACGGTCATACCCGGCCTTGGTTAATCACCAAGTTCTCGAGCACAATCGCATGATCCGTACACGAGTCATGTCTTTACCTTCATTGTTGGAACAAGAGGTCTCTATAGATGTTTGCGATGTCGAGACATTACCAGACGATTGGAGAAGGTCGATTATGCGATACCTCGATAACCCTAGTGACAAACACGACCGGAAGACAAACGTCCATGCCACAAACTACGTGTCATACCAGAATGAATTGTATCGGAAAGGCAATGATGGTTTATTGTTATTGTGCCTCGGCCAGCAGGAGGCTGCCCAGACAATCACACAAGTACACGAAGGAATTTACGGAGCTAATCAATCTGGACGTAAAATGCATTGGCTACTTCGTCGACACGATTATTTTTGGCCCAATTATTGAAATATTGTATCGAGTACGCAAGGGCGTGTGTACAGTGTCAAATTCATGGGCCTATACAGATAGTCCCAACTGAATTACTCCACTCAGTCATCAAACCATGGTCGTTCAGAGGATGGGTCATGGATGTAATCGGTAAAATTACACCATCTTCTGGAGCAGCAAAACATGCATGGATACATGTGGCAACCGATTACTTCACTAAGTGGGTCGAAGCAAAATCATATGTTGAATTAACGTCCAAGGAAGTTTGCAATTTTGTAGAAGAAAACATTGTGACCAAATTCAGCGTACCAGAAACGATCATAACCGACAACGGCACAATCTTCACAGCCGATAGGTTCAAAGAATATATGGCGAATTTGAAAATTTGACTCGAACAATCCACGCTGTACTACCCACAAGCAAATGGACAGGCCAAAGCAAGTACTAAAGTTTTGATCGACATTCTCGAAAAAATAATAAAAGAAAAGCCTGGCATGTGGCATTTGAAGTTAAACGATGCTTTAGAGCAATTCCACCCCTAAAGAGTGGGTGCCAACACCCATCGCATTTATCCACTCAAATGAACAGTAATAAGCCAAAGCATTTCCACCCCTACAAAATGCACTGGCACCCAGCCCATTTAAAATATTATTAATTTTTTTTATAAAATAATAAAAAAAAGTTTTAATTTCGGATAGGATTTTTAACCAATCTCGTCATGCCATATGTCATTATCCGAACGTCCTATTTTGTGCATAGATTTTCGCTAAGATTTTCAAAAAAAAAATGAGGGTTAGGTATTTATAAATAAAAAAAAATTCTGTATTTTTTTAAAAAAAAATCTGCATTTTAAATTAATTTTTAGGGTAAATTACATAGTAGCCCCTCAGGTTTGAGGTCTATTACAACCCCATACAACATCTTTAAAACATTTCACTTTCATACATTACTTATCATTTTATTTCAATTTCATACAACCGTCACATTTTCCATCCATTGATCCGTTAAGTGCTGACGTGGCTGCCACATTTGTGCCACGTGGCAAAAAAAAATAATTTTTAACTTTTTTTTCTTAAAAAACCTGAATTTTCTTATTAAAAATTAAAAAAAAAAAAATAATAAAATAAGAAAACCCTAAACGCATCTGCCCGTACCCCACACAAAAACCCAGATGTTCTTCCCCCACCCCCTCCCCTCCCCCCCGCGACCCCAATCCCTTCACCCACCATCTTCATCTTCTTTCCTTTGCAACCCGAAAAAAAAAAAAAAAAAAAAAAAGAAAAACCTTCAGTTCATATTTCCCCCCTCCTCTTCCCCTCTCTTCTCCTCCATCTTCATCTTCTTCCCTCGACCAACCCCACCTACAACCCAGAAAAAGAAAAGAAAAAAAAACCCGAGAAGAAAAGAAGAAAAAAAAAAAAAAAAAAAAAACCTTCTGTTCAGTTCATCTTTCCCCCTCCTCTTCCCCTCTCTTATCCCCCATCTCCATCTTCTTCCCCCCCCCCACCATCCCCACCTGCAACCCAGAAAAAAACAAAAAAAACCCAGATCTCACGAATCTAGCAGATTTAAGGTAGAGGAACAACCCAGAAAAAAAAACCAGGGGTGTGTAGAGTAAAGTCGCCGGTGGAGACCCAGCAGCTGGGGGAGGAACAACCCAGAAAAAAAACAAAAAAAACCCAGCGAGGATGCCGGGGGGGGGGGGGGGGGGGGTGCGCGGAGCGAGGACGGGAGCGCTGGGGTGCTTTGATTCTGGGCTCTTTCTGGTTTTCGGGGAGGGTGGGTTAGACGGGGATGGGTTATATTTTTTTTTTTTTGGAAGGTTAGATTTAAGAAAAAAAATTTAAAAAATATTTTTTTTGCCACGTGGCATACATTTGGCAGCCACGTGGCACAAATGTGGCAGCCACGTCAGCACTTAACGGATCAATGGATGGAAAATGTAACGGTTGTATGAAATTGAAATAAAATGATAAGTAATGTATGAAAGTGAAATGTTTTAAAGATGTTGTATGGGGTTGTAATAGACCTCAAACCTGAGGGGCTACTATGTAATTTACCCTAATTTTTAAATAATTTTTAATTAATTTTAATGTTATTAATTAATCTGGACCGTGGCAACACCTCAGTCAGTTTTGGACTGGGCAACACCTCAGTCAAATCCAACAGCCCAGCCCGGGCAACACCTCAGTCAGTTTTGGACTGGGCTAGAGACCAGCTTGGGCTGGGTGCCAGTCAATTAGTTCGGCTGGAGGAAATCCACTGGGTGCTGGGCAATAAGCCCTCTGGTAGAAGTGCTCTTATGGGCATATCGGACTTCGCTCTGATAAGCAACAGGGATGACCCCGTATGCATTGATTTATGGGCACGACGCGATGCTACCAGTTGAGTTAAGTATAAATTCATTGCGAGTAATTGGGCAAAGTAGTTTGTTTAGTGCCGAATATAATCAGGCCATAAGACAAGAGTTAAAAGACTTAGAGGAAGTTCGGCTTGATGCTTATAATTTATTGGTGGCACATAAAAAGATTGCAGAGCGAGCTTATAACCAACTAGTCAAACAAAAAACATTTAGCGATGGGGAGTTAGTTTGGCAAACCTTGTTGCCCCGTAGGAATTAAAGACCCTAGATTCGGGAAATGGTCGTCGAATTGGGAAGGACCGTTCATCGTACACAAAGTTCTCAGCAAAAGGGCATACCACCTCAGAGATCAAACTGGTCTGATTCATAAACTACCAATCAATGAGAAATTTTTGAAAAAATATTATCCAGTCACTTGGGAGATACGAGAATAAAAATTCATTTCATTATTTTTTGCAAAAAAATAAAAAAAATAAAAAGTACAAAGTTCTAAGGGGTCGAAGGAATGAAGGCTTTGAGGGCGACATTCAACTCTAACCACCTTACTTCGCCAATTTTGATTTCAACTTGCCGACTTCTCTTGTCCATCTTCAGTTGCTCGATCCGCTTCACACCAGCCGCGTATTCAGTCAAACGAAGGCTTGTTTGATTCAAAATCCTTTGCGAGATCATAAGCAATGGCCGACCTCTGACTTTGGAGTTCGGCAATTTGACGGTTAAGGTCGGCATTTTGTCGGTCGAGGTCGATCAGTTGTTCATTCTTCTCCTTTATTGCCTCGACCTCTGGACGAAGAGCTTCTTGAGCGACCAATGCAACCTTAAAGTCGTCTCCTGTTCGAAGAGTTCTTTTGAAAATATTAAAGTATTCTCGAGTTCATTCTTGGATAAAAGACAGGCGAGTGACAGTTTCATTACTCAGTAGGTCGTCAGCTGCAAGGTTGTTCAAACATTCTCCTACAAAGTTGAGCCCTTTGCGTTCAAGGATTTGAGATGCTGAGAGAGACAAGAGCTCTTACAGCTTGGCAAGGGCATTTAACTCGGCTGCTGAAGCAGAAGGTCCGGCTGTAGTGGGAGAAGGGCCGGTTGCCCCCAAAGAGCTAGAAAAAAGGGTTTTGAGTTCAATTTCCCACGAAGGCTGCATATAAAAAAATATATATGCTTAGTGATGAAGAATTCAAAAGAATAACAAATAAGGAAGTCGTGATAGATCTGGCAAGAGGAGACCTCGACCATATCTGCTGGTTTGTTGCTCGAACCTAGAGAACTTAGTGGCCGAGCTCAGTGTTTAAAAGAGCCTCTTTGTTCATGCGGCCGATGAAGGCTATCCACATTCGATGGCCACTGAGGCGGCCAAGAAATATAGATAACACCCTTCGGTGCATAGAATTTTTGGTGAAACGAGTAATTGGGCACCTGGCATTTGATATTTTCTTGGTTTAGTTCTCTAAAGCAGAAGGATAATAAAGAGGTGATTAAGGTTCTTACAAAAGACGAAGTGACCTCTTGTAGAGGAATGTCGAGGTCTCGATCTTGGGGATGAATCAACGTCTCTATCGTTGTTTCCGGTTTGACAGAAGGTACCTCTTCATGACCCGCGCTCGCCTCGACATATGGTGGGCTGACTTGGCCAGCCCTTTCGACCACCGGCTGAGGATTGGTGGGTAGCTGTTCGAACGGTTGAGGCCTCCTCACCAACCGGGTCCCTCACTCTCATCCTCCTAGGAAAAAAGGATTAATCATTAGACAATCAGCTTTAGATAGAAAAACATTATAAGATTTTATACCTCTTCTTCCAGGATGACCGTTGAAGCTTTCTTTGGATTCGTAGAGGGGTTCTTCTTGGCCGTGGGAGTTGCCTCCTCCAAGGTGGCAGCCACCGGGCCAGCTTCGGAGTGAGTAGCTGCTGGTGCTGAAGTTGCAAGCTATTCGACAACCAGATTGATGGTCGACTCAATAGCTGGGTCTAGCTGCACCGCGGCCGAAGCCTCGATGACAGAAGGAGAAAGAGAAACGTTAGGAGCAGTCGCTCCTGTAGTTTGATTGGAGATAACATGAATCTCCCGCTCCCATTTCTTAGCCAATTTCTTGACATGTTTTTTGGGCTGGGGGAGTCTCATGCCGTTTCGGCTTTCGGGTGGGGTCGTTTGCTCGACGGAGTCAGCACAACTGCTGTCACCCTTTTCACAGGAAGGGCAAGCTTCTTGGCCATTACCACCACCTCGGCCCTTTTTATGGTACGACTACCTAGAAACACTGAGCTTGAATAAAAATAAAGCTCAAAGGAAATAAATGAACAAGGAAAGTAAAAGGTATTTACCTGGGGCCGTTTCTTTGGGTTTTGGAGCGAGAGTTTTTTTGGGGCGATCGCCGAAAAGTTTCTGTGAGATTTCCTTGGCCGAAGTTCTGAAGAAATCCTTGGTATAGGTATCCCACCAATCGACGAAGATACTAACACATCGGGATTCTGGAGTTTTTGACCGAAGACGGAATTTGGCGCACCGCTCCCTAAATTCCTTCTCGGCCACTTCACACTCCCTCTCTGAGAAGCCGAAGAGGCATTCTCTGCTCAAGAGGGAGAGAGAAGTAAGGAATGGCAAAAGGCATCCTTGAAGGTAGCCTAGTTGACGAGTTAGGAAGTTGGGGTGATAGACTTCCCAGCTCCTTCGTCGAGCCTTACAACCATAGGGTAAGTTGCGGGTGATGATAAATGACCCCCATAATCCTCGGAGATTAGCCTTCTCAGCCTCTTCCCATGCCGATGTTGGAAGGACAATGGCAGAAGGGTACGTCCGACGACGGTAAATCTGGAATTCGTCATCCGACAAGTCTTTTAGGCTGAAAAAGTATTTGAAGATCTCTTCGGCCGAGTGAGAAGGAATGGACTGTGAGGCCAGCTCGAGACCCATGGCTTCAGAAAATTGAAATTTGCGAAGTCTGGTCGCAGCGTCGAGAAGTAAACATGCAACCAAAGTTGAAAAGCCCAGAGCGGGCCGTTTTGGTGGGGGTCGATTTTCCCCACTGTAATCACGGCCAAGCACCTGGTAAGGTTGGCGAGGATGGCCAGACTGAGGGCTAGGACATGGCCACTCGCCAAGGCTTCAGCGACAGACATATTCTCGGTAAGACACTTATTCGACTTGGCACAAAATATGTATTTGTTGTACTAGTAGAACAAAAAGGCTCCGTGTTCGCCCTCCCTAAGATCTTCCTTTTCCGAGCCGGCGAAGTGATTGATCAGGGTATTGTAGTTAAAGAAGTTTTTATGTAGTTTCTGCGCGACTTCCTTCGGCGGCTTTTGGTATCCTTTTGTCAATACTTCGACTGCACGGTCCTCGAAAATACTCTTGAGGTCTAAGTCAAATTGTTACCCGGAAAGAGAATTGTCGACTGGGAGGCGGGTAGGAGAGGTGCCAAGGATGGCTGTAATATCCATCATAGTTGGCCCAAGGGGGCCAAGGGGAAGGACCATCGTATTTGTGGCCGAGCACCAGAAGCTCAAAGCAGCCATCACAAACTCTCGGTCCAAGCTCATTTCGATGCTCGAGAGTTTGATGGCATCAAAAATGCCCAGAGCCCTCCATTAGTCGCCAAAATGTGGCTCCATCTGAGTGGCCCAGGTAGCCTAGGATGTAGTGGTCGAAGGCCAAACGCCTTGGGGTTTGGCCGATTCTTATTTCGACCAGTCGTACCCTTGGAATAAGGGTTTTAGACAATGTTCCTCGAGCATTTCGGTGATTGCTTCTGGAACATCGTCCTTGAACAATGGGCCTAGGGTTTGATGGGAAGCGTTCGGCTCATCCTCAAATCGGATGGTTTTTATTGTGTTTCAGTCGATAATGTTTTGACATTTGCTGCATTCCTCGACTAACTTGGTAATGAAAGCGTTGGCGGCCATTGGAGAAGATGAAGGTTTTCTGGGTATCAAAGGCTAGTTTCCTGGGTTTGAGAGCGAATGGCGAAGAGAATTAAAAGGTTGAATGAAGAGAGTTGAGTATTTATAGGTGTTTTGGGCGGAGTGATCAACAATTTAATATTTACCATAAGGGATAAAATCGATTAGAGGAATCGGTAATCGTGATGAATGTTCAAAGCATCCAAGTGAAGAGACCAAAAAACTTGTGAGTTGAGGATGCACGTTTTCTTGTGGCGGCGGATTTAATGGTGAAATGACGTTTCGATGGATGCACGGTTCAAGTGTCATCATTAGACTGACGAGTGAGCTGAAGAGTTGCCACGTGGCAGAGCATCTGACAAAATTAAGATCGTGCAATCGTGCTTCATGAATTCACCTGAGTGGATGAAATATTCGAGACTTTTCGTTGTCTCTCAAAAGATACATTAAAGGTTTGATTTCACTTCTTCAAGGTCGGAACTCGACCAAAGAGTTGTAGGCCGAAGACCTCAGAAGCGAGGGGGCAATGTTTGGGCCCAAAATGACAATATGGGCCGAGTCTCCCGGTCCAGAGATTTTTCGAGGGTATCCTGGGCTAGCTAGGACACCAAGAGTTATCTGGTCAGTTTCAGCCAAATCCTTTTGTGAGAAGGATTGATTTGGATAAAGGCGAAGGTTGAATCCTGATACCATAAGGGGTCTTAAAACTGGAGGCGCTGAGAATCAGGGAATGAATCTGGTTCATTATAGAGTTTAGTTCAGAAACCCATTGGGACTAGGATTGGCCGAATCATAATCAGATTAGGATAAAGAGTTCTAGTCTGAATACATCTCTGGTTCGGTCAGGAGTGGGTTCACTGCTATAAATAGAATAGGCAGTGGCAACACAAAGCCTATCGAATTCAACACACAAACTGCCATGCGCAAACTCTCACTCTACGCGAAACTTCTCAACAACCTTGAGATTTTTATTTTCTTTTTCCGCCAACACATCTTCAGTTTGGATAAACAGCACTGTGAAGGCAACCGGTGACATCTTCAGTTTGGATAAACAGCACTGCATCGAGGCCGACTGGTTATCTATCTAAGTCTCGGTCGAGAAGGATTTTCGAGTCCTTATTGGCAGAGGTCATCTCATTAGCCTTCTCGGCAAAATGAGGTGTTACAGGTTACTACATTCAGCACATTGAAAGCCGAATTTGATATTGAACTTCGCAAAACTAGCAGTCTTGTCTTCAGGCTAGAACCCGAAGGCCGAGACGTGTTCCTTCCTCGGCCGCAGTCGCAAGATCAAGAAGTCGACAGCGCGTCCAACGCACATCAACACATTTTACTCCTCGGCCGAGCTCGGCCAACGAGTTGGCACGCCCCGCACATAACCGAAGAACATAGTTAGCTCATTAGTTACTCGTCATGCGCGCCACGTGGGCTTTGTAGTTTTTAAGGTCAACAAGTGTATAAGAAGTTAAAAGGAGTGTCTAAATTTGATAAATGTTTTGTTGTCAAATATTCAATAAATTATGATATAATCAAAGTTTCATTTCACTATGTAGATTCTTGTTCGAATGACTAGCATCTAGTTAATTGACGAGAAAAAACTCAAAACCGAAGAGTTTCTTGCTGTCTAAAAAATGGATAACAAACGTTTTCCATAAAAAAAAAAAGGATAACAAACAAGATCATGTTAAAGCGTAATACGAAACTTTGATGATTGACCATTTGAAACAAGAAGTTTCGTCATGATTTTTTTTTTTTTTTTTGACACGAAACGTCATTGTAGTAGTGTATGGTAAGTCATCGTTTTTCAAACATGCTCATGCATGCATGCAAACTATAGATGCTAATAATATGGCATGTATAATATCCTTCCTTCTTGATATTTATAGTTGGGGCCTTATTAATTACATGCACTTGCATTCCCACGAAGTTGAGAGTGAACTCACTCTGTTTCGGGTCAAGATGAGGAGAAGATAGACAGGCGTGAGGCATGGGAAATTGGGAATTGGGAATTGGGAGGTGAGAAAACTACACGTCAAGTGATTGATGCGGTACTCAATCAATCAAAGTTATTTATGACCACGTATTTTGTCAGTCGGTCGCATTTAGTGCTATCTTAAATTCCCTCGTCTTCTCCCAGCTACCCAAATTTATTGCGCCTTTGGATCTGGTTTCTCCGTGGATTTAGTTAAGTCATCTCTAACCGAAGGGATTAATTGTAATCTCGTTCAAAATTCTAATTTTGTAAGATTATTTTTAAATGAACAGTATTAAATTATATTCATATATTATCTCCAATCAAAAGAGTTAAATATAGTCTCTTCAATAATTTATTAATTTTTAGTTTATACATTAAATTTATTGGTTAGTTCAATTAAATTACCTTTAAATGTTTTCAAATCTAACATTTGAGTTTGAATAAATTATTGCAACTAATGAGCTAGATCTAAAGAAACGGTCTAAAAGAAAGGCTACATATGACCAACTTGATACCTCTTTTGGCAAATAATGATCTAGTGTAATCTATAAAGTTGTATTGTAGCACAATCATCAATTAAAGATGAATTTTTGAATAAAGCATATTATTTTTTGTTGCTTTTATATATTTATCCCTTGTTATTGGAGATGGCATTAAAACCCAAGGTTCTAAAAGGCGCTAGGCGCTAGTCGGGCGGCGGGATGGGGCCTAGCGTCTAGGCGGCTAGGCGGAGCCTAGACGGGTGACTAGGCGGACTAGGCGGATTTAAGTAAATCTATTCTATTTCATGTAAATAAGTGTCTGTTTATACTTAAAATATACATAATTTTTTCATAAACTAGAAAATAGAATGACATCTATATTATGAAGTATTGGAACATAATGAAAACATAGGGAGCAAACATATAATGTGTGTTTATTTAAGTATTCAATAAGTATCTTACAATTTATTGGAAAAAATAAAATGCAAAAAGAAAGTTATCTATTTTTTATCTAAGTGAGTTGCAACCTAGGCAGGTGTCTAGGCGGGTTAGGCGGGCTAGGCAGGTGCCTAGTAGGTCTAGGCGGACGCCTCAGCAGGTCTGGGTGGGCTAGGCGGATGCATAGGCGGTCTAGGGATTAATCGGGACGGTGACCAGCTGCCTAGCGCCTAGACGGGACCTAGACGGTGCTAGGCGAAGATTTTTAGAACAGTGTTAAACCCTTACTGCCTATGTGTAGTAGTCATATAGATGAAAGAAAGAATGGCAGAGAGAGAGAGAGAGAGAGAGAGAGAGAGAGAGAGAGAGAGAGAGAGAGAGAGAGAGAGAGAGAGGTGGTGTGTGCATGTGAAGTTAATAAATGAGACAGCGTGTGGGCTGAGAAGTCATTGCCAAGTGGAGGAGATGGGAGTGGTCCATGGAACATGATCATTTTCGGATCTAAAGAAATTGAATCCCCACGTCAAATAATTCAGACTATTGAAATTTGATCAAACGGCTACAAAAAGAAAGTTCTTTAAAAGTTATAATAATTGTAATTGTTAGATCAAATTTAAATGATCCGGCTCATTTAAGCATTAGCTCAGTTCTTTTGGGTCAGAAGGAAATCCGGTACCCATGCAGTCGTGCTCAATTTCTGCCTTAAAACTTAGCCGCTGACTCGTGTCATCTATTCCCTATCAAGTATCACGCGCAGCTAACCCCCTACTCTCTCCCTCACAAACTCAATTATGTTTACTTATGGGGAATTGGATCTATAGTTCGAACTTAGGAATCAAAAAATTTAAACCACACAAATTAACTCATTATTCTGATCTATCTTACACAAATCAACGGCTTCAATTTATTTTTCGCACAAATCAAACATCGAATTTTTATCATTAAGCTCCGAATACTAACATTCAAAGAAAATCAAATTCCTACTTATTACGAATGATAATACAAGATATGTATGTCGTTTAGACTTAATTATCTACCATAAGCGGTCAATTGCCTTCATAAATAAAGTATTTTCTTTTACTTACTTTGTCTCGAGCTATTATTTAAAATGATCGTTTATTTCAAATTTGAACTTTCGAATCAAAGTATATAAACATGTACTTGGTTGACATGTTCCTTTAGGGCGCGTTTGGTACGTGGGACGGGACCGGACGAGGCGTTCCGTCCCGCGTTTGGTAAGCCAAAAAAGGGTGGAACGAGCTGTTCCACGGGACAGATTTTGGGCATTTTCTTGTCCCGCCTCCCCCCCCCCCCCCCGGAACGGGTTGTTCCACGTATGTGGAACACAAAAATTCCACTGTTACCCTCCATCTCTCTCCCGCAGCATCTCTCTCCCGCAACATCTCTCTCCCGCAGCCTCTCTCTCCCGCAACCTCCTCCTCCACCGCATACCCAGCAACCCAGATGAATTCGTTACCCAGCCTCTCTCTCTCTCCCGCAACCTCTCTCTCCCGCAACCACCTCCTCCACCGCATACCCAGCAACCCAGATGAATTCGAGCTCGATTTCGGGCTTTCCGGGCTAAGTCGAAGACTTGCGAAGGAGACGGAGGCGGACCAAAGGATTACGGGCTCGAATTTACCAATGGGTGGCGCTGGGGCAGCTCTTTTTCTAGGCTGGGCTTCTTGTTGTTGTTCTTGGAGCTTGGCGGCCCTCTGTTCTTGCCGTAGCTAAAACGTCCACCGCCATGAATTGGTTTTGAAAAAACTGGTATCGCACATTTTTGGTTTTTGCAGATGACATTGGTTTTTGAAAAAACTAAAATTTGCCATGAGGCGGACCAGAGGATTACGGTCTTGAGGTGGCGGTAGGGCCTGTAAGGCGGCAATGCTTGGCCACTGCCGCTGCTTGCCATCGCCTTCTTTGGCAACACAATTTCACCAGCCCCCAGCAACCCAGATGAATGCGGGAGAGAGAGAGAGAGTCAAATGGAAGAAGGGAAAGCAGAGAAACGGGAGAGAGAGAGTCAAATAAAAAGGGTAAATTAGTCATTTAATCCAGTTTCGTTATGTTCCATCTTGCCAGTACCAAACATGACATGAATCTTTGTTCCGTTCCGTCCCGTTCCGTCCCGTCCCGTCCCGTCCCGTCTGCGTACCAAACGTTACCTTAAAGTTGGACTAGATTAATTTGTAGAATTAGTTTTGAACTGTTTAGGTCGAGGTATGCAACTACATACATCCTCCTTTGTACCTTCTCTATTTACCTTTTTTTTTTTCACTTCTTATCTCGCTAGGTACTCTCTTAAATAGGATAAGAAATTTCCCCACTTTAAGTCACTTTGAAGATAATTTATGAAAAAAAAAATCAACATTGGTGAATAAAAGTAACTTAGTTACCTAATTGTTACTAAATGTTTTGACAAAAAATTATGTAATTATTATAAATTAAACACACATGAACATGTATGTTGTTTAATACTGAAATGATCACACTATTAATCAAATCTCTAAAACTAATTTATTTGGTGTTCATTTTTAGGAAAGATGATCACCAGAAGTATGAGAAGCAAAAACGAATGATTTGTTGAATAAAGACGAGATATATTTTCATTAAGAGCCATAAAAATGTTGGACAATACAAGTGAAGGAAGCTTCATCCTCAATGAGATGACAAACAATAGTAGGAAGTTCATTTACCCGAGTATAGTCATCTCCGGAATGGAGACCAAAACGAGCAAGTCGATGTGCGACAGAATTGGCTATTTTTGGCAGTCCAAATTGCCCAGACAAGCATTAAAATGCAACCAAAATCAAATTATTTCATGCTTTTCAACATGTGTAACGCCCAGTCCTTAATAGGACAATTTTGCAAATAAGCAGGATGAAGACCCAAAGGAGAGGCTAGCAAAGTGGCACTCAAGAATGAGGTGTTGAGTTGATTTAGGAGCCGCACCATAAAAACATGTTTGAAAAGATCCTCCATGCCGCCATTTTAACTTTCGTTGGAACTTAGGCACACCAAATTTTATCCCAAAGCCTAGTGAAAGGACCACTCAGAGATGAAGAGGATAAAGTAAGAGAAGGGGGAAAAATCCACAAGCAGGCGATGTGATATGCACTTTTAACCGTGAAGAGCCCTTTCTTATCATAATGCCAAATCAGCTTATCTGCACACAACGTTTGCTTAGGGGTAGAGTATGAATCAAATCAACCTACTCTGTCAAGAGTAAGTCCCGCAAGAGTGAGAGACTGCCTCCCTCTGGTTTAGGGGTAAAGATTTGGAATGTAGATGGCGAAGGAAGCCAAGGGTCACCCCACGCCTTCACAGAACTACCATCCCCAATTTGCCATCTAGATCCACGCTTGATAACCCTCTTGCAACACAAATACTTATCCACACATATGCAACATTCAGACAAACCTCCACTTCCATAAACAACGAATGCGGGAAGTATTTAGCTTTTAGAAACATAGCAACAGGTGATGAAGGTTCATGTATAATTCTCCAAGATTAAAAGCGTATAAGTTTCGAAATCCAAGCCCACCCTCGGACTTGGGAAGACAGAGTTTGTCCCAAGCCAACCAGTGGATTCTCCTAGAGTTCTCTGTCTCATTCCACTATAGGATGCAATTAATTGGTTTTTAACTCATCACAAAAGTATTTTAGCAACAAGAAGCAATGTAGTATATAGTGGCATGATTTGGGCAACAACCTTCACCAAAAGCTCATTTTCGGCGGCACTAAGGCTTTTCCCTTTCGATCCCTGAAGCTTCTTCCAGAGTTGCTCTTTGATGTGACTAAAGCACGCTCCATGGTTTCTTCCAACAAACGTGGGCAGGCCCAAGTACCTTTCATGTCTATCAACTCGCTCGACGCTAAGAACGAAAGCCAATGGTAAACAGGACGTAGAAAATGAAAAGTTTCAACATTTCTCTATGTTTAAGTTGCTTGAGCTCTTTTTTGAGTTTTGAAATAGCAAATCATAACATTTCAAGAAACCTACTGAATACACACGTTAAATCTATTATTGAGCAAGTTTACTAAAAGATTTTGAAATTGTCAAAAAATATTTGTTAGATTTTTTTTCCTTCTATTCATGTGAGGAGAGGATGATGAGAGCTCACCTAATCCTAGATGTGGGGCTAACTACTTTCTACTTAAACTATTGTTGGAGCAATATTAAAAAATATAAAAATAATACAAAATTTCAATGATTATAATCATAAATATCACATCAATTGTGTACAAGATTAACAAAAACAGCTAAGAGAGAGTAAGAAAGACTAAAAAACTTGGAGATTGAGGCTTGCATAAATGCAATATCCTAAATACAGAATTTCGTTCGTAGTCTTGTGCTTGTAGTTCGGTATAAGTGTTCGTCTCCCAAAATTAAACATTCTATAATATAAAATCGAAGCATCGCAATCTTCAAACTTTGGTGAACTTTATATATTCCATACTTTCAAAACACGTCTCGAAATTTAACAAACGAAGAATGAGAGAAATAAAGTGGGGAAACACTATTTCTCAAGAGTAAGAATTAGCTCTATTTTCCACTCCTTAATGATAATGGTTTCATGGGTTTATATAGATCTCACGTACTTCTTATTAAAGAGATGTAATTTTTCATCTTTAAGTATACATCCTTTGACAGCCACTTAGTATTAAGGTCAAGTGATATTCCTCTTCACTTGTAAATGAGAGGGGTCTTAGGTTCAATTCTGGCCAAAGACGAATTTGAATCACATTATTGCTAGCCCATTGTATGGCTAAGCCCATCCTCCTTTAGTGCAAATAATATCGTTTATTAAAAAATATTAAGTAAATTCATTTAGTATTACGGTCTAGTGGTATTTCTCTTCACTTGTAAGTGGAAGGTTTTAGGTTCGATTTTTGTCAAAGGTAAATTTGAACCACAATATTGCTAGCTCATTGTGAAGCTAAGCCCACCTCACACCCCCTCTCCCACTTAATGTAGATAATATCATTTGTTAAAAAAAAACAATATACATCCTTTGACTAACAATAAATATACAAAGGTCCTTTTCCCATTTGGAAAGGATACATGCACTGTTGAATCCAACCAACGGTTACAACAATTTTTCATTCAAATATTAGTTACATATTATACTAATTAATGTCATAATATATAATTTTTCAACAACTATAGCTTCCATCACGGGGTTTGTAATACTAATATATATCTTTGTCAACGTAAACAACTCTGATGACGTCCCGGTTGGCCGAATTTGGATCATGGTGGAGGACGTAAACACAAGAAGTCCCGAGCTTTATGCTCGGATTTCGATTCATTGAATTGCATGAGTTTGATTCCTACAACATTATTGCAATATAAGTTTAGTAGATATGATTGACTATTTTATAGAAATCAAACTCACTAATATGTGGAATTTGTTGATGTAAATTTTCGCCGTCTTCAGTCTTGACGAAAATGCATTTGCAAAACATTCAACACATTTGATCAAAGACCTAAGCCTCACGTGCCCACGAGGTGGGGGGAGGGGATTAGGTCAACGGATCTCCGATGCCTAAGTTAGTTTCTCTAAGAGAGTAAAGTGTTTAGGGCTTTTTTAGGGGTGCAAAAGCTCCCTGAGAATGGTAGAATATGAGGTATTTATAGGGCTAGGGCCGGCCATATAGGGTTTAATAGAGAAATATTCTCTAATTATCCCCAAGATACTAAATAGGAAATAATATCTTGAGATAATGGTGTAATTATCCTAATTTAAATAAATTAGGATTACTTACTTGATTGGAGTCAATCTTTGATTAGGAATGAATTAAAGATAGGATCTAGGTAATTAATCCTTATCTTTAATTCATTGCCAAGGGCAGGTGAGTTGTGGGCAGTTGTGTTCAGCTGCTGAGACCTTCAGGGGTGTGAGATGCGCGAGGGAGCATCCGAGAAGCCTGCCCATTTATTGAGGGCAATCTTGTCCTTCTTGAATAAAAGTCCACGTGTCACCTCCAGGATTTTTGGGATTTTTTTTTGTTCCACAAATGCCCCCACACCTATTGTGCTGCTCGCATGGAAAGGGCATTAGGTGTAGAAGTCCCAAGTTGCTTGGGTTTGTAGAGTTGTTTCCCAATTTGAACTTGATCTGCTTCCTTGATTTGGAGATAGACTTCTTCTAGGAAATGGAAAATAATTTGCCTCCAATACCTATTTAATTCTACCTTAAGCAGGGGATTAAATAAATTTGGAGAACAATCATTATTCCAACAAGAAAGAGAAGTCAGAGGATATTTTTCTTCCCCCTCCCGTAACGTTCTTCTTTTCTTGCCCTTGCAAAGAGTCGTCTCTCGTTGTTGTTCTTATTTTCCGTGCCTCACCAAGGTAAGAAAAATTGAATTTTTTCCTTCTTCTTGAATTTTTGGGAGCCTTAGGGCTTAAAAAATTGGCTTGGAGGATGCCAAGGATGCATGAATAGCGTGGCAGGGAGGCCACAGGCTGCAGGAGATGGGGCAAAGATGTTGGCTGGAGTGGGGGAGATCGGCTTGGGCCGGGTCTCCATGGCTGAACCTTGCGAGCTGCTGGGCAGGGGCCCGTGCAGCAGAGTGGCGAGGGAGAGAGAGAGAGTCCAGCTTGGGCCGGTTATCGATCTTCAATGGCCTGGGTCGCATGACCCAGCCTTGCTTCCTAGAGCGCCTAGCGCGCGAGCGGAAAGGGGAGAGGAGGCGTGGGCCTCCCCCGTGTTGGGTCGACCTGCATGCAGAGGAGAGAGAGCCGAGAGGCCTTAGGGCCTGCTTGGAGTGCGCGGAGGAGCTGAGGAAGGGAGGTGGGTGGAGGCGTGAGCCTCCCTTTTGCTGGGCCGTGTGGCCTGGGTTGCGTTCATGTTGCTCATCGCGCATATATATATATATATGCAAATATCTTTTTTTTTTCTTTTTTTTAAGCTGCCCTCTAATTCCGACGAGTTGTTTCGGGATTTTCTTGAGGCGTACAAGCATGCAATTCCATTTAGAGTTCGCGTCAAGCGGGTGAATGATGATAGTGGCCACAAACCATGTGGCGAGGGTGCCTCTGCTAGGAAGAAAGCTATCAAATTCCATCCGTACTACTTTGTGTTGGGATTTACTTTTCCCATGCCGCGTCTTTTCCAGGAGGTGATCTGCTCCATGAAATGAGTGCTTTCTCAGTGTTCCCCAAATGCAGTTCGTGCGATGGTGAGGTTCTCGAACTTGAGCAAGTGCTTTGATCTTGGCTTAACCATAAAAGAATTTTGGTACTTCTTTGAGATCGGCCACAAGGAAGGTGTGGGGCAGCTGAGGTCTTGCCATAAGCTGCTCGATGCTTCTAGCAAAGGTGATCATGAGTGGGCGAGAGACACCTTGAAAGTAGGCGGAGAGTGGGAGTTTAACTCTTCTCCTGAGCTGCGTGTCCTGACTACCTTTATTAGTGGTAAGTAAACTGCTTCATTCTTACCCTGCATGAATTTTTTTTTGTTGAGCTGCTCCATGACCTCAGTTTATTAGTCATCTTTCTTACTTTGTGTAGATTCGGAGTTCGGCAGATATGAAGAAAGTGCATGTTGCCTTGGGCATTCCTACTGAGTACCGTGAGTGGCGCTGGCTGCTCAGCCCTCTTCGACGTGAAAAAGGTGGCCTGCCTCCGAAGGAAGAGATAAAACGGATAAAGGATGAGGCGCTGGCTCGCCCGACCGCTGCTGTAGAGCCTGCTGCCAAGAAGGGTGGAAAGAAGAGATATTCCTCACCTGCTTGTGAGTCTTCGGCTAAGAAGAAGCCAAGGACTTTTTCTGCTGCTCGTGAGAGCTCGTCTGCTGCTGAAAAGCTTGTCATTGATCTAACATCCCCTAAGGAGGCGAAGAAGACTGTTGAGCCTGAGCCTGTGAAACCTGCTGCTCCGAAGGTGACCGTATCCATTGCTGAAAAACTTGCCCAGCGAAAGAGTTCGGTGGTGCCTCAAGTGTTCGGGTTCGTTTCGAAGCGTCCATCGGGAGCTAAGTCTGGATCAGCTTCCGAGAGGCTCGCCGCTATGAAGAGCGGGAAGGTGGATTATGCTGCTGAAGTGGCGCTTGGGCCCGCTTCTCCTTCTGTCGTGGCTGACTCGTCTGCTGAGAAGGGGAAATCTGCTCTCACGGGCAGTTGTGATAGATCCACCGAGTCTGGGGCCGGAGAGGTTCTTGAGGTTTGTGCGCTGCTGAAGGCTGACCTACTTGAGGACGTTGATGCATGCGCTAAGTTTGTTGACAGTGTTGGAAAAGTTGTCGTCCGCTCAGACTCTTTTGAGAAGCGTCCTGCCTATTCGAGGAAGTCTTCCCTGATTGCAACAATGCATAAGACTTTGATCCTGGCAGCTGAGTCTATGCGCGTTGATCAGGATGCTATCAAGTATGCCAAGGAGGCCGAAGTGGCGTTGGTGGCTCAGCTTTGCTTGACTGCTGAAAAGATCGAGAAGCTCGAATATGAACTCGTCGTTTTGAAGGGGTCTGATGTCTCTGCCCCCACTTCTTTGCAGTTGGAGATCGTTCGTGAGGAGGCCACCCATTTGAATGCAAGGCTTAGTACGACTCAGGCGATGTTAGAAGCTGCAGAGAAGGAAATGAGTCGTGTTTTTCCGGTGGTCAAGGACCTTGAGCGTGTCCATTCGGAGTTACGATCTGCTTGTTTTGCCAATGACAAGGAGCTTATCTTCATGCATGCTGAAGTGTCTCGTCTCAAGGAGGTTACCAGTAAGCTTGAGTCCAAGGAAGTGGATCTGCAAGTGCGCTGTCTACTAGCAAGAACTTGAAAAAGGAACTGGATGAGCTGCAAAGTGTTCACACTGAGCTTGTTGAGGAGAATGTGCAGCTGAAGAATGAGAAAGCTGGTCACGAAGTGGCGCTTGCTTCTTGTCAGGCCGATTTCTACAAGCTTGGCTATGTAGACTATATTCAGGGCAGGCCATCGGATTATGAGTTTTCTGAGAATGACTTCGAGGCTTTCTCTATTTCTCCAGTTAATCTACTTGATTTCTCGTTTAAGGCTGCCTTTGGTGGAGCAGCTGAGGGTCAGGCAGTCCAGGCAGGGGTGGTTGAGGATGAGTTGATTGACGCTTTGGCCGTTGAGAATGGCACAGCTGTTGAAGGCGCGGCAGTCGAGGAACCAGTGGTTGCGCAAGCTGCTAAGGAGTAGTCTTTTTGCTTAGACTTAGGAGTTTATTTATTTATTTAATTTTTTTCTTTTTTTGCTTTGCTTGAATTTTGTTGGCCTTCGAGCCGGTTTATCAATTTGCTAGAAATTTAATAAATAGTTTTCCTTGTTTTTGCTTCATCCTTCTATTTCGCCATGTCTTTTGTAAAACTTTACCGTAGGACAGGTGGCTGGGTGAACTTGCTTGAACGAAGCATTCTATCCCACGTCATCACTTAGGTTTTAGTTTCGGCTTCTGGGCTTCGGGAGCCTTGCCTGCTTGAGGCGTCTTGCAAAACTTTTGTCGTAGGACGGGCAGTTGAGTTGGCTACTTCAACGGAGTAGTTGACTCACGCGGTCACTTGAGGCTTCAGTTTTGGCTTCGGGGCTTCGGGAGCCTTGCCTGCTTGAGGAAGAAATGTGAGATTTCCAACTTATAGAGCCGGCGGCCAAGCTCGTCGTCTCCATAGGAGGTAGGCGGGTTCGCGTAGCCACTGTAGTTGCGAATCTCGACTTTGGGTAGCTTCGTGAGCTTTAGTCCTCCCGGGGCATGTTGCGAGATTTTTGACTTATAGAGTCGTTGGTCGGACTTGTGCTTCTAGTAGGAAGCAGAGAAAGTCCACGTAGCTACTATATTCGTGACACTCGACTTTGTGGCTTCTTGAGCCTTGGCCCTCCCAGGGCACGTTGCGAGATTTTTAACTTATAGAGCCGTTGGCCAGGACTCGTGCTTCTCGTAGGAAGCAGAGGATGTCTGCGTAGCTACTATAGTCGTGCACTCGACTTTGTCCCATCAAAACTTAAACCATAGACCGGCGGCAAGAAGTGCCTCTTATAAATAAGTAGGCAAGTCCGCATAGTCATAGCAGGTGTAAGTCTCGGCTTACGGGCTGCCTTGGGCTTGTAGTTGTAGAGTCGTCTACCGGGCGTCTTACTTACAGAAACAGACGACCCGCGTAACCACTTCAAGCGTTATCCCCAGAGGCCATATCCTTCCGAGTCGCAGCTTTGATCCCGCAGGTCGCTTAACTAGTATTGCAACACTTTAAAATCAAGCCACTTTATGAAGATTTACACGTCGAGGACGAACCATCTTATTCATGTGACATCTTTCATGGGCAGGGGTCATGCACTTAATTGTCTATTCCGGTTAGAGACCCGGGTCTCGCGAAATTGAATCCTTCAGTTGGCTAAGGCAGAGGGCATTTTACGCCATGTCTGCAGGGCAGCGGGTGTATTCTGCTTGTCGCATGGGGTGGTCAGTTTGTTTATGCGTTTGGCCCAGGCTTGCGAATAATTCCTTCAATCTTCATTGAAAATAGAGGCTTTTATTAACTTTGCTCATAGGCAATAATGTCATAACAACTGATAATCCTCGGCTCGCGAGGTCTCTATCCGTCTAGCTGCTTGAGTCTCTGAACTTTTTCGTCTTGAACAAGGCCTAAGGTACGGTGGGAGGTCACACGTAGTACCTTCTCAGATTGTAGGCATTCAACTGCTTGTCAATTTCTTTATCGCTCATAGTGGTGAGGGTGTAGCTTCTCCTTCCGCCTACTCGGCTGATTTTGTACAGACCTTCCCAAACAGGAGCCATCTTTTTGGAGCCTTCCTGTCGGGCGGTGATGAAGGCTTTTCTGAGGACTAAGTCTCTTGGCTGGAACTGCCGGATTTTTGCCCTTTTGTTGTAGCTGGAGAGGAGATGATGTTGATAGGCCGCAATGCGGGTGATAACCTTCTCGCGCTCTTCCTCTGCCAGGTCTTTGTAGGCCACATTGCGGGTGATAGCCTTCTCGCGCTCTTTCTTTGCTGATAGGCCGCAATGCGGGTGATAACCTTCGGCAGTACAGTGTTGATGCTTGGCACTACGACGTTAGGAGGAATGATCACCTCAGAACCATATGCCAGGGAAAAAGGAGTTTCGTCGATTGCTCGTTTTTTGGTGGTGCGATATGCCCATAGAACACTGGGGAGCTCTTCTGGCCACTTGTCATTCTTGTCTGAGAGGGTATTCTTGAGGCAGTCAAGGATGGTCTTGTTGGACGTCTTAGCCTGCCTGTTGCCCTGTGGATATCGGGGCGTGGACTTGCGCTGCTTAATGCCATACTTTTCAAAGAACTTCGCCAAGTCTTTTCCCACGAACTGCAGACCATTGTCGGTGACGATGGAGTGTGGGATGCTGAAGAGGCAGATGATGTTCTTCCATATGAAGCGTTTTATGTCCATCTGGGTAGTTATGGTCATGGGTTCGGCTTTGACCCATTTTGTGAAATAGTCGGTTGCTACGATCATCATGCCTCTACCCCCAGTAGCAAGCGGCATTGGTCCTACCAAGTCGATCGCCAACTGCATGAATGGCCATGGGCTCGTCTGCGGGTGGAGTTCGCTGGCAGGTAGTGCGGGTACGGGCTTAAAGCGCTGGTAGTTGTCCACCTTTGTATATACTCATTGGCGTCTTGATGCATGGTTGGCCAGTAATAGCCAACGTTGTTAGCTTTTGCGCCAAGGAACGGTCTCCAGAGTGGTTTCCACAGACGCCTTCGTGGATTGAGCTAAGAATCTTCAGGTCGTCGGGAGACGATAGGCAGCGGAGATGTGGTCCTGAGAAGGATCTTCGAACGAGCATGCCGTTCCACATGTAGTAGCGTGCTGTCTTCATTTGGAGCTTTCTGGACTCCCGTCGATTTGCGGGGAGTGTTCCATTGACTATGTAGTCGATGATGGGATCTTGCCAACTCGGGGTTGTGCTGATATACGCTACCTCAACTGTGGGTTCCTCATCTATGCTTGGCTTCTCCAAGTACTCGACTGGGATGGAACGCCTGAGCTGATGGTCTAATACGGAGCCTAGGCTTACTAGTGTGTCTGTGTGGGCATTTTCTGCTAGTGGAACCTGAGTGAGTGTGTATACCTGGAACGTCGATAGCTGCTCTCATACATTCTCGAGGTATCGGGCCATCTTTGGATGCTTTGCTGCGTACTCCCCTGAGGTTTGATTGGTGATCAGCTGGGAATCAGAATAGATCGAGAGCTTCTTCATTGCTAGGTCTTTTGCCAATCGGATACCTGCTAGTAGGGCTTCATATTCCGCTTCATTGTTTGACGCTTTGAAACTCAGAGTGATCGCCTGCTCGAGCATCAAGTTGTCTGGGGTAGTGAGAATTAGGCCTGCCCCCGAACCTTGGTGGTTGGATGATCTATCGACTTGTAAACACCAAAAATCTCCATCAGGTGCGGTAAGTGCGCCTATGGTGTGCTTGGCTACCTCCGGGACACTTTCGGTCTGTGTTGCTGCATCCTTCAGGCTTGGGTTGAATTCTGCTATGAAATCCGCCAATGCATGAGCTTTTACCGCCGTGCGGGGTTGGTATGCTAGGTCGTATTGACCAAGTTCCAATGCCCACTTCATCACTCGTGGAGAAGCATCTGGACTGTGCAAGACTGATCGTAGTGGGTATTGGGTCATGACGATGACCGGATGCCCTTGAAAGTAAGGTCTAAGCTTCCGAGCTGCAACAACTAGCGCCAAAATTAGTTTTTAAATCTTTGGGTATCTGGTTTCTGCATCGAGGATAACTTTGGATGTATAGAATACAGGCAATTGGGCCCTCAGCTCTTCTCGTATGAGGGCAGAGCTCATTGCTACTTCTGATACCGCCAGATAGATGTATAGGTTCTCCGCTGCTTTCGGCTTGGATAGTAGTGAAGGTGATGTCAGGTACTGCTTCAGGTCCCGAAATGTTTTCTCGTACTCATCGTCCCACTTGTCCTTCTGCGCCTTTTTGATTGCCTTGAAGAAAGGTTTACATCAGTCGGTAGATCGTAAAAGGAAGTGATTGAGTGTGGCTGCTCATTCGGTCAGACTTTGGATCTCCTTCAGAGTTGTGGGCGATTTCATGTCCAGGATCACTTTAATCTGCCTTGGATGAGCCTCGATTCCTCCCTGGGTTACAAGGTACCCTAAGAATCGACCTGAGGAGACGCCAAATGTGCACTTGGCTGGGTTGAGCTTCATGTTGTATTCTTGGAGAATGGCAAAAGTTTCTGCCAAGTTGCTAATGTGGTCTGACCGCTACTTGCCTTTCACCATGATGTCGTCGACGTAGACTTCCATGGTGACTCCGATCTGCTTTTTGAACATCGCGTTTATGAGTCCCTGGTAGGTCACCCCTGCGTTCTTAAGGCCAAAATGCATGACCACAGCAATATGTGCCTCGCTCGATCACGAATGTGGTCTTTTCTTTATCAGGCTTATGCATGGCAATCTGATTATAGCCTGAGTATGCATCCAAGAAGCTGAGCAACTGGTTCCCGGATGTTGAGTCAATGAGCAGGTCGATTCGGGGAATCAGATAGTTCTCTTTAGGGCATGCCCTATTGAGGTCGGTGTAATCCACGCATACTCTCCATTTGCCTTTCTCTTTTTTCATCATTAGCACGATGTTGGCCAGCCATGCTGAGTGCGCCATTTCCTCAATAAATCCAGCCTCTAGTAACTTGTTGATCTCTGCTTCAATAATCGCTACTCGCTCGGGTGCGAAATGTTGTCTTTTCTGGATCACAGGTTTAGCAGCGAGATCAACATGCAGTTTATGACAAGCTATCGTTGGGTCAATGCCGGGCATGTCAGTGGGTGACCATGCGAAGACGTTGCGATTTTCCCTAAGAAAAGCTGTGAGCTCTTCCTTCTCCGCTGGGCTCAGACGTGAGCCGATTCTAACCGTTTTTTCCGACTAGTGGGGGTCAAGAATGATGCTTTCAGCGTTTTCTTCGGGTTTCCATCCTGATTCATCTTCCAGATCATTGTCGACCTTGACGCCATCTTCTTGACCTGCATGTTGTAATTGCTATTTGGCGGTGGTGGAGTCGTCTTTTTGCACTTCAGCTGCTACTATTTAGGCGAAAGACTTCTTCTTCGACTCCTTGAGAACTTGTACAGTGCATCGCCTGGACATGGCCTAGTTGCCTTTGATTTCTCCGACTGCTCTTATCGGGATGTGAAATTGGATTTTCTAGTACTCGATCGAGGTCATAGCTTTAATCTTCACTAGCCATGGTCGGCCTAATATCCCATTATGGGGAGATGGGTCACTGACGATCATGAAGGTTTACGATGAGACAATCGGTGGGTTGGTTACATCGAGTTTGATAGTGCCAATGGCAGTTGAGGTGAGTCCGTTGAAATCGGTCAAGACCTCTGCTTTGTGTTGGATCGTGCTTTCCAGGCCCATCTTTTAGATGATTGACAGTTGTAGGAGGTTGACTGAGCTGCCGTTGTCCACCATGACTTTGTCAACGATGGCATGGGCCAGTTTTACAGAAATCACCAGGGCGTCGTCGTGGGGAAAGTCTACTCCCTCAACATCCTGCTTGGTGAAGCCGACGATTGGTCCAGATACAACATCTATGGCTTGAACCTGAATTACTGATCTCGCCTGCTGGATCTTCCTCTTGGAGTTATTGGTGGCCCCCAGATGCTCGGATTCGGCAAAGATTTCGTTGATTAGGATTGTCTTTGTTGGGGGTTCAGCATCAGCATCTACTTCTCGCCTTGGCCGGGCAGCTGGTCTGTCGACATACTGGTCGCACTTGCCTTCCTTCACGAGTTGCTCAAGGTACCTCCTCCATGTGGTGCAATCATTGGTTGTGCACCTCAGACCCCTGTGGAATACGCAGTATTTGGTCTGGTCCATCTTTGAGATGTAGCCTTTTATAGGTGGCAGTGGCTTAAACCATGGCTTGTCTTTGAGGTCGCGAAGGATCTGGCTGATCGGGACTGTGAACCTGGTGTACGTCTTGGGTACTGTGCCTCTCTGTCCTAGGGACCGGTCCTTGCGTTTGTTTCCTGGCTTGCTTTTAGTGTTGAGTGGTTTATCGCTCGCCTTCTTCTAAGTCGGCTCCATGGCTTTGCGTGGCTGCTCAGGCAACTTATGGGAACGCTTCTCCTCATCCCAGAGGGAGTGCTTTTTTGCCAAAGCATAAGAGTTTTCCATGGACAAGTTCTCACCCATAATCAATTCTCCGAAAAACGGGTGATCTGCTGGGAGTCTTTTTCGGAAAGCTGAGCATGCGATACTATCATCGCATTCGACGATCTTTGCCTTTTCCACCTTGAATCTCATGACATAAGTGCGGAGTGATTCATTCAAATCATTTTTGATGCTGAAAAGGTGGTCAGACCTCTTCTTGATCGAGCGGTGGGACAAATATTCCTTAGTGAAAACCAAGGAAAGTTTATCAAAGTTCCGGATTGAACATGGCGGTAGGGTGTGGAACCAGTCTTGTGCCTCGCCTTGTAGCGTTGTGGCAAAAATCTTGCACATGAGAGCGTCATTGTTGGTGTAGAGGGTCATGGCACTTCGATAGTGCATCAAGTGTCTGTCTGGATCTTCATCTCCCTTAAACAAGGTGAAATGTGGCGGGTTGAACTTCCATGGTGGCTCCGTCCGCTCGATTTCATCTGTAAATGGCGACCTGCTTAGGTTGGCCACGTCTCTACGAATGGCATCGTCAGTAGTGTCAATGCGCTGGAATCCGCGCAGCTGCTCTGCTACAAGTCTTTGTACTTCCTCGTGGATTTACTCCTGGTGAGGCAGCGGAGCCTCCAGCTGCCCCCGATGTTGACCTGCTGGTCCAAGTTGCTCTTCGGCTCGTCTTGCTCGTCTGTGCCGCGGTTGCTGAACACATGGTTCATGCTGTGCTGTTCGCCGTTGAGCCCGGCGGGGGCTGCCAGTGGAGCTTGAGCTGGACTGTTCACGTGTTCTTCTTTGGGCATCATGCGGCTGCCTACTCTGTTGCCTCGCAAGTTGATCTCCTTATGGGCCTAGCCTCGTGCGGACACTTCTCCCGGAAAGTCTTGAGTGCTCGTCGGAATGTGGACCCAACCTCGAATGCACACTGACTCGTGAGACGAGTCGGGAATAAACGCTTCTCTGCGCATCTAGGCAGGAGAAGACGTTTCCCAGAGGGCCAAAACGAGAGTGTACACTACCCAAACACTGGGTTCATGGCGGGCTGAGTGGCTCTTTGCCAGGACGTCGTTGGAACGAGTCACGTTCTTCCGCCCTTGTCCTGCTTCGGGACACCTCATCTGGGGCGCGCTGCATCTCGATGCGCTTGAGGAGTTGGTTCACCAGGGTGGTCTGCTGCAGATGGTGCTCGTCATTCAGATTGGAAAAGCTTGGCAAATAGGGCGTCTTCATGTGTGGTGGAAGTATAGTGAACTGCAGGTACAAAGCTTGAGCCTCGAGCAGGCATTCCTGCAGAAAAATGGAATGTAAGTAACCCTGAATCAATCGCAGGTCCGGTAGTCAGAATCCAGATCGCTGAAGGTGGCCTTGGAATGGATTGGGTTGCAGGTCGGGTCGTCGGAGCGAGTCACGGGGCTCGTTGAACCGGTGCATGCTCGCCTTGGATCTGCATGGTCGTGGGCCCTCCTGGCCGTTAGGCTGCCACATCATGGCCTGCTGGCTGAGTGGCTAGGGCTTGGGCCTGTTGTGCAATAAGGCCTGCTGCTGCATTGGGCTGGGCCTCCGGCCCAGGGCTTGCTGTGGCAACTGCCAAGTTTAGGGCCTCCTGCCCATGGGTTTGGAAGTCGACCTGGGCCTCCGGCCTAGGGTTTGGTTGCCTAGAATTTGGTGGGAGTAGTGTCGCGACTTGGTGGCCTTGCCGTGGCTGCTGGGTCACGGCCATGGCGGTGGTGCGACTCTGCGACTGTGGGGCTCCTTCTACCGTAGCGTTGAGCCTTGAGGACCTCCGTCGTGGGGCTACGTCCTCGTCTCCACTCTCAGGTCCAAATCCTTGCAAGTAGGAGGTTCCGTTCGTCGTAGTTTCTGAATTTCCTACCAATGTATCCTTTCTCCAGGGATTGATCAAGAAACTTTTCTAGGAAAAATTAATTGATACAACGTGTGAGAAATTAAATGTAACAAAAAATTCAAGAAACTAATGCAAGAGGCTTCTTCGAGTATTTTGAATCAGCTCTCAATGAAAGCACCAATTTGTCGATGCAAATTTTCGCCGTCTTCAGCCTTGACGAAAATGCACCTGCAAAACAATCAACACCTTTGATCAAATTATCCCGAGAGAGTAAAGTGTTTAGGGCTTTTTTAGGGTTGCAAAAGCTCCCTGAGAATGGTAGAATATGGGGTATTTATAGGGCTAGGGCCGGCCATATAGGGTTTAATGGAGAAATATTCTCTAATTATCCCGAGATATTAAATAGGAAATAGTATCTTGAGATAATGGTGTAATTGTCCTAATTTAAATAAATTAGGATTACTTACTTGATTGGAGTCAATCTTTGATTAGGAATGAATTAAAGATAGGATATGGGTAATTAATCATTATCTTTAATTCCTTACCAAGGGCAGGTGAGCTGTGGGCAATTGTGTTCAGTTGCTGAGACCTTCAGGGGTGTAAGCTGCGCGTGGGAGCATCTGAGAAGCCTGCCCATTTATTGAGGGCAATCTTGTCCTTCTTGAATAAAAGTCCACGTGTCGCCTCCAGGATTTTTGGGATTATTTTTGGCTCCATAGAATTTGCTTCTATTAAACTCTTAATTTACGGCTAACTAAGTGAGTTTGATTATAATTTATTAAAATCAAACTCAAAATTTCCCAGTAATTGTGGAAAAATGTTATTCTTATGCAACACCAACAAAGTATTGAATTATTTATCATCAATGCACTCCATTACAATTCAATACTAATTCATAATATCTAGTCTGGCCCAACAAGAAATGGATTGGTTTGGTTGGTTTAATTACAAAAAACTAAACTGGGCCAATTCAAATATAATTATACTTTTACTTTCATATGTCATCTCAGGTCTAAATCAAATTGAGCCCACCCTTAATAAGATTGTAACAAAGTGAAGTTCAATTAACTTTTTGTTATCTAAAGAACTAGTGGGTTTGCTAATTAGAGCAGCTCACAGTTGGTGCTAGTCAAGGGCAAGGCCCAAAACTTGCCCTCCAACCTAGAATCCATCAGTGGTCCAAAAATGCAAGGCAAGTGGTGGGCCAAGCAAAACCCGTCCAAATGCTCGAGCATCTAAACTCTTGACTCCGACAACGGAGGTAATCAGAGGTTGTTGTCCAGTTAGGGTGTTTGGCGCTCTTTCTTTCGTTGTTTGGAGGTGGGGAGGGTTCAGAAAAATCAGGGGGTAAAATTGAAATTTCGTAGGAATTTTTTGAATGTGCGTGGTTTCGTAAATTTGTGGGGTATAAATATAATTACTCTTCCTTTTTTCAGACAAAAAATAAAAGGTTTATTGAAAATGGTCCTGAAATTGACCCTCACTATCAAGATGGTCCCTGAAATTAAAAATCAATCAATATAGTCCCTAAAAATAGATGTCGTAAATCAATGTGGTCTTTCTGTCATAATTCTGTTAAGTGCTGATGTGACACATAAATTGGCCCTATAAGTCATTTTCTCACAAATGGTCCTTAAAATTGACTCACGACATCAAAATGATCCCTAAAAAATTGACATGCGACATCAAAATGGTCTTTGAAATTGACCTGCGATTATCAAAATGGTCTTTGAAATTGACCTGCGACATCAAAATGGTCTCTGAAATTGAAAATTGATCAATGTAGTCTCGCAAGTAAGTGTCTCAAATCAATGTAGTCATTCCGTCACAATTCTGTAAAAAAATTTGTTATGTGCTGATGTGACACATAAATAGGTCACACAAGTCTAATTAAATTATAAAAAACAAATTACAAATAGGCTTAATAAAGTTCTAATCAAATTATTAGAATCAAGTTCCCTACACGAACAATATGATAGAGATACATATCAAAGATCATTAAGTTCTGTGAAAATCATAAGCATTGACGAGGCATTCGTAACTATGAACAACATGATACTCCTGCCATAAATTTTACTTAATACGATCGTGACTAGCGACCTCCACTACTTGTAAATATAAGTTCATAACTATTAGGTGAAACTCTCTTATATTTTAGCATCAAATTCATGCATGCAAACTAAGTATGCATCCTTAATCAACACACAAGAATAAGTTATCAATCAAACAATTAAGCAAATTGCATTTACGATTTATGAAACAATAACTAGAGGTAATCAATTCATATGCAATATATGTTCATGGCTTTGAATTCACATCTAGCTAAAACAAAATTAGTTCCACATGTTTATAAAAATTAACAACCAATCTAAAAGAAACAATGAACTAAAACTAAGGATAGAATACACCTAGAAACGCTCCAAGCTTCTCCTTCCTTGTGATGCGGCAGATTGGGTTTAATTTCTCTGAATTTGTCTATCTCAGCTCTCTCATTCAATTGGTGCGGCATGTATGTATTTATAGGGCTAGGGGCACGCCCAGGTTGTCAAGGAAAAGGATAGGTACAGCCAAGTTGTGTAGGAAAAAGATTACACATTCCACAAAGGAAAAGGCTAAATACATGGAAGATTCCTAGGGGGAAAGGGTTAGCTTGTGCAGCACCTTTTAGGAATAGGATTAGGACTTTATTTGCAAGATCTTAGCGCTTCTAGAACTAGGTAATAAGTGATTTAATATGATAAGGATTCCCTTTTGTAGCTGGAAATAAGGTAGGATAGGATTAGGATAAGGTTAGGATAAGATAACATAAGGTTAGATAAGGTTTTGGATAATGTTTCTTCCTTTTAGCTAATTCCTTATCTTCTATGTCTTGAATTAATTTTTCCATCTCTTTAGCACATTCCTAGCCTCTTTTGAAACTTCAAATTCGTCCATCCACCTTGCTCCATTTATGTGTTATCCATTTCAAGCCCAAAACTGCTCCAAAATGCTCAAAATTGCACTTTCTTGCCAACTTTGCCATTTAAACAAACACACGAAAATAGCTTAAAACACTATAATAAGTAGAAACTAACTAAATAAACGCAAGGAAACAGGCTAACTAAGTCGCATAAATATGCTCCTATCAAATTCCCCCACACTTAGCTTTTGCTAGTCCTCGAGAAAAACAAAACCTAAACCTTCCAATGTTTGCCTCAGGGATTTCTAATGAAACATGACACGTTAAAAATCACTACTCCCACAGATTTTAGTTTTCCTTACCCTCGAGCACATACTTAATCACAGTCGCTACTCACTAGCTCGCATTTAATCAAATAAACAATGTTTTGAATGTAGTAACATGCCTTAGAGAATTCACTCAATTCCTCACAAGATACCCTCTATTTTCACACAGATTTTCTGACTACACTAGGTATATGTGAGAAGATTGATGTAAACATGTAGACTAGCACTCACATATATTTATAATCAAAGAAGGCACTTTTTGGAATTATTAATCTAACATGTATATGATCTCATCAACGGAATGCCACTACTTAGATGTGAGAACCAGGGATACCATATGCTCATACCAATCCCAACCTCCACATATTGAAACACATAACACTCAAGATAGAAGTCTAAGGGTTGTAACGGGGCTAAGGGTATTGGCTAACAAAGAAAGGTAAGGATAAACAAAAGTTCTTAAAGCGATAGTAAGCAAAGTAATGAAATTGACACTCAGAATTCACTTTTGAATGCAACAACCAACTTTAAACACAAAGGGAAGGTGCACATAACACTTAGGGTCAAATTCAAACTTTTGGACCCTTTCTTCAACAACCACTACTTGTGAACTCATTCTCACTTATTTTCGAACTCTTTTGCTTTCTTTTCACACTTTTCTCTTTTTTTCTTTCTTTTTCTACAATTTTTTTTTCTCTTTTATCCCGTGCCCTTATTATTTCTTTGGCACTCAAATCGTACAAACTTATAAATTTCCAACGAAAGACCTTCCCCCACACTTGTTTTTCTGCATAATGTCGATCAAAACGAATTCCCTCTAAGTCATGCTCCACTATTCTTTAAGAACAAGGGTATGGATAGTCCAATTATAGGCTAGGTAAGGATAATGTGGCTAACAAAGAAAATAGGCTAACTAAGGCTCAAAGGGGTTAAACCTACAATACATATGCAAAGGGATAGGCTTTTTGGCTCTGGTTTTAACTAAACAACTTCCTCTTGTTTATTTGTTATGCACTCAATTTCATGCCTTGAATGAAACGGGTATGAGTTCTAGTATTTGGAACTAAAATGATGAAACGCATTCTAAGTAGCAACCAAGCAAGGAACTAATGAGATCATGCAACAACTTTAGAAAATAAAAACATCACATATTAATAACTCTTCAAACAAAGTTTATGCTTAAGTCTCTCAGGGTTGTAGCGTTAGTTTGAGTTCCTTCCTTCAAGCATGTTACAAAAACTGATTTTTTTTCCTCCTTTGTGATTACATGTGAATTCGTAAATGACAACTACAACTAAGCATAAACCAAAGAGCATATCAAACTTTCATCCATGTTTGTAACTTTCTTTAACAGTCATACAATTAAAAACCAAATCCTCATCATTGTGTTGGAAGGTACCTTAAGACACAAACAAACACAAAAACGACTCTTTTTGGGTTTTTCAAAACATTTTTTTTCAAATTTTTTTTTCAAATTTTCGTATTTTTCTTTCAAAACACATTAAAACACTTCAAAACACAATAAAAACACTTCAAAACAGTGAGAAACAACTTTAGAAGTGATAGGTGATAAAATTCCACCAAAATCAATGAAAAACCATTTGTTTACCCCCCCCCCCCCCACACTTAAACCAAACATTGTCCTCAATGTTTCAAGCATAGACTCACACGCAAGCAAGCAAACAAACAACTAACAAACATGACAATAATGGCAAAGTAAAAGCAATAAAGAGTAGGGTTTAGAAACACAAATCTGGTTTTGGAGCCGGAGATTCCTAGGTCTTCTTTATTTGAACGCATGGGTTGCCTCCCAAGAAGCGCTTGCTTTAACGTCTTCCAGCCGGACGGGTACCTCCTTTTAAGCTCCATAGGTGCCCACGACATGGAGGGGATCTTTGAATGGAAGGTGATACTTGAAATGATCCGGTAATGGTTTAAATTCTAAATTGGGTGCCTGAATCATTGAAATCAAGATGTTAGTAGAAAACGAAATTGAAATTCGAGGAGGTGGCTTACCTATGTGCTCCGGCAAGAATTCAAGGACAAACACCACTTCGAAAGTTTCAGGAATTGTACATTCGGCCAGATTGGGTGTTTTTAGGGTTGTGACTTGTCCCGTGTCATAAAATCCAACTTCTTTGGAAATGGTTGTCTCAAGTACATCCTCTTTGATTAATTCAAGACTCGGGATATCAACTTGCACCTTTGGAAAGGCTTCCAAGATGTCTTTCTCACTCTCTCCTTCCTTGGATTTCAAGAACCTGCAAGGAATAGGGACATTTGGTGGACTAAGGTTAGAAAGAATTGAATTTGGAACAACCTTACTTGAATTGGGTGGTGTAGGGTCCTTGGGGGGCTGCGGCAAAGGTGGTGGAGCAAGGGTAGGCTGTGGCAAGGGTGGTGGAGCAAGGGTAGGCTGTGGCGTTGTCATCCTCCTCTTCCTCGAGCAACAACTGTTCATCCACGTTGTGGCTTTGTTTGGACATCTTTGGTTCTGCTCCAACCTCCATATCACTTCCCAAGGTGATAGCTTCAACGATTTCAAAATCTCCCATTGAATTTACAATGGTTAAGTTTGAGAGCTCGCTTTGTACTTGAATTTGCCCCATGAATTCTACCATCTCTCCAAGTTGATTTTTCAATTCGCCCATCTCAGTTTTCAATTTGCCCATCTCCTTGGATCGATTTTGCATCTCTTTGGTTTGATTTTGCATCTCTTTGGTTTGATTTTGTAATCCCTGCGTCAAAGAGGTTAGTAAATCAAGAATTTTATCATTACCCAAGGACGTACCTGAATTCGATTGGAATTGTTGTGGGGGAGGTTGTGGTGGCTGCATAGGTCTTGAATAAAACTCCTCATATGGCTGCCAATATCCTTCTTGTTGAACTTGTTGAGGTTCCCGCCACATAGAGTTTGAATGATCACTCTAATCTGAATTGTACTTGTTGGAAAACAAGTTGTTACTTGATTGGTTATGGCTTTGATAACCCCAGGTATTGACATGCTCCCAACCTCTTTGTGGATGTTGATTAGCTTGATATCCTTGTCTATAAGGTACACCAAAGGTAGGAGCACTTTGCATTTTGGTCCTTTCGATACACTGCTACGTAAGAGAAGTAAGATTCGCTATTTGAGCTTGAATATTAGCAATTGCCATGTCTTGCTTTTCTAGTACCTGAAATCAAAGAAAGAAAACTAAATCAAATATCAAAAGTAAAATTAAAAAAAAAAAAAAAAAAACAGGGTGATTAACAATTTTACTAATCCCCAGCAACGGCGCCAAAATTTTGATGTAATAAAAGCTTAGCACACAAATTAAACCCTCTTTTGGACAATTGTAGTATATGTAAGTAGGGATCGTTCTAGGCCGGAGATTAGAAGGGACTGCTAATCTACTCAATTTAGACAAAACTAGACTTAAAAACACTTAATTAGACTCTAAAGACTCAAAACAAACTAGAATGACTCAAAACAGCACAAAACACATAAACTGACTCAAAACAAGAACTTAGGGTGATTTGGACGAATTTAGACTTACTTTGACTCAAAATA
This sequence comes from Cotoneaster glaucophyllus, assembly GCA_036320875.1. Classification (NCBI taxonomy): domain Eukaryota; kingdom Viridiplantae; phylum Streptophyta; class Magnoliopsida; order Rosales; family Rosaceae; genus Cotoneaster; species Cotoneaster glaucophyllus. The sequence goes on along the minus strand of CM070071.1, from coordinate 16,280,503 downwards.
CTAAAAAGAAACAAGTTATAATCCAATTCTAGACTAACTTGACACTAAACAATGAAGGGTGGTTGTTTTTGACGAAATTAAGACTTAAACAAACAAATTAAAGACACTAAACAAATTTTGGACGAAATTGGGGTGATAGATGGATGAAAGGCTAGCTAGAGGGTCCTTCTCCACACATGACACATACGCATATAAATCAATTTCCAGTTATTCTTCCTATAAACCATGAATGACAATGCCCCAAGTTAACCGTGAACAACACTAATTAACCATCAGATTTTCCTAAGTTCATTGAATTGGACATCGCATCGCAACCAAATTATTATAATCAAGTTCCCTACACGAATAACATGATAGAGATACATATCAAAGATCATTAAGTTCTGTGAAAATCATAAGCATTGACAAGACATTCGTAACTATGAACAACATGATACTCCTGCCAGGAATTTTACTTAACACGATCGTGACTAGCGACCTCCACTACTTGTAAATATAAGTTCATAACTATTAGGTGAAACTCCCTTATATTTTAGCATCAAATTCATGCATGCAAACTAAGTATGCATCCTTAATCAACACACAAGAATAAGTTATCAATCAAACAATTAAGCAAATTGCATTTACGATTTATGAAACAATAACTGGAGATAATCAATTCATATGCAATATATGTTCATGGCTTTGAATTCACCTCTAGCTAAAACAAAATTAGTTCCACATGTTTATAAAAATTAACAACCAATCTAAAAGAAACAATGAACTAAAACTAAGAATAGAATACACCTAGAAACGCTCCAAGCTTCTCCTTCCTTGTGCTGCGGCAGATTGGGTTTAATTTCTCTGAATTTGTCTATCTTAGCTCTCTCCTTCAATTGGTGCGGCAGGTATGTATTTATAGGGCTAGGGGCATGCCCAGGTTGTCAAGGAAAAGGATAGGTACAACCAAGTTGTGTAGGAAAATGATTACACATTCCACAAAGGAAAAGGCTAAATACATGGCAGATTCCTAGGGGGAAAAGGTTAGCTTGTGTGGCACCTTTTAGGAATAGGATTAGGACTTTATTTGCAAGATCTTAGCGCTTCTAGAACCAGATAATAAGTGATTTAATATGATAAGGATTCCCTTTTGTAGCTGGAAATAAGGTAGGATAGGATTAGAATAAGGTTAGGATAAGATAAGATAAGGTTAGATAAGGTTAGATAAGGTTTTGAATAATGTTCCTTCCTTTTAGTTGATTCCTTATCTTCTATGTCTTGAATTAATTTTTCCATCTCTTTAGCACATTCCTAACCTCTTTTGAAACTTCAAATTCGTCCGTCCACCTTGCTCCATTAATGTGCTATCCATTTCAAGCCCTCCAAAATGCTCCAAATTGCACTTTCTTGCCAACTTTGCCATTTGAACCTGAAAACACACGAAAAATAGCTTAAAACACTATAATAAGTAGAAACTAACTAAATAAACGCAAGGAAACGAGCTAACTAAGTCACATAAATATGCTCCTATCAGTTGTAACCGATGTGCGTCTATTGTTGGTTGAAAACTATTCTTACACTCCCTCTTAGGCATTGGTTAAGCCTTGTGCCTTTGAGAATTTATGGTAGGGATCTCTCTTTGAAGTAGGTCCTACTATAAGAAAAAAAAAATTTCACTGTGCAAAAAGGCATTTAGACAACTTTTTTAATTAATTATTAAACTCACATCAGCACATAACAAATTTTTTTACAGAATTGTGATGGAATGATCATACTGATTTGCGACACCTATTTTCAAGGACTACATTAATTGATTTTCAATTTCAGGGATCATATTGATGGTGTTGGTCAATTTTAGGAACCATCTTAATGGTGTGGGTCAATTTCGAGGATCATTTGTGATAAAAACTCATAAATCTTGTGGGGCCTATTTACTTGCCACATCAATATTTAATAGAATTGTGACTGAATGACCACATTGATCTGCGACACCTATTTTTAGAGGCTACATTGATTGATTTTTAATTTTAGAGATCATCTTGACAGTGATGACCAATTTTAAGGATCATTTGTAATAAAAATCCAAAATAAAATAATAAGTTTCTCCAAAAAAAAAAAAAAGGAGTTGGGAAAGAAAGAAAAAAACAATAACAAATGTCTCCAAATCACAACGTGTTGAATTAGTCTCCCGACCATTTGAATCCCATCCTCAAATTTCAATCAAAATTCGTCAACTTTCCGTCGGATCCCAAATGGGGAAATGGAATTCCGATTCCCCAAAATCTTGATTTCAAATTCTTAGGGATTCCTGATTTTTCATGGTTTGATTCATCTGTGGAAAAAGGTCGATCAGGAGAAGCAGCAATGGCGTGGAACGCGTTCAAGTTATGTACGGCTCTGCGCGCCCTCGGCTACGTGATGGTGCTGGTGGTTGTCGCCATAGTCGGGCTCACCTACTATGCCGTCGTTTTGGTCAATTATTTACCTAGCATCCTTAGCGGAGGCGTCAATTTCGTCATTGCCTTCCCTCTCTTGATCTTTTTCCATTTTCTGGTAATTCCCGTTCCCCCTAAATTTTTATTTATTTTAATCAATTTTCATTCTTTAATTTAATTTAATTTACCTAGAAATTATGAATATGCAAAAATTCGTATATGAATGTGTGATACGTACAAATTTGTGAGAGTTTTTGTATATTAAGCTAGAAGGTTTTGCTTTATGTTTGGATTATTTGATAAAAAAACAGGACGACCCCAAGCGCTTTGCAAGGGTGGGAGAACGTCTATCGTAAGCAGTCTTATTCTTGCTTTGCAAAAAGGTTGTTTCCACGAGGAACGACCTTTCTGTTGCGCCAACCTTTCTATTGGACTATTTGATAAGGGGAAAAAATGGAGCAATGAAAACATAGTAAAATGCTTTGAAATTTGCTATATATGTGTTGGAATCAAAGAGAAGCAATTGGGTAGTAAAGCTAGTGACTTGAGTTTTCTACTTTACAAGCTGGGAAAGTGACATATTTTTTGTTTGACGTTTCTCGGAGATTTTCTTAACTACTTCAGATTAAGGGAAACGTTATTGGGAGAGGATTGTACATTGCTCTGGTCATAGTAAAATGTTTACTTTAGAAATAAAGCTTTGAGTTGGGAAATGTTATTGTTCAACTGTAGTACAACTTATGGTCTTACCAATACCATGCATCATGCATGTGCGGATTGAAGATTGCCTTCGTGCGTGCATATAGTGTTCTCATGCATATGAGTGTAGTAAATTTCTTTGGCTGCAACAATTTAAATGTGACACATTTTACTTGGAAGTTGGAAAAAGGAATTTTAATTCGAGGTTTTAAAGATTTAGTTCCTTTTTCAGTTTTTTGAATTTTCCTATTTTGAACGCTTAAATTGAGAATGGTGATAAATTCAACTTTGCAAATTAGAAAGTATTAAGTTTGGGAAAGTTAATTTGGTTATGTAGTTGGTGATGCTGTTGTGGAGCTACTTTAATGTTGTTCTAACGGATCCTGGGCGCATTCCACCAAATTGGAGGCCTGCAATCGATGAGGAGACAGGTGATGAAGCCCCATTGGTGGGATCAGACCAATCCACCATGGTCAGTGATCCAGCAAATCAAAAAATACGGTTTTGTCGGAAGTGCAACCACTATAAGCCACCTCGTTGCCATCATTGTTCTGTTTGTGAGTACTTTTATTCCAGTTGCCTCTTTTGAAACGTATATCTGGTGTTGGACAAAGAATGAAAGGTTCATTCTTTCCATTTATGTGTTGGTTTTAGGTGGGAGGTGTATATTGAAAATGGACCATCATTGCGTTTGGGTGGTCAACTGTGTTGGTGCACTGAATTACAAGTACTTCCTTCTCTTCTTGGTATGTTACCGCACTATGTTTGTTTAAATCTCTTCAGAGGCACAATTTACCGACTGGCAAGATAAGCAGTAACTACTTGAATTAAACGAGAAATTATTTGATGTATGACTTTGTATCTTTATTACTTTATTGCAGTTTTACACATTTCTTGAGACAACTCTTGTCACCTTATCATTATTCAAGTATTTTATGGCATTTTTTACTGAAGAGGAGATAGCAGGAACATTGGGCACTGTTGCAGCTAGTTTTATCACATTTGGTAAGTTTTTAGATGATCAATTTTCTGAATTATTTTTCAATTTGACATCATCCGTATTTTCTCATATTTGCGATTTCCGTTTTCAGTTTTGAACTTCGCATTTGCTTTGAGTGTTTTTGGCTTCATGATCATGCACCTATCATTGGTGGCGTCCAATACCACCACTATTGAGGTGATGGCTTTTATTATACTGAATATGATTCTATGGCTTATTCTAGTATTTCTTATATGAGATTCTTGATTTCATCAGGCATATGAGAAGAAAGCCACTACTAAATGGCAGTATGACCTTGGTCGGAAGAAAAACTTTGAACAGGTTTGATTGTTTGTTCTGTCTATTTTGTTTTCTTGTTTTTTTTGTGTTTTTTGTTTTTTTGTGGTCGTTGTGTGTGTGTTTAATTTATATTCTAACTAATACTATAAATTCTTAAATTGATTCTTTTGCTAAATTCTGTGTCTTTTATGTAAGACTTCTAATTAATGTCAAACCGTTAATCTTTGATCAGCTGTAACGTCTTATGTGCCTGAGAGTGAGATACACCACCTTATAAGTTATAACATATATTACCTTATTACTGACATGCAACTCCATACGTTCCTTCTGTAATCAGTTCCAGGGCGCACTCACTTGCACATTTTATTAAAAGCAACAGCATTTGCGGGAAAACTAACCAAACTTGTACAGCATTTTGGTAATGCAATATCTGAATCCGGCTTACTTCCATGAGGATGGCCTCCCTATGATCCTCAACAAAACGAAATTACCAGTTTGAAATTAGATCAATTTTGCAAATCCAACCCCCACAATTGACTTCAAAACCCCCATAGATGATCAGAACTGAAAGTTATACTTTGCCTGTAGAGGATAAACAGTGCTGATTTTTCCCCCAAGTTTGTGAAGAATATGTTAGAAAGTTGTACCAAAACCTAACTGAACTAGTTGTCTGATTTGCAGAAGTATACGCTGTTGCATGTAATGTTGAATTTACCATTATTTTGTTAGGTGTTTGGGACGGATATGTGGTACTGGTTCATCCCTGCATATTCGGAGGAGGATTTAAGACGGATACCAGCTCTCCAGGGTATTGATTATCCAACAAGGCCCGAGTTGAATGCACTTCAGCCATTATAAGTATTCATGGTAGCGAAAGGACAATGTTGCAGTTCTCTCTCCTCTTATGCACACGTATACGGGAAGCTGAAATTTGTGTTTCTTTCGTACAAGGCTCTTTGCTCGTCAACACTGCATTGACCTGCATGCACAGGCAGCAGCTCTATCATACTTTTGCGTGGGAGACATAATGGCTGGAAGTTAATTGAGGATTGGCTCAATTGGCGAATTTACGCGCATAGATTCTTTGGTCGATACATTTTTATAGTGATGTAATGTGTGAATTCCACGAGGAACGTGAGCATTTTTCCGTACAACTTGTTCCGTTTGTAATGTCGTGTGCAGGCTTGTTGAATTGATCCTGTGAATTTCTCCACCTTGTACCAATTTCTCCTTAAATCTCTTTGGATTACAGAAAAGAGCAGCATCTAGATTGTCGTTTGAGTTGTGTATGAGATTTCGGATTTTACTGTTTCCTTATGTCTAATTGAAAAATGGCTCTGCTGTGCTCCAAGTCCAATGATTAGTTTGTATGGACATATGACATTTGTTAAATCTATCAAATACCCAAGGAGACTACTAATCCAAGCCTTTTTTTTTAATAATAAAAAAAAACACGATATTTTAATAAATAAACTATAAGCGTACAGGACGTCTACGTATCAAGCAATAAACTCGGAAGAAAAAACTTCAGAACATTTAATCAAGACCCAAAGTCAAGCTCATACAACCAAATCTTGATCATGAGTGATTTGGAATGAATTATTCTGTATAATCAACGAATATAATAAAAACGAAAATATCACTTAGGTATTCCTCCTCACTTATTAGGTTTTAAGTTCGATTCTCGTCAAAGGTGAAATTATTGTTAACCCGTTATGAGGCTAAACTCACGCTTAGCTTTTAGTCTATCGTTTGTTAAAAAAAAAATATAAAAAAAACATAAAAAAAGAAAAAGAAAAAAGGAAATGTGAAAAAGAAAACAATGGGCCTGGGCCGACTGGCCCAAAAGAACAAAACAGAGAACTTTTTGGGCAGATCACGCCATGGCCTAGCGACACGTAACAATGGCGGCAACACTGGTACGGTGACGTTTGGTGACAATACTAGAACCTTCCAGCACATCGATTGAATTCTCTGCGTCTCTATCTTCCGCCATTGGAGTCGGTTGAGCTAGCGCATCAAAACCCAATCAACACAGAGGCACCTGGAAACCCCTTTCATCGAAGCATTCGCTGCTGAGCCGATTAGGGTTTTCTGCGGTTCCGATTCAATTTCCTCCGATTTCTACTTCCTTTCCGACGAGGTACTCATTTCTTAACTTTTTTTTCTTTTTATTTTTTATTGCAGAAAAGCAGTTCACATGAAAAAAATAAAAAATGATCATCCACTATGGTTTAATTGCGATCAGTGAATTAATACGTGATTTGTTGTAAATTGCGATCATTTTCTTGTTGAATTCTGACACGATTTAGGGCTTTACTTTGCGATTTGTATAGGAAAGAAGTTTCTAGATTTAGGGTTCATGTTGCTCGTAGGGAAATGCTTATAGCTTGCTTTACAAAATTATCTGGATTAATCAAATGAATTTCAAATTTTGGTGACTCTGGATTGCAGAAAACACTTCGTCCACTACATGTGTTAAAGTTAGGGGTTGCCCATTTTTTATTTTTTTTTCAGGGATTATAGTAGCTAGAATATGCAGAGAGGCAGAGGTGGACCAGGTGGGAGGGGTCCTTTCTCCGACTTCAATGACCCGTTTTCCGGTTTTGGAGGCTTTGGGGGATTAGGGGGTCAGAGGAGTTTGATTTCTGACTTTTTTGGAGGAAGGGATCCTTTTGATGACCCGTTCTTCACTCGCCCATTTGGAGGTATGTCCCCGTTTGGAGGTATGCCCCCATTTGGAGGGATGTTGGAGTCGAGTGTTTTTGGTCCAAGTGGTGCCAATTTTCCGGATATGCAGCCAAATGGGTTTATTGAGCATCAGGCTCCAGAGCCTAAGAGATCAAGGGGCCCTATCATTGAGGAGATAAACTCTGATAATAAAGACGAAGATGCTGACAATGAGAAAAAGGAAAATCCTCGAAAGCGCAGTGGACCGAGCAATGAACCTTATGTTGAGGATCCTGATGATGAAGTTGAAGGTAGATTATTTTATTTAGTTTATTGCTAGTGGACCTTGGTAATTGTTGAATGTCTTTTTTGAGTCCAAAATATTTAGGGCTACTGTTTCCCCTTTGGTGCAGAGAGGAGCAGCAAGCAATTGCAGCATAGGGACAACTACAGCCGGTCTAATTCTATGCAAGCGCAGCCTCAAGCTCACAGCTACACATTTCAGAGCTCTACCGTCACTTATGGTGGTGCTAATGGCGCATATTTTACATCCTCCAAGACAAGGAGGATGGGGAGTGATGGGGTTAGTAGTTGTGAAATATTCATGGTGTTCCTTTTTTACCCTCGTAGTTCTTTTTCTCATTTCCGCTTTTTGTGTGGGTAGCTGGCTTTTGAAGAAAGCAAGGAAGCTGATAGTACTTCTAGGCAAGCATCTCACAGGGTATCAAGAGGGCTCCACAATAAGGTATTTTATGATGACGTGTGGATTCTTATGGTGATGTCTCTTTTGCCTTTTGGATTCGAATCTTTGGTCATCAATTTCATGACGTCCAGTAGGACACTTACAGTGAGGATTCTTCTTTTAGGGCCATTCAGTTACGAGGAAGCTCAAAACGGATGGTAAGGTGGATACAATGCAGACCTTGCACAATCTTAATGAAGGTATGTGGACCTTATACACGATGCCATGTTTGTGTAACAAGGTTCTTATGAAATTGTTTTAGTATAGAGAGACTAACTTGGAGTATGTGATTGGTTCAATACTAGATGAGCTTTCCGGGTTTGAAGAAGCATGGAAAGGAACTGCTAAGAAACATTTGCCTGGATTGGCTAATAAATTTGGTGGTTATGAAAATATAGGTGAGTTTATATTGTTTACTATTCTGAAATCATGCATTCAGCAATGGTATATCATTTTTGCATTTTGATGTTGGCCATATGTTCTGGGTACAAAACTGGGGAACATATTCGGCGTATGAATACTTGCTGATTTCTACTGCTTTACTTGATTAAACTGTGTGTTTACTGAATATACCACTAAGTGGGTGAGAAAGAATTCCTGGATGAATTCCTATAAAGTTCTTACAGCTTTCTAGTGCCTGTTTGTATATTATTTTCTGTCCCTTTTCAAGAGGTTTTGAGAGTTGCTTGCTTTGTCTCGTTAGTTTGCGTTAGCAACCCGGAATATATTCTGGGATAACGAGTTGTAATTGTGCAAGTGCTACAGGTGCATACTAGTCCATGAACCTATTTGCATATGTTGCTCGTCTGTTCCCTTTTTATGAGGGGAGCTATTTTATGATGTAGTTGAATGGAGGCCAAGGTTAAAAATGAAAAATTATGAACTCTTATTATTGTCACGAACCAACTGGGCCCCGACGTGTTTTTTTCATTTTAACCCTTTGTGGTTTTTTGTTTGTTTCTAGGAGCCGGCAGCAGCGGACATGGTGGGCAGGCTAGTCAGGAAGGTTGGGCGCTTCCATCCAATGAGCGTGTACAGAACCCCGGCAATATGATTCAAGATGCTAGAGACAAGGCAGGAGGATCTTCTCACTCAAACCAGTCTGGTAGTAGGATGAGAGCAGATGTTAAGGACAAGAGTGGCTATTCCCGTGGGAGAGGAAGAGCGTAGATTCGAGCTGGCACAGTGAAAGCCAAATATTATGTGGTCATGGCCGAAGAACATCGGTCCCATTGGTCTCGTGCTTTACCACATAATAGCGTAGTGTTTTGTTGCATATTTTGTGGTCATGGCCGAAGAACATCGGGTGTTGGTAGCGTGCATATGTATACGGTTTAATTTTAATTGATGCTATGTGAGATGGATATGGTTCTGTAGTCTTAATCGAGTCGTATCTGATGCCCTTGAATCTTTTGATTAATTGGGTTCCTTAGTTCGTTGATAACGGAGAATAAACATTCACGGAGTTCCTGCTTCTGGCAAATGAATTATATTCTTTGTTTCGATGTGTATTTTGATGGGAATATATATATAAGGCTTACGGGATCCTCACTCCTGAGCGATGTGAGATCTTACAGGTAAAGCTCCCTAAAAATAAATAAAAAACAAAAAACAAACCAAGAAAAACATATATTCTCCAAGGAATTACAGTGGTACACATGCACTCTCTCAATCTCTCTCCATAAGCTCATATGTCCACCTGAGTACCGAGTCAAGGTTTTCATCTTCGTCGTATGTCGAAAGACATTGTGAACGGCCACGCCACGCCAACAACAACACCCAATGACTAAGCTGGTCAATGCACCAACAAGCCACGCCCCAGCGCACAATATCTCTGTCTTTCTCCCTCACTGCTCTCTATCTTTGATTTGATGACAGCCTAGTCGGTGCTTTCACTTCCTAGACGGCCGAAGCTCAAATGCTCAAATTCAATCCATCGTCGATAAAGCTGAGCCCAATCTCGAAGATGATGAATTTGAGATACCAAGCTTGTTACCTATCTATTGTTTGGTCACAAGGAACATCTAAATGCCTTATGGGATACTACAGTGTTTACCCAATGTTGGAGAATCAAAAAGTTGGTTGGACTCACGCGAATTTTGAAATACAACTCCAAAATTTGGAGGAATTGAATTCCCTATATTTAGATGGCATTTGAATTCCAGGTTGTTAGGGGAATCAGAATAGATTTTTCCTCCCCACTCTCACTTATTTCTAAAATTTCAAGATTGCACTTCGCTTTAGCACAACACCAACCGTTATGCAGTTTAATATTAAATTTAATAACAATTAAAATTAAATTTCATGTGTTTAATATTTGGTGAACGAGGCATTTAACATTTTTTTTTCTATTAATTAGTATATAAAATTTAACCAAAAAATTAGTGTATAAAATAATTATCTTAATTAAAGGCATTTTAGTGATTATATTGATTTCTATTCCGATTCAGGTGAATTAGTAAACAGTTTATATGAAATCTATTCCAATCCTGTTCCAATTCCACAAGGTTTTAATAAACGACTTCATGATGAATTCAATTCTAACACATTTCCATTCCAACTTCTCATTAATTAATGAGAAATTTAATGAAAAGCTCCCGATACTGTTCACTTTAACGAAAAATCACATTTTTACATTAAAAAGTTAATCATAGTACCATTCACTTGACCATTTATTTTGTCATTTTTGTTAAAACTCAAAAATTTCAAGTCGTTTTCATTAGTTTTCCTTTAATTAATTCCTCATATTTTGATTACGAATTAGTAAACGAGCCACTAATTAATTGCAATTGCTCATCGGCTTCATCCTCCTAGGTGGGAGACGAAGACAACGATTTTTTAATTTATTTATAATCTTTTATTTCTTTTTCTATTTAAGTTTTATTAGTTTTAGTTTTTAACTCTTTTAAAAATAATTTTTAATAGTTATTCTATGTGGGACCGTATTATTGGATACTAGGGACCCTAGGGACCCTCTTGCGTGTTACATCAGTACACTACAAATTTTATTTATTTATTTTTGTCGAAACTACACTACAAAAAAATTTAACAAAAAGACAAATGAACGGCCAAATTGATTTGTCAGACTCATTTTTAAGGATCAAATTGATTAATTGAAAATTTCAATGAACATTTTGGTTGATATGTCATCCGTCCAACTTCAGAAACCAATTGTGATAAAAATCATTATTTACTTTTTACTATTTTATGTAATTTTACTTTTTTTTTTATTATTCGACAAAATCACCCTTGTCAATTTTTATCACTTATTTTAGATTAGTTTTGATTTTTTATTTTTTTTTGTTTCATGGACTTTTTTGTGACAGCCCGTCCTAACTTCGTACATATTTGTTATCCTCGAAAATGTGAATGTACGTTTTTACCCTTGAACGTTGGGTTTTATTTTGTTTTGGGCTGTGGTTAGGGGCCCAAAGTTTTGGTTTTGGACCAATTGGATTGGTTCCAAGCAAGTGGGAACCAATTAAGTTAGCTAAGTTTAGTTAGGATCAAGGAACAAAATGCGTTTTTTCGCGAGTCCGATATTTTTTTAAGTATCCAAATGGTTTTCCTTATAATATCGCTATATTTTTTGAAATGGGCTACTCGGAGAAGAACGCCGGAGCTGTAGAAGCTCCGGCCGACTGTAAAACAGGACCCTAGACTCCGATCTAGGTATGAAAATGAAATAGAAGACGAGATGAACGTTTTTATATATTCCGTTTGCCGTGAAACGGTCGGAGGTGTTCGGAAAGTTCGTCGACACCCACGGCCTCGTAGCCGTCGTCGTCGTCGTCGACTCGTCGCCCAATCCCTTTTCTAACCCGCTCGGATTTGATGGATCCGAGAGCCTCGTACCCGCTCGGCTGTAGAGATCGTCCTCGTCGGAGGCCTGGCTGAGGATAGAATGAGGGAGAAGAAGGATCGAGAGAGAGAGAGAGACTGAGAGACAGAACGAGGGAGAAGAAGGATCGAGAGAGAGAGACTGAGAGGACTGACTGAGGGTGAGGACAGAATGAGGGAGAAGAAGGATCGAGAGAGACTGAAGGTGGGTTACGTGTCTGGGTGCGTTGCGTGTGTGTGGGTTACGTGTCTTGGAGGCCTCCATGCTTACACTGACAAGTAGTTCTCTCTCAATCCAACGGCTTGCATTATCTTGGAGGCTTCCATGTTAATTACTTTTTTTTGTGTTAAAAAAATGGTTGATTAACTTGATTTCCACCAATTCCAATGTGTGCATAAACTTTTGGATATTTTAACACTCTCACAAAGTGGATTTGAAAAGAGGGAAGACAAATGTTAAGGAAACTTTTTCAAAAGTGTAATTCTTCATGGTATTTTTTCTCACTTCATGTTTTGGGTACAATGTTTTATAATGTTAGCACGAGAAATAACATTAAATTATGAGGTGACAAAGAGTATATAAAAAATCTCACTTTGAGAGTCTCCTTAGCATCTCTCAAGGGTGAAAACTGAAAAATAAAGCAGGACATTTACAATTTCTATGGCAATCTAATTTTTGTTTGTTTGAAAACTATAGAATAAAAAGGAGTTTAATTATAAAATTAATATAATTATATCTTCTAGGGAAGGTTCAAAACATAATGTACAATGCCCAATACGGTGTGTGTGGGTGGTTTTTGTCCGTATGTGTGTGTGTGTGTGTGTGTCGATTTTGTACTCTTCACAATACACTTACTCTACATATAGAGATGATGAAGATAGTGAAAATTTTGAACCTCATAGGAACTCTATGTGGTACTAAGTCACTCATGTATCTTACCATGCAATGTATAAAGTGTAAAATATTGTACTAATTCATTAGATATAAATGATTTTGGTGTGTTTAAACTTCTTTCATTAATTACTACATATTTTCTACACTCACAATGTTTGACAGCTCGTTATATAATCAACTTAAATCAGTTAAATCCATCATGCAATGCATTTCCTTCCAATTTTTTGTGATAAACTAATAGATAATTGACTAAATAAACATCCTACAAAGTTTCAATGAAAATTTCCAAGTTTTTCTTACAATTTCCGTGGTTTCCATGGAAATTTTATCGATATCGATATTATCCCGATATTTCCATCGATATTTCTGTGTTTTCGGACTACCGATATTTCCGATATTACCGATATTTAATACCTTGGTTAGGATTAGTTAGTTGCACTAGTTGGGTTGTAAACCAATTAGAAGTTAGTTTTTCTAGTTGTTTTAGTGTGTTGGCTGGCAAGGTAAGGACCACACACACAAACACTCTTCTTACTCTCCCGTGGACCCTCTCTCTCGGACTCTCTCACTCTCTCCCTTCGAATAGTACGGACCAACCCCAAAACCCTTGCACGAGTTGCAGATCGAAGGTTTAAAGGACACCATTGTGTTCCTAAAGCTTCCACGAGTACAGTGGTACCATTTTCAGGTAAGGGAACCTTCGAAATCTAGTGAAATCCAAACTCCATTTTTCTGTTACTATTCATGTGGACGTGATTATGAACGTTTCAGGAGGCTACAAGCTTGTAGGAAGCTTTGGGATACTCCTACGAAGCTCGGAGAAGAAGAATCGAAGGATTTGGACGTAAGGAACCCTAGTTTTTCGAATCTTCGATCTTAGCACTATTCATCAACTTTTAAACCCTTAAGTTTTTGTGAATTCTAGGACCACAACGAGCTCAAGGAGGTCCTCACGATGCTCGGAGTGCATCGTTGGTAAGATTTGGTCCACGGGAAGCTCGAATACGAGGTCGCCGGAGTTCGAGGACTTCTCCGACGTGATTTCACGTGATTCGAAGTCTAAAAGAGGTATAACGTGATTCCTTACCTCCTAAGTTTCATTTTGGTGAAAATTGCATAAGAAATGGTGAAGAAACGAGCGAGAATAAGAACTTAGAAAATTTACCCAGTTTCCGGCGCCGACGACAGTCGCCGGAGCTGGAGGTTGAAGACGACGAATATTCCGTCAGTTTTCACAGAATATTCTAACGCCATCAGTTAGTATAGACGGTTACCGTTAGCTATTAACGGAATACTCCTAACGGCGTCGCAGTCCCAGTCCCGTGTGCCAGGCACGTGCCGCGCGTGGGAGGCGAGTCTGGCCATGCCTTGGCAGGTGCGTGAGGGCGCGTGGGTAATCGAAAAATTATTCTAAAAATATGGGGATGATCCTATGGTTGTGTAGATCATTTTGGTATATTCACACACCTCATTTGAGCATTGTATGAGAAGTTATTAGCTAGTTTTGTCAATGTGCTTAAATTAACGTTTTTATAGTTGTTTCTCACATAGGCGAGACCTATCCGGAGGACGAGCGTAGCCAGGCTAGGCACGGGGGCTACGATCCTTCTACTTACCAGTGAGTGGGCTTTTGTTTTCCGTATATACCTATATACTACGTGTTTTTCCCAGAAAGTGCATTTTAAATGCTTTTATAAATGAAATGCCATGCCAATACCTATATACGTCTGAATATGCATCATGAAATGGTTATGCATCATGGAATGGTTATGCATCATAAATTTGTATGCGCATGATTGTTGGTGCGGTGGACGCTCAGGTAAGTTCCAAGTAAGATTATGTGTTGTTAATGAGAAGTTGAGTTATGAAAAGTATGATGAGACGCATTGAGAGCTCATTAACCTGCACCCCGGTGTTAGTGATCCCGCCCAGAGTTAGGGGCTAGTCTTTCACGTGATGTTCACCTCCCGCACCATACGCTCATCTTGGATCCAAGTTAGGTGCACAGTCCTGTCGTATAGACCACTTTCAATGGGTTCGACTCGTAGGTGACCCGCTATTATTCGTACAGTCTTCACGTGATTGTAGCACTAGAGCGTATTGTTTACACCCAGTCCTGTCGTATAGACCAATATAAGTGGGTTCGACTCGTGTGCATGCATGATTTATGAGCTAGAGATCAGCTGACGAGCTGTTGCAGTGGTTATAACATTTGGTATACTTACCTGATGAGTTGATTATTATGGCATGGCATATTATGGCATACTCATGTTTTGGCATATTTATGTTGAGGATTTCAGTACAGTTTGGTATATGTTTATATACTATTTTCTGGGAAAGTATACAGGTTTTACGGCGAGGGGTTATAAAGATTGTTTTTAAAATGGTTTTTGAAAAGATTTGTTTTTGCCCACTCACGCTTTTGTTTTGCGCCCCTCCAGGTTTTAGGTAGCGTTGTTTGATGGCATCCGAGGCAGCTGCAGTGATTCTGACAGACCTTCACTCATGTAGGACCCCTTTGGGGTGTTTTATTTAAGTACTCATTATGTTCGACTGCACCTAGACAAATGATGCTCTGATTGTGTTGAACACTTCTCGAATTTGATCTCAATTTGTTCGTATTTCTTTTATTATTAATGCTTCTGCACTGTGCATATGGTTACGTCACCTTCACGTGACGGCCAGCATGCCTCGATCTCGGTCGGGGTGTGTCATTTTAGTGCAGTTATTTTTTGTGAATCCAAAAATGAGACTCTAGCTTTTTAAGAGAATCTTCAAAGGAGATGCCAAATTTCAAACATAATATTCAAATTCGACAGTTTATGTGACACTTTAACATTTTCAAGATTTTGCTCTTCAACGATATTTAAAATTAAAGTATTATTTTATTATTAAACTATTATAATAAATATTTTAAAACAGAAATATAATAATAAAATTAATAAAATGTATTTAATAATCAAATAAAAAAAGATTTGAATATGCGGTTGATTTTGGCAACATAGGTGAGGGTTGCCAATATATGTCATATTGCAACAAATTTGGTTTTTCAATTGGAAAAGCATTGTTGCTATCTCTCTCTCTCTTCTTTTTTTTATTTTTTATTTTTTTATTTTTTATTTTTTTAACTTTTCGTGTTTGTTTGAATATTTTGATATCTTCTTTAAAGATATTATAATAATAAAGATACAATTTCGATCGTAAGTGCAGAGTTGTGTGAACCAGCCACTAAATTAATCGAGGAGAAGCTCTTCCTCAATCACGAGGAGCCAAATCTTTCTCTGATAAAAAAAAGGGCTTGTCCGGTCCTCCATATGCTTCGTATAGTTTCTTTTTGTTCAAAATTGCTATGATAAAGCTGTGGACAGTAAACCATTCGATCGACTAAGTTCTCTCTTTCTGAGAGTATTTCTCACCTCTCTGTGTGAGTTTTTCATTGTCAGTGTTTCTCCCTAGCCACCGGCCCAAGCTCCGGCGAGGGTCGGTGGCAGTCCTCTGTTTCCTTCCTTCTTCCTCCATTCTTCTGCTTCTCTCTTCCCTCCCCTCAGATTTCCTTCCACTTGCATGTCTCTCATCTCTCCCTCTTCCTCTGTTTTCCCTATTCCTTCCAGTCTCACTTCGGGTTGGATCTTTCCTTCCTTGTTGCTTTCTCTTTCCCGATCTGCAACCTCTTCTCTTCACATCACTCGGTTGTGTTTTCTTTGGAAGGTGTGTAGAGTTTTTACTCGGGTGTTCACACCACCACCTTCCGTTTGCTTGCCTTTATTGGCACTGTTGTCTGTGGATTCTCAACCGGCTTCTTTCTTTGATTGGTTGCGATCGGCATGTGGGTTGTTGCAGGTTGGAGGAGTTTGGCTACTCGCTGGCGGTTCGGGGCGTTGGTTTGTGCTGGCGTGGATGCTCTGCGGTGTTGGAGCACTGGTTTTCTTCATGCATGGGGCTTTGGTTGGTCGGCGTGTTGGACGGCTTGCGTTGGTAACTTTAGACATTTCCGACATTTGAGGGGACTGCAAGGTTCTAGGAAGTTCTGTGGCTTCGTCTATGTGTGTCCGGGGGCCCAAAATTTGTTTTACTGTTTAGGTCCACTGTTTTGTTTTGTACTTAAGTAGTTTGTGGACCTCTTTGTATGTTTGTTTGGCCTTGGGCCCTGGAATATAATATCTAGTTTCCAAAACAAAAAAAAAGGTGACCAGAAAAAAAGAAAAGAATAAAAGTGATAATTTAAAATTTAAACGGTTTTAGGGCTTTTCTCAAGCAGGGAAAATGGCGGTTCTGAGAACCACAACGAACATGATCCTCAGGCACATCTTCCGACCATCCTTGTCATTTCCTTCATCAATCTCTACGATTGTACTCCGCTCCTCCAATGGAGGAACCGGAATCGGAATCGGAATCGGAATCGGCCGTGTCCGCTGCGCCGGGTCGGACGCCGGCGGCAGCGGGAACAAGGTGTCGGCTCGGCTCTCGCAGGTCAACCAGCTCCTGCAAGCGGCCGAGGAGAGAGCTCTATCCGCTGACAAACATCCCCCTCCTAAAATCACGCTAGGTCACTGCCGCTACTCCAATTATGTTTCTATTGATTACTGAATATTTCTGTCTGTTTTGGTGGATTTTCTACTTCTGGTTATCGAAAAACTTGTCTAATCTTAATTTGCAGCATAATATTATGATTATTATTTCGTAATTAATTTATTGCTTCGTGTAATTAGACAGAAAAGGATAGAAATTAGTGCAAAATGATGGTTTTTTCATTCTCTATGTTGTGTTTAAAGTGGTAGAAATTATTTATTAATCGGACTAACGTCGAGGATTCTATCCATTCGACTTGCTATGAGAAATCTAATACCACCAATTGATTTAATCATTCAATTGTGTACTACTTACCATTCTATGAATTTGCATACATTGCCAGGCGAACATGAATTATAGCAACCGAGACTTACTTAACTAGAACAACTCTT
This sequence comes from Cotoneaster glaucophyllus, assembly GCA_036320875.1. NCBI lineage: Eukaryota > Viridiplantae > Streptophyta > Magnoliopsida > Rosales > Rosaceae > Cotoneaster > Cotoneaster glaucophyllus. Next base: position 16,263,003 of record CM070071.1, on the reverse strand, counting down.
GATATCACTTGCCAACAGCCGGGGGCGGTTGATTGCATGTTTTACCGCAATGTTTTAGTGTTTACATTAAACATTCTTCTATTTGATCATTTGTTTTTTTTTCTTTTATGTATGTGTGAAGACCATGTAACTGTTAGTTTTGCCAGAAGTGGAGGGCCTGGAGGGCAGAATGTTAACAAAGGTCTGTGCACGTCTTTGTTTTTGGCCATGGATTGGAGTTTTGTATTCTTTTCTTTTGGTATTACTATTATCCAAGTGTTACTTTTGTTTTGCTATTGATTGGACAGTGAACACCAAGGTGGACATGCGCTTCAATGTAGAAAAGGCGTATTGGCTAAGTGAATGGGTCAGGGAGAGGATTTTGCAAATGGTATGTGGCTGTGAATCCTAATTTCCACGACTTGTGTTCTTACTGTTAAGAAAAATAACAACGTCTTTGTTGGACGAAGGGCAGTATTGATCATTATTATTCCAGTCACTCAAGTAAGATATGCTCAGAAGTCAGAACGCATAAGAGTGGTGGATTTTACTTATATGCATGTAATACATAGGAGTAGGAGGGGTTTTAGATGAGGGAATCCTTTCATGAGATTTTTGAAACGGAAATGAGAAAGAGCTCATATGGTAGTCCCTGCATAATGGCTACCGATATCTCATTAATTTTACTGGACAGTTGTGTAACTTTAGAATATTTCAGTGTCCACAAACTCTTTTGATGTTGGCACGTTTACTTATATTGCACCCAAGGATGCCACTACATGAGCATGTTGAATGTGCGTGCTCTAGAATAGTAACCCCAGCCTCAATAATTTTAATAAACCCATACTGTATGCGTTATTGCCGAGCCTGGTAGCGTAGGCTTGTAACTAAGCAGGGCATTAAAGCGATTGATGGATGATGGAGCCTTGGTCAAGTGAGGCATGGTGTTTGAAATTCTGTTCACCACTCTTGTGAAGTCACTTTAAGCACGCCCTAAGCCCCTCGGGTTAGTAGGGACGCCCCACCCTTACGAGTGGGGTAGAAAACAAACAAACACAAAAATACTGTATGCGCTATATGTTGGTTGGTAGTCTCCTTTTGTTGTGATTAGTTGACCAAACTTTCTTTCTATTGTCTATCTACAATTGTTCATTTTTCTGGTTATTAACAGGAGAAGAATCGGATCAACAAAGATGGGGAGCTTGTGATTTCTTCAACTAAGACTCGGACGCAAAAGTAAACTTCTCTTCTCTTCTCTCCTCTACGTTATCAGATCTGCTTATGTTTTTCCAATGAATTTGGTTTGGTGCAACCATTTTTCTTCAGGGGTAATATTGAAGATGCTCTGGAGAAACTTCAGGTACTAAAAATCAATGCGTATTATTTACGTTTTGTGGGATGATGCGTTATGGCCAGTGCTTTGATGCAAATACATAAGATGATTCACTCAATTATGGGAAATAAAATTGCCTAGATTTTGGCCATTCCCCAAACCGTTGTAATAAATTAGTGAAACAGGCAATTATTGATGCTGCTTCTTATGTCCCACCTCCTCCCTCGGAAGAGCAAAAGAAGAAGATAGCTAAAATGTGAGAGCTCGTTATCATATGTAATTTGTGTGTTCTGAATTGTTTTGGCTCTGATTTTGTTATTGTCTCTCGATTCTGTAGGGCTGCCATTGGGGAACAAAAACGCCTTAAGAGCAAGAAGGTTCTTTCGGACAAAAAGGCATTTAGAAGAAGTCGAGACAGTTGGGACTGACTGACTGTTATCATAGTTGAGAATTTTGTACGTGTTGGAAGTTGGCACGCTCTCTCCTCACTCGCAATCGGGTGGTTTGTCATTCATTAGCTGTTACTACGTCTTTCCTGCACTGCGTCTAAGCAATATTGATCCATGCAGAGGCCGGTGCGGCGGTGCATCGTGTTCGTATGGAGAGAATTCAAGAGCAGACACCTCGCTAAATGTTAGGGAATACGTTGTCCATGACCAGTTGCTACATGGCATTTCAAATCTTTACTTTGTATATGAAATTCAACGCTACCATAAACTGCTCGTTGCATAGATTAAAGACGTGTTTCCGCAAACCCTCAGTTGCTTAAGATTTGCAGCGCGTTATTTCCGCAAAGGCTCGGATATTTTCCAGCTGCCATATGAGAGCTGCCGGTAAATGCTTTGAGAGGGGAGAGCAATATAAACTCGACTCAACGTCTGAATAACACTAGAGAATTTTCGTAAAAGATGATTGGGTCGGTCCAAGAGACAAACTTTGTACACAATTGGGTCCACAGAGACAAAACTATGTACATTTACAGATTAAAAAAAAAAAAACAAATTATGGAAAAAAATTACTATTTCTTGAAGAAAATTACTTTCTGATAACATGTTCTTCCCCGGATCGTTGATCAAAATGTTTAACCCATTTGTTTTCTCCTTTTCCTGACCCCAAATTCCCTCCACTGCTGGACACGTGCGCCATATCCAGACCCTTCCCGACCGGCAAAAAAACCGACCGGACCACGCGCCGCGACCCACAATCCACCACGCTCCGCCACCGGAAGCTCGAAGCATTTCTCGAACTAGCGTTTTTGCACACAAGCACCGCCCCCCGATGGCTGAGCCGCGCCTGCCTTAAAACCCTTGCGAAGTCCTTCCGCTTCGAATCCACTACCAGAAAATCCACCCCCACGAGCCCAGCCATCACCTCCTCCGGCTCCCCCACTAGCACCTCCGCCTCCATCCCCGCCTCCTTCATCGCCGCCGCGTATTCTTCCCTCGACTGCTCGTCTGGCACCACGCACACGTGCCTCCCGCGCGTGTGGCGGCTGGCGATTTCAAGCCCAATGCTCGTGGCGATCACCCCTCCCGAAGACCACGTCTCGACGATGAACTCCGCGTTCCAGCCGGCCGCCATGGCCGAAACAAGCTCCGCCACGCCGGATTCTTGAAAAACCTCGCACTGCGAACAAAACCCCCATCACTAAATTAATTAATTCGCCAAAATGAATGATTAATACGGCATCAAAATTGATTAAAGCAAGAAACTTTTGAATCTTCGAACAAAACCCACATCGCGAAATCAATAAAACCGATCGAATTAATCATTAAAATAACAAAAGACCATGAAATTCAATCAAAAAAGGAACTTTTGGGCTTTGAGGAATGAAAGAATTGCTTACGGATCGGACGGTGTCGATGTAGGCCTTCGTTGCAGTATCAGGGGACCAAATCAGCTTCATTTTCTCTGTCAAATTCCTCTTCTGATTCTTCTGCTTTGCTTTTAATTCTTGCACAAATGGATCAAATGGTTTTTTATTTCTAAATTTTGGAAGAGGCGGGTGCTTTTCTTTGATGGAAAGCTAATAAAAATCTGGGTTCGAGAAACAGTGTGTCCAAGTTTGGGGTTTATATGCGAGAGAAAGCCAGAGGTCCTACAAGGGCTTCTCGTAGACCGTTGACATTGCGCCACTGCCGCGCATGACCAACGTGTTCGATTGCTATTAGTTTCAAGATATGTCTAGCTTTTTATTTTTTTATTTTTTTTATGCACACCAACCTGGTTTTCAGTGTGTTTTCTATTTAGGTGAAATGTACAGGTTGGAGAGTTTGTATTTGTGTTCCAATTTAGTCACATAACCCATTTTTCCTGCCTCAATTCCTCCTAATATTGTGGATTTGAGTAAATACTACACTTGGTCAAAATCAAATCAATTCCCAAAGTTTGGACTTGGTATAAAAGTGTGTTTCAGTAGTTGTTCATATCCATGTATGATCTTACCCAGAGGCGGAGCCATAGTGGGGTCAATGGGGTCGCACGACCTCTTGGAAGCCATGGAAATAACCTTAGAGGTCTCTTGGAGCTGCTGGTGCGACCTCTTGGAGCTGCTGGTGCGACCTCTTGGAGCTGCACGCCACGTGGTCGACGAAATGTCTGAAAGAAGAAGAAAGAGTTCGCTTGCATTTGTTCGTGTAATTGACTGTGCTAGTTTTAAGTTTCTTGGAGCGGAGTTTAGAAGAAAATGGCTGGGAGTACTGATGGAGTGACCGATAAGGTCTACTCAAATGGATTGATTCACCACTCGAGTGATTCTGTTGAGGAAAAGCTTGATGAGCTTCGGCGTCTAATGGGGAAAGCAGAAGGTGATCCACTTCGGATAGTTGGTGTCGGTGCTGGTGCTTGGGGAAGTGTATTTGTTGCTATGTTGCAAGACAGTTATGGTCATTTGAGAGATAAGGTCCTAATAAGAATATGGAGAAGGCCAGGAAGATCTGTGGATAGAGCCACGGCAGAACATTTATTTGAAGTGATCAATTCAAGGGAAGATGTACTGAGGTGATCGGACACTTTTTGCAGATGAGTTACTGAAAGATGGGTTTTGTGTGAATATGATTGACACCCCTCTTTGCCCTATGAAGGTTGTCACAAATTTGCAGGAGGCTGTGTGGGATGATGATATTGTGGTGAATGGGCTGCCATCAACAGAGACTCATGTTGTCTTTGAGGAAATTAGTAGGTACTGGAAAGAGAGAGTAACAATGCCAGTCATCATATCACTTTCTAAAGGTGTTGAGGCTGAACTAGAGCCTGAATCGCGCATAATTACTCCTACTCAAATGATCAATCGAGCAAGTAAGACTGATTCCATACTTTTCTTGAATTGTTGGCAATGCACTGGTAGCTGAGTTTCTAATACCTATTTTTTTCCTTGTGCATTTCTTATTCTTTGTTGTTTTCTATCTGTTTCAACATTTCGGGTGCTCGTTGACGCTGATTTACTAAGTGTGTTATATAATTGTTTTAATGATCCCTGAATTGAGTTGAAGGCCTTGAGATTCTTGGTGGGGGTTTCTTTCTGATTATACAAGTGATCTTTAGTAATTGTTTTATGCAATTAGAGTGGTTCATACTTGATAAAATGGCTGTATTGTTATGATAGATATCCAATCAATTAATTTCTTGGTAAGCTTTTGACCCTGGCTATTCTCTTCTCTTAGTTTAATTTGTACTGTTTTTGCAGTTGGTGTTCCCAATGAGAACATTCTCTACCTTGGAGGACCCAATATTGCCTCCGAGATTTACAACAATGAATATGCTAATGCTCGGATATGTGGAGCTGACAAGTGGAGAAAGCCCTTGGCCAAGTTTTTAAGGCAGCCCCACTTTATAGTGTGGGACAATGGTGACCTTGTTACTCATGAAGTTATGGGTGGCTTAAAGAACGTCTATGCCATTGGAGCTGGTAAGATTTTGTTCTTCACATAAGCTATAATGCTTCGTTTTCAAAATATGAAACCTCGTCGTGGACAATTGTAGCTTGTAATATTGTTTCCGTTATGAATTATGAATGAAAGTACTATGATTTCATTTTTAATATGTTTTTCCATCCTAAATTTTTATTTAGACTTTTACACTAAGATCCCTTGTGGTAAGATTCCTAGCTCCTCCACTAATCTTACCTATGTTTAGTTTTAGTACGTACGATACTGTATTTTATCCACATTTATTTTTAGCTAGATATCGTTAACGATGTTGTAGTGTAACTAAATTCGTTTGTTTCACCTTATCCAAAATAAGAAATAGATGAAAACCTAATGCTACAATGTATCTAGCAGCGGTTGAATTTGTGAGTGAAAATGATGGGTGCGATTGGTTTTATATGCATGAAAACAGAAGAACTCTATGCTTGTACGACACTAAAATGACGTTCCTGTGTCAAATTTCAAATACCATGAGAATATTATATATATATATATATATATATATATATGATTAGATGTTGAACCATGAATTTACATTTATTTTTAATTTCAAAGAGTTGCTAAACCTCAAATTTTAAAACATTTGACCCCAATATAAAAAGGAAAATATACAAGAAGTTGCCTCATCCGTGATGATAAATACTCAGAGTCAGTTATCAAGACAAATTAGAAAATTTAAAAACAAAACAAAGTACACAGATTACAGTTAATCAGGGTTAGTGGTTTTATTAAGTCTATGCATGGCAGCCAAAGTCAAATATGAGAGAGAGGGAGAGAGAGAGGACGCCGTCCCTAAACCGGAGGGTAAGTGGGAAGCACATAAAAACCAATGTCAACGTCCTCCACCTGCCTTTTTTTTTTCTTTTTTTTTTTGGAAATCAGAATATATAACTGGGCAAAGATGTTTGGGTGGTGGTTGCCACGTCATACACATGTGGACCAGTTCTAGGGCTGATGTGGAAGCACAGTCTGGCCTATGTGAAGCTGCTTCCATTCTTCATATGCGTACGCTCATCTTTCTAGGCTATCTCCAATGCACGTAAAAAGTGAAGTTTAATGCTAATTTTTTACTTCAAATTTGACCAAATTTCTCTTTGATACATAAAAAAGAGTATTGTTAGGGAGATTTACTTTGGAAATTAAATTTGCAAATTAAATGATGTGTCATCAATGGAAATGAGCACATCTATCAACGATTAAGTAATAAACTAATCATCAACTTTCATGTCCTTTAGTTTTCAAAATTTAGTCTCTAAATTGAGTCTTCCTAACATTACACCATAAAAAAAAAGTAAAAAATTGGAGTCATACATGTCTCAAGAGTTAAGTGTGAAGTTATATATGACTATGCATTTGACTCCAAATATTATATTTAACTCTTAGTTGTGGAGATGATATAAAACTTAGAGCCAATTTTGACTCCATAATTGACTTTAGGATTTTAACTTTTAACTATTAAATTAAAGATTCCTCACGCTAATACCGTCCAAGCTTAAAAATGGAAATGTATAACTTTGTCACACAGGAGTGGAATTAGTGTTATCTATCTCTAGACATTTTTACAACACTAAACTGTTACAATTATTTTGCCATGCACATATGATTGATTTCTCATTGTAAATGCATGTGAGTCTCATTCTCACACTAATATAAATCAACGATTAAAAGCTAATTACACATCTATTGGGCGACCCTAACATGTTTCTTTGACATGTAATATATATCTATTATATCGAAGAAAAGTACAAATGTTTTTTACACTGTTCTAAAAATCGGCCTAGGCGGTGGTGCCCCGCCCCGATTTTGGGCAAGGAGCGGGGAAAAATTGGCTGGAAGCTAGGCGGCCCTAGGCGGCCGCCTAGGCGCTAGGCGGTGGTGCCCCGCCCCGATTTTGGGCAAGGAGCGGGGAAAAATTGGCTGGAAGCTAGGCGGCCCTAGGCGGGCCTAGGCGGTCCTAGGCGGGGCCTAGGCGGTCCTAGGAGGTCCTAGGCGGCCCTAGGCGGTCCTTTTTTTACATATTTTATATATATATATTTTTTTTTATTAATTGAGTGTTTTTTTTTTGGTTTCATGGTAGTATTCTTATGGAAATGGTGTACCTAATTTGCAAATGATGGATTTACTACAAGTTCATCCAATAGTGAAACGAATTGGAGCATTTTTGAGGGGATACATACAAAGAAAAGAAATAAACTAGATACAACAAGGTTAAATAATTTAGTCTATGTCTAATCCAATACAAAGATCATGATTCATGAACAAGAAGAATTTAGTCTATCATCCAAATCCTCCTCACTATGATTATATGCTTACTATTTTTTAAATGTTGAACTTTTTGGATGTATATAATTTGTGTATTCTTCTACTTCAATTTTTGCATTTTATCATTCTTTTATTATCCATACAAGTATAGTTTTTTTTTAAGGTGTAAATAGACACTTATTTACAAGATATATAATAAATTTACATAAATCCGCCTAGGCCCCTGCCTAGGCCCCGCCTAGCCGCCTAGGCGCTAGGCCCCTGCCCGCCGCCCGACTAGCGCCTAGCGATTTTTAGAACCTTGGTTTTTTTCACATGAACTGTTATGAACTTTATAGTACAAATATTTGTATAAGAAGATAATAATGGACTACAATTTATGGGTACATTTTTTTTTTATTTGTAAGCGTGAAATTGTAAGTTTGAATTATGTGGACGGAATACACGTTGGTGGTTGGTCCAACCATAGGTATATCAGTGCAAAAATATATGTTTTAACTTCGCAATAGAACCATACTTAAATTTATATATTGATGCGAAAAGTCTCCAAAGATTGTTTGAAGTTTCACAAAGGATAATCGTGGCCACATGTAGGGTGAAATTCTCAACTAGCCTCCTCTAGACCTGAAAGGGGTGGATAACCGTAGTTCGCCACCAGTTGTTCCTTTTTTTCCACAAAAGAAAAAAAATAGTTAATTTTACCTATTCAATTCATTTGTTTTCAAACATGGTGTCTGGGTTATCTCTCCGTGCAGATTTTTCTGGCAAGAATAATTCTCTGATGTCAAATCGTTTGAACCAACATAAAGGTGAAGCCGGGGAATTGGAATCAAGGCCACACTTCTAGATGTTTTTTGAACCAAAAAGGGGACTCTTGAAAGTTTGAAACTAGTTCTGTGGGCGTATATAGAAGCATTCTCTGCAAACCTAATTTATTTGTCATTATGCAAGTGGTTATTTACCACAATAGTGAAAGGTGTTGAGTCCTTACATGACGGCGTGAGTTCAAAATCCCGTCGGTGGCTAATCTAACAAAATCTATCATTTGACAACAAAAAAATAATAATATTTGTCTTTATCTTCTCTAGTAATTCTCTCCAGATTTGTTTAAATAGCATTCCACATTTCTTTTAATACTGTCTACAGAGTTCGAACCTAAAACTTCAAACTTACCAATAAAAAAGAAATGTACCCATAAGCTGTAGTAATAAGAAGCAAGCATCCAATATTATCTTCTTATATAAGCATTTGTACTGTTAAAGCATCTCCACCTGTTGGTGGAAGGCAATGTCAATTGGAGAGCAAGGGATTAATATTCACTCTAAACAATAATTGTCTTTGTGCAAGTCCAACCATTTAGGGAAAATGATCCTGGCCGGATCCTTTTCTTGGGGATCCTAAGGATCCCGTGATCGTGACAGTTTATCGTACATCGTGCGGTCAGTTTTCGTTAGGTACTATTTATATTTAATTTTAAAATTTAAATTTTGAAATAATTTCTGACCGCACAATGTACGATGAACGGTCACAATCACGAGATCCCTAGGAAAAGGATCCGGCAAGGATCCTTTTCCCCCGGATCATTTTCCCCATTTAAAATGATTAAAGACAAGTGTAAAAGCGATTACTATTTGATGAGTCCATATTTTACTATATATTTTACCCTAATCTTAGTTATAATTTATTGGTTATTTTGGTAGAATTTTGATACTTTGTTATATATTTCCAATATAGGACATTCGACTTCCTCTGGAGCAAAAAGTGATCAAACGGACGAATTTTGGAGTGATTCCAATTGGAGGATGTTCGTGAGTCTTTGAAGATGATTGTGTCAAAATTCCAGATTTTTCTACCGAGCCGTTTGACCGTGGCGATGTAATTAAGACCCAGCGCACAGCTTTCCCAGATTGACGTTTTTGGACGTTTTGGGTATTTTTTAGTTCAAGATGGCATATTTTGAGGAAGATTCCTTCTGAGGATTTGTAGGGGACGTCTTCAGCTTTCAAAAGAGACCTTTTGGGACCAAATCGGAGTTGATTTGGTCGGTCAAAATTGTGATTTTCTGAGAAGTCCGAATTCTAGTTCAAATAGGAAACCTTTTATTTTCTGTTTTATTATTTTATTAGGTTTCCTAGTTTCATTCTAAGACCTTTTACTAAGAGGATTTTAATTATAGTAGTATAAATAAGGCTTTTTAGCCATTAGGAACGTATGCAACTTTTGGAGGAGCTTTTGTGCACTACTTAGAGGGCTTTTGACGATTTAAGTTTATTTCCAAGGTGTTTTCTATCCTTTGTTTTAATAATATTTTGTTTTATGGTTGTTTGTAACTAATTTACGTTTGCTAGGGCGATGCCTTGAGCCTTAGCATGAATATGTAGTCTTTATTTAATTGCTTATTATATTATACATGCATACTTTGAATTATTAATCACTGTGCTTTAAACTGTCTCTATATCTTAATGCTTAGCTACCATTAGGATGTTTGGATAAGTAATCGAATGCAATTCGATCGGAATGCCACCGGAGGATTGAGTATTGCTTCTTGTGATTGATAGTTGTAATTTCACCTAGGGCGAATGCCACGTCTTAGGGGTTGCATGGTTTTTCAAAGGGTTTTCACAAAGCGTAATGAGTCATGCATGTTTATATTTGATCTGAATGCCACAGACGGATTGCATGTTTGATATACGTTCTAGCTTGAATGCCACAAGTAGAATATGTATTAGGAAAACCTAACCTTCAGAGTTGCATGGGTAATTCATAAGTAATTGGTAAATCTACATATGATTGTTAAGGGGACGGCGAAACCCTAGGCTTTTACAAAGTTGGTTTTCAAAACTCTTGTTCTTTTGTTTTCTTTACTTTGTCAATTTATTTAATTGTTTTTAATTAAATTCGTTTTAATATTTTAGGTTATAAAATCAACATGTTCCCAATTTTTGTTTTCAAATAATTAATTAAGATTTGGTTTTAGCATAGATTATTCATTCAATCCCTGTGGAAAACGACCTTGCTTGAGCTGCTATACTACGACAACCTTGTACTCTTGCAAGTATTTTTAAGTGTTTTTATCCCTACTTTTGTAGGTGGTGAAAATCCTATCACTATTCACAAATATATTTTTTAATTTTTTTGGTCTTTTCTTCGAACTGCCCTCTCATTTTCCACCGGTTCTGTGGGCAAATATGCAAATATGCAAATATCACCCAATTTCTAGGATAATTAGGGATGGATGGATATGCTCTAAAGTTGATGGCGGTTTATTTCGATATAATATTATGATTAATGCAAAGTCGGTTGCCGTTGCCACCCAATAACAATAATTAGGGAAACTTTCCTCCAAATTTATGAATAAACAATTATTAGATGACCAACATGGATTAGCATATATTGATTTGATGCCACTCTTTTACTTGCACCACAAACAATGCGATACAAAGATTCCTCTAAGCACCCAAATAAATAAAAATAAAACCTTATTTAAGGAAGCCAATTCATGAATATGATCTCAATTTTTTAATTAAAAATAAAAATACCTTCTAATGATAATTTTTTTTTCCAGAACAAACGATAGTACACTAAGGAGGTGCAGGAGTGTGCTAAACCTTATAATGGACTTGCTATAATAATATAGTTTAACTTCGCCTTTAGCGAGAATCGAACCTAAGACTTTTCACTTACAATTGAAAAAGAATATCACTAATACTAAGTGGCATGATAAATCTAATTAACCTTCTGTTTTTTATTTATTTTCTATCCGGCCTCTTTTTGAAATTGTAACTATTAATTAATCAGTCAAACCACATATACATTCGATATGGATTGTGGTATTTTGGTGTATGAATGCATGTATGGTTGTCTAGTTAGCATGGATTATCCTCCAAGTCATCTGCTATGAAACAATATCCAGTCAAATCTTTTGGGTTTAGTCAGTCTCCAAATATCCAGAATTTAAAAAAAAGGGTCAAGTTTTATAAAATGAAAAAATAGAAAACGTACTGAAACCAAACCGAAAAAAATCGATCCGAACAAAATCGAAAGAAAATCGAACCGAACCGAAGTTTCGTTTTGGTTTCGACTTTGGCAAAAAACTGAACCGAATGAACCCGAACCTATCCGAGTAGAAAGGGTGTTGGCGCTGTAGTTGGTAATCATTTTGGTGAATACAATACAAGGGGCTGTGGCAATGCCTGGTCCAAGCCTTGTCTCTGATACGACCATTGAATTATATGCGTTGAAGGTGGGGTTAGAATTGGCGACTGACGCAAATCTGCTTCCCCTTGTGATTCGCAAGCGGTTGTCCAGCTGATTTTACAGGAAGGGGAGTGTTTGGCAGCGGAAGAAAATTATGAGGAGGAGGTATGGCTGTCATTTGGTGTTGTATTAAATTTCAAGGGGTGCTAATGGATTGTATCAATGATGCAATTGTACTAGTTTGAGAGTTCGATTCTTTTCTTCTTTTGGAGTTTTTTCCATGTGGTTTTATCGGGGGAGGTTTTTTCAGAGGCCTTTTCTTGAGCATGCCCCAATCATATTAATGGACCTTTCGATTGGTGTTTTGCTTGACATGAATTCTGTCTTTTCCCCTAAAACAGATGTATTGATTGATAGTGGTCTTTTATTTATTTTATTACTAAATTTAACAATTTGATGTGTGTTTGTCACTTAGTATTACAGTTTAGTATTTTTCTTCATCACTTGTAAGTGAGAGGTTGCATGTTTGAATTTCATAGATGGTGAGTTCGATATCATAGTATCAAAAAATAATTCAAAAGGAGAGTTTAACTAATGATGACACTTATAAAGTATTGTATAATATATAGTAGAAGGACTCTAGTTAGGGTACAAATATCCCAATTTTGGTAAGTTTAGAATTCTATTCACACAAATCATGAAAACAGAAAATAATAAGATAAATTTTTGCATTTTCCATTGGGGGAATGCACGCATCCCATTATTTGTGAATAACGTATAATATCATAAGTTCATATCCGAATGAACAAATGATCTTCTATTTAAATGTATTTTTGTAAGAGTGTGATATTCAAATGCCAACAAGATCCCCTCCGGATCCTTTTGGTGAGGATCTTGGGGAGAGGATATTGGAGATTCGTAAATGGTGTCCGTTCATCGTACATGTACGGTCAGTTTTTGTTAGGTACTATTTGTATTTAATTTTAAATAAAAATATTTAAAATTTTGGTTGTACGATTTACGATTCACGGGTATGATTCACGGATCTCTGGAATCCTCACAAAGAGGATCTGGATTCATTCAAATGAACATTAAAAACTAAGCGGTTCTTATTATAAAACATATGAAATGAAAATACATTATTTTAAAGAACGGGAGATATGTATTTCCCCATGAGAAGATGCAAGTGTTATATCTAGTTAGTCATGGGCTTATTTTTTTGACAAGAAACGATAGTGTGGTATTTCATTAATCAACACAAAGAAATACAAGGATGTTATTGGGTACATAGCTTCAATGACCAATATATTGATCTTGAGTGAATTTGCACAAACTGATAAATAAGAGTAAACCCTAGTAGACTACCACAAGCACGAAACCCGCAACCCAAAACCCTCACGAGTCACGTCACGTGATCCCAAAATCCCAATCCACACCCGGCGCCTCCCGCTGCACCTACAAACACATTCCCTTCCTCATTCAGGACTTTCATCGAACACCTTCAACTCATTCAACCTATACATTACAAACAACCGCCTTTTAACTACACGTGGCGCGAACCCAACACGCCCACAATCACACGCGTCCCCACCAAGCAATCTTCGCTTTGCCACCGCCTCCATAGCCTCCATAGCTCCCTCCCTCCACCTTCGTCATTACTCCTTCTCCTTACCCAAACTTACAGTAACCAAGAATGCAGCGTCTCAAACTCCCCCTGCAGTTCCCCAAATCCATTTCCTGCAGTTACAGAGCCCTCCACGACAAAACCCAGTTGGACAGCGCTGGGTCGCTGGCCTCCGTCCTCAAGTCGAGGGCGGTGGTCCGGTTCCGGGGTCCGGACACGGTCAAATTCCTTCAGGGTCTGCTGACCAACGATGTACGGAAGGTCGGAGAACCCATGGATGAGAAGACCTCCACTTTGGCCACCCCCAATTTGTCCTCCGTGTCCGAACGGCCCATGTACGCCGCGCTGCTGACGCCCCAAGGGAGGTTCTTGTACGATTTCTTCTTGTACACTCGGCCCAGGCCCGATACCAAGCTCGATAGGACGGGGTCGGCGGCCGGCCCCGACCCAGATGAGGGGGTGGAGGTGTTCGCGGACGTGGATGCTTGGGTCTTGGATGAGCTATTGAGTACCTTGAAGAAGTGAGTTTTGTATTGGGTTCTGTTTGTTTGCAAGTTTTAAGTGGGAAAAATGGATTTTTTTTGTTTATGAAATTCTGTTTTAATTGAAATGTGGTTGCATATGCGTATTAAAGCTATAAATTTTAATCCATGTTCTACCTTCAACTCGGATAAATTTGGAAGTTGGCCGCCATTTGTTTCCTTCAACATACCTTGAATCTAGCGAGTTATCCAATTCAATCCCAAGCACCATACATATGATTGAAGCCGTTTGGAAATGTCGCTTTAGTTTTAGCATCAAATATTTGCATTTCTTTGGACATTGTGTCATTTTCCTCTTCTTATAGTGCTTCAACTCTGTTATTTCTTTAATGTTTCCTTAACGTTTTTTTATTTCTTTTCATTTTGCAGATACCGTTTGAGGGCTAAGGTTGATATCGAGAATATGGCACAAGAGTTCAAATGCTGGCAGCGTTATGCGGGAAACGTCTCTGAAAAATCCTCCTCTGTGGAAGAACCAGAGGCTGCTAGTGTTGGGTGGGGTGCTGGTGTTGATCATTCAGGCATGTCATCTGCACGCGGGAATGCTCTTGGATGGCAATGGTTTAAGGATCCCAGATTGGATTGCCTTGGTTTCAGAGGGATCTTCCCGTCGGATACAATACGCGAGTTTTTAACCCTTTGCTGCTTTTGAGCTTTGTATGTGGTTTCTGCCTCACAAACCTTGTTGATTAAGCTACTCCTTTTCTTTTCTTTTCTTTTTTTTCCTTTCATTGCAGCACCTTTGGTTGAAGCTGACAAAGAAACAGATGAACAGAATTACCGTCTATGGAGAATAGAAAATGGAGTTGCCGAAGGCTCAACAGAGATCCCAAAAGGTGCATCTTACTTCCTTCTTGATGCTACACTTGAATTTTTAATAAATCCCGAATAATTTCTACGTTATAAAACTCAAATGTTCTTTGTTCATGATTTACTTGGTAAGATTTGGCCTTCATTCTCAGTGATCGGTTCTATTTTGTCCCGGAATTGCCTAGACCCAAGAATATGTAGTGTTGTGTTGTCCCATGTACGTTGTCTTCTGAACGTGTAATTATCATGTCTAGGGGAGGCAATTCCTCTTGAGTATAACCTGGTGGGTCTAAATGCAATTAGCTTTGACAAGGGGTGTTATGTGGGCCAAGAGCTTATAGCTCGTACACACCATCGAGGGGTCATTCGCAAACGCTTGCTTCCTTTAAGATTTCTCGAGGATAGTGGGGAAGGTAATCAGCCTTCCAATTCAACTTTCATAATTTTATTTGTCCAGTATGTCCCCCGAGTCCCAACCCTTAGCTTTCTGTTCTTTCAGAAGCAGAGCAGAACGTTGCTCCTGGCTCCCAAGTGATTGTTAGTGCCACGGGAAAGAAAGTCGGTACTGTCACAACTCAACTCGGGTGTCGTGGGCTGGGTGTCTTGCGTTTGGACGAAGCCTTCAAGAGATCAGGTTCATTGACCATACAAGGACAGAAAGATACGAAGGTTGAAGCTATCAAACCAGATTGGTGGCCTGCTGAATGGCTTCAAGAGCATCAACATCAAAGTGCAGTTGCTTAGAATGATGGTGTTGCCCTTTACAGACTTGTCTGATCCTGCATTTGGTCACCGCGGCGGCAGTAAATGTACTTGTATACATTTATTTTTTTTATTGTTCAAGTAAAATAAAAGAATGTGTTTCGAGAACACGGTGATGTATGTTATAGTTTACTCATTGAAATGACGATACTTGTTTTGATTCCAACTTAGGGTATGAGATTCCAAGGATTGAATACAACACAAAACTCATACACAATTGCTGCTGCACTTCTTCTTCTGTCTTTTCGGATGCTTTTGTTTAACTTTCTGGATCTTTTAAGTTTGACTTAAAACTAAATGAAAATAATAAGTTTGATTGGTTCCTAATCTTGAAACAATCTTGAAACATTTTTTTTCAAATTCCCAATTGTCGGAATCAGATTGCTATAAGGCCAATATCTGATCGTTATGTCAACAATATTTAGTTTTGCTCAGTAATGTCGTATAGATATGTCGTCAACAACAACAATAAAGCCTTATCTCATTAAATGAGGTCGGCTATATGGATATTAGAACGTCATTGCACTCGGTTTTGTGCCCTGTCTTTCGTTAGATCTCTTAAAGAGTTTTTTTCCAAGTCTGCCTAGGTCTTCATACCCTTTTAGCCTTAAGTCTCCATCTCGTAATTGGTCTTAGGTCTTCATACCCCTTTAACCCTAAACCTCTGTCTCGTAATTGCTAGATATGTCATCAAATATTTAATTTTGATCAGTAATTGAGTTTTGATTTTTGATCTATTTAGCCAATTTCTCAAATATATTTGACCTGAAAGAAATTAGCCCCGTGTTTGTTTTTTGGTCCTTCTTAAGAGGATATGACATTCCATGACATAGTATTAGCTGAAGCCGATGATTTTATCAGTTATTATCTCACTGAAAAATTATGCATTACTAATGATGCAACCAGCACCAGACTTTGAACAGTTACCAGAATACATCCCTAAAATGTATGAGAAACCATCGGATAGATACTTCACAGATGGAACAAATGAATCTCAACTCTCCTTTCAATTTCCTGGGGCTTTCACCTCGACGCCGGGCTTTCCACGTAGCTAACGATAGATTACAAGTAATCGCCGGGATGTCATTTAGCTGTTTCGCCGCTAAGGGTGCAACTCCATTGAGGCCTCACTTTCCGGGGTTAACATCTGCAGCAGTTTATTCCACATATGGAAAATGGCAGTGGTATCAGGAACTGGCTTCGAGGTTGTTGAGCTCCTGAATGACTTCCTCCATTGTCGGCCTATTGTCAGGAAGCTCGTGGGTGCACACCAGTGCGATTTTTGCTAGTGCAGCTGCTTCAGGTTCTGAGAAGTTTCCTTTCAGGTTGGCATCGACAAATTCTTCGTATCTGCGTGACTCTGCAGCTGATTGCATTGAACTACTAAGTTGCAGTCTCCCAGATATGACCTGGAGGATGATGACTCCGAATGCGTATATATCACTCTTCTCAGTGAAACGACCAGTGGTGATGTATTCAGGAGCTAGGTATCCCATGGCGGCACTTGTTTTAAGAGTGGAGAAGACAACATCATCAGCGAGCAACTTGGGAAGGCCAGAGTCCAAAATCAATGGGTTAGACTGCTGATCAAGGAGAACCTTCTCAACCGATATGTTTTGGTGGATTATGCCAGGTTTAGTTGCTTCACCGCTGTGCAAATATCCGATACCTGGTCGGAAAAGAACAAACAACATCACAATCAACATACTGGAATATGTACACACGCATGGACGGGTCATTCTAGTGAAGATAACTTACCTTTTGCTATGCCGTTGATGATAGCGACTCTCTTGGACCACTCTAGGACTTCGTTCGTTCCATCTCCTACATCAAGATATTGAGAGAGGTTTCCCTTGGGAATGAAATCATAGATAAGGAAGCATTCACCCCGGCCCCTAGAGCAGCAGAAACCTTTCAGCTTGACAATGTTTTCATGTCTCAGTGAAAATAATAGTTCTAGTCCTTTCAAAAATTCAGATTCTTCAGACTTGCAGCTGGTCACATTAATGCTCCTTACAGCCACAAGAGAACCATCTCTTAGAACTCCTTTGTAGACGGAAGAGAACTTGCTTCTCCCCAATAAATTCACCTCAGAGAAGTATTGGGTTGCAGACTCTACGTCTTCCATGTTGAACCAGTATTTATTCAAATACTCCTGGGAGAGACCAATTCCGTTTCGACCATCAGCCAATGGATCCCATCCGTTAGCGTACTCAAGACTCACAAGTGGAGAGGGACTTCTCCTGTAGAAATCCCTGGCCTGATCAGTGCTAAGACGACCATCAGAAGGATCAGATGTATTCCCAATCTTTTGTTTTCGTTGCCTGTACCGGATAAGGGCTAGAAATACTGCCCCAGCCAAAGTGACAGAGAGGGCAATAACGCCTGCAACAACTGCAGCTTTCGGAAACTTGGTCGATTTTCTGCAATGAGCTTGGTTGCAAGACGCTTGGAAATCTACAGATTCAGGGTTAGCTTTTGGAGTGGAATCAGGTATGTTTGGTCCAAGTGGTAGGCCATGAACATTCACGTTGTCCATGTCAAAAGATGTGCAAGCTCGCAATTTAGAAAATCCAACTCCACATAATCTTGGGTTGTTCTCGCACTGGAATCCTTCTTTTAATCGTTTCAAAGCTTTCATTACAAATTATGGAAATAATCAGAACGGTGAAAATACACAGAAAATGCCAAGCGAAGAAAATAGAAACATCAAACGATTTACGAAAATAAGTGAGGATAGACTGAATAGACATACCAGGAGGGGCAACTCCAGAAAGAGAATTGCTTCGGATATATAGGGCTTCCAAGTATGGGATATCAGCTAGTTTTGCAGGAATTGTACCGAAGAACTTATTGAAGCTCAGATCAAGCCTTTTAAGCACCCCCAAGTTCCCCAAGCTTGCAGGAATTTGACCGGTTAGTTTGTTATACTGCAAAGCAATAACACTTGGCCTCTTTAAGGATCCCATCTGTGTTGGTATATTTCCTGTCAGCTGGTTACAACATAGCTGTAGAACTGCGAAAGACCAAGAAGAAAACAGGAAAAATTATCATATATGGAATGGGATTAAGCCAAGAACAAGTAAATGTAAATGAGCAATTGAAGATGAAACATCGATAGACATAAATCGAAGAATATACACTTGACTTGCAACCAAATCATAACCAGGAAAAACAAACCATCTTTACAATATAAGATGAAAAAAGAAATCAAATAAGACGAGTGAGCTTCATTTCCTGGAAACCAAACACCAATTTCTCCTCGGGAAATGATTTCTGCACACCCCTTTTCTCATTCTGCATTTCTCTGTTTATTTTTCTCCCTTGATCTCAAAGGCCAGACAAAAATCTGAACGAGTGTGCGGAAATCACTTCCCTCTCTTCTTTCGTCGTCTTCTTTTCTTGCTCGTCTAAGGGAGAAAACATGACTATAAAATTCACCCAATTATACTAATTCAAATAGCAGAATTGAACTGATTTTTGACGAAAAATCAAAGCTTTTCACCACTACATTAAGCTGTTTCACCCAGTAATCATCCATTCTTACCTACAAAAAGACGGAAACTCATTTCTCTCAGAAACTGAAACATTTCAGACCAAAAAAAATTACCAACCTTGGAGACTAGTCATGTTCCCAATCTCAGAAGGAATACCCCCAGTTAGATTATTGACGTTGAGATACAGATCAGTGAGCTCAGTGAGATACGAAACTTCTTTAGGAATCTCTCCTGACAAGTTGTTGTAGTGCAGGTACAGACCCGACAAGCACTTAAGCTCCGCCACTGCCGGTGAGATCCGACCCGAGAGACCCTTCCCCACCAAAGAAACATTGGCCACTTTGCGGTGCTCGTTGCAGGCCACGCCTTGGAATGAACCACTACACGGGTCACCTTCTTTGGTCCACGACTTCAAAACCCTGCCTTCCGGGTCCAGAGAGGCCTTCAACTCCATCAGAGCTCCGAGCTCGGCATTCCCACAAACAGGTGGTGGGGTAGAACATGCGAGCAGAATAAACAGAGAAACGAGAAAATGAATCAAACCCATGCGTGATTACGGGTCAAAAACTGGAACTTTGTCCGAAATTCTTGATCTTCAGTGCTCACAGTAGAAACCCATGTTGCTTTTGCTACTAAGTCGGTGAGGTTTTGTGTATTTTTTTGTCAGGTAATGCAGATGTGAGAGAGAGAGAGAGAGAGAGAGAGAGAGAACACAAAGGGATGGTGCAGTATATTCAAAACGGAGAGTGCAATAACTTCCAACTTCAGAGACAGGTTCACATTTGGATTGGGGTTTAGATTTGGGGTTGACAGTTGTCTTTGATGGCTTTGACGATTGGCACGTTTTTGTCATTTGGTCGTCAGCCTCGAGTGCTGTAAAATGGAATAACACAATGGAGTAGTTTTCATTCTTCTGTTGCATGCGCTTTATTTTTAGAGAATGGCAAAGGGTACTACTCTCCAGATTTTATAGCTTATATGGTCCGATTATCATATTTCATTATATAATTACAGGATTTTTTTATTTTTTAAGTGTCCTTTTAGTTGTATAATAGCAACTTTATCATTGCTTATCGCCTTGGAGGTAGACAACTCAATCCACTCCCCCTCTTCAAAACACTCCAGCTCACTCAGGCAATTGGACTCAAGGCAAGCCCGATGGAGAAGTCAAACAATAATCGCCTGATCCAGCACTCTACTTATGTGATGCAATGCTGACGTCATCATAATTATAAAAAATTATAAAACCTAATTAAAAATGTAAAAAATTATATATTTTTTATAAATACATAATCACGTTCTTTCACTTTACACTACATTTCAATATTTTTAAATATTTTAAACCAATTTTTTATTATAATTTGAAATTCGAAATAAAAATATTTTATTATTTTGTAAAATAAAAAAAAATACTATTATTTTAATACGAATTGCATGAGCTATTCAATTTAGGGGTAGAGATGCACTTAGGCAGTTATTGTTCACTACACGAAATTACTGTTCATTTAAAGGGATTGAGTTGCCTATTACCCAGGAGCCTTACTACACTAGAAGTGCTCTAATAATGTGTGTGATGTTGCGCCCCGTGTTTTGGGCACATTGAAAAATTTCTACTCAAATTGAGACTCTCCACGCTTTGTCACCTCAAAGTTTATCGTCAACTTTCGTTCCAGCATTAAAACATTATGTCAAAATATATGAATCTCTTTAGAGTAATGCTAAGTAGACCAATTTTGTAGACTAAATTGCAAACTAGATGATGTGTTACCAATAAAAAATAAGCACGTTAATCAATATTTAAGTGATAATCTAATTATCAACTTGCATGTCATTTAGTTTACAAAAAAAATTCTACAAATTTAGTTTCTCTAACATTACCCATCTCCTAAACATTTCTCTTATTTTTGTTTTTGAAAATTTGAAATATGATGCTTTGTTTTTATTCTTATTTTGTTTTAAGCGACATACTTTTGAAACTTTAGGTACACTATTTAATGTTTGGGGTGTTTCAATATAGATCTAAATTTCATAGGCTTATATGTCTTCAGTGGTTACATACGTGAACATTTTATCTTACTGTTTGACAATCTCATGTTATCACATACCTTATTTTTAGAAATGCTAGCATCTTTTTATTTAAACATTATCGTTCTACCTTCTCGGCATTCCTTCTCATACTATAATATTGTTGGATGGCAAATTTGTCTACTTCTTACATCACTCTCTAGAAATTATATATGCTAAAAATTAACAAACCTCAAAATTGTCTAGTCATTGGCAAGTGGTACTTTACCACAGTGGTGGAAAGATGTTGAATCCTTGCATGACAGCACGGGTTCAAACCTCGTTGGAGACTAATCTAACATCTAATCTAACAAAATATATCGTTTAACAAAAAAAAATTTGTTTAATCATTTAATGTCTATCCAATGAATAAACGAAACAAGTTACTCACTTAAAAACTAAAACTTTGACAAAGTATATTGTAGTTAAATGATTTCTGACTTGGTTGATTTTTCACAGACTTGAACTTCGAAGAGTGATTGACAAAGTTGACATTTCGGATCGTCAAGCAACATTACATGTCAAATAGAAAAGCTAAACGAGAATGTTCAAGTGAGAAGATTGATTGTATCTTCATAGCACAAACATATTACTAACTTTAAGCAACCCAAATTTCAAATTTAGGAATGCTACTTGATCATTAGCACAAATTTTTTTTTTCCTGTCAAAATATATTATAGAGTAATCATTGCATTGGCAGAGCGACTTGGAATTAAATAATAAAGATAGATGTCCACTGCTTTGCTCGATCACTGCCTTATTAGTCAATGAGTGAGAAACCTAATTCACACGACATTGATTTTGCACATGGTTCATGGCCTCATGAGTCATTGGGGTAGACGATTTCATTTTGCTCAGTGTGCCCCATACCATACGTTTGGAAAGTAATTTGGAATTAATATATACGGCAGAAACTTCTTCTGGGATCCAGTTCCATTGTTCACAGGAGTGTGATACTGGATTCGATAGGATTTGCATTTGTATTGATATAATGTCGATATTTAATGACATAGGATGTCGGTAAAGATATGTCAATAAGGTGTTGATATGGACGTCGACATGTTCTCGAAACATGTTGTTGGTATGTTTTGTTATGTTGTCATTATAATTATCAATATGTTGTCTAGTATCTTGCTAAATAAACAATAGAGCGGGTTGGCATTCAAGCATACGCTTCTCGCATTGACTATTTAGTTTTGTGACAACCAGTCTTCAGTTTACTAAAGAAGGTCCTGAATTCAAATTTCTCGAAACTATAGCTGTTGAAAATGCCTATTGGAAGAAGAAAAAAAATAGTTCGGTGATAACGAGATTAAAAGGATGGATTGACACAATTATCGTGAATTTTTCTTCTAAACATGATGCTCTCTCATATTATTGTATATTGTTGTTGATATACAGCCAAATTTTTTTTTTTCAACTTGATTCATATACATTGTACTTAATCAACAGGTCCCATGAACAAATACTTTATACTATCAATTAGTGTTTTTATCTTTGGGTAGATACTTTTCAATTAGTTATAGGACAAATATATCTTTCTTTAACCTTGGATTTCCTTTATGTCTACTATTCTAGTGAAAGAATAGAGAAAATGTGGGACATAGCGAAAAAGAGAGAAGAGATTTGAAAATTTTATGTGGTGTAGTTTTTCACTGCTTTGTGCCTTTATTTAACGTAAACATAGCAAACTTTCTTTTCCTACATGAAATACAAAATCCAATAGGAAAAGTATAGAACATAATCATAAATACAGTCTACTAAGATTTATACAATCACACTCCTAATTAATTAGAACTACAACACCCCTTAAATGTGTAAATACTTAAGTAGATGGCGCATCAGATGGACCAGCTTCCTCCCCCTGAGAAGCGACTAGATTAATGGGAACCACACGCCCTACTTCCCCTCATTTGGAACCATATCACATCTTGAATCTGATGAAATATGATGAATTGAGACGGTATTTTGCAAATACATAATTATCTTGAATATATTAACTATTTTTTTATTTTCCGATCTTCTAGAAGGGACAAAAGAAACATCTTGTTCTTTCTTCAATAATTTCTGATCTCTAGTGGACCTCTCAGTATGATTCAAACCCAGATGAAGTTCTGATCATCTGTCAGATAAAATAGAACGAACGGATCTTGTAGGATTCCCAAGAAATTCTTTGATTTCTTCTGGAAGCAAATGTTTATTCATCTGCTTCTCACGTTTCGTGAATAGCCGAGATATTGAGGAATATCCTAAAAGGCATTTAGGGAATCGGTCTGATTCTATCTCAGTTCGTTCCGTTTGAAGAAAAAAAGGATCCCAAAGAATTGATCTTCCTTTTAGTTGTTGAATTTCTCTTTAATTTGTGCTAGATCTTTATGGATGATGTAGAAGTAGTTGATGAAGTCGTCTCGTCTAGTCGGTACAATGAGTAAACACAAGTCTCAAATAGGGAATGCATATAGGAAGTAAGTTCACAAAACCTAGTTATGGTAAAACCCAAGGTAGGACAAAACCCATAGTATAAGAAAAAAAGTGAGTTATGCAATATGTTAACACTTCTGCGTGATGCAAGTAGGATGTACACAAGAGTATAACCAACTCAGGATGGGTACCTCATCAAAACCTCGTCAGACAACAAAAACCCAATGGGACAAAATGATCTTGATCATAGTGAAAAGAATACATTAAGGTCAATTGAGTATACTTTAGCATACATCCCCTGAGTTTGACAAAACTTCCCTTTAGAACTACAAACATTGTAACTCAAATAATTTATGCATACCAATTTCTTGAAAAAGCTTCTGATAGGTGGACTTCGAAAGTGACTTCGTGAAGAGATAAGCAAGGTTGTCTTGCTAACGGATCTAATTCACTTCAGTCTTCTGATGCTCTTGATGTTGATGTGAAAAGAAAAACTGTGGCGCTATATGTTTTGTGTCGTCTCATTTGATGTATCATTTCTTGATATGGTCAATACAAGCGGCATTATCTTCATAAATTGTTGACATCAATGACTAAAGAAAGTCCGTAAGTGCTTTTAAAATGCTCAACAACTCTCAGCCAGAAGCATTCATGTGTAGCTTCATTAAGGCTAAGAATCTTAGCATGGCTCGATAAAGTCACAACTAAGGTTTGTTTGGTTGACCTCCAAGATATTGCAATGTCCCAACGGTAAAGAGGTAAGCCGTTTGAGAATGTGTCTATGGGTAAGACAAATAACTTGCATCAGCATAACCAACAAGGCAAGAATTGACTCAAGATTGAGCAGGTGGCTACTCCACTCTAGGATGAATAGGGATAGAATAACTCCAAATCCATAGTAACTTTGAGGTGACAAAGGATGTCTTTAACACCATTCAATGTCGGCACATTGTTGTATCTTGCTAAAAGGTTAACGACAAATGAGATGTCTGGTCTAATGCACTGAGCTAAAGTGCCAATTGCATTTAGATATAGAACTTCAGGCTCCAAACCTCTTCTTTATCTCCATTCCATTACGGTGGAAAAGGTCTCGCTTAGCATTTAGTGTTCGGACAACCATAAAAGTACTTGAAGGCTTCACCAATCCTCATTTAAATGTTGCAACACTTTTTAGGTATAGTTCGATTGGTGGACCATAATACCATCTGAATAATGCTCGATTTCTGGACCGAGGAAGTATCGAATTTTCCAAGATCTTTCATCTTAAATTCCGACAAACTGCAACTATCGAAAATATGGAATGTGACTTTTTAATGAACACACATGGGTATATTTCATTATTTGACATATCTCTGACCAATCAAATACTCTCGCAGACGGTTATACCACATCCGCCCATATTGTTTCAACACGTAGGTCTATTTTAATGAGGGAATAGGGAGAAGGTCGGGCACAAAGAGAGCTGAGAAGTTTTTTGGTGTAGTTTCTCATCACTTTGTGCCTTTATTTATGTAAATATAACGGGCTTCTTTGCCCTATAAACAAATCCAATAACAAAGACCTAGAACATAATTCTAGATACAGTTTACTAATATTTACACGATAACACTACTAATTAAATTAAAACCGCAACCTGTAATATATTATATAGTTCGATTCAATATAACCACCTATAATATATTCATCCTCATCTTTAATCCATAGGTGATAGATTTTTGTTGCAAAATAATAGTGTTTTATGTTTATGTAATTGTTTGAATACTTTTTATATTTTATGTATTACGATTTTTTAGGTTTAAGATTTTATAAATATAGTTTGTAATTTAGTAAGTTAGTCCAATGTTGCTATCATTTTGTATGGCAACATTTTTATTTGTTTTTTCATTAGTAAAATAACATCTGTAGTTTCATAATCTATTTGTTTGTATGTTATCATATTCTAATTTTCAATTGTGTGTATGTAATCGAGTTTGAATTTTTGTTGGTTTGTTATGCTCAAGTTGGAATGTTTGGATGTCTCCAATAGTAACTCGTGCTTACGTCTGAACAACAGTCCGACTGTGCATGCATGGTTGTGACAGCCCGTCCCGAATTTGTACTTTCATTATCCTCGAAAATGTAAAAGTACATTTTTACTCTTGAACGTTGGGTTGAATTCTCGTTTTGGGCTAAGTTTCATGGCCCAAATTATTGGTTTTGGACCAATAGAATTGTTTCCTAGTTTATGGGAACCTATTAGTTTAGAATTAGTTAGGGTTTGTAGTAATTTTAGTTTAGGGCCAATTAGGACTTAGAGTTTGATTGTTTTTGGTGATGTGTTAGTGTGAGGACCACACACACATCCCTTAGACCTCTCTCTCTCCCGTGACTCTCTCTCCTCTCTCTCACTCTCGGACTCATTCTCTCCCTCTCTCTGCAAGTGTACGGACCACACCCAAACCAACCCAAAACCTTACAGATCGAGTGATCAGAGACCATAACCACACTCCTCGTGACCTTAAGGTACAGTAGCACCTACTCGATCATGGAAGTTTTGCTTCATTTCAAGGCTTAGAAAGGTATCTTCTCTTCCTCCTAAGTGTTTTGGTTGAGTTTTGACTAAGGTTTAACGTAAGAACACCCCGAAAAATGAATTTCCGAGAAGAGCACTGTTCACCAACTTTTAAACCCGTGATTTTCTGTGAATTCTAGGACCATAGCAAGCTTTAGGAGGTCTTCACGATGCTCGGAGTGCATCGTTGGTGAATTTTGGACGTCGAGAAGCCCAGATACGAAAAGTTACAGAGGTGGCCGGAGTTTCGAACTCTCTCCGACGTGATTTCTTGGGATTCAAGGCTTAAAACAGGTATAACGTTATTCCTTAGGTTCTAAGCTTCATTTTGATACCAATTTCGTGAAAAATGGTTGAAAAATGAAGAAGATACGAAGGTTGGAAGTTTTTCCCAGTTTTCGGCGACGACGACGGTCGCCAGAGTTTGGAGGTAGAAGACGAAGAATATTCCGTCAATTTTGACGGAATATTCTAACGGCGTTAGTTAAATTAAACAGAATATTCTGTATTTTAACGGAATATTCCTGACGGCGTTAGTTGACACTGTCAGTGTGCCAGGCACGTGCCTGGGCTTGGGCCGTGCCTTGGCCGGCACGTGAGGGCGCGTGAGGGATAAAAAATAAATTCTAAAAATATGGGGATGTTCCTGAGGTTGTGTAGATCACTTTGGTATATTCAAATACCCCAATTGAGCATTGTATGAGAAGTTATTTCCTAATTTTGTTTATGTGTTTTAAAATTACGTTAAAACAGTTGTTTCTCACATAGGCGAGACCTATCCGGAGGACGAGTGTAGCCAGGCTAGGCACGGAGGCTACGATCCATCTACTTACCAGTGAGTGGGCTTTTAGTTTTCTGTATATACCTATATACTAAGTATTTTTCCCATAATATGCATTTTAAATGATTTTATCAATGAATTGCCATGCCAATATACTTATGCTATTGAATATGCATTATGAATTGTTTATGCATGATTGTTGGTGCTGCGGGCGCTCAGGTAAGTTCCAGGTAAGTTTATGTGTTGTTAATAAGAAGTTGTATTATGAAGAGTATGATGAGATGCATCGAGAGCTCATTAACCTGCACCCCCGTGTTAGTGCTCCCGCCCAGGGTTAGGGGCATAGTCTTTCATGTGATGTTCACCTCCCGCACCACACGCTCATCTTGGATCCAAGTTAGGTGCACAGTCCTGTCGTATAGACCACTTTCAGTGGGTTCGACTCGTAGGTGACCCGCGATCATTCGCACAGTCTTCACATGATTGTAGCACTAGAGCGTATTGTTTTACACCCAGTCCTGTCGTATAGACCACTATAGGTGGGTTCGACTCGTGTGCAGGCATGATTTATAAGCTAGAGATCAGATGATGAGATATTGCAGTTATTATTACATTTGGAATACTTACCTGATGATTTGATTGGCATGGCATGGCATATTCATGATTTGCTTACATGTTTTGACATGATGATTTCAGATGAGATTTAGTATATGTATATACTATTTTCTGGGAAAGTATACAGGTTTTACGGCGATGGGATATAATTGTTGCTTATGAAATGATTTTTGAAAAGCTTTTTTTTGCCCACTCACGCTTTTGTTTTGCGCCCCTCCAGGTATTAGGTAGCTTTGTTGGTGGCTCACGAGGACATAACGGAGATTCTGACAGACCATCACCTATGTAGGACCACCTTCGGGTGTTATTTAATTAAGTATTTCTTATGCTTGACTGCACCTAGATTATTCACGCTTTGATTGTGTATCCACACTTATTCCTGTTCTAGCACTCTTTGAAGTTTGTTTTTATTCATTCGAAAATCCTCCTATAATATTGCTTCTGCACTGTGCACATGGCTACGTCACCCTCACGTGACGGCCAACATGCCTCGATCTCGGTCGGGGTGTGTCATGGTGGTCTCTAGATTTACGGTAACGTAATTACAATGGTATTTTGCACTGAGAGCGCAACGATGCAACTCGAGGAGAAAAACTTTTATGAGATGTTGCACATGCTTCTTGTATTGTGGTTATCTTTGTTATTACGTAGCTTAATTTGTAATTTGATGAGAATTATAATGTCAGAAAAGAAAAAATAGTTTATATAGTATAACTTAGAGAATTTTTTTGAAATGTCATATGAACTTATTCACATTTTTCAATTTATCATAAGAACTAAAATTTTGAGTGATTTGTTATATTAGTTTTTTGAATCATTAATTTGTCATCTTACCCTAACTCCGCGTTAAGTTTTTCATCCAAAATAAGTTTGTGTTAAGAATTATTTCAAAGTTTTGACCTCCTTTATTTTTTGGGAGCTTTAATAAAAAGGGCTTGAACTAAGTTTATTTTAACCAAAAACCATCCTATAACTTTTTTTAACCAAAAACCATCTCAGAACAAGGTAAAACCCACCAAACCAACAGACAGCTCGACCACCAGCCAGTCACTCATGGGCTCTCCTTTGGCCCTCATCCTCCTCCTCCTCCTCCTCCTCCTCTTCGTCTCGCTGAGTACTACAACTTTCCTTTTTGAATCACCCTATTTCGTTGAGTATTGAAGAAGTTATATCTATTTGAATCTTACCCAGTTTCCGACGACCTCCGAGGCTTTCGAGGCATTTTTCGACCAAACCACAACGAGTTAGCCATCGTGCAAGGTACCATTCTCTTCGTCTCTTCGAGAACTACGATTTTCGTTTTTGAATCACTCGATTTCGTTGAGTATTGACAAAGTTATGAGCGTTTAAAGTTTGTCTAACCCAGTTTCCGGCGACCTCCGAGGCTTTTGAGGCGTTTTTCGGCCAAACTACAACGAGTTAGCTATCGTGCAAGGTACCATTCTCTTTGTCTCTACGAGAACTACAATTTTCGTTTTTGAATCACTTGATTTCATTCAGTATTGACAAAGTTATGAGCGTTTAAAGTTTGTCCAACTTTCCGGCCGAAATATGGTCTTCCCTTCCGTTTAGCTCCGGCGAGCAGCAACCACACCAAGCCCTTTGGGCCATGCACAAACAAACACTGTATCTGGAAAGAAAATGAACATTAACACTGTCGCTGGAAAAACATAACACTGTCGCTGGAAAAATAACACTGTCGCTGGAAAAAATAACACTGTCACTGGAAAAACAACACTGTCGCTGGAAAAACTAACACTGTCGCTGGAAAAACATAACACTGTCGCTGGAAAAATAACACTGTCGGTGAAAAAACTAACACTGTCGCTGGAAAAATAACACTGTCGCTGGAAAAAATAACACTGTCGCTGGAAAAATAACACTGTCGCTGGAAAAAATAACACTGTCGCTGGAAAAACTAACACTGTCGCTGGAAAAAATAACACTGTCGCTGGAAATAAACTAACAGTGCAATGACTTAAATTCCAGAAACAGTGACTTAGATTCCAGAAACAGTGTTACTTAAAATCCAGAAACAATGACTTAAATTCCAGAAACAGTGACTTAACTTATAACATGGTTTTTTATTAAACAAAACTTATAACATGGTTTTTTTATTAAAACTAAAACTTATAATATGATTTTTTATTAGACAAAACTTATAACATGATTTTTTATTAAAACTAAAACTTTTCAAACCCTTTTCATTAATTTTCCTTTATTTTTATACAAAAATATAAGTACACTAGGGGTGCGGAAGTACATTGAATTTGAACTTCTGACAGTCTTTTCCTAAGTTATCTACTTTTATTTGGTATAAATCTAGAAAATTTGACTAGTAGAAAAAACCACGCAAGGGTCGTTTCAAAAATTTATGGTGAAATACTAAAAAAGGACATTAGGCTCACAAACATGAGTTTAATTAATTTCAAGCTATGAGAATTCAACATGATTAATCATGTCCACTGAAAAGCAGTACTCAAAATCTTCCAAATAATCTTGAAAACAAGTTACGTGTGAAGTTAGGGTAAGATGACAAATTAAATTTATATGACAAATCGCTAACAATTGTAGTTCATATGACAAATTGAAAATGACTTAAATTCATATAACATTTCACAAAAAAAAATTTCCTATAATTTAACCTTCAATCATAATCAAGAGAAGGAACTAAAAAAAGTTATGATCACCAAAGAGAATATTGAAGCTGGTTGCAAAACTTTAATAATTAGGTATTTTGAACAGGAACATATATGCCAAAGTCTTGTTTCTCTTATTGTAACGTCATCTTCCATGATCTAACCTTTTAACCTCCACTTAGTATTGTCTCATATATAAATTATGTATGGCTGAGATAAAACATATATATGCTACTTTTATAGTGGTAGTGTTGTCCCTTTTTATGTGTTCTTTTTTCGTGTTTTTTTACTAATATTTTAACACAATGTTCTATGACTTAACTGAGAGATAAATCTATTAATTTTTTTTGTTAGGCATTTATAATTAAAAAAATCTAAAATACAAAGAAATACGCGCCGTATGGAAGTTTGTTTAAAAAAAAAGCGTATGACGGGTCGATCTTTGTGTCCAACTCTCATCTCTCAAACTGTAGCAAAATCCTAACACCATTAACCTTCACTTTTTTTTTCCTGGTTTTTGGTTGACAAGGTGAGCAAAGCTCCCAATTATTTCTCCATGGTTGTAAAGCTATTTTCTCTATAGTATTAAAAATCTCAATTATATGGAAATTTTGGTGTACGTTCTTGTGCAGCATCTAGTTCAACAGATCCACTTCTCGAGAAGTAACAACATACACAAAATCGCAAGTGAGATATAAATTCTCACGATAATCACTTAAAGACTACTACTTTGCCGCCCTATCAGCATGAATTCTCGCCCTACACTTTTTCTTGAAACGGACCTCCTCCATACGCTGCTTGCATATTTCTGTAGTTTTTATATAATTTTTAAATGCCAAATAAAAACGCTAACAGGATTACTTTCAATTAAGTCATAAGAAATATGTCAAAATATTAGTTAGAAGACACGTAAACAGCAGACCTGCAGTCGATAGGGACCGTTGTTGACAAGAAAGTAGTGTCATTTGACTGGGAAATAGATGATGGTGGGGTTTTGCCTTGCAAATCATTCCGCCATTTGCGACATGATTGAATGAGGTCAAAAAAGAAAAATAAAATAAAATAATGGAGAGTAGAGTAGATACCATTCCATTTCTCAAAATTCATATTTTATTTAATCCATTATTTTAATATGTTTTTGCTTTCGGTATTAAATTAAATAATTTGGGTTTTAGGCTTTTGATTATGGCCCATGGGTGGGAAGTCAGGTTTAAAGGTCTGTGCTTAGCCATAAAAAATTAATAAAAATGTTTAGGAAATGGTCTCTCTCTTTCTATATCTTCATGCATAATTGCATTTTTGGAAGGAAAAAAGGGAAAATAACTCATTAAACTTCCTTTGTAGTCACTTCATGATTGACTACGACCTTCTATACTAAAGGGGTGAGGGAGTGGGCTAGCCTCAGAATGAGCTAGTAATAATGTGGTTCAAATTCGTCTGTAGCGAAAATCAAATTTAAAACCTCTCACTTACAAGTAAAAAAAAATATCATTAGACGATAGTACTAAGTGGCTCATTTAGACTTTATGTTGTGTTTCAGAAATTTAATTTTCCATTAATTATGCAAGCTCTGAAAATTCAAATTCAAATTCAAATTGAAATTGGTAACATGTCATAGTCTTCATAAATTATGAGTGCTCTAGGCTTCTGCAGTCTACCCAGTTTGAGATGGAATACGCTTTAATGGTATTTTCTTTCTTTGGGTCAAAAATTGATTTGTATTTTGAACTCCTACATTATATGGTATGCAACTAGACTAGCATAAATTAAGTACGGCTTTTTAGTGAAAATGGTCTTTGAAATTAATATAATTTTTTGATTTGGTCCCTGACATGAAAATCGATAGAAGCGGTTCCTGAGTTTATTTGTCGTAAATCATTTTGATCTTGTCGTGAAAAGTCTGTCAATATCCTCATTAAGTGGAGGGTTGGTTTGACAAAAATACCCTTAAAAAGTGGTCACATGATTGTTCACTGTGACAATTTAACGAGAATATTGTTAAATTTTTCTCAAAAGAACCAAAATGCTAAACAACCTGAGGGGTCACTTTTATCGATTTGTATTGTCAACAAACAAAGTAAAAAGTTATGAAATTCCAAGACCATTTTGATTAAAAATTCAAGGGCAAAAGACTGTTTACTACTCTCATGTTTCGTGGTTTTCAACAGTTAGTACATCAATTTTTTTTCATCCCAGAGTCATACCTAAAGTGTAAATTTTGGGACAGTCTCATACATCCGTTAGTCAAACTGTTAAGTTTTCAGTTAAGTGATGACGTGGTGCCCATGTGGACAATGACTGGGCGCCACATGTCATCCACGTGGAAATTAAAAATAAATTATTTATAAAATAAAATTAATTAATTAATTAACTAATTTAAAAAAAAAAAAAAAAAAAAAAAAACCCTTCTTCCCCAAATCCCACCCGTGCCCAGCCTCCCATCACCCACCCCTTCGTCTTCCCCAAATCCCACGCTCCCAGTTCCCCTTCGTCTTCCCCACCCTCCACCCCCTCCACGGCTCCACTCCTCCATCCCTTTCACCCCTACCCACCGACACCCTTCCTTTCCCTGATACCCACACAGCAGAACCCATTTCATCCCCAATTTTATCAAGACACCCACCACCCAATTTTATCAAGCTCCGCCATTTCCGACGCCAATCTCACCACGCACACCTGAACCCTCCGGTGTTTGAGTCCGACAGCGCCAACCTCTCCCTTCCTCCTCTTCCCCCGTCGTCTGCTCCCTCGACCTCCCCAGCGCCAACCCAGAAGAAGAACAAAAAGAAAAACCCAGAAGAAGAAGAAGAAAAAGGAGGAAGAAGAAGAAAAAAAAAAACTGAATCTGCAACCCAGAAGAAGAAGAAGAAGGAGGAAGAAGAAGGAAAAAAAAAAAAAACCGAATATGCAACCCAGATTCGGAGGAAGAAGAAGAAGAAGAAGAAGAAGAATGAAGAATGAGGAAGAAGAAGAAGAAGAATGAAGAAAAAAAACCGAATCTGCAACCTAGATTCGGAGGAAGAAGAAGAAGAAAACCCAACCCCCAAAACCCAGAAGAAGAAGAAGAAGAAGGAGGAGGAGGAGGAAGAACGCCTTTGTGAAGATAGCGTCCTCAGTGTTTCGGTGGAGGAAGAAGGTGTTTACAAGCCGACGAACAGCGAAACCGGGAAGGCGTACGAGGAAATTATTGAAGTGATTCTGAAACAGTTGGGTGGGCAGCCTCTGAGTGTAGTCGGCACCGCGGATGAGATTTTGGGTGTTCTTAAAAATGAGAGCTTTGAGGATTTTGAGAAGAAAAAGGAGATTCAGAAGTTGTGGAACCCGATAACGGATGAAGTTTTTGATCGGTTGGTTTATATTGGTAGGCAGATCACGGATTACGGAGCTGGGATTGATGCCTTGGATGATGGCGGTGAAGCTGTTGATGACGATGTGGGTGTTGCAGTTCGATTTGAACAGGATGAGGAGGAGGAGAGTAGTGATCTCGATATGGTCATGGAAGATGAGGAACAGGATGGGAATAATGTGGTCATTTCGAGCAAGTCAGGGGCAATGCAAATTGGTGGTGAGATTGATGATGATAATATGCAGGAAGCGGATAATGATGGTTCGAGCCTTCATGTTCAGGACATTGGTGCTTGTTGGCTTCAGAGGAGGATCTTTGAGGCTTACGAGAAAAATATTGATCCAGTTCAATGCCGGCAGCTTTCTGAAGAAGTTCTCCAGATACTTGCCGAAGACGATGACAGGGGAGTTGAAACCAGGCTGTTGATGCACCTTCAGCTTGAAAAAGATGATTTTTTTTTCAAAAACTTTTGGCGGGAAAAAATTGTAGGTACATGGTTGTGGGAAAAAAATTTTGGGCGGGAAAATGTTTTTTTGAACCCCAAAAAAAAAAATCCACGTGGCGCCTAGTCATTGTCCACATGGGCGCCACGTCACAGTTAACGGGAGACTTAACAGTTTGACTAACGGATGTATGAAACTGTCCCAAAATTTACACTTTAGGTATGACTTTGGGACGAAAAAAAATTGATGTACTAAATGTTGAAAACCACGAAACATGAGGGTAGTAAACAGTCTTTTGCCCAAAATTCAAATTACAAATCAAAACGTATAAGTTGAGTTGTACACTATTCTGGGTAATCGAGTCAAGGCCATATGTGGAAGAGTGGGTTGGAAGTTGGGCTACTTGAGCCTAGCTTTTTTTTTGCTTAAAACATGGGCCTATACTTCATATTAACCAAACCAATCGTACTTTAAATCATAAAAGGGATTGGCTGAGGCCCATGTTATGCACGGGATATATAACAAGGAAAAACGAACACTAATCCCAAGCTAGAATTCATTAGCAAACCCTAGAATTCACTAGGATATTGAATAAATTCAAGTTTGGTTGAATAAATAGATGAAAAGATAACAATTCCACACCTAAGAAGTGTATTAATACGTCCATAACATAAAACCAAACCCTACAAGGATAGTAACAAACTACTAAAAGTATCCCTAAAACTTAGAGATGGTTTGGGATAGTAAATGAAGGATTTTGGCCAAAATTCTCGTGACTACTTCATCTCTGGCGATCCTCATTTTTATGTATAAATTGGGTCGACTCTACGACTTGGAGACTTTTGGCTCAAATTGCGTACTATCGACAGAGAGGTGAATTCAAATACGATTCATTTGCAATCAAGGTAAAAACATGTTACGGTAAAATGAATTTCTCATTATAGACGAGTAGTTATCATTAATAATGCTCTTGCAAGATTCAGATTATGTGACAAGTCAATTAATATTTCGAATAAAGTGTGAAGAGAATTGAAATATTAAAATTGCCTAGTGAGACGTGTGAAGATATGAGTCTGGATCCTTGCTGGATCCTCTTTGTGAGAATTATGGGGATCTGTGAATCGTGTCCGTTTATCGTACATCGTGCGGTTAGAAATCATTTTAAATATTTTTATGTAAAAATAAACATAAACAGTACTTGACAAAAATTGATTGCACGATGTACGATGAACAGATACGATTCACGAATTTCTACGATCCTTACCAAAAGAATCCGGAAAATATCCTGTTGGGATCATTTCCCCTCATGATGTGATAATAAAAGTGTGACCGGATCTCTGAGAACAATTATTAAATTAGTTAGTGTCATGCTTATCAGCTTTATGTGTCTTTGCAAGGCAAGTGGTGGATTGAGCTTGCGAATAATGTAATTGTATTGATGGCGATTAGTAACGTGGATTGATCAAGTGAAAGTGTTGTGTGGGTGTAATGTATAATTCTATATTATGAATACAAATAATGAAAACCATGCATGTATTCAAAATTTGAGGTTGACTAGATTGGCATATTATTCTGGTTATTTATTATGTGGGGTTATTTTTTTTTTGACACTCATTTACAGGTTTTTTTTCACTCATTTACTTTGAGGTGTACTATCTACATACATTTTTTTACTTTTCATACATCATTTGTTAATTTCTGTCATTTGATATTCTTTAATTCTTAACCCGACAGTCGAAAATTAGAAGAATGTGTACGAAGTAAAAAAGAGTATGTGAATATCACACCCCTTTACTTTTATTTCACATTACCAAGTCAGTTGTTCTATAGTTAGACAAATTATTGTGTGAGATCCCATATCGCCCAGGGGAGTGGATCCTGTAAGCCTTATATGTATATTCCCATCTCTACCTAGCACGAGACATTTTGGGAGCTCACTGGCTTCGGATTCCATTCCGAAGTTAAGCTAGTTCGCGCGAAAGCAATCCCATGATGGGTGACCCACTGGGAAGTTCTCGTGTGAGTTCCCAGAAATAAAACCGTGAGGGCGTGGTCGGGGCCCAAAGAGGACAATATAGTGCTACGATGGAGTCGAGCTCGGGTTGTGGTGGAGCCCGGGTCGGGATGTGACAATTATTGTAAGATCCCACATCCCCCAGGGGTGTGAATCATGTAAGCCTTATATGTATATTCCCATCTCTACCTAGCACGAGGCCTTTTGGGAGTTCACTGGCTTCGGATTCCATTGGAACTCCGAAATTAAGCGAGTTCGTGCGAGAGTAATCCCAGGATGGGTGACCCACTGGGAAGCTCTCGTGTGAGTTCCCAGAAACAAAATCGTGAGGGCGTGGTTGGGGCCCAAAGAGGACAATATCGTGCTACGGTGGAATCGAGTCCGGGATGTGGTGGGGGCCCGGGCCGGGATGCGACAATTTGGTATCAGAGCCACTCTGCCGTTCGGTGCGAATGTGCCGGCGAGAACGCCGGGTTCCCCTTAAATGGGGTCGATTGTGAGATCCCACATCGACCAACGGAGAGGGGGTGATGTGCCTTATATTTACATGCTCATCTCCCTATAACACGATGCCTTTTGTGAGCTCACTGGCTTCGGGTTCCGTAGGAACTCCGAAGTTAAGCGAGAATGGGCCAGAGCATTCCCAAGATGGGTGACCCATTGGGAAGTTCTGCTCGAGTGAGTTCCCAGAAACAAAACCGTGAGGGCGTGGCCGGGGCCCAAAGCGGATATAATATCGTGCTACGGCGGAATAGAGCCCGAGATGTGGTGAGGGCTCGGGCCGGGATGTCACATATTGACCAGGTGTTGGATTGTCAGGTTGACTCCTTGTTTATTTTGTTATTGTTCATTGGGTGTGATTACGAGCGTTATTTAATATTTTGTGAAGAACTTATATTTTTGTACACATCGACCTTGTGTAC
The DNA here is from genome assembly GCA_036320875.1 of Cotoneaster glaucophyllus. NCBI lineage: Eukaryota > Viridiplantae > Streptophyta > Magnoliopsida > Rosales > Rosaceae > Cotoneaster > Cotoneaster glaucophyllus. The sequence continues at coordinate 16,226,274 of CM070071.1, read as the reverse complement.
TTGTGGTAGTGGACTCCACTTTACCCTAATTAGTTGTTTAGTTATTTTTGTTTTGTTGAATAAACGATATTATCTATACCAAATACGAGGGGGTGAGTTTAGTTTCACAATGAGTTAGCAATAATGTGGTTCAAATTCGTCTTTGGCGAGAATCAAACCTAAAATCTCTTACTTACAAGTGAACAAGAATACAAATAGACATGTTTGGACCCAAAATAATACTTTGGGCCGAGCCCATGATTGTTCTCAATCCAGTAAGAAGTATCAGGAATATTCCCACCTTAAGCTTGGCCCAGTAGAGTTCGGCCGAATCCTATTAGAAGATGGTTTCGCCTGGATAAGGGTGAAGTGGTCGAATCCAGTATCATAAGGCTTATTCAGAAGCTAAGGACGCTTCAAATCACGGGTTGAATCTGAGTGATTAAAGAGCTTGGTTCAGAATCCTATAGGAGTTAGGATTGGTCGAAACCTAATTAGATTGGGTTGAGGAATTCTAGTCCAAGTGAAATTCTAACTTGATCATTGAGGACATTGCTACTATAAATAGAGAAGGGAGTGCATCATTGAAAGCCCCTCCAAATCAACACACAACTGCCTTGCGCAAACTCTCGCTCTATGCGAAACCTCTCAAAGACCTTGAGATTTTTATTTTCCTTTTTCCCTCCAACACACCTTTAGTTTGGATAAACAGCACTGTGGAGGCAACCGACAACATCTTCAGTTTGGGTAAACAGCATTTGAGCCGTAGAATCAGCCGATCGAGGAGCACCTTTAGTTTGGATAAACAACACTGATTCGAGACTGACTGGTTATTTATCCAAGTCTCGACCATCAAGGATTCTGAGTCATTGTTGGAATAGGTCGTCTCATTAGCCTTCTTGGCGAAGTGAGGTGTTGCCATGTTACTACATTTGACATACTGAAAGTCGAATTCGAAATTGAACTCTGCAAAACTAGCAGCCTTGTCTTTAAGCTTTAGAACCCAAAGACCGAGATATGTTTCTTCCTCGGTCGCAATCGCGAGATCAAGAAGTCAGCAGCATGTCCAATGCCACATCAACATTTATTTTACTCTATGACCGAGCTCGGCCGACGAGTTGGCTCTTCTCGCATTTGACCGAAGAATATCTTTATATAAACCAAAATCTTTAGAATATATTAGAATATAAAATATATTTATTATATATATTTACTATTTAAATTTTTTAAAATTTACACATAGTTAACTTATTAAGTATTTGACTTGAGCACCACGTAGGCTAAGTAATTTTTAGAATCAACAATATCGTAATACTAAGAGTAGTTGTTATTTAGCTTTTGAACGTAACGGTACGAACCCACCCAGAAGTTGTCGCAATCCTTATTTTGTTACTCCTGAAACGTCAACACGGCATCATTACACAGCTGGTCCACTATCCGTAAAACGACGCCGCTTTAGCGCTCGCACAATTTCCTTCCCTTTGTTCAAATTCCAAATTCCTTTCCACCCTTGTCATATCTCCGAGAGAAGTTAAAGAGAAAAAAGCCAACCAGCCAGCCAGCCAGCCAGTTTCGCAGAGAGAGAGACCCGAAAACCCGAATCGCGAACCCGGAAAGAATGGGCAAAGATCTGAGCGATGACCAAGTATCGTCGATGAAGGAGGCGTTCACGCTCTTCGACACCGACAACGACGGCAAGATTGCTCCGTCGGAGCTCGGGATCCTAATGCGATCGCTCGGCGGCAACCCGACCCAGGCCCAACTCAAATCCATAGTCGCCGAGGAGAAACTCACCGCCCCCTTCGACTTCCCTCGCTTCCTCGACCTCATGGCCAAGCACATGAAGCCCGAGCCCTTCGATCGCCAGCTCCGCGACGCCTTCAAGGTCCTCGACAAGGACTCAACCGGCTTCGTCTCCGTGTCGGAGCTCCGGCACATCCTCACCAGCATCGGCGAGAAATTGGAGCCGTCCGAGTTCGACGAGTGGATCCGGGAGGTGGATGTCGGGTCCGATGGCAAGATCAAATACGAGGACTTCATTGCCAGAATGGTGGCCAAGTGAGGGACGTAACGAGCGTTTTGCATGGGTGAAAGTGTTTCGTGGAAGTAATTTGGGGGTAATGTATGTCCTTTTCTTAATTTTATGGGAAATTTAGGGTTTGTTTGTTTGGATTTTGTTTGTGATGAACTGAAATTGTCTCCCGTACTTGATAAATTTGAAGGTGTTTGGGATGTAAGTGTTGATGGTTTTACGGAATGTAATCTGGATTTGCTGGATTATTTTGTGCTCTTTGATTTTGTTTTCTGTGGGGAATTTTGCTGTTTTCAGAAAGCGTTGATCTTTCGATTGTGGTTCGATTGCATTTGCATCTCAAGCTCAATGAAATGGTGAGTGAGAAACAATTGAGGCAATGCTCCATCCTCTGTAAATTTATGTCTCGAATACGATCATTTGGTTGTGAATGTAGGATTTAGATGAAGAATTAGACAACTTCATTGTTTTGGTCAGGTGGGGTTTTGTTAACTAGTTCTTCCCATATAAAATTAGGTGTATTCCTTTGGTTTGTCTAGGGTTCATGATCAGTTCGGTACAAGGATTTCCTGGTGAAGGTGACATTGGTTTGTAGGGTAATCTTCTCTTGGCGTAATCTGTCATGTTACGATGTCAGTTATCAAATATTGACCATAGAATAGATTAAAGTTCACTCTGTAAGCATCCAGATTGACAGTCTGCCTATATAACATGTTGAGCCCTCTGGTAAGATCATAAGAGGAGGTTCCCCCCTCTTGTAAGACCGTAAGAGGAGGTTTCTGTCTTTCCTGATTATGTTTCAACGACTGAACTTGATCATCGTTCGGTTGAGACCAAGTGAATAACAGAAGTTATGCTGCTGATGGTACATGTACATGGTGCAATGATATTTGTGTTGGTAAAGTACATTTTGTGCCCTTAATGGATTGCTTGTTGCGCTAGTTTGAATGATCTTGGAGCAGCAATCCCAGTCTTGTGATGAACTGTGGAGGAATAAAGGATTAATGGGTAGCTTAGGAATCAAAATACAAATGTAAGACCTCCAACTGAAGTTTGAAGCTTGATGTAGTTGCTAATGCTAGGGGTGTAACTTGTTTGGTGCCTAGGATTGGAATGGATTGGGTAACTTAGAAAGTTCAAGATATATCGAAGGTAGAGGTGAATGATTTAGAATGGCACGTGAAGGAAACCTAGCCCTTCTAATCAGATAATCTTACCATTTTGGGAGGATTGGAATGTACAAGTTTCGTTATTGAGTAATTCATAATCTATCTTCAAGTCGAACATGACCTTTTCATTTCCTTCTTCAAATGTTATTCATTTCAATCGAATCCTAGACAACAACCATGATGAGGCAGTGTTGTTGAGAGCTTTAACCAATGTACCATACTACCTCATCATGGTTGCTGTCGGGAGCCTTAACTTGACCTCATTAGGAGAGACTTTCGTATCAAGAGGGCATTGCACACCCTTGTCTATGTCTCTCTCCTCACGTGACTGCAAAATTACAGCCGCATAGCAGTTGTTTCGACTCCGCCAATTCTAATGCACAGAGACGAGGGTTGGTTACGATTCTTAAACTTCTCAACAGGCATGGAGCTAGCACATTTGGATCCAGAACCCAATTAACAAGTCTGATTAAATAGAGAGAATAAATATGGCAACAGTGAGACTCAAACTTGATTTTCAAAAAAATTACACAAGCAACAAACAACAATGTCAAGATGTTCCACTTTACACAAGAGGCCTGAGCTTCCGATTACAGTTCAGACTTATGTACAACGGTACCACATGATACGAAAGCAGATGAAGAGCGAATATTTCCCAACTACGTCGCATAACGAATTCAGTGGCTATGGCGTGTTGGTTATTCAAGAATCCACAAGGCAAGGAAACCATCATGTCTTCTTTACTGACGTGGCAAAATTTTGCGTTGCTGACGAGCTGGTCGTCTGAGCTATGAGATTCTGAACTTTCTGGAGCAGGAGGTAGCTGAGTTTCTGCAAATGGATTATCCGGGTTTCCCCTATCATCCTTGGGTGGATCTTCTGGATCTTTTTTCTCGTCTTTTTTCTCATTCTCTTCGCTAGAACTACCACCACCACCTCCCTTTGAAATACCTGGAACCAAGTCAGGTCGAGGTTCCACACCAACACGTCTTAGATGCAGCTGACACAGTGCCAACACCATTTGGATTATAAGGTCTTTTGATCATGCATAAAGCTACTACGAGTAAACCAAATATTAAAAACTAAACGCTTGTAGAAACAAATAGAGAGACCATTTACCTGAAGATGTAAGTTGACTTCATCCGGTCGTGACAGGAATGGAAAATCTCCCCCACTCTTCAACTGTGCTCGCCTTGCGTCAGGATACCTTTCACTAACTTCATCTTTGAGTTGTTGAGGAATCCCACTGTAGTCATTTGTCTTCGTGTATATGTTTCAGGAAGAGTTTTTTTTACAGGTCAGCTTAAATTTATTAAGAAATTGCATAATATTCAGCCAAAATTTTCAAAGTTCTTTAGAGAGCAATGAGTTGGAACCAAGTTAGAACCAAAAGGATGCAATACATAAACAAACACTTGTTTTGAGAGGGATTATTAGAAAATGTATCCATATGCACGAACATAAACCAAACCAGATCCCGAATACATACATCCATTATAGTGATGAATGAATCCGTAAGCAACAGAGGTCCAACTGAAGCAGCATCAGTTGTTAAAGTCAACCTGGAGGCCAGGTCCTCTCTTGAGAGCGTCTCAACCTGAATTATCACAGTTTCAAGTCAGAAATTAGAGCAGCTTGCACAAGCATTCAACTTCTATAAATATTTGTAGTCAATTACCCCAAGGTCCCTGATAGTATTTAACGTTTGTTAAATCAAATCCCTTTGAAGATAACATCGTGCATAGCATACCAAAGCTTAAAATATCATATCATTCATTCCACATGTCAATTTGATAAAATTAATACTTCTAATCATTTGTCAAGATATATTATCAATCAGAAAACAAGAACAATGAATACAATCTTATCTAGACAAGATCCGATACGGAAATTCTTCCAAATGCTTATCACACCCAGAGATTCATGATGTCAAATTTAACAAAGTTTACTTGGTTTTTTTTTTTTTTTTCTTTCATTCAAATTAAAAGTTAAAAAGTAATAGGTAAAGTAGAAAAAATCTGGAAACCATTTTAGGAGTAGTGTGATGAGAAAAAAAAAATGGCGCAAACAAAAGCATCCAATCCCCTAATAGAACAACACAAATTATTCTAAAACCAAAGTGGAGCATGTATCCAAAGCCTAAAGTCAAGAAGAATTACAAATAAATGGAGACGCTGTAATCATGCAGACAGAAGTCAATGAAGTTATCGAGCCACAATGCTGAGCTAACAATAGGCACAAGCTATCTCAATAAGTGAGATGTACAGAAGGTGAGAAGATCTCTAATAAGAAGTAACACGACAGCGGTAATGGGTAGAGTGTAAAGGCCTTCGCAGACTCTACCTGAGAAACAACGAAGTCCACTGAATCTGCTATAAATGGCTCATGGGGGCCATCATGTATTCCGGTCAAGACATATCTTTTCAACAAAAAAGAAGGGGTCCAACAAATGCTGCATAAGACAATACCATAATCAGGTAAGTTAATGTTAAAAGAAAACAAAACTGGAAGCAAATTACTCTCTGAGCCAAAAAAACTAAACAAATGCATCATGCACTTTGTAAAATATAGTATATTATATCCAATCAATAATTTCAAACATTTCGATTAAAAATTGATGATGTTCCAGTATAACGTTTCGTTTCTTAATTTATCTAAAAATCAAACAAAAATAACCATGAGGATGGATGGATCAATAGTCCAATGAATGTAATCCCTTATATTGATACTCCTCCTCATTGGAATGCAGACCAGTCCATGGAAGGGAGAAGATAAGCCAAAGGATCATATGGAGTTTTTTCTTTACAAGTGACATTGCATTAATAATGATGTCACTTTAGCACCTTGAGAGTACAAATTTTTCAAAATCAGATGAGAATAGCCACTTCAGAGGGCAAGTAGATAGTTTCAATCAACTCGACCCCTTCAATCAATTAGGTGAAATGCGCAATACTCCATGGAAGCAAGGATATATTAAAAGGCTAAATACTTATCTCAGTGAATCATAATTTAGGTTATCAACTTGCAATATCAAGAATAAATTGAGCAGGAAAATTGGTGAGCCTTAGTGCACCTTATTGTTATCAGCAAACATTTACAAGGTAAAGCATGAATCTCATTGATGTCAAGCAGTGCCAAAAACCATTATAACCCTTTGCCAGGTCAATGCAACGTCTGAGCACTTATAAAACACCGGAACAAAGATGTCGAAATAAATAGCTTAACTATCAACCTATATCAAAACCACTCATTAAATCTTTACCATCTAATACCTATTTTTGGATTTGACACAACTTTAACAGCATGTGTGTAGCTTTATCAATGTTTAAGGTACAAATACGACAAACATACACGGGAGCCCAAGGCATTGCTGCAGCGAAGCTGCGCGTGTCCAAAAATGTGTTTGATAGTATCAATGATCGAACTCGTCTTGGACGATGCTGAGCAAAAAGTTGAGCCAAGAAGCCCCCAAGGGATGTACCATAGATATGTATCTGTTAGAACGAAATTGATCAGATTACCTTCAAAGACTTTTTTTTTAATTAACTAGAGTCACCACAAATATGAGAAGAGTTTTTAACAGCAATTAAACAATCTCACAGGTTGTTTAAGTTATATATCAAGATATGCACTGTTATGAAACACATTTCTCAGGTAAATGGTGTAAAACTTTCATCAACAGCGTTTTCCTCTTTCTCTGCTCTGATCACTTTTCCCCCATTCGGATACGCATTTCATATACAGAAAATCACCAATTGTTTAATTATATAATCTAAAAACAAAAACAAAATATTTATGGTGCCACGAATGATTTTACTTAAGGGATGGTTAACTATTTCTTTTTTGGACGTAGGGATAGTTTAACTATATTCGACGTAATATGTCTGAAATCCTTTCAATCTGATTGAAATTAAAAGTAATATATCTAGATGATTCATTCAGTGTATATTATTGCCTGTAACAAATTTACTATAAAAACAATGTTATCTCACTATCATTTTATGTGTGTATCTGTGAGGAGGGGCGTGTGAGAAAGGGCAATCAGAAATGAAATATTTTCCATCTTGCACAATCACTGGAAGAGTGTTGATTTGTGAAGCATCTTGCTGACAGTATAACATGAAGGTGCACCTAAATATCATACGTATAATTAAGTAGGGATAAATGGTCATCAATCACTGAAAGCTGTACGCAGCACTTGTGTGTTTCCTAAAGATACTAACTATTTAGAACCTAGAAGCTACTTGTGCATTAAGAAAATGAGAAATTCCTTTAGCACAAGCACTAGAAATACTAAACAAAATTAGATTGACACTGGCAGGAGTAAACTGTAAGTAAGAGGAGTTCTTACGTGATGAACATCAATAGCATCCAAGAATTTCTCGAATGCTAGAATCCACTCATGATGATTCCATACACGTGGAATATCAACAGAAATCACCCGATAACCCTGCATATGTTATAAATTTAGGGTAGTATTAATGTTTAAATCAATTAAGTAGAACTTGAGAAGATTTATCAGCTACAACCATTCAAATTTAGAGGTGTTGGACAGAGAGGGAGCGGCAAAATGAAAAAAGATGGATACATATAGAAGATTTACCAGCTACAGCGGCAGAATGAAAAAAGATGGATACACATAGAAGATTTACCAGCTACAACCATTCAAATCTAGTTAAACAACTGAATTATCCGCTTAAAGAGAATAAAAGGAAATCGGTATCTAGAAATATAAAATTCAAATATACGGAGGAGATCAAACATATACAAAAGACACCCAAAAGTTGCTGATTGTTTGCAACAAAACAACTAAACAGCAAAAAATAAAGCCCAATGGACCATGAAAACTGGAAAGTATAGTCTAAAGTGCCTATGAAGCAAAAGAAAACGAAAACCAAAAACTAATATGCTTTGGGAAGACTTATGTGATAGATACAATGAAGATAACATAAAGGCCAGCCTACAACCTTCATGGACAATGACATGATCTGCTTGTAGCAGACATCAGCTGTCCCTGCTGTTCCAGGAAGACAAATAAGAGGAGGTACTGCTTTCGGGCCAAAATCATAGTATCGCCACTGCTTTGTGCCAATCTGCATACACCGTAATTTCAATGTAAACCCAATGGTCAATAAGTAATGAGAAACAGGCAGACAACTGCTTTATCAACACACACAATTGATTAAACTTGTTAGCTTTGTAGCTGAAACAGACATAGATACATTCATAAGAAGCTCCACATACCACATGCAGAATCTCAATCCACAATTGAACGAATTAGAAAAACCCCACATCAAAATTCACAAACTTGATTCAAACCCACGTCCTAATACAGTTGAAATACAAAACTATGCACGAAAAAAAGGAACTATCTTGCATTTGGGTTTTCTAAAAAAGGTGAGACTAAACCCTAAAGAACAAAAAACCAAGCTGTAAAATGAAACTAATGAAACAAACCCAGAAACAAAATCACAAAAAGAATTGAAAATTGAAAAGGGTAAAGGAGAAGTGGAGGTGAAAAGAAACGTACTGGGATCTTGTGAAGAGGGACCTGGGACTTGAAGTAGATGTAATCTCCGGGCGCCGAGTAGACGCCTTTCATTTCTGGTTTCTATGCCCAAAACCTCCCCATGTCACATACCCATTATTCGATTTGATCTTATCGATCGATCACTCTATTTCTCCCTCTCTCTCGATTTTTCTATTATTTTTCTATGTATTTGCTGGATTGGTTTGCCTCGTTCTTCTTCCGAATTTTCTATGAAATTTTTAATTTGGGGGATTGACCAGCAGAGGGTGAGAGGGAAGTCCACGTGGCCGGGCCCTCACTACGACAGTCCATGACTCAATGGTTCATCAACTGCTTGTCAAAGGTCGTTTAAATGATAGGCATGATTGGTGGTTGTAATGTTTTTTTTTTTGTTTTGGCAAAGTGGTTGTAGACTTGTAGTTTATTTTTGTTTTGGCTTAATAGTTGACTAGCAGAGACCACACATTTTGTGTGTGTGTGAACATCGTTCACCTTCTTCCATGTTCTCCTCAAGCGCAACCGCAATTGCCTACCTCCTCACACGTTCTCCTCAAGTGTAACAGCTTCAGTTCATTCAAACTATCCAAAAATCATCATGATTTCACTTACCTGTATGAAAAAAATGATGGTGGGACAATTTCTCTTAATAATTGCATATTTTTATCTTATGTAAATATTTTGATACAAAATTACTATTTTACCCTCCTTATGTAAATATTGTAGGTTAAAAGTGAGGGCAAAAATAGTAAAAAAGGGATATGATTGTCATTTTGTCAAAAGGTACAAAATTACTATTTTGCCTTCCTCATCTCAACATTGTGTATTCAAAAGTGAGGGGCAAAATTGGAAAAAGTGGGCAAAAAGGTTGACAAGGTGTGTTCTCTTAATATATAGTATAGATTTGCTTCGTGAAATTGTCATTTAGTTTTATTTTATTCTCTGAAATTGGTTTTATCTCATTTTACTTCATGAAACTACCATTTTGCCTCATTAGTGTTAGTTCACCTCATTTTCGTCATTTCCGTCAAATCTAAACTACATATTAATAAAATACTTATTGTTAACCAAAATCTTATAAAATTACCAGTTTAACCTTCTAAATAAAACTGAACATGAATACAAAATATGGGCAAAAATGTATTTTTACACAACCAAAATTTTGCTTTTTTTTTTCAAAGCCTATATGCAATTCTAACATATTTCTAATTAAAAACTAAAAAAAGAAATAAAAAGAATAAAAAATAAATCAAGCCTCTCCCCATTCCCACATTCTCTATCACTCTCTTCCTCTCTCCTTCTAATTCAAAAACAAAAATAAAAAATTTTCATACACACTTTGTGTGTGCCCATATGCTAGTAAATATTAAATTAAAGTGTAGTATGGACAATTTATTTTTGACATAATTCTTTACCTCCAACTTGCCTGCTAAAACAATCCCAATTATATTTTTTGATAACTATAATCAAACTCTTGTCTATGTCTCTTGCAGATTGATACATAGCTGTAGTTGCAGCTATTGGATTCAGTGACTCACTTGAATTGGATTTTGAAACACAACCCAGTAGTTGCTTTTAAAGCACAACCAGACATGACAATTTCTAACACAAAACGGTGACACGACATGAAAATAACGAGTTTTGGGTTGACACGATAACTAATCGGGTCGTTATCGAGTGACCCGTTAAGAACCTATCATGACGAGTATACACGCGATTAACCCATGGGTAACCCGTTTCGACCTGTTAAGAAAAAAAATTATTTGGATAATTTTAAAGTTTAATTACTAAGAAAAGGTATTATACAATACAATAGCCACATGACGGGTTCTTAATGGTTGTACACGCGATTAACTCGTGGGTAACCCGTTTCGGCCCGCTACAATATTTTTTATTGATAATTGTAAAGTTTAATTACTAAGAAAACGTATTATAAAATACAATAACCATATTGTATATATTGTATATTAAATATGTATTATTGTATTTGTCACATCCTGGCCCGGGCCCCCACCACATCCCGGGCTTTACTCCGCCGTAGCACGATATTGTCCGCTTTGGGCCCTAGCCACGCCCTCACGGTTTTGTTTTTGGGAACTCACACGAGAACTTCCTAGTGGATCACCCATCATGGGATTGCTCTTGTGCGAACTCTCTTAACTTCGGAGTTCTGATGGAATCCGAAGCCAGTGAGCTCCCAAAAGGCCTCGTGCTAGGTAAAGATGGGAATATACATTCAAGGCTTACAGGATCCACACCCTAGGTGATGTGGGATCTTACAATCCACCCCCCTTAGGGGCCCGACGTCCTCGTCAGCACACTTCCGGCCAGAGGGGTGTGGATCCTGTAAGCCTTGAATGTGTATTCTCATCTCTACCTAGCACGAGGCCTTTTGGGAGCTCACTGGCTTCGGATTCCATCGGAACTCCGAAGTTAAGCGAGTTCGCACGAGAGCAATCCCATGATGGGTGACCCACTAGGAAGTTCTCGTATGAGTTCCCAGAAACAAAACCGTGAGGGCGTGGCTAGGGCCCAAAGCGGACAATATCGTGCTACGACGGAGTCGAGCCGGGGATGTGTTGGGGGCCCGGGCCGGGATGTGACAATTTGGTATCAGAGCATAAGTTGGGCAGTATTGCATTCATCACACGTGTGATGTGAGCGCTTTTGGTTCTTGAGCCTAAAGCTTGAATCTTGCCACCTCGTCGAATACGAAAAAAGTGTTAGTTTTCCCTAAATTTTGAGTCATTTTGGCGAATACTTATAGACTTAAAGTGAAGAACTTTTCTACCAAGGGAAAGATGTGGATTCGAGACAAGTTGATGGCCCTAAAGCCGGGCTAATGTATCGATGATGGTGTGTCACCAGGGAATTATAAATCAATCCCATTATTATTTTTATGCCATCATTATCGATCTTTTCGAGTTAGGAAACCAAAATTAGTTTTGATTTCTTGGCAGCATCCATTAGCATAACATTTATTTGGGTTCCTACGAAGCTTACTTCGTCTAGATTCCAAGGTAGTTGAGGGCGATGACAAGGTACTAAGGTGGTAGCATTCGGTGAAGGAAATGTTTGTCAGACAGTCACTTATGATTCCCGAAAGTATTAGCCTTCTTAATCACTAGTCATCATTACGGCTTTTCAAGGGAAAGATCGACTTCCGTTTAAGCCGTTCTAAAGTAGATCATTAGTAAATTCCTCTTTTTGGCTCTAGGACATCTTAACCTATACTAGTTTCCAAATTTCTTTTAGTGAGGTACTCGTCATTTTGATGAGTATTTGAATCGAAGTATGAGTTGTATACCTATGATTAGTATGAAACCTTCGAAGCAATGAATATTTCCTTAGAATCATGAAAACCTCTTTCAGGATTAGTTCCTTCTTATTCATTTAAAACCATCTACCTGAGTGGACTTTAGCCTAAAATCGGTCTATGGTGGCGCTACTAATTGACGATATTGTCCGATACCCAGGAACTGTCAACCAATATCCAAAAGGTACGATCTCTGATACCAGACATAGGTGCTAGTATCTGAGAGTGATACCTTATACGGAATGTCGTTTCACAGTTTCGGGGTAACGAATAATATTAAAAATAATATGAACTTGTTAATTAGAGCGTGACCAATAGACTGATTAACAAAGGTTGCTAAAGTCAAAGAAACTAAATTTTGGAAAGCTAGAAGCAAGCCTTGTATTAGGATAGTAAACCCGTAGTTGTTTTCACCTTATTACCTCTCTAGGTAAGCATAACCTCCCCTATTAGTCACCTTTTCAATTACCTTCACTGGTAGACAGTAGAATTGAAGTACGAGTTAATTTCTCACAATTAGAGTGAATGGAATATCGAGAAAGCCATGAAGACCCTTTAGCCGTGATGTGGTAAAAGGAAATATTATGGTACATGTGAGGACGTACATTCAGGCGTCATATTCCAAAGTCTTACCAGAGATATTATCATTGCTTCATTTTTTCATATTACACTAGTTTCCTTACATTTTTTGAGTGATTCACACCATTTGGAAGAGCTTAACTACTAAAGTATCTTTTTGAGGGAACTTTGAACCTTAGGTTTGTACCTAGAATTTAGTCACTTCCTTAAGTGACGATTAAAGCTATTATCCTCTACTTTGAGTTGATGATCTAGCTGACCTATCCTCGTAAATTGAGTTTTCTTCCTTAATTTGCCTATTTTGTAGTAGCCTTTTCGACGAATTTCTTATCTACCTCGGTAGTGAGACCATATTCCTCCGTATCATCTTTGTTTAGATTGGTATTTATCTCAGAAGACGGGATCTTCACAGAAAGTATCCTTTTCTCATTCCAAAAAGAGTTTTGAGAATGAAGGTCGAAATTCTCACAAAGTGTTGTGAGATTTGAGATATTCTTAGTCGTGTCGGGATTATCTACTTTTGGTTGGCGAACTTTCGGTTATAGTGTTCTTCATCACTTTTGGCCGAAAAAGTTGGTTAGTGAGGATGTGGGTTATAAATAAAAATTTATGACAGCTTAAGTGTTGTCTTTCCTCCAAGTATGATTCTTACATTCTTCAATAGCACTGAGAATTTTGAAATCCATGATGACGTCTTCTTAGGGGGTTTTGGCTGTGTATATGCATCATGACAGGGTTTAGCGAGAGAAGGTTGAAACTCTCATCAAGTGTGGTGAATTTCGAGACATATTTGATTTTTGTCAACTTTATCGACAATTTGTCAGCGACCTTTCGATTATAATATTCTTCCTTGCGTACGATCGAGGGATGCTATCGTATATAAAGTTTCTGACAACTAAAGTGTTGTCTCATTTCAACTCTGTTTCACGTCTTTTAATGACGTTGATTATTTTGGAAAATTCATGTTGGTGTGTTCTTCGGAATATCTCAACTGTGCAGAGGTAGCACGACGAAATCTCATTCATATAATTGAACGATGAGAATTGTTGAAAAGAATCATCATATACATAATATGAGATTGACAGTCATTCTTTTCGTTCGATACAGTGATTCTCCTTATTTGAAAATCAGTCGGCACATCTCTATAAGAAAATGTGTCAAATTCTTTATTAACCATAGAGCATTTCAAATACCCTTTTCCTTGAGCATAGCTAAAATGTTGGTAGCAGTGGAGGAAGAACGTAATCAACTCTTATGACTATACTATTGTGGATGCAAATTTCTTCCTCCTTGATCTTGGACAATTTTGCACCTACAAAACAATTAACACCTTAGGTTAAGGCCAAGAGCCTCACGCGCCCACGATGAATGGGGGGGGGGGGGGGGCGCTTTGGCCGAAGAACCTCCGATGCCAAAGTTAGAATTTAGAGAGAAATAGTGTTTAGAGAATTTTGGGATTTTTGCCAAAGTGTTGGAATGAGTTTTTGGTGAAAATAGGAGCCTATTTATAGGATTAGGCTTGTCTCTTTTCCCTCAAGGTGTGGCCGGCCTTCAAGGGGTTTTGTGGTTATGATTTTGGTTTAATTAGTCAATTTATTGGCTAATTAAACCTTAAAGAATAAATTGGTGGTTACAAAATTGATTATTTGCATAAATGGGGTAATAAAATGGAGAAAATAAGAAAGGTGTGGAGCAAGGAAAGGTGGCCGGCCTTCCCTTTGGTTTTTGGGTGAGATGGGTGTTTATTTGGTGATTCATTAGCAATTAATATATTGATTATGAATAAACATATTAATTGGCTAATTAACATAATAAAATGAATGTTTTTTGGGAGGTTATGTAATAATTAGCTAAGATGAGGATGGATGAGATAACTTTGAATTTGTTCACCTCTTTTGGAGTATTTTTGACTTTGCTGAAAAATGATTGTCTGCTGCTCGCGCGTAGAAATCCCTGTGTACCTTAGGGGTAGTTTGGTCATTCTTTACCCAAAAATCTACGTGTCGCCTTGTGATTATTTTTGGCTCCACAAATGCCCCCACACCTGTTGGGTTGCTCGCAGGAAAGGGCAACAGGTGTAGAGATTTTCTCGCTTTAGGAAACTCTGAATTGCTTCCTATTTTGTTGTTGATTCTCTCTTTTAATAGGAAATTAGATCCTTCCAGGAAAGGGAAATAAATTTCTCTCAAAGCCTATTTAAGTCCACCTTAAGTGGGTTATTAAATCAACTTTGGAGAGCGATTTATTCTACCCTACAAGAGAGAGAGAGCTTAGAGGATATTTGTTCCTCCTCATCTAGCAATCTTCTACATCTTGCCCGTGCAAAGGTCCGTCTTTCGTTGATTTCTTCGTCTTCTTCGTGCCGCACCGATGTAAGAAAATTTTAATTTTTCTTGTCTTCTTTTTGGATAGTGCTGTTGCGGGGCAGCCGTCTGGGTGGTGTAACACGTCGGCTGGCAGGGGCTAGGAGTCGGTTTGGCATGGGTCGAGGAGGTGTTGTGGCAAGGGCCACTGCTTGGGTTGCTTGGCTTGGCTAAAGCCAAGAGCAGCTTGAGCGGCTAGGGCCGCGAACTGAGGCGCTGGGGCGCAGTGCTAGGGTAGTCGCATGGCTCATAACCTTTAGGCTCTTGGACCTGACGAGGACCAAGCTGGCGATTGAGAGAAATGAGAAGGTCGCGGGCTTCATGGGCTGCTGGAATGCTGGGCATGCAGACCTCCTGCCTGCTAGAATGTTGGGTTGAGCTCCTCTACTGAGTACTGTGAATGGGGTTAGCTGCTTAGTCCTTTTTGTCGGGAGAAAAGTAGGCTGCTCCTGAGAAAGGAAGTAAAGAGGACCAAGGCGGATAAATTGGCTTGTCTGAACGCTGTTGTGTAGCCTATTATGAATGAAGATGGAAAGAAGAGATCTTCCCGCTTGCTCAAGAGATGCCGGTTGGGAAAAACTGAAGACTTCATCCGCTGCTTGTGAGGGTCCGCCTGCTGCCGAGAGGTCTGTGATTTACATGACTTCTTCCAATAGGAAGAGAAATGAGGCTGCTAGATCTGAGCATGTGGCGCTGGCCATATCGAGAATGGCTTGTACGATTGCTGATAGAATTGCTCAATGTAAAGGTCCTTTCATGCCCCATGTGCCGAAGTCTGTACCAAGACGTCCGTTGAGAGCCAAATCCGGTTCACATTTAGAGAAGCTTGCTATTATAAAGAGCAATGAGATGGACTCTGTTGCTAAGGTGGCGCCAAGGTCCACTTCCTCTGCTACCGAGACTGATTCGCCTGCTGCGAAGGAAGAGACTACTTGCGTATGCAGTTGTGAGAAATCTACTAAGCCTGCTTCTAGGGAGGCTGATGAGATCTGTGTGCTCTTGAAACCAGATCTTCTTGAAGACATGGACGCTTGTGCCAAGTTTGTTGATGGCGTTAGAAAGGTTTGCTTGCCCAAGTTCCTTTGCTAAGCATACGACATAATATCGAATGACTGATCTGCTTGCTATGATGCAAATATAGCAAAGCTGCCAAGGAGGTGGCGAAAGACTATGGCAGCTGAAGCTTATTCCTCGACTGAGGAGATTAAGACGTTGGATTCTGAGCTCGTTGCTTTGAAGGAGTCTAATATCTCTACCCGTGCTTCTCTGCCGCTTGAGACCTCTCACCAAGAGATCGTTGACTTGAAGACTAGGCTTGAATTGGTCCAAGTTAAGTATGAAATTGCAGAGAAGGAGATCAGATGTTACATACCTCAGATTCAAGATTTTGAGGGTGCCGTTTCTAAGCTTCGTTCCGCTGCTTATGCAAAGGATGAAGAGTTGATTGCTGCTTATAATCAAGTGATCCACTTCAAGAGAATCGTCGATAGGCTTGATCCCCAAGTGTTGAAACTTCAAGGTGTACTGAAGATTAACGAAAGTCTGAAGAAGGAAGTGGATGAGCTGCAGCGCGTCCGTGTTGGTCTGCTCGAGGAGAATGAGCAGCTGAAGGGATGTTGGTGCCCAGGCTGGAGAAACCAGGGGTGAAGCCCCGGATGGTGGTGCTGCTGAAGGTGTGGCGACCAAGTAGTCGTTGAGTGTCCAAGCTGCTGAAGAGTAGTCTTTTAGGTAGTCTTTAGGATTTTCTTTGCTTCCCTTATTGCTTTTTGCTTTGCTTGAACTCATTCAGTCTTTGCTAGTTGTTTATCAATTTTGCTAGAAAATTAAATAAACTTGCTTCCTTCGCTTTTCTTCATCTTCGTTTCTTTTGTTCATGCTCTAACCTTTAGACTTTATAGACCAGTGGCAGGCGTGCTACTTTTTTTATAAGCAGACAGGCCGCGTAGCCTATGCAGCATTAGGTGTTGGTGTAGAACTTTGCAAAGTTGTTAGCTATAGGGTCGGCAGCCGGACGCCTTGCTTACAAAAGCAGACAAGTCCGCGTGACCACTAGGCGGTTAACCTCGGCTTTCTCCAATTCCGTAGGTTGCGTAGCAAGTATCACAACACTTTAGGACTTGGTGTAAGTTGTTCCGCTCTTGGCAGAGGTGAAGCTTATCGACTACGTAGCATGTCGGTAGTGGATAAAACTTCGTATATGCATGCTAGCTCGTTTAACCTTTCATAAAAATGTGCAGTTGTTTAAGTCTAGCGTGGCTTTACTGCTCGAAGGGCAAGCCGTAGGCAGTCTTCTAGAAATCGTAGGCTACCTTAGTGCACTCGGTAGCAACTTTAGATTCCCAGGGCAGTTGTCCATCAGATGTACTGCTTAATGTGCCCCCTCCGTTACTAGGGCCCAGTTCCCCGCGGATTAGGCCAAGAGACCCAAAATCCTTCAATTAGCTAAGCCTTGAAAAAGACCATTGTGGCTACTTCTAGGAATCCCGGCGTAAGCCATTGTGCATCTAGTTATACTAGGGCAGCCAGGCTCATCCACGTCTGGATATTCGGAGTGTAAAGTTTATCCTCCCGTTTTAGAGAGTAGACCCATGTGGGTGTCAGGGAATTAGTTTACCCTCTCGCATTGGAGAGCATGGTTAGTCCCTTTGGGGGTGCAATTCCTGCGGTGAGTCTTAAGAAGGGCGCGGTCTTCTTTTGAAGTGCATGAGTGATCAGTTGTTGTAAACATGCAACCAAGCTAAGTTGTGATTACTTCTGAATTCCTCATTGAAAAACGAGTGAAACGAACGAGAACTTAGCTGTAAGGTAGGAACTGCATAACAGCTGGATAGTCCTCGGCTTGTGAGGTGGTGCCCGTCGAACTGCTTAAGTTTTCGGGCTTTGATGTAGCGGGAGATCACACATGGTACTTCCTCAGATTGTAGGCGTTCCACTGCTTTTCGATCTTTTTGTCGTTTCATGGTGGCGAAGGTGTAATTACTCTTGCCGCCTACTTTACTGATCTTGTACGGACCTTCCTAGATGGGATCCATTTTTTTGGAGCCTTCTCTGCGGGCAGTGATGAAGGCTTTTCTTTGGAAAAGATCTCTGGGCTGGAATTGCAGGATCTTGGCCCTTTTGTTGTAGCTGGAGAGGAGTTGTTATTGGTAGGCTGCGATGCGGGTGATGATCTGCTCGCGCTTCTCCTCTGCCAGATCTAAGCTTGTGGCCATCTCTTTGTTGTTCTGCTCAATGCTTGGTAGTAGAGCGATAATACTTGGATTGATGACATTAGGATGAATGATTGCTTCTGAGCCAAATGCCAAAGAGAAAGGAGTTTCATCGGTTGATCATCTTTTGGTGGTGCGATATGCCCATAAACATCCGGGGAGTTCGTCTGGCCATTTTCCCTTCTTGTCGGTGAAGGATTTCTTGAGGCAGTCAAGGATCATCTAGTTGGATGCTTCGACTCTCCTATTGCCTTGAGGATATCTTGGCATGGACATGTGCTGCTTGATGCTATACTTTTGGAAGATCTTCGCCAAATCTTCGTCTGCGAATTACGGGCAGTTGTTGGTGACGATGAACTGAGGGTTGCCAAATCAGCAAATGATGTTCCTCCATACGAAGCGCTCTATGTCCGTCTGAGTCGCGGTCGTCATGGGCTCTGCTTCTACCCATTTGGTGAAGTAGTCGGTTGCCATGATCATCATGCATCTACCCCCAATAGTGGTCGGCATAAGTCTTACCAGGTCGATTGCCCACTGCATGAATGGTCAAGGACTCGTTTGTGGGTGTAGCTCGCTGGTAAGTAGTGCTAGTGCTAGCTTGTAGCGTTGGCAGCTGTCGTAGCGGTCGTACTTTTGTACTAACTCCTTAGTATCTTAGTGCATGATAGGCTAGTAGTAGCATGCGTTAAGAGCCTTCTGTGCTAAGGATCGACCTCCGGAGTGGTTTCCACAAATGCCTTCGTGGATTGAGCTTAAAACCTTCAAGTCATCGGGAGACGTTAGGCAGCGGAGATGTGGTCAGGTGTAGGATCTTCAGATGAGAATGGCATTCCACATGTAATAGCATGCTGCCCTTATTTGGAGCTTTCTAGAATCTAATCTTTCCATGGGGAATATGCCATTGACCAGGTAGTCTATAGTGGAATTATGCCAATTTGGAGTTGTACTAACCTGTGACACTTCGACTGCTGGCTCCGCTTCTATGCTCGGCTTGTCTAGATACTCTACGGGCATAGAGCGTTTAAGTTGATGGTCAAAGGCGGAGCTTAAGCTGGCTAGCGCATTTGCGTGGGCGTTGTCTGCCCGCTGAACTTGAGTGAGAGTGTAGGTCTGAAATGCCTCAAGTTGCTTGCGTACCTTTTCTAGGTATTGTGTCATCCTTGGATGTTTTGCCGCGTACTCCCTAGTAGTTTGGCTGGTGATTAGCTAGGAATCGGAATGAATTGCAAGCTTCTTCACCGCCAAGTTTTTTGTCATTCAGAGGCTTGCTAGTAGGGCATTGTACTATGCTTTAATGTTACATGATGTGAAGCCTAAGGTGATCGTCTGCTCGAGCATTGAACCGTCTAGGGCGACAAGGACCCCACCTGCGTCCAAGCCTTTGTAGTTGGATACGTCGTAGACATGCAAATGCCAGAAATCTCCATTGAGGGAGCAGGTGAGGCTAAGGTGTGCTCGGCTGCCTCCGGGGCGTCGTTTGGCCTCTCTGTTGCATTGCCTAGGCTAGGCGTGAAGGCGCAGTAGGGAGCCGTGGAGCTGGTGCCATGTTACACGTAGCAGGAAATGCTCAACTGCCGGTATTGGGCCACTCTAGAGTTGAATTATGGAGCAAATGTCGGTTGGGACATTGTGACACATAGCAGGAGATAGTGCTCAAATGCTGGTACATGCTGCTCCTATGTAGAAGAGGAGGACAAATATTGCTTCCGATTGTGTCCTTCTAGTGTTCGTCTGCCCTTGACATGCCTTTTGAGCTGAGTTGTTGCGTTTATCAAAAAACTTTGCATCGCCAGTGTATGCGCATTTATCGTCTCGCGTCTGTATTGGGTGGAATAGTGCGTCATGATGATGACGGCGTGCGACTGAAGGTAAAACTTGAGCTTTCAAGTTGCAACAACTATCGCCAAAGTTAACTTTTGAATTTTTTTTGGTAGCATAGCATCGAGGAGAGCTTTTAAACTGTGGAATACAGGTAGTCGGGCCCCCAGCTCTTCTCGTATGATGTAGAGCTTATTGCTGCTTCAAATACTGTCAAACATGCGAATAGGTCCTCCGTTGCTTCCGGTTTGGATAGTTGGGAGGTGATGTCAGGTATTCATTCCGGTCATTGAATCTGGATCAGCAAGCCTCGTCCCAAAGTGCGTGCTTTTCTGCTAGAGCGAAAGAGCCTGCCATAGTCAGATCTTCTTTCATGATCAATTTTTCGAACATCGGGTGGTCTGCTGGAAGTCCTTTTTGGAAGGCTGCTCTAGCTATTGATTCGTTGCATCCGACTATCTTTGCCTTCTCTTCTTTGAACCTTGTCACATAGTCACGAAGAGACTCCTTTGGGTTTTTCTTGATGTTGAACAAGTGGTCGGACTTCTTCTTGATTGAGCGGTATGATGAATATTCTTTGGCGAAAACCAAAGAAAGTTCGTCGAAACTCTGGATAGATTGTGGCGGTAGTGTGTAAAACCAATCTTGCGCCTTGCCTCGTCGGTGACCTCGTTGCGTTGGAAATCGCGCAATAGCTTGGTTAAGGTTCTCTCTACTTCTTCCTGAATTTACCTTTGCTGGGGTAGTAGAGCTCTCGGCTGCTCCCAGTTTTGACCTACTGGTCTAGGCTGCTCTTCTACGTGCTCGGCTCGTCTATGCCGCGGTAGCGGTGCATGTGGTGGATTCCTAGCAGGAGAGGGATTTCGCAGGTTGCTGGTTGAACTTGAGCCGGATTGAGTGACTGTATCTCTCCGCTCGTCGTGCTGCTTACTCCGATGTGATGTGGAGGATGCTCCTTGCTGACCTAGCCGCGAATGAACACTTCGCTTGGAAGGCTATTCATGTTGATTATCGGAGTGTGGCCCTAACCGTGAGTGTATGCTCGTCCGTGGGCCTAGTCAAGAGTGCACGCTCCTCCGCACGCTAAGACGGAAGTATACGCTATCTCGGGGGCCCAATTGGGAGTGTACTCTGCCTAAACGCTCGGTTCGGGGCTGGTCGAGTGGCTGCTTGCTGGGACGCTGTTGGAGAGGTTCCTCGTCTGCCCTTGTCCTACTTTGGGACACCTCATCTGGGGTACGTTGGATCTCGGTGTGTTGCAAGAGCTGATTCACCAAGGTTGTTTGTTGTGCAAGGGCGCTTGTCAACTCTACGACTTGTCGAGACAAGTGTTGTTAGCTATTTGGATTGGAAGAGCTTGGAAGAAATGTGCCTCCTTGAGCAGTGGAAATGTGGTAGACTCCGGGCGCGAGATTTGGGTTGGGAAATGCCAAATTCGCGGAGAAATATGGTGAGAATACCCCGGCTCAATGGTAAGTCCGGATGGTTGAGATAGTCTTGGGCCGACTTGGGCTGCTTGAAAGGCCACGAGAGCAGGATGGGCCACGAGAACAGGTTGGGCCACAGAAGTGGGCTGCTCGGCGGGAGCAGGCTGGACCACGAGAGTGGGTTGCTCAGCGGGAGCAGTCTGGGCCACGGAAGTGGGCTGCTTGGCGGGAGCAGGCTGGACCACGAGAGTGGGCTGCTCGGCGTGTGGCACACATGGGTGCGAGGCTTGGGCTCGGCTCGGGAACGCATTGGGCTCGCTTTGGGCTTGGAGTAATATGGCTTGGGCCGTGGCCTTGGATGGCATGGCTCGGGCCGTGGTGATGGCGCCATGGACCTTGCCGTGTGTGGCTACCGTGGTAACCACCGCGATGGTTCCCGTGGTGGAAACTCGTGGTGGTGGTGCCACCCCTCCTAGGATCACATTCGATCTTGTGGATCGTCGCGGTCCCGTTTCTTGGATATTGAAATTTTCACTCGTGGAATTTTCTAAATTTCTAGCCATTGTATTTTTCTTTTTTTTTTGTACGTTTTATCAAAGAACCTTTGCAAATAAAAAATTTTAATAATAAGAACGTATGAAAAAATACAAGTGGACTAGAAAATAGAGAAAAAACCTTTTTATGCAAGAGTCTTCTACGAGTGTGGATTTCTTTCTCTCAATGAAAGCACCAATTTGTGGATGCAAATTTCTTCCTCCTTGATCTTGGACAATTTTGCACCTACAAAACAATTAACACCTTAGGCTAAGGCCAAGAGCCTCACGCGCCCACGATGAATGGGGGGGGGGGCTTTGGCCGAAGAACCTCCGATGCCAAAGTTAGAATTTAGAGAGAAAGAGTGTTTAGAGAATTTTGGGATTTTTGCCAAAGTGTTGGAATGAGTTTTTGGTGAAAATAGGAGCCTATTTATAGGATTAGGCTTATCTCTTTTCCCTCAAGGTGTGGCCGGCCTTCAAAGGGTTTTGTGGTTATGATTTTGGTTTAATTAGTCAATTGATTGGCTAATTAAACCTTAAAGAATAAATTGGTGGTTACAAAATTGATTATTTGCATAAATGAGGTAATAAAATGGAGAAAATAAGAAAGGTGTGGAGCAAGGAAAGGTGGCCGGCCTTCCCTTTGGTTTTTGGGTGAGATGGGTGTTTATTTGGTGATTAATTAGCAATTAATATATTGATTATGAATAAATATATTAATTGGCTAATTAACATAATAAAATGAATGTTTTTGGGAGGTTATGTAATAATTAGCTAAGATGAGGATAGATGAGATAACTTTGAATTTGTTCACCTCTTTTGGAGCATTTTTGACTTTGCTGAAAAATGATTGTCTGCTGCTCGCGCGTAGAAATCTTGGTGTACCTTAGGGGTAGTTTGGTCCTTCTTTCCCAAAAATCCACGTGTCGCCTTTTGATTATTTTTGGCTCCACAACTATGGTGCATCATCTTAGTGGTGTGAAAGTAGTCACTTCGCATCTTCAGCTCGTCATATTCCATTTTGGTTGGAATTTATGAGTATTGACGTGGCATTATTTACAATCATCAGGAAATCAGTTGGATGATTACAATTATTTTCTGTGTGTAGATGAAGTTGGGACGTATCATCATATACTCTTGGTGCGGGGTATTTCGTACATATTGAGAATCTGGGAAGCAACAATTAAAAGGTTGAACCAATGCTACACTTCGGTGGTGTTTCAACTGGAGATAACCTTGTTTAAGTGAAATGCCGTGTTTCTCCAGTTTAAAGTTTAAGATTGGAAGTGGTGATGATTTCTTTCCTCGAACTGAGCGCTAGAATTTCATCAACGAGGCACTTGTGGGACCAACTAAGATAGAAAAGTGGGCTGTTGTTAATTTCCCACAGGTTGTAATATAAAAGTTTTCGTCAGATGATCGTTTTGTTGTGGAGATTTGGAGATATGAAAAGAATTAAAATTAAGTCTCAACTTGATGTGTTCGAAAAGAACCCTCAGTCTATGTGCGCTCTACTTTTGGATTAAAGTTGAAATGACGTTATGAGGAACCTAAACGGGCTATCACTTTGACACATGTATATTTCCGCGTGTTATGTATTTTATTTTCCAAGTTTGGAAAGTCTTTTGAAGGTTATGAGTATTTAGTTTGTCTAATATCACCTCTCACCTTTAGACAAGTAATTGGTGTGAAGAGGGTTACTAGATTTTAGTGGACGTGTTGCATCTTATTTGTTCTACAGTGGGTATAGTGATGACATACCCTTATCCTTATTTGAGTGCTTGTAGCTACGGTTACAAGTTTTGGTTTGGGTATGATACTGCAGAGAGTTGATATGGAGACACTGTATATAATACATAATTGGCAGCTGAGTACTGCAAACAGGTATTTGATTGAGCAAGAGTATGTTATAGAAAGATTGTTGGTTAATGATATTATTGTTTGAGAAGGTAGTGTCTGAGCACGATCGAGTTTTGTTAAGATGAGGTATACGTATTTCCTAATGGGGGCATGATGGTAATAGTGCACCTCCAGGAATTGTTACTTGCTCAGCGAAACGACAGTGAATTGTCAGTATTACGAGCTGCAGACCGTAATATTGAGAATTAATTGTTGGACTTGTTAAGCAAGTTAACATTTAGGTTCGTTTACAGTTGCCAGTTTGTTTATGGTTGGGCTTAACCTGACAGTATTATACATTTATTTTCAGAGTCGTTACGCTACGAGAGCGTAGGCAAATTCTCTCTATGGTCGGTTTTGGTTTTCGTAGAACTATTTTAATTATAATTCTTTACATATATTTTAAGGTTATGTTTTTATACGCCTATTTTTTTTTAACACTTTGTTTTAAGAAAGGTTTTATATTATAATATTGTGCTGAAGAAGAAGAAAGGTAGGAGTTTGGGGGCATGAAAGAGGAATCATTGCACTCCGATCGCGACGTAATGGCATTCTCTTTTATGCAACCACTCTTACTTGATATCTTCTTTACACATTTATTTCTCTACTGTCTTTTCACTACTTTTGTTTAACAAATGCTTTTAAATTCGGGGACGAAATTTTTTAGGGTGGGGAGATTGTGACAGCCCGTCCCTGATTTTACATTTTTATAAATTTTTAATAAGTGATTTTACAAAAATGCCCTTCGAGGCACGTGTGTTGACTGAGGTTAATTGCAGTATCATGTCACCTAAGATTTGTTTTCTTGGCATATCCTCGTAGTACTCGTCGCTACGGACGCGTGGGCGCAGACGGTTCGTGATTTGGAGCTATAACAAAAAAGATATTGACGTTTGAAGTTGGGGACATTTTAGTAATGTAATTAATTGTATGAGAATTTCAGATTTTTTGGAATTAATTTGGGGTGCCACATGTGTGGCTCGGATTGAATCAAAGGAAGAATGGATGGTGGAGATGTAAAGGTAAGACGAATAAATGGAGGAATGAGGAGAGGAGAGAGAAATAGTGGACCAATGAGGAAGAGAAGAAATGAGAGAAAGGAGAGAGGAAAGAGAGAAGGGATCGGCCGGGTCCCCACGACCCGTGACCCGACCCGACTCTAACTTCCATCTCCGACCACCTTTAACGGTGAGGTTGGTGCCAAAATGATCCTTAGCTAGAGGCCTATCGATCATTCTTCTTATTTCACCCCAAAAATCAAGAAATTGGAGTTGATTCCACCAAAACCCGCACGGTGGGTGAGGCGGTTTTGGGTTCCAATCACCCAATTCCGAAGCCAACTACACCTATCACCATCACCCATAGCATCCTCTTGAGGCCTAGAACAAAGCCCAAACAAGTTTGGGGGCGGCATAGTTGTTTTGGAGTCGGATCGAGCACACCCAAAACCTAGGGTTCCGTACGGTTTTAGAAAAATTGAAGCTTTCCAGGCCAAATTGGCCTTGGTCACAGGTATGAAAGTTACTCTACTCATTGAGATCTTCATTTCTGCAAAATTTGGTAATTTTTAGAGATAGTTGGATTTTTCGGCGAGTCGGGGCGGCCGACCTGCCACCCACGGCGGCGCGTGGCCAGTGGGCCGTCAATGTTATTTTTAGGCTATGTTTGACGTCTTTCAATCAGTTTTGATAATCGAATTACGTAGATTGAGCAATTGAACCTAATTTCATCACGATACGTGGTTAGGTATTTATATGAATCGACGATCCGACCGTTGGATCATCACCAAACTTTAATACGTTATAGTGCATATTATTTGAAGAATGTAGGAACTTAAGGATCAGGAATCCGACTTACGGATCTTCCCGAATTGGATTTGTAAGTTCCTAAAATAAAACATTAACCGCCACTCGGTTTTGGGAATTGGCGGACATCCAACCGTTGGATCATAACGAAATTTTAATATGTTGTTCTAGAAGCATAATGTGCATCTCTAAAAGTTACGGATCAGAGATCTGAGTTACGGATCTTCTGGATCGAGTATGTAGGGTTGTGGACCCTACCGTCGATCTTTGATCGATAGTTGACTTTTGATTAAGGGTCTCAAATGATTCTAGAATATCCTTGAGGATATGTTTTATGTGATTTACGTATTCTATGGTTAAGAGTTCTAAGATGTAGTTTGATAATTGTTTTAGGCGTCGATCGTTTTGGGACGCCTCGATGTTTGTTTTAGGGAGTCGTAGAGCGGACTCCAGGTGAGTGGGCATTATGGTTTTATATATATATATATATATATATATATACATGCATTGCGTTTTCCCCAGAAAGCTCATTTAAATAGTTTTACGCTTTGGAAATGCCATGCCAAATGTTCTATACTTAAAATATGCATTGAAATACTATGTTAAATGTTTATAAGCTAGAATATGCATTTATTAGTTGCATATATTATGGTTGCGGACGCTTAGGTAAGTTCAGGTAAGGTTATATGTGGTTAATGGTAAGTGATATGGTTACGGTTATACATAGAGACATTTAGAGCTCATTTACCTGCACCCCGGTGTTATTGCTCCCGCCCGTGGCCAGGGCATAGTCGTTCACGTGATGTTCACCTCCCGCACCATACGCTCACCTTGGATCCAAGTTAGGTGCACAATCCTATCGTACAGACCACTATAGGTGGTTCCGACTCGAAGGTAACCCGCGATTATTCGCACAGTCTTCACGTGATCGTAGCACTTGAGCGTACTTATTACATCTAGCCCTGTCGTACAGACCACTATAGGTGGTTCCGACTCGTGTGCAGGCATATTTGATGAGCTATAGTTCAGCTGTACAGGCCACATTAGGTGGATCCGGCTGATATGTTACTTTCCATTGAATTTCTTCGCCTGATTTACTTAGTTTGTTATATTGAGATATTTGGCATGGTATACTTGTGGATTTTACTATCTTGAGCATGGTTTTTGATATAGATATATACTCTATTTTCTGAGAAATTATACAGGTTTTACGGCGAGGGGTTATAACTTTTGAGAAAAAGAAATATTTTCGAAAATCTTTGTTTTTGCCTACTCACCTCACTGCGCACTTCTGCTCTTAGACACTTTAGGTTTAAATTTATTCACATTTTATACATCATCACACTTTATGGCTTCGTCATCTTCTAGGTGTCGGCCAGCACAGCTCGATTCGGAGTCCTAGCGGACATTCCGGGTCGGGGTGTGTCAGTATTATTATTCTATATAAGTTAAAAAAATTAAGTTTTATTCATTTATTTATTTTTATTATGAGAGTTTCCTATTATCATTATTAGATAAATTTTACATGACCTCTTGTCCAAAATTAAAATCAACTAGTAAGTAATTTTTTTTTTTTTGAACAAACGATATTTTCTACACTAAGGAGATGGGCGTGGGCTTAGCCTCACAATGGGTTAGCAATAATGTAGTTCAATTTTAGAGAGAATCGAACCTAAGACCTCTCATTTACAAGTGAAGATGAATACCACTAAACCATAGTACTGGGTAGCGTAAGTAGACAAGACAAGAAGACAAACTTACAAGTGTGAAAAATGTAAAAGAATATATTAACACCCGTGATTGCATCCTTCCTCTACGAGTAGACACTGGTCATACTTATATTGTCGTTTAGATTTTTAAAACCCTTCAAACCCTCATAAATAGTGTTTTTTATTTGAGTGAAAATTAACAAAATTCATAATAATTATTGTAGAAGTGTAAACAATGTAAAATAAAATATATAATGACTCGTAATGACAAATAAAATAAAATATATAAATCCGACATTATATTCCATAAACCTTAGATTTCCATTTAATCGTTGATTGTCGTTTACACTTTATTCTTCTTACCGAATTTTGTTTTTCAAATTTTATTTTTTGAAAACATGATCTTCTAGCAGATGTAGAAAAATGAATGGTTTGGATCATTGATATCATGTTCCGACATTAACGGTTAACTGAAATATGAGTCAATGTTATATAGTTTGTAGAGACTTTATAAACTATGAGTCATATTTTCACTAACGGTTAAATTCTGAATAATCTGAATAATATCAACGATCCAAACCATTCATCTTTCTGCGTCTTCTAATAGATCATGTTTTCAAAAAATAAAATCTGAAAAAATAAAATTTGGTGAGAAAAATGAAGTGTAATGTAAATGACAATCAACGGTTAAATTTTGATATACGATTTATGTGATTACAGCGGTAAATTTCGAAGTTAAGCCCTTTATTAAAGTTGTAAATATTGTTATTACGAGCATTTATATATATATATATATATATATATATAATTTTTTTATTCATACTTCTATATTAATTAAAAAACTTTACTTAAACAATAGCCATAGGATTTAATCTCAATGTTGGATTCTATTTCACTTATATTATTAGAATTTTTTTGGACAAAAATCCTCTCTTTTCCAATATTTCCACAATTCCACTATCTGATCAAAACTAAAACCTTAATATTCCAGAATCTCTTTTTTCTCTCACGTAACCCCTCTCTCCTCCTCGTCTGTTCTTCCTGTAGCCTCTCTCAGTCTCTCTTTTCTCATCCTCGCGCAGTAGGACAAAATCATTCTTAGTGTCTCTGCATTAGCATCTCCGATCGTCTCTAAATCTCCGCATCTCCATTCTCCAGATTCCAAACTCGATTTTGCCTCTTAATTGTTTAATTCGTTAATTTTCGCTCATGAATTTTTTCTTTGATTGGTGATTTTTATCTGGATTTTATGTTGAAATAATCTGAATTTGATGCATAATTATATTTGCCAACGGCTAGCTCGTTAATTTGAAATTATCTGGGTAATAAAACAACCCCAAATAGAAACTTGGATATGAAAAGAGTGCAGCATCGAGGAACCAACCTGAGACATGCAAGAGATTTAAAGAAAATTAGTAGAAAATTGTCCATGGAAATAATGAGCATAGAATATTTAATATTTAATTATACACTTCAATACGTCCACTTAATTACAACTAAATTGCACCTACATTGAAACGTTACAGAAACTCAAAGATGCTTTAACAAGTCTCTTAAACATACAGCTGAACTATCTGTTATTGTTTAATTAGGTTTTTGGAGTCAAATTGAAAGATTAGCATCTTCAGACGAAAATAAAGTGGCAGTGTGACTTGAATTTCTCTATTTTTAATTAGGTTTTTTTTTTTTAATTTAAAATGGTCCATGAGATTTGCACAGCTTCTCATTTTGGTACCAGAGATTTGAAATCGATAGAATTAGTCCATGAGTTTGTCCACCATCAATCATTTTGGTCATTTCGTGAAAAATCTCCATTAAACAATGATAAAATGACAAAAATACCCTCATTTTTTGTTAAATCATTTTGGCCTATTGTTTATTGAATTAAGAGTACTTTTGTCATTTTAATCTTTACTTAACATAACTATTCATGGAATGACCAAAATGATTGATGGTGAACCATCTCAGGACCCACTTGTATTGATTGCAAATCTCAGGGACTAAAGTGAGGAGTTATGCATATCTTAGGGACCATTTTGGCTAAAAAGCCTCTTAATTATCTTATAAATTTCCATAGAATACTACTTGTTTAAAAAGTTTTTAATATGAAATGCAGTGATACGTGAACTCTTTTTATGGTTATCCATTTTTTTTTTCCAGAAGCAATGGATGCTAGAGATTCAGATTCCGTGAACCTTAGTGATGATGAGTCTGTGGAGGTTATAATGGGAACAATACAAGATCTTGGAAGCGAAAGTATAGACAACACAAATACGAGATTTGCAGAGAAAAAGGCTAGAACGATCAATTTATGTAAGCGAAAACTCCGATCTCCTGTTTGGAATACTTTCACTAAATTGGATACTATTTTTGAAGATGGTAAAAGTCGTGCTCAATGTAAAGATTGTAAGAAAATGATGATAGATGACAATCATCATAGGACATGTAATATGAAAAGAAATTTGAAAACATGCCCTGCAAAGAATAATGTTGAATTGTTTATGTCGGCATCTGAATTGTGTTCCCAAAAGTTTGATTCTATGGTATTCCGTGGCTTATCATCAAGCATAGTGTTCCTGTTAGTTTTGTTGAACATGAGGGAATTAAGGCTTTGTTTGCATATGTATCTCCTGATGTTAAGCTATTGTGTCAAAATACTGTCAAAGCTTGTGTTTTGAGGATGTTCAAAACTGAAAAAACAGAACTGCATAATTTGTTAGGCTCGGTTGAAGGTAGAATTTGCTTGACATTAAACTTATGGTCATCTCAGTGCACTGATGTGTATCTTGCACTTACTGCTCACTTTGTAGACAAGGATTGGAAATTGCATAAAAGAAATATAAGCTTTTGTCACATGCCTCCTCGACATACTGGTGTTGCATTATGTGAAAAAAAAATCAGTGCATTGGTAATTGAGTGGGGGGCGGGGGATTGAAAAGAAGTTATTTTCTATTACTTTGGATAATGCTTCTTCAAATATTTACTTTGTTAACATTTTGAGGAATCAATCGAATATTAGAGGTTTTCTCTTGATGAATGATGACTTCTTTCATGTGCGTTGTTGTGCTCATATTATGAATTTGACAGTGCAAGATGGACTTAAAGAAGTTGATTCTTTAGTGACAAAAATTCATGAATGCATCAAGTATATAAAGAGTTATGCGGCTAGGAAACTAATGTTTCATGAATGTGTTAGGCAAGTAGGAATATTGGATAATAAGAGAGGTTTGAGACAAGATGTCCCTACTTGATGGAACTTAACCTATCTTATGCTAGATAGTGCCATTTTCTATGGATATCCTTTTATTAATTTAGGGTTGAGTGATTCAAATTTTGAAAGTTGTCATTCTTTTGAAAAGTGGGATAAAAGTAGTGAAGATTTCAAAGTTTTCGGGATACTTTTACGATGTTACATACTTATTCTCTATGACAAAGTACCCCACGTCAAATTTATTCTTCCCTAAGGCTTTCGTAATTCAACTTCAAAATAAGGCAGCCATGGATGATTGTGATAGTTTCATGAATAAGATAGGGAATTATATGCACATGAAGTTTTAGATTCCGGTGAACTCGATGCCTAATCATTGAACAAAAGGTGGAGAGGCTCTCTTTGAGGTAACATAAAGTTTGTACGCATTTTACTTTTTATACATAGTATTTTTAAACTATTAATATTATATTTGAAATTGGATGATGCATACTTTTTATTATCTTTCTATTTTTTTTATAAATTTTTTATGATGTGGGATTTCGATAATAATTACAATGGTCCAAACTCAATTGAAAAAAAGTGAATTACAGAATCATATGGATAATAAAAGACTAGATAGAAGACAAGACATATATGTTCTTTCTTGGTAGCAAATGGAGCGTCTTCATTATCCAATACTTTCTCAGTTAGCACGAGATGTCCTATTTCAACTGTTACGTCATAATCCGCTTTCAGTATTGGGATAAAGTACTAGATCAATATTGTACTTTGTTGTTGCCAAACACGGGTCAAGCTTTGTTGTGTACACGAGATTGGCTTTTTGGAAAATGAGGTAATAAATCTTTTATATAAAGCCAAAGTTCCAATACCGTTTCCGATGTTGATTGATGAAAATTGAAGGGTTTTATTGTAAGAAAATTTGCAAGGTTCTACAACCTTGAAACATAACTACCTTCATTTGGCAAATCCTTTGAACATTTGATATTTTGTAATGTACTAATGTTTTTTCCATTATACTCTTATTTTGGATATGTAATACTTGAAAGACAAATGTGTTTTTATATTTTAAATGTGACATGTTGTATATATATACTAGTTTAGTATTATGTTTTTCATTTGATCGTTTATCGGTTTAAAATAAATTTTCTAAAGGGTAACAGGTCGGGTCATATTACCTATTAATATTAACGAGTCGATTTTAGGTCAGATCATATTACCTATTTATTTTAACGGGTGTTACACGACACGACCCGTTAAGATATTGGGTATGACACGAAAATGCCACGACCACGGGAAACACGACACGAATGCCATGTTTAAACACAACCCATTATTTCTTTTGCCAAAAACTGCAACTTCAACTTCACACCAATACGCAAGAGAGATAGGGGGTTTGAATTAGAGTTATCGAAAATGAAATTGGAATTGTTTAGCAGGTAAGTTGGAGGCAAAGAACTGTGTCAAAATAAAATGTCCATACTACCCCTAAATTTACCGTTTATTTGATGGACTGTATGGAAATGGGGTGAAGTGAGATTAAATGAGACGAAAATAGTTGTTTTATGGGGTACAGTAAGACAAAACCAATTTTAGGGGTAAAGTGAGATTAATTGTCTGAGGCAAATAAATTAATAAGCCTTTTGGATTTTTGGTTTTATAGATGCATGATGCATCAACCTTACTGTGTTTTTAGTTTATTTTTAGGTTATCCCTTTAAAAAGGTGGTGCTATCTACACACCTATTTTTACCTCTCACATATCCATCTTAATTTTCAGCTGTCGGATCAAATGAACTGAAGAAAATCAATGGACAAATTTAACATAGATGTTTAGAAGGTAAAAAAGGGTATGTGAATAGCACTATCATTTAATAATAGCTAATAGCCTAAGGGCCCGTTTGTTTGACAGGATTAGGGGGGACTGGACTGGACTAGACTATAGTCCTTTGTTTGATCTGCACCAGGATTAGATTTAATGAGATTAGCAGGGATTCGCTGGGATTAAACACCTCCTTAGCCGTTCTTAAGGAGGATCCCCAAAATTGGGCGGACTCGTAAGCCAGAGAAAACCGATTCAGTCGTCCAGGAACCCCCAACGTCGCTCGTCCTGCTCGTCCTCATCTCTGCGTCTTCCATCATCGTCGTCCTTGCCCTGCTCCCTCATCGTCACCCTCATCTCTGCGTCTTCCCTCATCTGCATCTGCTCGCCCTCATCTGCCTGGT
This sequence comes from Cotoneaster glaucophyllus, assembly GCA_036320875.1. Taxonomy (NCBI): domain Eukaryota; kingdom Viridiplantae; phylum Streptophyta; class Magnoliopsida; order Rosales; family Rosaceae; genus Cotoneaster; species Cotoneaster glaucophyllus. The sequence goes on along the minus strand of CM070071.1, from coordinate 16,193,473 downwards.
AAACTTCGAATCTTTCGATTTATTTCGTCCATTTGTGTTGCAGATCGTGATATACCTTATCATTTATTTGATTTTGTTGTTTTGGGTTTGAGAAATTATCAATCATAGACCTTTGCACTTGAACAAATTAGGGTTTTGGTATTTAGGTGAAATTGAGATTAGAATTTGGGGTTTTCATAAGATGAGATGGAACTTGGGAATTTAGGATGTCAAAGTTGTGAAAATGCAAGTCCTACCCACATGCTATTTTGGATTTTTAAAATTTGGATTTTTAAAATTTTGCTACTCTGCCTTTAAATTTATCTCTTGCTTATTCACGGATGAGGTTTGAAGGAATAGAAATTGCTAATTTTGTCGATGGGTTTTATTTGCTTTGTGTTAATTT